>CM054123.1:53509452-54709452 GCA_028751855.1 Ambrosia trifida | reverse complement strand
CTCCCAATGACCCCGTGGGTCACTGTAACGACTCCCGATGATTCCCGGAACCATCATAATGACTTAACTGACCTAGTTAAGTATGTTTGAAAACGTTTTCCGCTAAGGTAGACTTATGTGTTTTATAAAATGTTAACCTAAACATGCCGGGTGTCACATAAACTCATTTTATTTCACAAAGCAGAATCGTGTTTCAGTTTACCTGATTTTGGTTATTAAAATTAATTGTTGATAGAATCGTTGAAAAAAAAGGCTAAGCAGTTTCGTGTTGATAACGTGTTGTAAAACAACGGTCTATTAGCAACTAATATACAAGTTATATATATATGATAACAATATTATAGAGATAACGTAGAGATAGAGATAATGAAAAATGAGAGAACTCTATTTATTCATTCCAATATGAAATATAAATGCCTCTATTTATAGGCTCTTAGAGTAGTACAAAAGTAATGTAACATGAGAGTTAAGTATTTGGAGAGTCACCATATATGTAGAGAGTCACTATAATTGATACATTCATAACACCTAAAACTTTTTTTAACAATTAAAATCATCACATCTATCATTTGTACTATTTGATTCCACAACCATTTGCCAATGATCTGGTGGAAATACTTGTGTTCTTCCCGGGAGACTCAAGTTCAATCCATATCTGCATCAAATAGTGAGGCATTTAGTGCACAATGATAGTGACAACCCCACCGAGAGGGGGTTCGATCCTGAGCGTCACCCCGGTTTTAATCCGGCTGTTACTTCATCAAGGCAACTTGTGTGAAGGCAGTACGGTTTCTGGGGGAAGCCATCAAGGCCAAAGATCCTGCACGGGGCCTGATAGAACATCGTCAGACCAGCCTTGACAGACTGTCGTTTAAAACGGACCGACATAGTGACAATGGGTCACTCATAACGAAATTCACCTTCCCAAAAAAATCCACAACCATTTGTTTAATGAATACTTCCTAGAACTTTTTAAGGTGATTCATAAGTTCACAATATAATAACACATATTATCTTGTATATATCATGTACATGATATTATAATTTCATAAAGGGAAGAAACCTTATGAAATAATATTATATCGTGTACTGATAAATGTGTAATTGCAATAAGATCGATTTAAATAATTAGTTATGTATATAATATAGTACTAGATATATGGATGTTTGGTCACAAGGTCAAGACGAATAATCTAACATTTTTAAACCCCTTCTAGATGGTTTTGACATTAATATATATTTTAAGCTATGGAACGTACTATAGAATTGAATGAGTATAGTGAATGCATTAACTGAGTTCTCCATAATTCAATTCTCTAAATACAATAAAATTTCGTAAACGTGTCTAGTTTCAAATGCGTGAAACACGTACATAAGAAAATTAATTAAAAACATCATTTGGTCAAACAAATAACTCTTTGGGTTAAAGCAATTTATGGGTATATGATAGATCATCTTAGTGACAATTTACTGGACGAAGGTTATTGTTTGGGTACTCATGTCCAAGGCGATATGAATATTTTTTTGATGACAAAAATCATGAACATATATGTTTAAATAACCAATATTTGTTCATAAACAAATATTCAAACATTTGCACATATCATATATAAAGCTTGAAACAGTATCACACAATCACAAAAATGTTCACACTATACCACGGTCTAAGGAATTGAATGAAGTTATGTGGACCGATCGGCAAATGATGCTCAAACTCAAAACAACACAACTCAAGCACACTCAGGGGCGGACCCACGTATGGTGGATCGGGGTCCTCGGACACCAATGTTTTAAAAAAATTTACTAGAAGTGATATATTAAAAAAAATTTG
The DNA here is from genome assembly GCA_028751855.1 of Ambrosia trifida. Classification (NCBI taxonomy): domain Eukaryota; kingdom Viridiplantae; phylum Streptophyta; class Magnoliopsida; order Asterales; family Asteraceae; genus Ambrosia; species Ambrosia trifida. The sequence goes on along the minus strand of CM054123.1, from coordinate 54,707,621 downwards.
GACCCCATAAATAATATAAGATAGATACCATTTTATCAAGATGAAAGCTAGTGTAGTGGTAATCCCCTTTGTTGTAGCGAATAGGTCACATGTTCGAATCCTTGAATGCTTTGTTTTTTGAAATCCCATTCAAAAGTTTGGATATTAATTAACACAACCAAGCTACACTACACTTTCATTTATTGCAGCGAATAGGTCACAGTTCCAACCAATCTTTCTTTTAAATCTCATCCAAATTTAATTAGTATATAATCAAACAGATATAAACTTACTCAACTAAAGTGATGAGAAACAAAATTTACAACATCAATTTTGAAAAGGAAAATAATTGCAGCTATAGGAAAGAATCAGATTATGGGTGCTATGAATTTAAATTTTGAATTTGTTACATACTTTGTTAAAACTTGAATTTTAGGACTAATTAGGCAATGATGATTGAAAAGAAAGTTTAAGCCCACAACTTCTTCAAATAATACTCTTAAGAAAATTGATTTGGAAGATATAATGGATCTTTTTCAAGAGATAAAACTCTTAGGGAACAATTTTAAAAATTTGTAAGTTCTTTTTTTAATGACATCTTATTTTATTGTGTGTTTTGAATCAGTAATGACTATATATTTTGTTATGATATTGTATTTTATTATGTTCTTAATCCCGCCCGCCCCGCCCTGAACGATGACCAACCCGAAAATTCTAACCTTTGTTGTGAAAAATCTTGATACCGAAAAAACTGAACCCCATTAGGAAAAAATCATGGGTCCGCCACTGAGCACACTCCATGATCAAAGTCAAGAATTTGTCAGCCATCAACCATGTTGTGCTTAGATCAAGATAACAAGAACTGAAGCAATGACGTAAGCTCGCAACCGATCCCATGGTGGGACCATGAATCTATTGTCCCTAACACTGGATACATTCCCGTAGAGCTGTAAATAAACCAAACGTTTAGCGAATAGTTTGTGAACTATTCGGCGGGAAGTTCGTTTGTGTTCGTTCGTTTAATAAATGAACGAACACAAACAAAAAATTCCGTTTGTTTAGCTAAACAAACGAACATGAATAGAGGCTGTGTTCATTCGTTTATGTTCGTGAACGTTCGGTAACGTGTTCATTAATTATGTTTGTTTGTGTTTGATAGTTCATTAGGGTTTTTAATTTTTTATATTTAATTTAAGTATTTCAAATTTCTCAACAGTAGATTATTTAACATATATTAGTGTATCACATATTAATATTACTTTAACTATTTTGATTAAGTGTTATTTTTTGTGGATTAAACGAGGATTTCAAGTTTAATATGATACCTCTGTGTTTTTATAAGACATAATGTGATCAAGATTATAATTATGTTATGTATATTTGGGAAATTGGATTAGTATATTATGGGCGGACAATGTTAGCGATGAAAATTGTTAATTTTCATAACTTAATGTGTTAGTTCGTGCTCGATTTTGTTCAGTAATGTCTATTTGTGTTCGTTTACGTTCATTTGTGTTTGTTTGTGTTCGTTTGTGTTCGTTTTTGTCCGACACCTTAATTTAGCAAATAAATACAAACAAACACGAACAAAAATCTCGTTCGATAAGTATTCGTGAACAGTTTATAAACACATTATTTCCTTAACAAACGAACACAAACAAAAAAACTCGTTCAATAAGTGTTCATGAACAGTTCGCAAACACGTTAATTCCTTAACAAACAAACATGAACAATGCCTTGTTCATGTTCGTTTGGTTCGTTAACAGCCCTACACTCCCGTAACAAACTAATAAATCTCGATACAAACCGTCAAGACTGATTAATTGATGAAAAGTCAAGATCAATGCAAAGAAACATCTACGTGGCAAATAACATGATCAACAAATACAACAATAAAGGTATACGATAAAATACTTTTTGAAAAAGTTTTAACTAACATGAATAAACACTAAATTTCTTTAAAATCAAAGTATTGGATGCTTAAAATGATAATTATGTAAATCAAGGTGCTTACATAGTATCCTTTGGACTTCAAACCTTTTTTTTATTAGAAAGTTTCAAAAACAAAAAATGTAAAGTTTGAGCATATTTATAAAAGAAGGTCAAAAATTGCTAAATAAGTTAAATGGTAAAAGATAAAAGTTGTGAGGAATGTTCTCCAATAAGAAATGATTCAAAAATCAAAATTTAAAAACAAGTTAAATATAATGGTTAATCAAATCTATTATCTATTAATTAATATAACATATATAAAAGAATTGAACATTGCTGACGTGGCGTGCAATGGTGCTTTCAACCTCTCCATGAAACTGTCACGTTGCATCATAATTGAAAGATTTTAGTGTTTTTGAATTATTTCTTTTTTTAATTAAAAAAAAGATAAACATAAAACCCTAAATTTATTCTCAATTACTAAAATTAAATTGAGTTATTTTAGGAAAAAAGAATTTAAAAACAAATTTAAATTTTTCTCTCTTATGTTTATTCCCATATTTTTTAAACGTTAATATCTTTTATATACGAGATTTTTTAAATAAAAAAATTACACCAAATTAACGAGCATTTTATTATCTTTCCAACGAGTACCATAGTGCTATATAAAAAACGGAGAAAAAAACGAATATTTTTTGGGGGGTTTCGTTCATACATGAAAAAAACACAAAGTGTTCAGGTTATTCATTAATCATGTTTTTTCTTTTAAACCAGGTTCTTATCTACGATGTTGAAATTCAGCCCAATCGCCATGCTATCATTGGAATTTTACCCTTCTAAAGATTGATAGGTATACTTCATCAAGAGAAGCTAGGAGAAAGAATCACGCAATTTGTCTTTGTTTAGTTTCTTTAATGCTTTTTTTGTACCTTTTTGTTTTTAGTGACAATAATAACAATAATAAACAATGTTTATTGATTATGGTTTCACCTCAAATTAAGTAATGGTTTAAAAAGAATGTGTGTTCGGTTTTATACATGTAATGTCTTAAAAACAATTCATATTTTTGTTTTTGTAAAGTTGTAGAAGACAAAAACAGTTTTATTTTATAGCATATCGTTTTAAATTAATAAAGATAAAGGGATACGAAATTTTACTAAAACCATAAACATCTTGATTGAGTAGATAACTTTCAGTCGACTGTCTTATTGGACTATTAATCTTTTGGGCCTGTTATCTATTTTATCTTTAAAAAAAGAACATGAAAATTGAGTACGTCAATTAGTAATTTGATTCAGTTGTTAACCGTTTATTTTTAATCAAATTAAGCAATTAGTTTAAATATGTTTTAAGAAGTTTATAGTGTATAGCAGTTGTAAAAAAATAGTTTTCTTTTATATATATATATATATATATTATTCATCATTAATACTTTTTATGCAACTATGTATATAGATGAAAATAATATTCAATGTTTATTGAATATGTTTTGTATAAGTTTACAAACTTTTAATGTTTTAAACCAAAAAACTTTTTCGTCATATATGTTATTCAAATTTGTAAATTTTTATCCACAATAAAGTGGTAGAAGACAAAACCTATTCTTTGATTGTAATATATGATTATACATTAATATAGTTATAAGTTATACAATCTTTTACTAAAACAACAATATTCTATTATTATTTACTAGATTCATGCACCAATAGTATAAATAATGTCTTCATAATTTTTTGGGCCCTAATATTTATTATGTAACTATAATCTCAATCGGCCGTCTCTCTATTTCTTCCATTACGACAACGGGGTATCATCCTCACACCTCCACCACCACTCCCCGCCGCTCCTTTTTCTGCAAGTTGTCACTATAAGCAATTTTGTCCGATGTTTATTCCTATGTATAATTTTATTCTTCATTTAGGTTAGGTAATATTAGAGGTATGTATTTTTTTAGCCTTTATGACATGTATTAATATTAGAGTTATACATTGTTTTAGGTTATGTATTGAATATTGATATTAGAGTTGTGCATTTTTTAGCATTTATGATAGGTGTTAATATTATTAGAGTTATACATTCTTTTTGTTAGGTATCAATATTAGTATTCTGAGACTTGGTACATAGATGTGATAAGTTTTTTAATGGTTACAACTTCCAACTTAAGTGATTGTTTAGTTGATTAGGATACGAATTATAGAAGCCATTAGAATGTGAGAGATTAGAGAGATGTGTTGAGTTTGACTCTAATGAGAGACTAGAGAGATGTGATCAGTTTTTGAATAGTTGCAGCTTATATAAGTGATTCTTTAGATGATTACTGATTAGGTTTTAGATTAGGAAATATGAGTTATTACTGATTAGAATACTATGGACATGCAATGATTGGGAGATTTTGTGGTTAGTTAACTTGAGCCATTTGCAATATGTTATCACGTCAAATTAGATTTTTTTAACCCCAGGACCCTCCCAGGGTAATCAGCTAGTGTGTCATATACAAATGATTTGAAAAGTTATCACCTTTAGTCAAATGCCTCTAGAGAAGAAAGCCCCGATTGATTTTTACAACGTGAATATAAAAATATAGGAAAGGATGATTACAATTAAGGGTGTGAATTTCTCACTCGACTTGAAAACATGACTTGGACCTAAGACGGCATTAGTGGGTTTAGGCTTAGTCTAAACGGGTTCGAATCAGTTTCGGGTTGAAAAACGGGCCGGTTCGGGTCAATCCAGTGGGTTGGCGGGTTTAACCTATTTATACCATAATTTATTTATTTTTTACAATATGTTATGTTATAAATTAAATTAGTTAGATATTCTATGCTATACTTATAGCTTACAACCAAAATTGGTGTAAGATTTTATAACTGAAACGTAAACATTACACACACACATACACACACACACACATATATAGGGCAATGATAAAATGAAAACCCCTATTATTTGAAAAAAAAAACTCCTTTAAACTTCATCCTAGCCATTGATCTTTAAGATCAATGATTCTCATTCATTCTTAATTATTTTATTATATAAAGTATATACTAGAAGACAAAAAAGGTATAAAGGACAATATACATTTTCGCTTTTCTCTTTCCATCTTATCACCCCTCTCTCCTACTTTTTGACTTTCTCTTTCCAATCTTCTCTCTCCTACTTTTTTACTTTCTCTCTAAAATGTTCTCTCCTAAGTTCTGTCAGACGTCTTGTTGCATACGTTAAAGACCTATAGTTGCATACGTTAAAATCGTACAGACACTAGTCACATATGTGATGTCTTGTTGCATACGTTAAACTTGATACATATGTTAGAGTTGTTAAAAAACACATAGAATGTATACATTAATTAAAAAACGTTACAGATCAAACATACAAACGTACACAAAAAATGTTTCCTACAAATGACAAACCATAGTAACATATGAAACAAATGTAGCATTACAAATCAAACGTGCTAAAAAAACTATGATAACAAAAAAAAAATCTAAACTATGCTTCATTCTTGTTAATCATATTCATTTTTGCCCACCAAAATCTCTTTACCTGTAAAGAAAAGAAATTCATCAATTTACATATTCAAAACGTTTATATAGCTTAGTTGTCAAAGACTATCAAAAAAATCCATATAAAAAAGTTCATAATGACTGCATAGATGTGTAACATATACAAAATTAGTTCTAATGTAACATATGAAACAGATGAAATATTCATCCATCCAGGTTAAAAAAATCCATATGAAAAAATGACTTTTGTTTCCATTAACATGCAATTGAAATCAACCCAACTTAATCCTAACTTATAACTTATCAAACATATGCAAACTGGAATCAATCCAGCTTAGTCCTAACAGGTGTAACATATGAAATAGAGGTAAACATGCATGCATTCCATCCATGTTAAAAAATTCATATGAAAAATGACTTTTGTTTCTAGTAACATTTTTTTTTCAATTACATCATAACATTTTTGTAATTTTTATTTTTTAATCCGTATATGTGTTTTTTTATCTACATTTTGATGTTTAAAACCGAGACGTGGCAACTTATTGCCCTAACACGCAACTTCTTTTGTTACAATAACCAACTTCTTAGTTACGTTAGTGATTTTTGCTTTATAAAGCAGGTTAGTTTCTCGCTGCAACGCTAACATATTGTAGTCAGTTCCCTTACAATGTAGGCTTTTGATTCATAAGGTCCCAAACCATTGGAATTGAAAACAAAATAACAAAAATGCGTAATATGAATATATATATATATATATATATGTTGGAAAATTAAACTATAATCTGGCCATTTTGATCCGCACAGGTTGTAATAAGTGAAATCAATGAATCTGAGAAAGTATAGAAGTTACCTTATAGCCTAATTGACATACCTAATCACATCCAAATTGTTTGACTCGATTAAGGGGTTGACATGTTAGTTGCCCATCGAGCTCCCCTTATTCCAACTAATAATAACATACATTGAACGATCAATACCTACAAACAATATATTCCATTTCCTCATCGGGTTATACACCCCTAGTTCTGATAATTGATTTAAAAATGGACAGAAAAGCTTCAAAGTTTAAATTTAAAAGTTGATTAAAATGGACAAAAAAAGCTTCAAACATGAGCAAGAACACTCCAGTAACAAACAAATTTTTTTTGCCAGCCGAACGCAACTCTATTTCACCAAATATAAACATTGTATAGACACCCAGCCGACCTAGCAAGTTATTAGGCCAAGCAATACAAACCAAACAGAACATCCCAAAAATAAAACACATGGAATTCAATTACAGACTAAGTTACGGCTAAGTTACGACTACTCATTTTGACACTCCACACTACTGAACCACCTGTCCATCTTGATGTCGGAAGTTCTCGACCTTTTCAAGATACATCAATATGTCGTTTCTTTTACGTCTTCTATAATCCTTACAACACTTGTATCAACTTCTTTGAAATAGATTTCGTTTCTGGCTAACCAATGATGCCAAAGAGTCGCTGTGAACACTGTATATGTTGCCTCTTTGCATTCTTTACCCCTTGTAACGATCAACATTCCTGCTACCAAGTCGATATCAATCCGAACCTATATTTGCAGCCAATTTGAATCTGCCACCATACCTCCCTTGCCCAAATGCATTTCACAGAAATATGATCAACAAATTCTTCATCGATTTCGCTTCTTTTGCACATGCCATCCCCTACCACAACCCTTCTTACTAACAGATTATCCGCAGTCGTAATAGCATTATTAACCGCCCTCCACACAAAGTAATTTATTTTAGGTATCGCCACGGAACTCCACTTAAAGCCATTAGAAACGTTATCATCCCTATCTAACTCATAAAAATCTTTCCTTACCTGATCCACTGAAAAAGGTGTATCCTTCCCTCTTGAGTTCCATTTCCAGCTATCATCGGATTCCTCTAGAATTACCCCTGTCAACTCCCCCTGCATCTGACCCAGTTGACTTAGTTCTTCGGCTGTTGATGGCTTTCTGTTCCAACGCCACTTCCACTTCAATACTCCATCTTCCTTATAATTGTAACATCGCAAAATTTTCCCCAAAATTTTAATACATAAAAAGCCCTTATATATATATATATATATATATTTTTATTACACCTTTATCATTAATATTATATAAATGTGCCTAAGTCTTTATTTATCCTAACTCACAACTTATATACATACATAAATGTATATAAATAATAATAATAATAATAATAATAATATGATTCTAAATTCTTTTTTTTTTCACATACAAGATTTTTTTTTTTTTTTTAAATAAAGCCTTGAGTCAAATAGTCAAAGTCCTAGTCAAAGTCTTAGTCAAACAGTCAAAGTCTTAGTCAAATAGTCAATTCATCATAAAACCTTACTTTATGGTGTTGACCAATTTTAATGGCTAATTGACTCCAAAACTAGTATAAAAACCCACCTATGACCCATTATACTTGGCACCTCTAAATCGATTGTTTCAATGTGATTAAACTTTCTCTCATACCTTTCTTCTATAGTCTATTACTTCTACAATTGAAGCTTTGATTATAAGCTCTTGTAATTGGCGAATTGGAAGCTTGATATTCTTTCTTTTTCGTTTTCTTCAATTTGGACTAGCTACGTTGTTGAGTCTTTGGGATTCGCCTCGCATACATTCACAACACATTATTCTATTTTTTTTACGAGACATAACATTTTGCTAAGGTGAGTTTTACATAGCCCCTTTTCTATTTATCACCGTTTTTGGGGTGAAACATGTTACAACATCATTTATGCAATTCAATCATCAATGTGTCTATGTGTTTTCTATGTTGCATTATGTCTTGAGCATGATTAGAGTAAGCACCATTCTAGCATAATCATTAACTCCGTACAAGCCGACGGTATACATTGATTGATCTATTGGACTGACAATCCCACCCGGATACGTGCCTCCTACAAAGGTAGCGTGGGTGTTTGTTATCGCATAACATATTCAATTGGACCATGAGCGTATGGTATGTATCATATTATAACAGTCATCAGGGTTGATTATGCACTCGATTTATTTCTAGTATGTTCTCACATATGGGCTAGATTGACATGACACATGAATTGCACAACATTTTTATTCATTTTATTATCAAAAACCTATGTAATTCTCACCAACTTTTGTTGACCCAAAACATTTCCAACTTAACATGTTTCAGGTTCTATTTGCTTGAAGATTTGAATTGATGCTTGAAGATATGTGTATAGTTTTATTCAATTTGATGTACAAATTCTAGAACAATCGTATGTAATTCATTTAAATCATTTAATGGAATTCATTATTTACCATGAGCTACTGAACAATCATCAATACGTGACATCCCGATGTTTCCGCCATCGGTTGGGGTGTTACAGATTGGTATCAGAGCCATGGTTATAGGGAATTAGGTTATTAGAAATATAATCTAGTCTATAACCATAGGATTTAACCAGTACTTGCTTCTTTTACTTGCTATTCTCTATCTCCCTCCTACTTCTTATCCCTACATTAATCCCTACGAGAAGGTTGCTCTCCATCACTGGATCCACTCATAGACTAATAAGGCAAAACCCTCAGGTTTAACCTGAACCACCTTGAGATCTCGTCGAAGTTCTAGATTTTAATAACGAACACGTGCAATCTGGAAGGGTGAACGCCTGTATTCTGAGTCTTCTGTCTAGGCTGGCATTGCGCATATATCCCAATCAGACGAGGGACCCGGATGCCTACCTGGGAATTCTCGGGATGAGTGTTCACTTATAGGCTAAAGCATGTCTTCACTATGTTATTGGAATCTGAAATCTTTGATACGTCAACGTTTTCGTTTATTCGTATTAATTAATGAATAAATGATTACATTCCTTATATCACCTCATTCATTTCATGCCACATTGAACCTTCATTGTGTCCCTTACAGATCATGTCTCCACGTCGCAGCACTCGCAATAATAGTGGTGAAAACCAAGAGGAAAGTAACAACAACCACAACAACAACAAAAACAACAAAGGTGTTGATGCCCAACTGGCTACGATTATTTCCCAACAAATGGCGCAACAAATCACAACTCTGGTTTCTAACTTGTTAGCTTAAGTCATCCCAATGAATGGGAACGGCAATGGAAATGGAAATGGCGATGGAAATCACATAAAGAACGGGACCTTAGTTCGGAAAGGCGAGAAAACAAGTATTGTGGCCGCGGTAACTACCGAGAACCAGAAGCGCAAGACCAGGGATCCTAATGTAAACCTTACTACACAAGCTTCTAACAAGAAACCCTATACAAGAAACTTTCCATTGTGTAACACATGCAAACGACATCACCCCACTGTTTCAGTGTGTCGCCTGTGCACCAATTGTGGTAGGTATGGCCATCTGGTCAACACATGTCGTGAGTCTCCAAACCCTAACACCAACCAACCAACCCTGCTCAGGTTGCTAATCTTAATCGTCCTGGTAAATACAACTATGGTCAATGCTATGAATGTGGAAACCCAAATCATTTCCGTAACCGATGCCCTAAACTAAATCGAGATCAAGACCCTCCAGCTACTTAACAGCAAACCCCACCATTTGAATGATGTCTACCTTCTCTTTAATTCCATGTATTGCCACTTTTGATTCAAGTAATAAATTCAAGTATTATCATAACATCTGAGTGCATGCTTGTTTGAATGTGAACTAATTGCTATATCTATAATCATACTTGCTTACTTGTACAACAATTAGTTGACTACCAAACAACCTACTCAACGATTGGTAGAGGTCATCATGTCTTTCCAACAGTCGGGAGAGGCCCTACAACCTGCTCAACGACTGGTGGAGACTATCGAACCTGCTCAACAATCGGTAGAGTCATAAAAGGACGCAAAACCCTAATGTAAGGTAAATTGATAATTACGGTCCGGAACGTAATCATGAATTTACAGGTACGTTAAGGTAGTGAGAATTTTATCAAGGTTTTCGGTAGTCGACCAATTGTATACCTGGTGTTCTTCTTTTAACTTCGGGACGAAGTTCCTAAAAGTAGGGGAGACTGTAACATCGCAAAATTTTCCCCAAAATTTTAATACATAAAAAGCCCTTATATATATATATATATATATATATATATATATATATATATATATTTTTATTACACCTTTATCATTAATATTATATAAATGTGCCTAAGTCTTTATTTATCCTAACTCACAACTTATATACATACATAAATGTATATAAATAATAATAATAATAATAATAATAATATGATTCTAAATTCTTTTTTTTTTCACATACAAGATTTTTTTTTTTTTTTTTAAATAAAGCCTTGAGTCAAATAGTCAAAGTCCTAGTCAAAGTCTTAGTCAAACAGTCAAAGTCTTAGTCAAATAGTCAATTCATCATAAAACCTTACTTTATGGTGTTGACCAATTTTAATGGCTAATTGACTCCAAAACTAGTATAAAAACCCACCTATGACCCATTATACTTGGCACCTCTAAATCGATTGTTTCAATGCGATTAAACTTTCTCTCATACCTTTCTTCTATAGTCTATTACTTCTACAATTGAAGCTTTGATTATAAGCTCTTGTAATTGGCGAATTGGAAGCTTGATATTCTTTCTTTTTCGTTTTCTTCAATTTGGACTAGCTACGTTGTTGAGTCTTTGGGATTCGCCTCGCATACATTCACAACACATTATTCTATTTTTTTTACGAGACATAACATTTTGCTAAGGTGAGTTTTACATAGCCCCTTTTCTATTTATCACCGTTTTTGGGGTGAAACATGTTACAACATCATTTATGCAATTCAATCATCAATGTGTCTATGTGTTTTCTATGTTGCATTATGTCTTGAGCATGATTAGAGTAAGCACCATTCTAGCATAATCATTAACTCCGTACAAGCCGACGGTATACATTGATAGATCTATTGGACTGACAATCCCACCCGGATACGTGCCTCCTACAAAGGTAGCGTGGGTGTTTGTTATCGCATAACATATTCAATTGGACCATGAGCGTATGGTATGTATCATATTATAACAGTCATCAGGGTTGATTATGCACTCGATTTATTTCTAGTATGTTCTCACATATGGGCTAGATTGACATGACACATGAATTGCACAACATTTTTATTCATTTTATTATCAAAAACCTATGTAATTCTCACCAACTTTTGTTGACCCAAAACATTTCCAACTTAACATGTTTCAGGTTCTATTTGCTTGAAGATTTGAATTGATGCTTGAAGATATGTGTATAGTTTTATTCAATTTGATGTACAAATTCTAGAACAATCGTATGTAATTCATTTAAATCATTTAATGGAATTCATTATTTACCATGAGCTACTGAACAATCATCAATACGTGACATCCCGATGTTTCCGCCATCGGTTGGGGTGTTACAATAATAATGTTCATTCACTTTTGATCTTTTTGACTTCGAAATCAAGAATAAAGTCGGGCAGCATTTAGTTTGAAAGAATCAGTTAGTTTGAATGCCTCCCGTGAAAGAGCAAATGGCATAGTGAAAAATACATTTAATGAGGTTGTTGGGTACTTAATTTGAGACTGAAGCTTTGCCAAATTAGATGATCACAGTATGTAGAGATTGACGGTTCTGAAAATGATACAAGAGTTTGATAACATTAGACTAAGGGGGAGATTGTTGGGTCTAAATTGGTAGTCTAATGTTATCAACAAAGTCAAAGTCAACAAGCCAACGTTCAGTCAACAAAAGTCAAAGTCGAACGAGTCGCAGTCAACACGTAAGGCAAGTCGAGAAATCCGGATAATAGATCGACGAGTGAAGCTCATGTTATGATCAAGAAAGGCGCCATGGATAATAAATATATTTTGTTTAGACAAAATATATTTATTACTTTAAAAAATGGTTTTCTTGTTTAGTGAGTGTTTTAGTATTTTGTTAACCCTAGGGACTTAAAGTGTAATTAGCCTAAGCATGTTTGGGCTATAAATAGATAGAGATTAGGGTTTTATTATCAAAACACATGCTAGAGTGATTTGGGGCTATCATTGTTTTCATCATTAGTTAATCAATCTAGTGGGTTTTTATTGTCATATTATAGCGTGTGTTCATCTTATTATTCATTAAAATCAGATTTAGCTCGAAATCGATCTTACAGAGGCAAATGGCATAGTGAAAAAGCCTCCTGTGAAAGAATCAGTTAGTTTGAAAGTCCATGTATGTTGTTTAGCTCCATGTGTGAAGAGATTTTGTCATAGTTATTAGTCTGCAACGATCAAAATCGACATGACTGACTAACCAAAAAACTGAAATTAAACTGTTTAAGAAAAATATGATTGAATACTTATTCACAAACTTCCAAATATTTCTTTGTAGACAACATTTGCAGTTTGATTCTTAACTCTACATTCTTTTGTTAAACTTAGATATTTCATTTCTTAACCGGGAAACAATGAAAGCATTCAATCATTATTTTCTTGAACTTCATTTTTTGTTGTCAATATTGGTCCCTCTTGGAAATAATTCGGAATGTTGATATTATCCAAAAAAAGATGGACACACAACGGATATCAAATCAGAAACATGATTCAAAGATTGAATGATGAATAAGTCATCAAGTATCTAAACATAAATTTTTATCAATATTGTACTATGCAACTTGTTTTATTTATTAAATGTTGGGTAATTGAATTGGTATGGATTTCGGTTACATGCAAAATATCATATATCTCTGTCCCATTCTTTCAATAAATTGTCGATCTTTTTATAAGATGGATTTATATGCAAAATATCATGTTTGATCTTGGTTTCTTGTCGTATCATTGTTCTGGAAATCATGTAATGGTTAATAAATTGATCTGTACGCTATGTTGTATCAAAGTTTTAAAAGTTAAAATTGTAACAGGGAAAATGTGAGCAAATGAAGCAATTAAAATCCCTTAACAGCAAGTTGAGAAAGAAAGTTGAAAATCTAAACCAACTTTAAAATCATAGAAACACACAATTTTACATAACCTCGAATGTACTTCAAAGAGCAAGTAAACACAAGTTTCATTTTCCATATATAGATTTACCATCAAGGGCAATATAATTTTTATCATTTAGGTGGAGAACTGTGATTGAAGAATCTTTCATTAGGATTTGATAGAGCTGACCATAAGTAATGGTTCATGCCCTTTAGGGGGCATTTTCCACCACATCATTATTATAATGTCCTTCAAACAAATGTGTAATGGTTAAAACCATTCAAAATCGACTCATTTATGGGAATCCGTATTCTTATTAAAGCTACAAATACCACCACCAACAGAAATTTTGTCCTCATCATAGAGTAGTCCCAATCCTTCACTACTTCTACTCCTTCCATAGTGTTATGCAATCACTACATCATCCAACAAACATATATGAAGCCATTGAGTTCAAAATAAAAATAGAACGCAGAAAAAATGACCATGCTTAATCTTAGTGCTTTTTCCACCCGCTTCTTCCAGACAAATGATTTGGATTTCTGATTGGTACTTAAAAAACTAAAAACATTATCAACCTAATGGAAAGAAAATAAAAGAGATAAAAATGTTGAAAAATGTCACCTTTTTGAAGTAGTAGTATCACAAAGTTGCGTGTGGAAGTGTGGAAATTTAAATAGCAACATACAATTGTTTTTGTTAATCCTGAAGACAAATTACAAGTATGACATGTAATTAGTTCAACACACAAATGTGAATGCACTTTTAATTTGAAAAGAAAAAAAAAGAGAGATATATACATACAGTCAAAGAATCGATTTTTCAAGAACCAGGTTTAAGATGGGTTTAGGTTGAAACTGGCAAGTCGGTTCGCGTTGACCATCAAACAAATTTTGTCTAAATTATGTACGTAAATGTGTTTATTCATCTTGATTACAAAAGCAATATTATTACAATAATAATCAAATTTTATTAATAGAACACTCTTAGAAGGTTATATAGCACCAGAAGCAGACTTTATGAGACTTTCAACCTATTGGACACGTATTATCTCATCATTAATCATTCTATTTTTTTAATACATCTGAAATAAATGAATCTCAACAATAGTCAACAATAATAACCAAAACACCTTTTTACAACAAAAAAAAAAAAAAAAGAACATACTTGATCAAGGACTTGGTGAGAGGAATCAAACGACCAGTAACCCAAGTTCTTTAGTGGGATACTTTGAAAGCGACATATTAAAATATGGCTTCATATATGTTTATATAAAACCAAAAGTTGGCAACAATAAATTTACACCAATTTGTAATCTTTTTGTTCTTAATTTGTATTTATAATTTATTTAGTTTAGGTGGTGAGCATAATATCTACAATAATCTTAATAAAAAGTAAGTATTTAATTAAGTGGGGGAGAAAAAATTGCCTAATGGTTCGTCTCTAAACTCGCACTTTATTGGAGAATTAGGGGATGGGAACGCTATATGTTTTTGGGGTGATGTTTGGTTGAGGGAGGTTCCACTTCGAGAGCTTTATCCTAACCTATTTAGACTTGAAAAACATAAATGGGTTTTGGTATCAAAACGGCTCATTTGGGACAACAATACCAAGGTGATGAGATGGGATTGGCGATTGCAGCCCTCTTCAGCCGAGGAAGTGGCTGAGTTGTTCCGTCTTCTAGGCGACATTCACGAGATTCCTTGGCGGGATGGTAGAGATATTTTGAAGTGGAAAGTGGAAAAGGATGGATTATTCACAGTGGCTTCGGCAAAAAAGCTTCTTTCGAGCAACATTACGGAAACTACTACATCGCTTGTTCACTGGAAGACTTGGGTTCCACTAAAATGTAAAGTTATGGTTTGGAGGCTTGCGCTCAACCGTCTTCCCACTATTGCCGAGCTCATCAAGCGAGGTGTAAACATTAATCCGCAGGGATGCAGTTTCTGTCAGGAGGAGCTGGAAACCGCTTTGCATCTGTACACCGGTTGCATTTTCTCCCAGGAAGTATGGTCTCGTATTGAAACTTGGTGCAGGTTACCTCATAGTTTTGCTTTTCATGTTACGGATCTCCTTAATGTGCCGAACACTACTACCAGTTCTAAACGTGCGAGAGGAATATTGCGAGGTATAGTTTACACGACTTTGTGGGTGATATGGAATGAGCGAAATGATCGGGTTTTCAACAACAAAAACCGTAGACCTGTCGAGATTGTTGAAAATATTAAATCAACGTCGTTTTTTTTGGTTTCGTCATAGGTCTAGACATAAAGATATCGAGTGGAGAGTGTGGTGTAATTATCCTTTGGATTGATGTTCTTGGTTTTTCGCTCTTAGGTCCTTTCTTTGAGGACTCTTGAAGTTTTCTTTTCAAAAAAAAAAAAGTATTTAATTAAGTTGTCCAATCATCTTCTTTGATCTTTGTTTTCTTCATAACTGAACTAGCTAGAACTCCAGCACTGAAAAAAACAAGTTTTGCTCATCAGTTTTAAAAGTCAAAACACTAAAAAAGTCAATTGATTTGGAAAATGAGTATGGCAATGAACCTTTTACCCAAAATACTAATGGCCATATCACCTGATCTTGTCGCATACAACACTTGGTTTTCAACCTTTTTTTTCCTATTGTTGGGTTTTTTTGTCCGAGCATGGACTTTTTTTTGCACCTTGTGACAAATTTCGAGCCCTTGACTACTACGATAGAAATCGTGTGGATTAAAGTACCAAAACATTAATGCCGAATGTTAAGTTAGGCGTACCATGTGTTAATTAGATGCCAAGCCACCAAAGTTAATTTAATGATATATCCACTTGGAAAATTACAAACATTTGAGAGGTATAATAAAAACATATCAGACAAATCTATAAAATAATCCCAGCCTAAAATACCAAATTATTGAGCCTGATAAGCCATATAATAAGTGTTCTTAAAATGCCATATAATTAGTGTTCTTAAAATGAGTAACCAAGCTTCAAACTTTATAAATGTTGAATTGTAGTATGCAAGTTCTTTTATGTCTTGAATGTTAAGTAATCAAATTCACATGAATGTTGCTTGCATGTCATTCCGATATAACCCGTGAACTTCACCGGCTGGAAACTTCACCTCGACCTTTAAAATGACATAGATGAAATATATTAGGACAATTGTATTACTTGATATTAAATTAATACATTCTTAAATGCTAGTTAAAAAACCATCTGATAAGCATTTCATGTATAGAATTCAAAAGGCTATAATACGATACAAGTATTTTTAAATTAATGTAACTAATTTGGTGTTTATTAATCCGTCAACCCCTTGTATATTTTAGTCACAGCTAATTTTTCATGAGCATGCTTTGTGAAGAGCATCCATATCCAACACTTTAACATATACAACAATTCTAAACAAAAATTAACTAAACATGCAAATAATTTGGAAAGAAAAACAATTTGTTCAAATCCCCATTAGCGCTGCTACACCGCCCCCAAGGGCATGAAAGGGGCTATTTTGCTCCAGGCGTGAAAGATTTGACGCTGAAAAATGTCGTGAAATGATGATTCTGTTTGCTGACCAATGAAAAGTAAAGAAAAGTGGAGGGGCGTGAATATTAGCGCTCCACTACGTTTGGTCTAAGTGTGTGTACCTGCTTATGGGTTACTCGCAACATTTTTTTTGCCTTGTACAAATCGCAACCCACTACTCCTTTTCTTCACGGTCACATCCCACCACAATCTTATTTTTCTTCTTTTCTTAAATTCAAATAAAAAATTCACCAACTAAGCATATATTTTGAATCGGTTCATCGTTGAACTCCTCCTATGCTACCTTTGATCTACCCATTTCCTATGGCTTCATTTAAACACATGTTATAGCTAAAAATGAAACGTGTCAAAAGTAGCCACAGTATAGTCTTTAAGTGTGTACAAAGTCGTATTATATAAAAAACTAACACTAATATAATTCCGTAATGATAATACATAAAAATTTTGAATATGGAGCAAAATGTGTTGGTGGATTGGTGCAGCTCGACCCGCAACTCACTTAACTCACCACATTGAAGATGAGTGTTCTTTACCTATTGCTACGGTATGCGAAGGAGATAGCTACAGCAATAACCAAGAGCCCTTTTGTACTACCGATATTGAGTATTTAAGGGGCTATAATATGAATAATTCCAAAGAAAAGCATATAAAATCATACCTTAGATTCACAAGTTGTTTCGTATTTGTGTCGTGGTAACAAATTGACCGCCGAATTGCTCTGTACATAAAAAACAATAAATAATGATAAATTAGAACGAAATCATTATTCATAATTGCCAAAAACAAATACACTTTAGGCAACCTTCAACCTACTTGACCCGCTAGGTACCATTCCAGTTCATTTAAAAATGAATTATACAAAATTCATTTAGCCACCGAAAAAATCAGTTATCTAAATCGAGCAACCTCCCTCGTGACTGAGAGAAAGCTTCAAACTTCAAATTTTAGAACCAATTTACCCCAAATTGAGAGACTGCTTTAAAAAAAATGCATAACAATGTAGTACCTTCTAACATAAAAGCTTTTGAGTAATTAATTAAAGACAAAGTGGTTTTCATGTAATAACGCCTTAAGGTACTAAACAACTTTTTTAACTTCTTTAGGGCCCATGGTTTAGTTTTTGTAACGAAAATGAGTATTAAGGTTTGTTTTTGTAACAATGTTGGGTACTAATACTAACTATTGTTAAATTTTCTGTTAACTTTAGTTAAAGTGATTAAAATGCCTTTTTATAAACTAGAGGGGCCATTATGTATTAAACTTCATTTACAAAACCTTTAGTACCCAAACATGAAACTTTAGATAAACTACAGGGACTAACCATGTAATTAACTCATTATTTTATTAAATGTATTTATTTTTAAGACTTATAATTAAATAAGGAATATTTAATTAAAACATTGTTTTATTAAATATATTTATCCCATTATTTATAAAAATAAATCCAAGTTATTAGATTAATAGTTGTAACCATAAAGAAAACATTTAACTTAATGTTGGATAGACTTGTGTTATGGTTACAACTATTAATCTAATACCTTGGATTTAACTTATAAAAATGTTTTCTTTATGTGATTGAATTAAGTGTTATTTTTGGCCAAAAAGATCCAAACCCAATTCAAGAAAATTAAAAAAGATAGAAACAAACAGAAGTTGAATTTTTATAAATAAAAAAAAAAGAAAGATTTTTTTTTTCTTCTTCAAAAACTGGTGGGTTTGGTAGGTTTGGACCTACAAGGTAAAAATCATTTTTGAATTTCATTAAAATCCATAAGTAAATTAATAACATTTAGAACGTTTTATCTATCTTAGAAGTGTATTTATCTTTATAAATAATGGGATAAATATATTTAATAAAACAATGTTTTAATTAAATATTCCTTATTTAATTATAAATCTTAAAAATAAATACATTTAATAAAATAATGAGTTAATTACATGTTTAGTCCCTATGGTTTATCTAAAGTTTCATGTTTGGGTACTAAAGGTTTTGTGAATGAAATTTAATACATAATGGACCCTTTAGTTTATAAAAAGGCATTTTAATCACTTTAACTAAAGTTAACAGAAAATTTAACGATAGTTAGTATTAGTACCCAACATTGTTACAAAAACAAACCTTAATACCCATTTTCGTTACAAAAACTAAACCATGGGCCTTAAAGAAGTTAAAAAAGTTGCTTAGTACCTTAAGGCGTTATTACATGAAAACCATAGGCACCATCCGTGTAATTTTGTCTTAATTAAAGGATGTTGTTAAGCAAAACTCAAACCAAATTATCAGCATACTTTCTCAATACAATAATAAACTAACAAACATTATGAACACAACAGACGGATTTCGATTTCCAGGTACCATAAAATGAAAATTGAGCTCCTAGTTTTCAACCTCTTCATTAGTTTCTGTTTGACTTTTATCTTTCTTACAAACTGCATTCCATTGGTTGCACTTCTCCAATAAAGATGAAATCCAATAATATTTCTTCCTTATTATGTCAACCATTTCATTCATCTCTTTCTCAATTTGCTGGTATCTGTTAATCTTTTTATCCATCAAGGATTCCAATTCCTGAAAATGAATTAAAAGAAAATGTTAAAAACAACAATTGCGTGTAAAGTTTTTAAACTTGCGTTTTTAGGTATATACCAATAAAAAAATTCAACTATAACATGCACTTGCGTTTTAATTTTGATACTTGAGTTTTATTTTTTAATAGCTTGCGTCTTTGGGTTTTAACACTTGCGTCTTACCTCACTGATTTTTTTGGTTTGATTATCTTCTTCACCTTCCTTCCCCAAATCCATCCCATTCCATATACTGTTATTATCATCATCATCACCCGATAACTCAAAATCATAATCGCAGTCATATTAACTTTTCCTATTTGGACTTTTAGCTCTCCGTATTGTGTAATCCTCATCGAGGCTCACATGTTCTTGATTTTTCAGTTCTGGTATCATCATCAATGCATTGAAAACTTCATTTACAGTACCCGGACTATCTTCGATCACATCATTTTTTTTCTGCTGTAGCTTCATTTTCATTAACTGTAAATGGACCGTTGTTATTTACATACTCTTCCATGTCGTCCACTATTGATGATGTTATGTAACTGATCGCTAGTCTTGTTGAGGCAGCCTCTAATTTCTTGAGTTTATGGAACTCATGTGTGTACAGAATCTGTGACAAGCAACATATCATTAATTATTGTATTAGAATGTATTTGAATATATAACATAGACGGTTTTTTAAAAGTTACTTACTGTTAGTAAAGCTATAGGACCATTATATAACTCCTTATAGCCACTCCATTCAGATTTGGTCCTTTTCAAACATTCAACCATATATGCGCACCAATTCATATTCGGAATTTCATCTTCATTGTCAATCGACTCCAAGAACCTTTCGTTTATGGTAGTTGACTTTGTTATTTCTTCGAAAATTGTGTTCCATAGCACCAAAAAATTTAGCTTAAAACAAGCGACCACCATTTGGATTGCTTTTTATCAGATTCAGGACGTTGGTAACATTTACTTTGCTTGTTGGGAATTGATTTTTGAATTCATCAAATGTTTTTGCAGAGCCTTTCCTTGGTCTATTCTTTTCTTTTACTTGTATTTTACCCATTGGTATTCCGAACAGCTTATGCAACGTTGCATCTGTTATGTTAATCTTACGATCACCCACATTCACCTGGCATGTTTCATAATCAAAGTTCATGATTAACCAGAATCCCAAGCCTGTTGCAGTTGAATCATACTCAAAAGTCAAAATTGATTCGAAGCCCTTCTTTTTAACGTCTTCTTTATGTTCATCCGACAATATCTTCATTGTCGACATAAATTCTGAAGGTGAGCATCTCATGCTTATTCTTCTGTGTATGTACTCGAAAAATTTATCGCTCTTATCCTTTTCATTAAGCTTCTTCTTTTTTTCAGTTTTTTCCCCTTTTTCTTTTTCTTATCATCATCTTCGGACGAAGACGAATCGATAACTACACGCTTCTTTTTTTGTTGTTTTCTTGACTTTTCCTTTATTTCCATAACTTCCTCAGATGATGATTCATCAATAAACATACGTTTTCTTTTGTGTTGACTTTTTTGTTTCTTTTTTGCATCATCAATTTCATCTGATGATGTTGACTCAACAACTTTTGCTTTTTTTTTCTTCTTTACTTGTTTGCTCTTTATCAACGTACTGATAGGTTGTTCATATTCGTCAACTTGTACAAATGGAACAATCACTTACCTCGAAACATCTATATTGTTAACGGAACATATCAAAACGCAAGTTATTTACTATTTAAATGTTTGAATATACCAATACACATATTATAAGCTCAAACAAGATCAAACGCAAGTTCTTTTTAATTCAAACGCAATTATTATTTTCAAATCATAAAAGCCAATTATGAACATCATTTTTGCGTTTTAAGATGCTTACACATTACAATATTATTCAAACGCAACTATTAACATTTGTTTAAACATTCAATGTTTTAATATATATCAAGACACATATTATAAATTCATACAAGATCAAACGCAAGTTAATTGTAATTCAAACACAAGTGGTATTCAAAAACATAAAAACCAACTATAAACATCATTTGCGTTTTAAGATGCTTACACATTACAATATATAGCTTGATGTATATACATTTCATCAGCATTAACTAAACATTTTTGCTTTTAATATACCAAATAACATCAAAAACAGGGCTTTTTCACAATCCCTAGCTAAGCATCGTTAATACTTCTTGTGCAGTGTACAATACATCGCCATTTATGTTGTTGTTCCCATATTCTTCTTCTGCCATATTCACATCTTGTTGTCCTTGTTCTTGAACATTATTATTGATTTCAACAACAACTTCATTTTGCACATCCCCTGCACCATCAACATTTCCTGCTGGAACAGGGACCATATCAACATCTACATGTTGTTCGACATTCTCTCCCTCGTTAGGTACTAGACGGTTTCTATTCCTACACTTATACACCAAACCATATCGTCTCTGATGTTGTTCTGCTTCGTTTATGTTATTAAATTTCTGTAATTCCTCAATACCTATTGCTTGTGGTACATGATTATCCACAACAACACTTTTTTTTTTTTTTTAATAAAAGTAGGGCATGAACAACATCAAGTTCATCTAGGTATTCTTTGAGAGATACATAATGTTTTGCCGGGTTGGGTTATTCTACAAAGGCTACAAAAAATGAGAAGGGTGAGAAGCCACTAGAAAATGACATGTGTCTAAAGATTAAACAAGTGGGAGGGGTAATTTTGTCAAAAGCATATGCACATGCAAGTCACATGTCATTTCCACCTTCATTTTTAAATGTCCGTAACTTTTTTATACGTCATCTTTTTTTTAAAAAAAAATTATACCATAAAATTGAACGTCTTTTTATCTTTAATATGAGTACCATATTGTTATACCTTTGAAAAAAAAATTCAAAACTCACTTGCGTAAGACACAATGGAGTGTAAAACACAATGAACACCAATTAAATATAGGGTATAAAACATAATCAAGAGTCTAGTAAAACACAATGGACGACATACTAATGACACAATTAATAGAAGACTACACAATGAATACTTTTGAAAAAAAAAAGTTGAAAACCCAGTTGCGTAAGACACAATGGATGACATACTAAAGACACAATGAACAGAAGACTAAAACACAATGAATACTTTTGAAAAAAAAAAAAGTTAAAAAACCCAATTGTGTAAAACACAATGGACGACATAATAAGGACACAATGAACATAAGATTAAAACACAATGAATACTTTTGGAAAAAAAGTTGAAAACCCAGTTGCGTAAGACACAATGGAGATAACGTAAAACACAATGAGTACCAATTAAATATGCAATGAACAATAGAGTATAAAACACAATGAACAACCTAATAAAACACAATGGTCGACATATTAAAGACACAATGAATAGAAGACTAAAACACAATGAATAATAGAATTAAACACAATGAACAACATAATAAAACATAATGTACACCTAAATACAAAACTCATTTGCGTAAAACACAATGAAAAGCATACTAAAAACACAATGGACAAAGTTAAATCATGTGTAGACTAAAAAAACATAAATAACATATTTATAAAGCACACATGCATACTATAACACAATGAACAAGCAGAAGACATAACGGAGAAGAAAACTCATTTAGCACGAATTTTTTTTTCCAATTTTAATGTAGCAATGTGGTACTCATATTAAAGATAATAAAACACTCGTTAATATGGTGAAATTGTTTTGAAAAAAAAATGTCGTACGAAAAAGTTATAGACGTTTTAAAATGATAGGGGGGGATTGACATGTGCATTGCATGTGGAGAGAGAAAGTCAACAAATATAGTTTTCCTTTTATGCCCTTCCTCTAATTTATTATTTATTTTTTTCAATTAAACTAATCTCAACCCTTTAAATATATGATCAATGGATCACAATTCTTCTCACCCTTCCTAGAAAAAGTGTCTTGTGTATTTGATCATATCCCATGTTTTGCCATTTTGTAAATTTTAAAATTTGAATGATAGAAATAATAAAATCAAATCTATTAATCTATTAATATATATAAAAGAAAATGGATATGCTGACGTGGCGTGCAATGGAGGCCTCAACCTCCCCTTGAGAGTGCCACTTGGCTTAATAATTGAGTGTTTTTGGTGTTTTTGAAGTATTTCCTTTTTTAATAAAAAAAAATCACGCTAACCTAAAAAACCCTAAAATATCTTACACCTCTTTTCAATTGCCTCTCTCATCACAATAAACTTCTGCTTTACTCTCTTAATCTTAATCAAGAAAACTTTACTCTCTTCGATCGATTCCTTCTTCACTAGTCTGTAAGTTGGCAAAACGTTTCTTAATGCTTTTCAAGGGTTAAGGATTGCGGGTCTTCATCTCTTTTGATGTTTTTTTTACTTTCCGATTCACACAGGTAACTTGCCTTTTTTACATTTTTAGTGATTCAGTGCTTTGATGTATTGTTGTTATTAGGAGGCACGTTGATTTTCAGGAAACTAAGTGTGACACCCGGCAAATTCTGGTTAATAACATTGTCTAGATGAAAGTCTACCTTAGCGAGTCACGCGTATATTATACTTAACTGGGTTAGTTAAGTCGTGTTATGGTTCAGGAACTATCGGTTTAGTATAGAAGATCATTGGATGTTGGTCTAGAGGTTCATTAGATGTCAGTCCTTAACCAAGTGTACAAATGGTGACGATTCGTAGAATCGTCAGGTCATACGGAACATACAAGTCTCGAGTCCCGGGAATTGGTGAACGAGTGTGAATATGTTTGTTTGCAAGTGTTATGTGTTTACAATCATTATGTGACTTGTCGGTATGTGAAAATGTGTTAACATATGTTAAAACGGGGTTTAACGCGCAAAATACAAGGAACCAGCCCCTATAGGCGATTAGGGGTGGCTAATCGCCTATAGGGAGGGCGATTGGGCAGACTTATGGGCGATTGGGGGCTAATCGCATGCCATAAGTGGCGATTAGGCCCCAAATGCATGAAGTTTCATGCGATTAGGATCCCTAATCGCGTGTAATGCTGCACAATCGCGTGTTACGGGCTGGACGACTAAAAACGACTATAAATACAATGCTTGACCTCCTAAACTTCATAATACAAACCCTAGTCGTCCCATAACCCGCCCCAACACACACACAACCTCTGGAACGCGATTTTTGATCAAAACACAAGGTTTCAAGCTTGTTTCATCAATCTTTCACAAATCTAAGGTGTGGTTTCCATCCATGCAATCTTATTAACGTTTTTATTAAATCCCTAATGGTCCAGACCTGTTTTAAAACGTAGGAGTCTTCTGAAAATCGTTAATAATCATTGTTAATTGGATTCTAACTATCATACATGTGTTATGTGTGTTTATGATTAAAAGCTAGGGTTTTTATGATCTAAATATGGATGATTTCATGTTATTAGATTAGTTTCAGATTAATAATAAAGGCATGATGATAGAATCTGATTTATTGTTCATTAGGGTTAAGGTTCTTGCATGATAATGTGATGTTCATGTTGTATGTATTGTTTGAGATGCATGGTTACATTCGGGGCTGTTAGATCGAGGCTAAACGAAGGATTTTGGTTTAAACATGTTTGGTATAGTTGTTGGGTTGATATTGGATGATTACACACGTTCTGGATCTGATTTGGAGTGTTAAACGCGCGAAAAACCGGAACAGCTGGGTTATTGGCGATTAGCAACCCTAATCGCCTATGTTATAGGCGATTAGGAGGCCAATCGCCTATAAAGAGGCCATAATCGCCTATATACCATGCAATTGGGGGCTAAATGCCTCTATTACATGCAATTGTGATCCTAAATGCTAGTTAAGTTCTGAAATACATGTCTTATAGCCCTAATCGCCTATAAACTCAAGATTTACATGTCTTATGACCCTAAATGCCTATATTACATGCGATTAGCCTTCCTAAATGCCAGTTGACCAACCTAAATGCTAGTTGACTTTTCCTAATCGCGTGTACTGCTGCTGTAAGTGTAAATTAGCATTCCGAGACCCGATTTGACATCTAGGAACATGCTAGGAACCCCGTAACATATCTAATAACTTGGTAACATATGTTTGGATGTAATTATGTGATACGTGAACTACGTGCTATAACTTGTTGGACGTTAACGTATGTTAAGTGTGATTGCATGATTGTTTGTTTGGGAGCGTAAACATAACACGGGGAGTCTCGGGTCACCAATGGGATGTCGAGTCTTGTACATTGGGTCAGTTAAACAGTCACGGTGTTTTCAAACGAACTTGGTTATGGTCTGGACATCTAGGGACTAACTAACCTACGGGTTATTAGTCTAAGTACTTGTAACTGTCATATGTTAGGTCGCCACTTTACGGGACTAGCATAGCTGCTGAGTTTATTCGTGTTACGGAGTAACGCAACTTAAGGTAAGTTTACGGCCCCTCTTTTAACTGGTTTCACTTTTCGGGGGAGAAAACATGTGTTAAAACTTATGTTTGGTAACTACTGTCATACTATGGGTTTCTATTGTTTACTATACGATCTTTGGAAGTCCTGGGGGGAACCATGAATGTGCGGGTTTGCACAACAGGGAAATGTGAATAGCGCTATTGGGAGTGACCAACCCCGCTCGTCGACTTGGAGGGTCGGCGGGTGCATATTGTCTCAAACAGGAACAACAGGTTACTACATCGGGCACTACATCTGGTTTGCGAGTTAGTAATGGTTTTCCAATCGTGATAGTAACAAAACATGCGCCTAGCTAGCGTACTTTGGTTTTCGATTTGTTATAGTATGGACAGGTTGAACTTGGTACTTGGATTACAAAACCTGTAAACTCACCAGCATTTTTGTGCTGACGTAAACTTTTACATGTTTTCTCAGGTCGCTAAGGTAGCACAATGGAACTAGGGCGCACGCGTCTGCACGGCGTCTAGTTAGGATTGCATGGTTTTCAAACGTTGAACACTTGGTTTATTTTGGATTATGTTTTGAATAAGCTTCCGCTGTGATTGGGGATTTTAAACATTGTTTTTGAAATTGCATTATGTACATTTAGACTTGTTTATTGTGATCGTTGGTTTGGATCCTGGTTTGTCATACGCCTCGCGGTAAAACTCCGCAAGTGGATTTTGAGGGTGTGACAGATTGGTATCAGAGCCAATGGTTATAGTGAACTAGGACTGCATGTAGAGTCTAGTCTATAGCCGAGTCACACACACTAGACGATCACATAGTACTAAACATTATGGTGGGTTACGTATGGCCTTGTCGGGGTGTCTCTAAATCATTTGACCTTCCTATGTTACATCATCCGTTCTATCTTAGGTCGGGTTACTTGCTTTCTAGGCAGTGTGATATATTGGGGTAAATCGTGTACTCTTGAGATTTGTCCAAGGCTCGGACATCTCCCTTTCATACTCCAATAGAAACACTTGCCATGAACTACCGTAGCATTACGGTGTATAGCTAAGAGTCTATGTCCGGTGATTTGAACTTTGAACTAGGAGAACACTTGGAGGACCATGTAGAGCGGTTTATCATTTTGGGTGCACACAAAATCATAAACCGAAATGCATGAAAGCCCTAGTGAGCTCTGGGTTTGAATGGATAGTCCTGGGTTGGATCTAGCTTTGATCTTGCGAACGCTAGTGGTTACCATTAGCTGTGAAACTAAATTTTCTCGTCCTTTTTGTCGGAATCATGTCTGGAGTGCGAGGAGGACGTGTAGGTGGCCGCGCTGGTGGGCGTGGTGGTGGCGGTCGTGGTGGTGGTGGTCGTGGAGGTGTGGAACCTCAAGATGACCGGGTCAGAGATTGAAAAGTATATTGTGAGGCGTAATGAGTTGGCAGTGTTGTGTCCTGATCTGCATGTGCCAGAGTACAGGAGGATCGAACACTATATTTCGGGGTTAGTACCAGAAATCGCAGGTTTAGTGGCTGCGGGAAATCATCCTACATACTCGGAAGTGGTCCGATCGGCTCACAGGATGACGAATTTGAAGGTGAACGAGGGTATCTTGCCTGCTAAGGGTTCGACTATCAAGGCCCCAGAGAACAACAAGCACAAATGGGATAATGAAGGGAAAGGATCTGCACCAGCACAACAGGGTAAGAGATTTGATAGCGGGGGTTCTTCTTCTTCGGGTAACAAACAGGGTGGTTATGCGGGGAGACTGCCTAAATGTAACAAGTGTGGACGTCATCATCAAGGGAACTGCGACAGTAATCGTTGCCATCGCTGCCAGCGAATTGGGCATTTTGCTAAAGATTGTCGGGCTACACTTCCATCGACCCAGGCCCCAAGCAATACCCCGGCTCCTGCTGCTCAAGGAACTACGGGAAGACAAGGATGTTACAACTGTGGTGAGACTGGGCATTACAAGAAGGATTGCCCGAAACTGAAGCAGGGCGGGAACAACGGTAACGAAAACAACGGGGGCGGCGGCAGGAATGCGCGTGCCTTCGTCATTGGAGCCGCTGAGGCTAGACAGGATCCTGACACAGTTACCGGTACGTTCCTTCTCAATAATCGCTCTGTTAGTGTTTTATTTGATTCTGGTGCCGACAAGAGTTTTGTATCCATGGAAGTTAGTCGACTGCTAGATGTAGTACCCGTACCATTAGAGACTAAGTATATTATTGAGTTGGCTGACGGTAAAAAGATTGAAGCTACTTGTATCCTTCGGGAGTGTCAACTAGAGTTGTCGGGTTTGTCGTTCCCCATCGACCTTATGCCGGTACCTTTGGGTAGTTTTGACGTGGTGGTAGGCATGGATTGGTTGTCTTTGTATCGCGCGGAGATTGTCTGTTACGACAAGATTATTCGGATTCCTCTCCCTGATGGAGAATTTCTTTCTGTGTACGGTATCAAGGGTGGTGTTCCGCTAAATATCATCTCTAGCATGAAAGCCCTTAAGTGTCTTCGAAAGGGTTATTCGGTCGTTTTGGCACTTCTATCTGTTTCCTCTAGCGATGAGAAGAAGATCGACGATATTCCTGTTGTACGCGAGTTTCCTGATGTATTTCCTGATGATTTATCTGGTCTTCCTCCCCATCGTCAGGTCGAGTTCGGTATTGATCTTGTACCAGGGGCTGCTCCTATTGCTCGGGCCCCCTACCGTCTTGCACCTCCCGAGATGCAGGAATTGTCTAGTCAGTTACAGGAACTCTTGGACAAGGGTTTCATCAGACCAAGTTCTTCCCCTTGGGGAGCCCCGATTCTATTCATCAAGAAGAAGGATGGAAGTTTCCGACTGTGTGTGGATTACAGAGAACTGAACAAATTGACCGTCAAGAACCGTTATCCTCTTCCACGTATTGATGATCTATTCGACCAACTCCAGGGTTCTAGTTACTACTCCAAGATTGATTTGAGGTCCGGTTATCACCAGTTGCGCGTAAGGGAAGCTGACGTTGCAAAGACTGCCTTTCGTACACGTTATGGCCATTTCGAATTCTTGGTCATGCCTTTCGGTCTCACGAACGCACCGGCGGTTTTCATGGATTTGATGAACCGCGTTTGCAAACCATATCTTGACAAGTTCGTCATTGTGTTTATTGATGACATCCTGATTTACTCCAAGAACAAGACCGAACACGAGGAACACATGCGTTTGGTTTTGGAACTCTTGCGACGGGAACAACTTTACGCCAAGTTCTCAAAGTGTGACTTTTGGTTACGCGAAGTCCAATTCCTAGGACATGTGGTTAATGAACTGGGAATTCATGTCGATCCAGCTAAGATCGAAGCGATCAAGGACTGGGGAGCACCAAAGACGCCAACTGAGGTGCGGCAATTTCTAGGCCTTGCGGGCTATTATCGTCGTTTCATTCAGGGGTTCTCGAAGATCGCTCAACCCCTCACCACTCTTACTCAGAAGGATAGAAAATTCGACTGGGGTGAACCACAAGAGTCGGCATTTCAAGAACTAAAGTCTAAACTTTGTTCTGCTCCTATTTTGTCTTTGCCTGAAGGCCCTGATGATTTCGTTGTTTACTGTGATGCCTCTATTCATGGTCTCGGTTGCGTGTTGATGCAACGCGAGAAAGTGATTGCGTATGCTTCTCGTCAACTCAAGGTGCACGAGAAGAACTACACCACCCATGACTTGGAGTTGGGTGCAGTGGTTTTCGCGTTGAAAATCTGGAGACATTACTTGTACGGTACCAAATGCACCATCTACACCGATCACAAGAGTCTTCAACATATTTTCGACCAACAACATTTGAACATACGACAGCGTCGTTGGATTGAACTTCTGAATGACTATGATTGCGCCATTAAGTACCATCCTGGCAAGGCGAATGTTGTAGCAGACGCCTTGAGCAGGAAGGAATCAACTAAACCTCGTCGCGTTCGGGCGTTGCAACTCACCATTCATTCATCTCTACCTGATCAACTCCGTTCTGCCCAGTTAGAAGCTTTGAAGGAGGAAAACCTTAAAGCTGAAACTATGCACGGTGCCGACAAGCACCTCGACCGAAGGCCTGATGGCCTGCACTACTTCGCAGAACGCATATGGGTTCCTTTATTCGGGGGACTTCGGGAGCTTGTCTTGGATGAGGCTCACAAGTCCCGGTATTCTATTCATCCTGGTTCGGATAAGATGTACCAAGATCTGAAAGTGCTTTACTGGTGGCCAAACATGAGGTCGGATATAGCCTCATACGTGAGCAAATGCTTGACCTGTGCTAAGGTCAAGGTGGAATACCAGAAACCGTCGGGTCTCTTGCAACAACCTGGAATTCCGGAATGGAAATGGGAACGGATTACAATGGATTTTGTCACGCAACTACCTAAGTCACCGAGCGGGAATGATAAGATATGGGTGATTGTTGATCGGTTGACGAAATCAGCCCATTTTCTCGCTATTAAGGAGACCGACACCATGGATAGTTTGGCTCGTCTTTATCTGAAGGAAGTTGTTTCTAAGCACGGGGTGCCGGTTTCTATTATTTCGAATCGTGACTCCCACTTTACTTCTCACTTCTGGAAATCTTTGCACAAGGCTTTGGGTACCCAGCTAGACATGAGTACAGCTTATCACCCATAGACTGACGGTCAGAGTGAGCGCACGATTCAAACTATAGAAGACATGCTGCGAGCATGTGTGATCGATTTTGGCAAAGGTTGGGAAGCTCATTTACCGTTAGTAGAATTCTCATACAACAACAGTTATCACACGAGTATCAAGGCAGCTCCGTTCGAGGCACTGTACGGGCGGAAATGCCGTTCTCCTCTTTGTTGGGCTGAGGTGGGTGAGAGTCAACTCACTGGGCCTGAACTAGTGTACGAAACTTCGGAAAAGATCGTACAGATTCGTAACCGGTTGGCAGCGGCACGGGATCGGCAAAAGAGTTATGCTGATCAACGTCGCAAACCATTGGAATTCCAAGTTGATGACAAAGTACTTCTGAAAGTTTCACCATGGAAGGGCGTCATACGCTTTGGGAAGCGTGGCAAACTCAACCCTCGGTACGTCGGTCCATTTACGATCCTGGAACGGATTGGACCGGTGGCATATCGTCTTGATTTACCGACGGAGCTCGGTAACGTACATAACGTCTTCCATGTGTCCAACCTGAAGAAGTGTCTGGCTGACGAGTCTCTTATTGTTCCACTGGAAGAGATCAAGGTGGATGATCGTCTTCGGATTGTGGAAGAACCTGTGGAGATTCTAGATTACAAGATCCGTAGCCTACGTCATAGCAAGATTCGCATTGTGAAGGTTCGCTGGAACTCGAACCGGGGACCAGAGTACACTTGGGAACGGGAGGATCAGATGAAGTCTAAGTATCCTCATCTCTTTCCTAAGGAAGCGTTCGAATCGAGATACGTCTCCACTGCTGCTGAATGAATCTCGGGGCGAGATTCCTTTTAACGTGGGGATGATGTGACAACTCGGGTAAATCTCTCTTTTGGTTTCTATCTTTTATTTGTTTCTTTCGTCATTCCTTTTGGTACTTGTGCAATTTTCGGGACGAAAATTCTTTTAACGTGGGGATGATGTGACACCCGGCAAATTCTGGTTAATAACATTGTCTAGATGAAAGTCTACCTTAGCGAGTCACGCGTATATTATACTTAACTGGGTTAGTTAAGTCGTGTTATGGTTCGGGAACTATCGGTTTAGTATAGAAGATCATTGGATGTTGGTCTAGAGGTTCATTAGATGTCAGTCCTTAACCAAGTGTACAAATGGGGACGATTCGTAGAATCGTCAGGTCATACGGAACATACAAGTCTCGAGTCCCGGGAATTGGTGAACGAGTGTGAATATGTTTGTTTGCAAGTGTTATGTGTTTACAATCATTATGTGACTTGTCGGT
The DNA here is from genome assembly GCA_028751855.1 of Ambrosia trifida. Classification (NCBI taxonomy): domain Eukaryota; kingdom Viridiplantae; phylum Streptophyta; class Magnoliopsida; order Asterales; family Asteraceae; genus Ambrosia; species Ambrosia trifida. The sequence goes on along the minus strand of CM054123.1, from coordinate 54,675,844 downwards.
ATGTGAAAATGTGTTAACATATGTTAAATCGGGGTTTAACGCGTAAAATACAAGGAACCAGCCCCTATAGGCGATTAGGGGTGGCTAATCGCCTATAGGGAGGGCGATTGGGCAGACTTATGGGCGATTGGGGGCTAATCGCATGCCATAAGTGGCGATTAGGCCCCAAATGCATGAAGTTTCATGCGATTAGGATCCCTAATCGCGTGTAATGCTGCACAATCGCGTGTTACGGGCTGGACGACTAAAAACGACTATAAATACAATGCTTGACCTCCTAAACTTCATAATACAAACCCTAGTCGTCCCATAACCCGCCCCAACACACACACAACCTCTGGAACGCGATTTTTGATCAAAACACAAGGTTTCAAGCTTGTTTCATCAATCTTTCACAAATCTAAGGTGTGGTTTCCATCCATGCAATCTTAATAACGTTTTTATTAAATCCCTAATGGTCCAGACCTGTTTTAAAACGTAGGAGTCTTCTGAAAATCGTTAATAATCATTGTTAATTGGATTCTAACTATCATACATGTGTTATGTGTGTTTATGATTAAAAGCTAGGGTTTTTATGATCTAAAGATGGATGATTTCATGTTATTAGATTAGTTTCAGATTAATAATAAAGGCATGATGATAGAATCTGATTTATTGTTCATTAGGGTTAAGGTTCTTGCATGATAATGTGATGTTCATGTTGTATGTATTGTTTGAGATGCATGGTTACATTTGTAACCTCACGAATTTTCCCATTTATTTTGCATTAAAGTATTTCTCAATCCATGATATAAAGTCTAATTTATTTCTAAGTATTCTTATCTTTATCCGTGCACTCTATTTTTTTAAGTTCCTTTTATCATTGTACAAAAAAAAATCTTCAATCATGACATATGTCCTATCCTAATTCTATTTATAAAATCGTCATTTTATAAGACGGTGTTTTTATTTTCTAATTCAAACTAATGATTTTTTTATTTATTTCTTATTTAAAGCTAATCATTTTTCCAATTACATTTATAATCTCAAACAAGGAAGATATAAATTCATTTCAAAATAAAGCCTTGAGTCAAGAGTCAAAGTCTTGACAACATAATTCTTGGAGTCAAAGTCTTAGTCATAGTCAAAGTCTTAGTCCTAGTCAAAGTCTTAGTCAAATAGTCAATTCATCATAAAACCTTACTTTATGGTGTTGACCAATTTTAATGGCTAATTGAATCCAAAACTAGTATAAAAACCCACCTATGACCCATTATACTTTGCACCTCTAAATCGATTGTTTCAATCCGATTAAACTTTCCCTCATACCTTTCTTCTATAGTCTATTACTTCTACAATTGAAACTTTGATTATAAGCTTTTATAATTGGCAACTTTGGGGCTACACATATTCTATTTCTCGAGACTTAATACTTTGCTAAGGTGAGTTTACGTAACCATGTTTATGCAATTCTTTATACTTGCAACATTATACTTAAGCAATTCTATATACATGTCTAGTTGTAAACTTTAATGCCTCATGATTTAGACAACAACAACAGTTTCAACGAGTTTCAACGAGTTTCAACATTACATAATCATTAGCTATGGCCAAGCCGGCGATACTCAATAATAGATCTATTGGATTGACAATCCCACCCGGATACGTGTACCTCCTACATAGGTAGCGTGGGTGATTGTTATCGTTCCAACATATTATTAAGGTGAACCGTGGATGACGGGATGGACCTAAACTAGTCGAAGGTTTGATTATGTCGATTCAACATATCATGTTTATTCATGTAGACTTAAACTTACGATAGACATATGAATTGCTAAACTTTTATTCTTAAACTTAATTGCGTGACATGGCTTATGTACTCTCACCAACTTCTAGTTGACCCCCCCCCCCCCCCCATTTTTCCAAACTTAACAGGAAATAACGATGCTTGAAGTCTAGAGCTAGCATGAGGAGACAATTTGAAGTTTATGCTTTGTTTGACTATTTGATGTATTAGATTTCATTCAAGACATTTAATGTAATTCAATATTGTAATAAAGGATTATGTAAACATATGTATTACCATGAGCTACTGAACAATCATCAATACGTGACATCCCGATGTTTCCGCCATCGGTTGGGGTGTTACATTAAGAGTGGGGGTTTTCTAATCGCTTCTTACAGAGATTGTGTGCGAGTTCAATTAGATTAAAAACGAGTATTTATAAGGATTTCGTTCAAGTTGATTAGGAAAGTTTAATAATGGCTATTAATCAAAATCGGTCAAACTAAACACGTTAATCACGCGAGTTGTTGTTTTTAGAACGAAAAGATGATCATGGTGCGTAATACTCGGGATTGGTATGATGATGGGAGCGTTTATGGCCAGAATACGCGGCTTCTTTGTGTTGTTTTGAATGCTGCGACCGAACAGCAGAGGAAGAAAGGAGAATCAGCTTAGCTCGCTGATTGTGTATAAATAATTAAAAGATCAGGTAAAAATCAAAAGCCACTCGTGGCCTAGTGGTGAAGGGCGTGTTGTATGTGTGTGAACCGGCTGTTGCTCGGGTTCGAGTCCCGCAGCAGCAGCTTTTATTTTATTTTTTTCAGATAGAGGGAAAGGGAAGTGGGCCTGCTCTTGATTGGGCTTGGTTCTGGGCCTATTTGTGGGGCTGTTGGGCTTCAGAAAATCCACAAAGGTTGAAGTGGGTTTGAGCTTATGGTTTGGTTTATGTGTGGGTTTGGTTTGGTTAAGGATGGTTTAGTTGTTTGATAAAAAAGACTAACATATATCTATATTATAATCTGAATTTTTTTATTATTATTATTATTATTATAAAAAATAAAAATATAATGAAAAAGTGACGGATGTCACAGCATCCCCTACTTTTAGAAACTTCGTCCCGAAGTTATTAGAAACATAGGGTTATGGATGCTTGGGTAAAAATTAAGATAACTGTGGTTTGGAAAATTCGATTGATTTGGGTAAGAGGTTTGATAGGTGTGAGTTAAGGATTTGGACTAGGTTCGAATAATAACGAGAATAAGAATCTAGTAAATCACTTAAATTGCAAGTTTTAGGAATCCTAAAATAAATGTACGAGTTGATTGACTATAGAAAGACCAAATGAACTACCAAGTAACTAGAGTTTGTTCCTGGTCCAACTTCCAGTCTCACTTTCAATGCATCATTAGTGTTTGTATACAGGGTGTGCCGCAGCTAACCCACCACACCTTTGATACCTTGAAAACGTACTGAACGCCTACCAAAAACTCTAATAGAATTTCACACTACCCTAACGTACCTGTAAACTCATGATTACGTTCCGGACCGGAATCATCAATTTACCTTACATTAGGGTTTTATGTCTTTCTATGTTCCTAATCTAACACACATTAAAGCAAATAAGTTTCACAAGATGATGACACAACAACACGTTTATCAATGAAATGAGGCTATGTAATAACGAGGTCAATTGCATTGGATTGCAACGACTTGTAAGCATAACAGTATCTAAGTATGGGCTACCACTCGTCCGATGAGCCCTTTAAATGAAATGTTTATCTGAGTTGCGTGGATAATACACACATGCAAGCAAGTTTGTAGGTACTACAACCATTAAGTGTAAGTGTTATCTTAGTGGCCTATAGAAATAGTTTACGAGTATCATGAATAACTAAATGTTCAATGGATAGTCGGATTAAGGGAAAAATTAAGTTTCATATATCAAACCATGATGTTGTTAGAAAAGCTCTATAGGATCAAGTATCAAGTTTTTAGTAGTTTGGTTTTCACAGAATTCAAGTCCAAATGTTTCAATAAAATGTAAGGTAGAGTCTGAAACTTATACGATATAAAACAAACGTAACCGATTATGATAAATTTCCAATCTGTGTTCGTACACAATAGTATGCAAGGAAATTTCTAGATGTTGTATGATAATGAGTGCGACAAAATTGGGTACAAAATGATAATAGGATCAAGAAAATGAAAACGCAAGTGTTGGATTCCCGTGTCTTAAGAAGATTCCATCCATGGCTTAGTCAGTGGGGTTAGCGTCATCCTGGCCGTTCGCTTCGTTAATATTGTTATTGAAAGCTCGTCCATGTGCCACTAGGTTTACATTATTCAATTTAGGGCATTGAGGTCGCATGTGGTTAGGGTCTCTACAATGATAACATGCCCGACCGTTAGTAATCTGTAGTGGTTCCTGAGCAGCTGTTTGATGATTACCCTGTGTCCCAACCATTACTCGACAAGTGGTGACAAAGTGTCCAAACCTTCCACATCTAGTGCATTGACGGCATGGAAGATTTGCAGGGTGATGATACTTGCAAGTGCTGCATTGAGGATGGATCCCCGTGTAGGCTTTCTTGATAGGGGGTTGAGTCACAGGATCCACAACAGCATGGTTCTGATTATCGCCCATTCGTCTCTTAGAGTTTGAAGCAGTAGTGGCGGCCTTTGCTAAGATAGTCTTAGATTGTTCAACAGCATTGGTGGTTTTCTCAGGAGACGTCTTGGTGCCCTTCCTAACCAAGTTTCCTTTCCTTACGTGTTTGTCTGTTAAAGTGGCTGCAAGCTGGATGGCTTCTTCTACCGTAGTGGCTTTGCCTCCAGTGACAACGTCTTGAATCAGGTCTGGTAATCCCTCGATATATTTTTCGATTGCTCGAGAGACCGGGGTGACCATGTGTGGAACCAGTATGCTAAGTTCGTGATATCGAGTATTATACGCAAGATTCTCACCACTGTCTTGTTTCAACCCATGGAACTCTTCCTCTAGTTTCCTGATTTCGTTCCTAGGGCAGAATTTGGCGATCATGAGTTCCTTAACCTCAGCCCAAGATAAAGATAAAACAACATCAGCTCCTCGATTGCGCTTTTCGCCATTCCACCAGGTTAGCGCCCCCTTTTGAAGGACACTAGTAGCATAGCGAACACGGAGTTCATCAGGACACTCACTGTTCACAAAGGTGCTCTCCATGCTTTCAAACCATTGGAGGAGGCCAGTAGCACCCTCCTCACCAGTGAATTTTGTGGGGTTGCAGGAGTTAAAGTGTTTGAAAGTGCACCGAAATTGAGTCGTACTTCCTGTGTTGGCACTGTTACTATTCTGGGTTAACTCACTGACAAGGTTCGGGATCACTGCAGCAATTTGCTCAGCGACTAAAGATGCGAGGCGACGATCAGAACGTTGTCCAGAAGCACGAACAGGGCGTTGGCTGGCATCACGGAGCATGCGGCGAGCAGACATCTATGAGGCAGTCAATGAATAATCATGAGATTAGAATATGTAAGTGTATAACCGTACAGATGATTATGAAAGTATGAACTAAGCAATATATGAAAATCATGGAATACAAATATTGTATATGAAACGAGAGGGTGTTATTGAAAAGCTTGCATAAAATACTTGGAGTGCCCTTGTCTAGCTGTAAAGCCCAACAAGAACGTTGACTTTTCAAAGGAATTGAACCCAATGGTGATCAAAGAAGACATGCTTTAGCCTATAAGTGGATACTCACTCCAGGAATCCCCAGGTAAGCATAACAGGTCCGTAAATGGATTTATGCGCTATGCTTGCCTATGCCAGAAAACCCAGTGTACAGGCATCCACCCTTCCAGATTGCACGTGTCCTTATCACACTCATTAAAGTTCAACAACTTTGAAGGAGCAAAAATAAGAGTAGGCATTATGCCTAAGAGTGTCTTCATGAAAGGTATTGCTCCCGTTCCATGATGATATAGACCTTCCACTCCTTGTAGGACACCATCTCTATGCACCAGGATGAAAGATGAGGAGAAGGGAAAGGGAGAAGTTGGGAAAGATAGAGGAAGGAAAGTAGAGGGAAATGAGGGGTAAGGTAATTTAGGAAATATTATGCATGAAGGTTAAAGTTCGGTTATAGTCTAGGCCATTTTATCTAATAACCTAGTTCCCTATAACCATGGCTCTGATACCAATCTGTAACACCCCAACCGATGGCGGAATCATCGAGGTGCCACGTAGTGACGATTGTTCAAAAGCTCATGGTACTAAAATGTAAATATATATTGTTTTACAACATGTGAAATTAAATACAAGACAACAAAAATAAAGATAATTGATTGATCTAATCTAAGTCCAAAGTCCTATGTGAAGCGTCAAGCAGCTTATCCTGAAACATGCACGAAAATAATTTTGTCAACATATGATGTTGGTGAGTACTACTTAGTTTTGTACGTATAGTATAAGTTTGAAAAGAGTAGTACAATTCATGTGTCTAGCATTATCAAGGCATTATGTAAACACGCAAGTAACCAAACAAGACAAAGATCAAATGTAAATTTGTACAATGAGATTGATAATGAGCACCTCAACACGTGTGAGTCTAAAAGAGCACCATAACACAAAGTTATGTCTAAATGAGCACCGTAACATAAGTTACGTCTGTATGTAAAGAGCACCATAACATAAGTTATGTCTGTATGTATGATTTTGTATGTAAGCTACGTTCATGTTAAAACATAAGCACAAAGATAAACAAGACACGTATATGAATTGTAAATGAATAAAATGTATGTGTAAATGAATATGAAGGTTTTGTATACTTGTGCATGAATCACCCCAAAAATTGTAAAACAACTGAAAAAGGGGATAAGTAATACTCACCTTAGCGAGGTGGTAAGTCTTGTATAATTGAATAAGTGTAATCCAATGTTACCAAGTGTCACCCTATGTATAATGTAACAAATAAGTCTAAGTCTATCTAGTCTATAAGTATTTTCTAGGGCTTCGAATTGGGGATAAACGTTTATTTGATTAATAAACAAATTGTTTATTAAATATAAGAAATTTAATAATTAAATGAATAAAAGTCTTTTTGTAAATTTTAAATCAAATATGGTCACAATGTAAAGTTTTAAGTGTGAAAATAATTTTTATAAAATTATTTTCTTAAAAATAGAATATTTAATCTATTTTATTTCAAATTGTCAAAATATGATTCTAATATCTAAAAATATTAAAATTAAAGAATTCTTGAATTAAAAATTGTATTTCTGTTCCAAATGAATAGAAATAATTTATGTAAAATTTTGGTACAAAAATATTGTAAAATGAATTTATTATGAATTATTTATGATTAAAACTAACAAGAATTGATTAAAAATATTAAACAAACGGTTTTTCAGAAATAAAAATTATTTCTGAAATATATACTGTTACACAAGTTTAGAATAATTTTTGTGGAATTTTATAAAATCGTTTAGATATTTTTATTGAATTTTATAATTTTAAGTGAATAAACTTGTAATATTTATAATATATATTAAATAAATTATTTTTGAAAAACTAAAAATTGGATGATGAACTTTATCAGTGGAAAAACATAAAATAAATTTTGTAGAATTTATAAAATAGTTTTAGTATTTTAAAACGATTTTTAAAAAGAATGAAGATATATAGGTATAAAGGATAACCAAAAAAAAAAAAAATGCTTGATCATGGTGGGACTCGAACCTGGGCCATAGGCCGGTTCAAGTCTTACCACAACTTGTCTCAACCAACTGATCTGTAGGTTAGTTTTGTGATAGGATTCCAAAACAGTTTACATTTAACTCATAACTGAGATTCATGTTCTTCCCCAAATAAAACAATAAGAACCCTAGCTTTTCCAATTCGCTTAATCACCAAACGATAACCCCAGTAATGTTGGGGTTATTGGTCGGCCATTAACATGGAACAAAAACATGGATTAAATTAACACTTACAAAGCTCGATGGTTTACTTTGAATAAGTCAAACGAAAAGTCAAACAACGAACAATGCTTGATTATCACGAAAATTTGCGAGGAATTGAGAGTGGGGGTTTTCTAATCGCTTCTTACAGAGATTGTGTGCGAGTTCAATTAGATTAAAAACGAGTATTTATAAGGATTTCGTTCAAGTTGATTAGGAAAGTTTAATAATGGCTATTAATCAAAATCGGTCAAACTAAACGCGTTAATCACGCGAGTTGTTGTTTTTAGAACGAAAAGATGATCATGGTGCGTAATACTCGGGATTGGTATGATGATGGGAGCGTTTATGGCCAGAATACGCGGCTTCTTTGTGTTGTTTTGAATGCTGCGACCGAACAGCAGAGGAAGAAAGGAGAATCAGCTTAGCTCGCTGATTGTGTATAAATAATTAAAAGATCAGGTAAAAATCAAAAGCCACTCGTGGCCTAGTGGTGAAGGGCGTGTTGTATGTGTGTGAACCGGCTGTTTCTCGGGTTCGAGTCCCGCAGCAGCAGCTTTTATTTTTTTTTTCAGATAGAGGGAAAGGGAAGTGGGCCTGCTCTTGATTGGGCTTGGTTCTGGGCCGATTTGTGGGGCTGTTGGGCTTCAGAAAATCCACAAAGGTTGAAGTGGGTTTGAGCTTATGGTTTGGTTTATGTGTGGGTTTGGTTTGGTTAAGGATGGTTTAGTTGTTTGATAAAAAAGACTAACATATATCTATATTATAATCTGAATTTTTTTATTATTATTATTATTATTATTATTATTATTATTATTATTATTATAAAAAAAATAAAAATATAATGAAAAAGTGACGGATGTCACAGCAGCGAATGTCCCTTAACAGCGCAGCACATTGCTGCAGTTCCTGCAGCTCGTTTGTCCCCACAGGTTCTCGCTTCCAGCTCCAACCCAAGACCCTTCGACCCACTGTGACAATCTTCACAGATTCCAGAACAAACAAAGCTGGAAATCTCAGCATTAACGGGCAGTCCCCCACCCACCAATCAACCCAAAATCTAATGTCGTCGCCCTTACCAAGATTACCTTTTATTAAGCTTCGCGTGTCCACATTTTGGTTCCATAACTCCTTTTCCACTCGAACGATTGAACACCACGTGCCCGTAATACCTTCTTTAATCGGCAAATAGCTCCAACCATTTGGATTAAAGTGAATGGCCGAAATGACCCGATGCCACATTGAACCCTTTTTCTTGTTTAAAGCGCCACGCCACCACCACTTTAATAGTAGACTTTCATTCGTTGATTTTAGATCGCCTAGACCCAAACCTCCTTTTTCAACAGGTCCAATCACCCGATCCATATATAACACGCAACAAACAAAACAACATTTTGCGGAAACTCTCACGACTCTTTCAATATTACTAACAACAAAAACCACAAATTACAATGACCCTAAACCCTCTATATCTATACCAACAAAACCTGCTACAAAAACTAACCCATATCTAATCTTACAATGACTAAAACCCTCTCAAATAACTAACTAAAACAATTTATAAATAATAAAATAATTCAATCAACTCTTTTAACTCTTACATGTAATGATGATTAACCCAAAATTAACAATGAGAACATTAAACAGAGTAACTTATGGTTTATCAGTAAGTAACTAAAGAGATGCATACAGTAGGTCAAGATTAACAAAGGAATTACAAGGTAGAAAGGTAAAGTAGTCATAAATAAATAAATAAATATTGAGTGGATAGAATAGAAAGAGTACTTAGAATTAACGACGTCTGTGAAGAGAGCAACTGAGAGGGTTGTTCCAGATAACTCGCAAACCTTCATATCTGCAAGAAAGCTGTCTACTTGTTGGCTGTGCTTTTAAAAGAAGAAAGATAAGAAAATTAAAGATTTTGGGAATTAGGGTTTAGAGCCTCGATTTTGTTTTTTAATAATAATAATTATTATATATAATATATAAGTAATCGATACTAACAATTAGCAGAAGCGACGACGGAAGATGACGGAGGCGGTGGATCGACGGTGACGGTGGTAGATGAAAAGAGGTTTTGGTTTTGCAAAGACGGTATGATGGGAACCAAGGCTTGATTAGGCCAGAGCTCGGCTAGATTCAAGCTTTGGTTTTTAAAACTTGAGCTTGGTTCCGAGCTATGCTTGACTGCTCTGGGAAAGAAGGGTTTTGGAGAAGAAGGGTGTAGGTAGGTTTTGGGATAAGATCATCTGGTAGATCTGGGGAGGTTATCGAGGGAGGGAGGGGCGGGAGAGTTAGTGGGAGGGAAATTGAATTTTGGGGACAGGAAAACAATGACACACAATGTTTGATATTGTCATATTTTTTACTTTTTGACACAAAATTCTTGACATACAAAAATTTATGTCATTAATTTATCAGATTTTGTAAAATATGACATTCTTTTTATGACACACGGCTTTAAATGTCAAGAAAGAGGTGTGTGTCAAGAAAAGTGTGTCAAGAAAGGCCTATTTTGTAGTAGTGTTGTTAAAACAACAAGGATGATGATCGGTTTAATTTTAGGAGTGACGTCCACTGCTCAATGCTTCCTTGAATATGCTAAGAATAACAACACCGTTAGTCTCACTGCAAAAGAGGGTTTACTGTGATTAGCCTCCGGCGTGAGAATAAATATATGTTCTCTAAGAGGTGAATAAAAAGTGTAAAGAGAGTTTATGAGTGCAGGGAGTAAGAATAGAATAGAAAGAAGAAGAAGGAACTGTTTTGGGGTGCTATTTATAGGCAGGAGTTTCCCGCCTAACAACTTCCTCAGGTTAGCTCACCTCCTATACCTGGTGGTGCTTTTCTCCTCATCTTTATTTGTGGAGGCAACCTTGCCCTTTTGATGTAAGACATCACTTTTCCCTTTCAAAGAGTGGTTGGTGAGTTCTAGGTTAGGACTTGAAACACTATGTATGAGTCAAGTCAGTTGAATTTTTGACCCAAGTTACTATAGCGACACTATAGCAAAATGTTAAGCTGCTGAGTTGAAAAGCTGGTGCTTGTAGCTTCTCGGCTTCCGGTAGCTTCCCGGCATGAGCCTTTTAGTTTCTTAAATATGTTTAAGTATGGGGACTTAGGGTACCCATGTCATCAATCCTCATTGTTGGACTTGGGCCTTTACTACAGTGCAAGAAATCCATTCTGGTGCAAAGTAGTCTCGGTCAAACTAGGTGTCAGTTCTCAATCGATTCTCATCTACATCAGCATCCACTAACTGGGTTAGTTCTCAGTTAACAAAAACTCATTGGAGGAAAGTACTTTGAAAGTTGGGACTGCTGTGGGAATTTTTTACGTACAGATTATTGCCGGCCAACGAGACAAATTTTGGATTATTAAAATCCAATTCCGATAATTCAATAAAATATCATTTATGTTAAACATAGTTATCATTAAACATAAATAAATATTAAAATACTAATACAAATTACAAAGTCGTGTCAATTATAAGCTTCCAAATTTCTAACTTGGAAAACGGTCTCCCATTAACTCGTTGATACACGGCCATAGATTGTTACACAAATGTTCGTCGTTATTTAGGTCCTTCAACTCGTCCATCCGCCACCGCCTAGCAATGAAATCTTCCAATAAGGTAAGACATACGTAACCTTAGAGTTATTTATACGTAACTTTAATCTTATTTTATCTCAAATATCGGTATGTAATCCCTGAATTTTTATTAATAACTATTTAATATTTCTTTCTAGCCTAGAAAATAATTAAAGTATTAATCACATTACTATACTAACTATGGTGAAATAACTATAAACTTAAAAAAAAGTAAATATTGTTAAGTTTCTTTATCACCTCATAACTAAAATTACCATCACAAAATTATTCTATAAATTAGTTTACATGTTAAGAAATAGTAACATGTTTTTGTCTTTTTGTGGGTTTTCTTTTCTTTGTTTTTTCATAGTAAACTTAAATGTTAATTTTTATTTTTGTAACGTAACTTTTTTTTAGGGTTGTTTGTTTGTTGTTTGTGTTGTGAAGCCGGAGGTCTTTTTGGAAGCAGTATCTCTATCCGTAAGGATAGAAATAAGGTTTGCCTACATCTCATCATTCATAGACCCTACTTTTAACTTTAGGATTTACGGGGTAATATTGTTGGTGTTGTTAATTTTCTAATATAGTTTACAACATGTTAAGAAATAGTAACATGTTTTTGTCTTTTTGTGAGTTTTCTTTTCTTTGTTTTTTCATAGTAAACTTAAATGTTTATTTTTATTTTTGTAACCTAACTTTTTTTAGGGTTGTTTGTTTGTTGTTTGTGTGTTGTGCAGCCGGAGGTCTCTTTGGAAACAGTCTCTCTATCCGTAAGGATAGGGATAAGGTTTGCCTACATCTCACCCTTCACAGACCCTACTTTTAGCATTACTAATTGTGGGATTTACTGAGTAAGATTGTTGGTGTTGTTAATTTTCTGATATGTATTGGTATAAATTCGGCTTTGTCTACGTTTTACATCATGTGAGTCATTTGGTGTTAATAGTTTATGTTTTTAACTTTACGATTTTTTCCTAATTTTGGTTATCGTTTGGTTGCTACTTAGCACGGTTTTACGCCCTCATCCCGCAACGCTAGTAACACGGTTTTACACCTACTGCCCCGCAACACGGGACTTAAAACTAGCTACAATAAACCATTAAAACTTGTGCTTATCACATATAAGATATTACTATAGTCTATACTATGTAACATCATAGTCTCAATTAATTAAAGTTTTTGTTTTCAGTTTCACTTAGGCCAACTTGCGGATTCCACTTGTGCCGATGTGATTGCAGCCCACCAAAACTATAATGTACGTTCGCCCACTTAATTATTCTAACCATGGATCTGCAGCCCACCAAACACAACCGCATATATATATGTCTTCATATCAACACCTTAAGTTGTCATCATGTGTACAACTTGCACAAGAAAACTATAAACATATATTCATTGTTTCATTCAACTTTGGCATGGAAAGTTTGCCAGCTGATTGCATAGCTGACATACTATCCCGTGGGTCCCCACGCGATGCGTGTCGATCTGCGGTGGTGGCTTCAGTGTTTAGGGAGGCTACAGAGTCGGACATGTTGTGGGGTAACTTCTTGCCACCCGACCACGAAGAGATCATATCGGAAAGCGTGTCGCCGATGACGTATAATTCCAAGAAGGAGCTTTACTTTAAGCTTTCTAGTCCAATTTTTATTGATCGTGGCCTTAAGGTAATAAGTAATTAAAGATACGTTGTTCGGATCAAATACAAGCAAATTGTTCTTAGGATTTATTTTGTTGTTATTTGTTATTAGTTATTTGTTTAACGTTTTATAATTGGTTCATTAATTTGTATCTTAGGCATTCTCTATAGACAAAGCAACGGGTAAAAAATGTTACAAGCTAAGTGCAAGAGCACTTTATATTGCTTGGTCCACCAATCCTCTCTTTTGGTGTTGGAAACCCGTTATCGAATCAAGGTTGGTTTATTTAATATATTTGTATAGGACGCGTTCAATAAAAAAATATATAATGTGAGGGATCGAGAAAAAGAAAGGATTATGCGGTTACATAATTGTCTTATGGATTACAGATATAGGGAAGAATATATGTTTTTATGTGGTGTCACATTTCTGTACTTGAAATTTTGCTATTTATTGAATACCTCTTTGCCTTTGTGTTAATTAACTAAAATCAACCTTTATAACAGATTTGCAGAAGTTGTAGAGCTTAGAATGACAAGTTGGCTTGAAATAGAAGGAAAGATTAACACCCGAATTTTGTCACCAAATACAATGTATAGAGCATATTTAATTGTTCAAGTGGCTCATCATCGTGCATATGGTTTAGATGTTGTACCATGTGAGGTTTCGGTAGAAGTTGGTGAATTATGTTCAAGAGGGACGGTAACATTGTCTCACAATGCATGTACGAAGCGATTGCTCGAGCATGTTTGTGACGAAAAAAAGTTCAAAAACGCGTCGAGATCAAGATTTGAAGACAATGTTGCTAGGGTCGGTTTGGAGAGAAAAGATGGATGGTTGGAGATAGAACTAGGTGAATTTTACAACCAAGGAATATGTGAGAAAGAGGTTAAAATGAGCTTAAGAGAAGTCAATGGTGTTCACTTGAAAGGAGGGCTTGTTGTTGAGTCACTTGAAATCAGGCCCATCTAGTCAAATAGATAAACTGTTATAAATATATTACATTAATGTGGTTATCACCTCCTAAATTAGATTAGCTTATTCTCCAAGTTTTGTACTCCTATATATACCCTCATTGTACCTCATTGTAAACACACCTATTAATAATAAAAACATCTCTTTCTCTTCCTATTATCTTTTCTCATATTCTTGCTATTAGGCTAATTTCACAACATAAACATAATTTTGTGTATTTTACATTTTTTGTGTGGTTGGGTTTTCTAAATCATGCATACCCTCGATGTTATTTGGTTTAAAAACCTAATGTCAAATAGAAATATGTGAACGTTGATGATATCATTAATCTTATATAAATAATAATAATAATAATAATAATAATAATAATAATAATAATAATAATAATAATAATTAATATTGTTATTTGTTAAGCTATACAAGTTTTCTCCTTGTAGTCTAGGTTGGGTTAGAACTAGCTAGCCTCCTACTACAAATTTTGAAATTAGGCAAAGAAAAATTAAAGAGTAATTGTGATAAGTAATGGGTGTAACACTTTTTGTAAAAGGTGGATTATATCAAATAGGGGGCATGTTTGGGTTTTGGTTCAAATTTAAAGCACCCACAACTTGGGTGAGTGCATGTAGTCGTGGATGTTCTTAGGTCGAGTGAAAACAAATAACAAATGATGATAAATAACATATAACGATAAATGATAAATAGATTGTTGAATAAATTGATAAATACAATTAAATTGCTTTGAATTATATAATAGTAAAAATTTTAATCTTCATATTCTTGTAACATGATAGCAATTAAAAACAAATTTCATAAGAATAATGGCTAAATAGAATGTGAATATAAAAAGAGAGTAACCAAGCATGATGCTTTCTGTTTGAATACATCGAAAGATGTGAACGTGTTCCGGAAAGCAAGGTTACTCAAGTTTTGTATGTTTTATCTCTACTTTGGTTATGTTTGTATGTATTTTTGGATTTTGTTTTAAAAAGATGATTTTTTTTGTTCATACAAGACTCTTGTTCTGATTAGATGATCTTATAGAAGCTTCAACTTTTAAAAACATAGGTAGGTATGTATGTATGTATTGTGGTATATATTTTTCACATCACTTTCATTTTCCTTCAGTTTGACAAACACCTATTTTGTCTTAGCCATGATAACTTCGTGAAATTAATAAAAGATTTAGATTAACTATATCATCTAATCATGTATAGATAATTATATCATAGCGGGGTGTTGAAATGAAATCGATGTTGATAATGCTTTTTATATAATATAAGGTTAGAACTCATGAATAAATTAAATATACAAATGATTGGTCAATAGAAAAACACAAAGCTTTACTTTCTATAAGAAAAAAAAAAGGATTTGGTAATAGACTAACAGTACAATTAGTAAATGTATCGAGTAAATTTGAAAAGATTTTTGTGATAAAGAACTTATGGATCGCTATTTAAGGAGGTACTCACTACGATCTATAATTCAAGTTTCAAGTATGATGATTGATTTAGTATTATGCGCTTTTATTTTTATTACAAGATATTTGAGTATGAGACTATGAGGTAAATCATATCTATCAAGCATTGTAGCTTGTTGTGCTTGTTGTAGCTTTATTTTAAATAGAACAATTCAACTAATAATAATGATTTTTAAGACTTTGTTAGTTGGGATATAACACATTTATATATGTAATTTTTGTTAGCTCTCTCTTTATGTATGAACTTATTAAAGTTGCATTTTTTATAACTAACTAGGCTAGAATCCCCAGTTTTATAACTAACTAGGTTATAGTCCAATGTATTATAATTAACGTGGTTTTCGTTATAGAATTGAACTGATCCATACCGTCTTGTACACACCCCTAAAATCAGCGGCACAAGTATTATGTTTCCCGCCGCATTGCGCGGGCATCACTAGTATTATTAATCAGTCTACCGATTAATTTACTAAACATTATTCATAACATTCATGATTTATCCATCATTTAAGCATATCACTAAGATGCAATCCCTAACACATCATTTGAAAACTTTTATAGTACCAGTACTGAAAATCTTTTGTAAGCTTTTTTTTCTTTTCGATTACCATTCACTAGCCCCTATGTACAAGAAAAGGTTGATCATCGTAAATTAAATCGGTTCATCCTTCATGTGTTAGATCTACATCAACGGGCCCTATAAGTTTGTGGTATACCACAAAGAAACAACATAAATAAAAAACACTTGGTAGAGAGTGTGGTCCTCAAATGCCTATTATTGATGTTGTAGACATCAGGCTCGTTTTAAATATGTTAATTGTTATGGTGACAAAAAATGCATATCAATTTGATTAAGGGGCTGTTTGGTAAGCCTCTTAATGCCTTAATGAGGCTCTGAACCATTAAATGCTTAATGATTCAGCATTCAGCGCGTTTGTTTCAGCTTCTGAATGGAACGGTTAAGGCTAAACCGTTAAGCACTGAACTAGGCTGAACCTTAATGGGGCTCTCCTACCAATGTGGGACAAGAATACTAACCGTTAAGAGGTCCAACTTAATGATTCAGCACTTAACCATTCAGACCTCTTAATGATTCAACACTTAATCGACCAAACAACCCCTAAATAGATATAACATCTAGTTGATCAGTAATTCATTATGGATTGATCATTTGATCCAAAATTATTAACTTTAGATAGTTAATTACTTAATTGAATAACACAATTTTAAACATCTTGTTGATTGGTAATTCATTCTACACGAATTCATAACACATGCGTGATTTAGATTGGTTCTCGCCATATTTAGAAGTTCAGAACTGATCATTTCCACACACACAATATTAGTATCTATTACTATAATGTAAAAATCAGGCTCATTTTAAATATGTTATGGTGAGTTGGTGACAAAAACCACATACCAATTGGATTAATTGATAAAGCATCTAGTTGATCAATTTGATCGGTTAATAGTCTTATGTCGTTTTATTAACTTTTGATAGCTAATTGAATAATATGTTTTTTTATTAACTTTTTGATAGCTAATTGAATAATATGTAAATGTGTGTATTAAAAAGAAAATTTGCAATTCATTATTGATTTATCTGGAATGTTAGAAGCTTTTGAGTTTAGTGATTTTCGACATATATACTATGTTTTTTTACAAAAAAAAAAAAAAAAATGAAATCTATTCTAAACATAGGTAGCACGATTTTTTCAACAAACCGCAAATATCTTTAAGCTTTTAGTTCTAGATACTTGTTCAAACACGATATGGATATATAAAACTTTTTAGCTACATTTACGTTACAAAGTAGTTGATCTTTTAGACCATCCTCAACAAAAGGGAACGGACGCCCCATTGGCGCCAACACCCTCTCTACTCCGCGTTTTGCTTCTCACCTCCTGCTCCCATTGTTAGCCCTTTCACATCATTGGGTTGAAGATGCGCTTAGTTAAGGTTAATTTAATATAAATGATTACTCGGCCACCTGTTTTATTCGGTAATGACCAAGTCCTTAAGTAAGAGGGAACCCAATTGATCACCAAAGGTACAACAAAATTGAAAGAAAAAAATCTAAAGTGAATCATCTTTTATCTTAAGTTTACAAAGCATCAAACAATAATGAATGACAAGATTTGACCCATCATCAGGGTGAATAATTTGTAACCCACATACTGTATAAAGCCCATCAGAGGTAGATAAACTGATTTAACTGCCATATTCTGACCAACAAAACCTATACCATTTACTGACCAGATGACAATAGCACATCATGGTCCCTAAGACGCTTTTGAAAATGAGCCAACCGATTCTGTAGCTGTAAAATGGCTGCAGCCTTCTGAGCCAAGATTGTGTTAAGTTTTGCCACGTAGTCGTCTAGCTGGTTCCCTGGTTCATCTGCCTCCACCAATAGGTTCATCTCCTGCAATCACCAAACAAAAACTATATTGCTATTTTCGATCAAAGAAATATCAATAAAATTTTACTGATTAACTTAAATGGTATAGGATTTGGGTGTGTGTGCAATAAAATTTAACTACTGATTAACTTAACTGGTATAGGATTTGGGTGGGTGGGTGTGTGTGTGTGGCAGGGGCGGTTCCGCCACCTCAGCGCCACATCAAAATGGGGCTTTATTCCCCTCTTCCGATAACTATCTGGAAATGGAATAATGCCCCTTTAATTAAAAAAAAGAAAAAATTTTGATTGGAAATAGGGGAGGGGCGCCATTTATGGAGAGGAAGCTGAGGGGGGCAAGGGATGGCGCCCTTGCACCGCCCAGCCTGAGTTAGGCGGGCGCCACCTAAGAGAAAAAAAAATAGTGTAGTGTAATTTGTAGACAAAAACTCCGATCGCACCCCTTAAAAGTTCGATTAAACCCCCCGATCGCCCCCCAAGAAAATAATTTATGGGTCCGCCACTGCCAATTGGCAACTGGCAAGGCAAAGCAATGGAGTCAAGGTGTTGCTCCCCTTGAGGTCAAGGGTTCGAGTCCCGCTAAAGGCGGATTTGGTGAAGTTTAAGCGGATTTAGTGTAATTTAAGCCAATGTGATTAAAGATTTATGGCATACCACTCTAACAATATCCATGGTATCCTCGACTTGTTTCCGGTGCGCATTGACAAGATCTTCCTCCTCCTGAGATTGTTCCCTCAAGTTGGTTATTATTTGCATAAAATAACTAAAAATATTAACATATGTAAAATAGATACCTGTAAAAGGGCGTTCAACTCGTCATCAGGGTTCCGGTTTCTTGATTCTGATTTTGGTGGTTCCCTTGACGTTGTTTGACCGTTGGTTCTCTTATTCTTATCTGGTGCATTTGAGAAGCTATACGGTTCAACTTTAGAGTTATTATTCTTCCATGATGGCTGCTCAGCCTCATAAAACTCTTCTGCAGATTCATAATCATCTTCATCGACTTGTTCAGGATATGAATCAACCATGTTATCTTCATATGATGAAACTCGGGGTAAGGCAGTAGTAGACATTGACACTGCTGCTGGTTCCTTGGAACTAAAAGTTGTGTCTCTTTTGTTCCCTTTTGACAGGCTTTTTACCCTGTTAATTAGTAGTACAACAAAATAATTAGTTAAAAGGAAAAGGACTGAAAGTTGCCAAAAATGTAAATCTTTAATGCTTATGGCCTTCCTAAATTGTTTTATTAAAGATCAGATTAATTTTGTAATAACAGAGCTTTTGTGATCATAGATGCTTAAATAAATTAGACTAAAAGTGCTTTGGGAATTGGTTTGGCCCCTTATAAAACAAGGTTTCAGTAGTTACCTGTCAGCATATCGTAAAGTGTTAAGTGTATGCTCACAAGATCCAGCATTTGGTGAAATGCAAGAAATCATAACAGTTCGTGAGTTTCCAACAAACGAATCCCTCAAAACTTCAGTTAATTTACTGCCTCTAAACGGAATATGACCCTGATCGTTATCAAGGGCTCTTATGCATTCCTTCAATGCAAGCAAGCTCTTATTAATCTCAGCACCTTCCATTCTGCATCACATATTTCAGAATTCGCATTAAAAAAGGCCCAATAATTGAATCAACAGATAACATAAAAACATAAATAAATTTTATTACCTTGTTTGCTTATCATTGTCCGTAGTATCTGCACCGCGTTCACTTCCAGCGAGATCAATAAAGGAGAGTTTCCCAACAACTCTAGGAGGTTTAGTTTCACTTCCATCAACGGATCTTTTGACAACAAGTTGAAGAATGGCATGTGATCTAGATGATTCCTCATTGGCACCAGTTGTTCCGGTACTTCTTGTTGCATTCCCTCTTTCAATTAGCTCTTTTATTGTTTCCACGTCTGAGACTTTGTATTCTTGTAAACCAACTATGCATACTTGTTTACTACCATCCTCCCTCATGCACAATTTTCTGTAAAAGAGTCAAACCGCTTTGTTAAAAAACTGAGAAGCTTGCTTAGGGATAAGTGATATTGACAGACAACAAGAATATCATCTGGAATAAAGATGAGGTAGGAGATAGAGTTTGAATGTGCTTTTTAGATTTTCACACTTTAAGTTGTGATATTAATAGTGTCTGAAAAGTTCTAACTATTAAAAGAACTAACATATAAAATGATTTACAACCATTTTTAAGTAGTTTATGAACATCCAGCTTTATGAACATATAAAAACTATACTGTTACCACTTTAATTAGCATAATCATATAATGCACATCCAAACATCTGCATAAGCAGGATTAAACATTAACATAGTGATGGAACTTACTTCCTGTCGTTGAGGAGATCATAGAGTTTCCCACCGTAGATCT
Source organism: Ambrosia trifida (assembly GCA_028751855.1). Taxonomy (NCBI): domain Eukaryota; kingdom Viridiplantae; phylum Streptophyta; class Magnoliopsida; order Asterales; family Asteraceae; genus Ambrosia; species Ambrosia trifida. The sequence goes on along the minus strand of CM054123.1, from coordinate 54,655,664 downwards.
CAAAGAAACTAAAATACAACTGAAAACCTTGGCTACGATAGGTATGATTCACTAGCCTAAGGATATCCCTAGATGCTTTAAGAGGTAAGGGTTTCATTGTGAAAGTCTTTCCGCTTCCTGAACAACAGAATATAGTTAGAATCTGACCATTTTGAAAGAAATGTTATTCAAAGCTAGGGTACCTGTTTGTCCATACGCAAAGCATGTAGCTTTGGTACGTTGGAAAATTATTGGAACTATGGGCTCAACAGTTTCATGATAAACCTATGAAGACAATAAAAACCAACAGTTAGAATTACTTTTTTTTATTTCTGAAGGGTCATATGGGTAAAGATAAATTGATAGGTACAAAGGAAGCGGATCGAACATTTCAAATATCTACAAAAATGTATTTTAAGGCATCCAGCCTCTTAAATCACTAGACTATATAATAGATTATTATTGTAGTTATATAATTATGTAATCATTTAAACACATTAATTGTTAGATTAAAACTAAATGGACAAAAAGTGTTTCAGGTAAATCCATCCCGAACCGCCCATTTTTTGCTAACCTCAATACCTACCTCATCATTAGAAACCTCTTCATTTAGTACTGCATCAAAAACAAATCCATGCTTCTCCATGTATTCCGTGAGATCAACCTGCAGGTTGGTGAGATTCAAGTTGATGAAGCCATGATACGACCACCAATATAATAATATGCAACTTTTGACTATTGATGACTTGTTTTGAAACATGATAAATACAATTAAATCTACTCAAACAAACAAGAGATATTAGAGAGATCCAAAGATGTATATTGTTAAAATAACATTTGAAAGCACTAAATTATTATTATGCATATATCTGAACTGCAGTGGCATATCCAGGCATCAAAAGAGAAACAGTGTTGGCACTATAATTACTTATGTAAGTAAACTTGTTTATGCATCATGTTAATATTTTTACAAACGGAAAGTCAGCAAATATTTTAAAAAAAAAGGAAGTCAACTTCATAACCTTTTTAACAAGTTTCAATCAGAACTACCTGGACATAATAGTATATGCATGGTTATGATTAAGAAAACCTACACTACTTACAGTCTCATTGTCCAAATAATTATGATTATGACATCTATCTTCTATTTCCCTCACCACTCTCTTTCTTTTTCCTTATTCATACACACTTTGTCTTTTCTATTTGTTTTATTGTATGCATCTCATCTGCTTGTTGTTTCTTGTTTAGTTTTTCTCATTACTTTATGCTTCTTGTTTATGCATATGTTGGATATGGCATATTCATACACACCGAGAGAGACAACACTACTTTTAGCGGTCAAATGTCAAACCCATTAATCAATTCTCATGCCTCCTAAAAAGTAAGGCACTGCCAAAATAATACAATAATAACTCCACTTTTTAGAACACGCAAATAGAATTTTCAAGGTATGCACATGCATATCCAGAGTACCATAGGACCACTATATTGATCGGTTACAACCGTCAGATGTGACATTATTCTAGTGCTAACCTTGAGTTTTGTTTCATGAACCGTAAGGCAATTGGAATGGGGCTCTGTAGTGATAATATCCTCCTCATTCTTTGCCAGCTCCTTTTTGTTTAGCGGTCTCTTGCGCACCTGAAATTCAACCAACATTACATTAATTAGCCTTTAAAAAACAACAGCTACAATCATTCAAATAACACCTTTAATATATCTCAGTTATATTTGCATTAAAAGATCTGTATACTCAGACTATGATCAGCATACCACAACTTTAATCTTCGCAACATTGCTCGTCTTCTCCTTTTCTGGAGCAAAACTTTTTAAAAGATTGGTATCAGGCAATCCTCGAGCTTTACTAGCCTGCTTGTTATTTCCCAAATATAGCTCTGCATCATCAAAGCCTCTACCACGATCATTGTTATACAGTGGTGCACCATAAGCTCCCGTCATGGGCACCTGTCATCATATTAATAAACAAGAAAACTTCAGTTGAAACATCATATAGTCTTAAAAATCGCCGAACATTAACAGATACAATCAAATGCATATAGATTCTCGATTCTATCTAATACATGAAATTACCAACTTGCAAGTGATGATTGAACTACAAATCATCAAAATCATATAACATGATAACTTATCCAACAATGCCACATAACCTACCTCAGAGATAAGCTCGGTATCAAACGAATGCAGATCTAAGAGTCCAGGACTGAAGCCATTGTTGTCATCCCCACCACCACCAACACCACTAGCACCATTCTTTTTCTGACGCGGCGGAGTCAACGGCTCAGCAAACAAATCAGTCCCACCGCTCAACGTCCGTTGTGCTCCAACATTCCTAAAATTATTATTATTATTATACATTCTAGAACCACCTAGAGCTCCTCCACCAACACCACCGCCATAATAATAACCAAAGTCCTGCTATCCAAATTAATTACAAATCAATAACTACAAATTAAATTAAATTCAAATTCCTAACCTACAACAACCAGATCTAACAACAACATTCAAAACTAAACAAATCATATAAACAACAAACATTACAAAACTACAAATTGAAAAAAAATTTATGTATACTAACAGAAGAAGAGTTGGAAGACGGTTGGTGCAGGTGCTGAAGACCAGCAGACTGTAACCAGCGGCTATTATTATTATTATTATTATTATTATTATTATTATTATTATTATTATTATTATTATTGGACGAAGATGTGGTTTCCAAAAAGTTATCGGAGTATTGTCTCTGGTGATGAGGTCCAGATGCACCGGATCTTTGACCGTGTCTTCCTACCGCATTCATGTTTATTTAAACACTCGATTTGAGTTCAAATTCTTTGCGTCTAATATAGAAAATGAATCTCTTTCTCTCTCTGTAATAATAATAATAATAATATGGGATGTGATTGTGTTGATGCAATATGAGTGAGATTAATGATGGAATTGTAAGATTGATTGTGATTTGGATATAGTTGAGACTTGAGAGTGAGATTTTGAATTTTGAAGAAAGGGGGTTTGGTCAATATTTGAATTTAAGCTGTGTGTGTGTGTGAGAGAGAGAGAGAGAGAGAGAGAGAGAGAGAGAGAGAGAGAGAGATGTGGTGGTGTGTAGGGTGGTTTGTGTTTGAAGATTAGTCCTTGTAGTATGGAAGATGTTTTTGTTTTAGTCCTTTTAACGTTTATATTTTATTTTTGTGTGTCTTAAACGGACAAAATCAGCTTTTGGTGGTGTTTGATGTATTAATGATATTCTATTTTTAAGAAAAGATTATGTAATTATGAGGTTTTGAGAAACTATAAAGTATTTATTAATCATACACTCTTTAATTAGGATTTATAGCTCATATCGCATACTAAGGCCATGGGGTATACTCTAACATATGTGGTGTTAAAGGTGACATGGCATGTTAACTTGCATTGTACACCACTCCCTCGTTGTGTTAAAGGGTGTTAAAAAGGTTATGTGTTAACATGTTAACATGGTGTTAAAAGTCTACATTAATTTTTTTCCTTTTATGAACCTAAAACTACTAAAAATATATGATTAGGTGAAATTGATTAGATTAAGCCATTTCCTTAGGGTGAAGTGGAGTCAAATGAGAAAAAATGGATGATGTGGCATCTAAGTGGAGTTAAGAAGGGTTAAAGTATACTCTAAGGCCTAATAGGAGGCTGCCACATACCTGATACCCCAAAATGTAATATCACACACCCCAAAATATGATTTCACAGGGTGTATAAAACCCAGAATGTGATGTTTTAAGCTTATTTGATTATTATATAAGAGAGTGAATCAACATTGAAATATTTTTTACAGACTTGAGTTTATCCACAATCTCGAGTCTATCCATGATCAAGTTGCATATCCATCGCGTCTAAACGGTCTTTTGAATAGTATTCTCTTTTTTTTTTTTTCTATACATGAAGATTCCTCATATTAGAAATCACCTTTGTTTCCTAACATTTAACGGAATATATGATTTGTTTTCTAAAATTCCCATTTGGTTCATTTATATCAAAATCATAACTTCTCCTCAATGAATATTCGGTTTAGATTTCCGAATATTCACTATTTAAAGTCGTAATTTGACTTAAAAGTTTTGTGGTATTATGACGTGTTATTATTAAATGTTTTTACATAAAAAAAAGTACCACTTTTAAACTATACCTTAGGTTTGTCTTCCCTTTTTTTTAATAATATTTTCATCAATTATTTATAATTTACATTTTTAAGTAATCATCATAATTTTGTTAAAGATATTTTCAATAGAATAAGGAAAACTTGAAGACACAACATGTTCTTCAAACACTATGAGACAATATTCTCTTTTGACTCTTCCTCTCTCATCATGACATCTTCTTCAACATCATCGTGTAAGTTTTGGCACAAGAGTAAAAACAAATTTACATATTATTTCATTTTAAAATTTTCTAGATTGAATTTTTAGAACTTTGTGGTCTAATACTTTCTTATTCAAGTTAGTATCATCAAAATATCTATCATTGATCATAAAATCGATGTTATAATATATTGATTGTATAAAAGTATTCGTGTAGCATTTTCAACTAAAAAGAAAAGTTATAATTATAAGCATATGCGGAGTGGTTGTTTAAAACCTAAAAAATTAAGGGGCTGTTTGGTAGCCTCTGAATAGTCATTAAGAGGCTACATCTGAATGGTTCATAGTCTCTTAATGGTTAAGATTTAATCGAAGTATGAATGGTTAAGAGGTAACATCTTAATTGTTGCCTCTTAACCATTCAGACTTAAGGTTACCTCTTAACCATTCAGAGGCTATGGACCATTAAGAGGTAGCATCTGAATGGTCATTAAGAGGCTACCAAACAACCCCTAAGTCTACTAATCTAAATATAACCAAACCATCAATATTTATATTGACTAAAAAAACACACAGACAATTATTTTTAGGGTATGTTTGACGAAACTAACTGGTGGTAGTTGTAGCTTTTTAAATATATTGGGTATGTAAATATTATCGAGCGACATACATTCTTGGAATCTTGGCAATCAATTTCTTCTGCATCATTTATATCAGATTGCAAACGACTATTTATGGCAACAACGCCATATCTGACCCCAACAAGAAGAATAATAATGGCTCATCAGTAAAGGTCGCCCCAACTCAAATGCTTTGAAGTGAAGCAACTGTGCAATAGTGATGAGCTTAGTATCGGTACCAAAAATTGGTCTTAAAAAACCCTAAAATTGAGTACCGGTATTGAAAATGTGTTGGGTATGGTACCACTATAATATTTGATGGTAAAATATGAAACCGATACCGAGACCGAACACTTTTGGGTACCAAATTTCAGTTGATACAGTACCAATATTTTTCGGCACCGGTGTTGAAATGCTCAACCCTATTGTCCAAGTCACAAACGTTGATTAAGCAAAGATAGTTTGAACCTTTCAGAGCTTGTTGTATCAAAGCTAGGGATGAGCTCGGGACGGTATCGGTACCAACCGATACCGATCCCGAAAACTCCCAAATCTCAATACCGAAAATACGGTATCAGTTCGGTATCGGTATTTTACCTTAAAATACCAATCCCGTACCGATACCGATAATACCGAAACCGAAAACCTCTAAATGTGGGTACCGATACCGAACACCCTCGGTTCGGTACAGGACGGGACGGAATCGGTATTCGACGCTATGTGCCCATCCCTAATCGAAGCCATCAGAATCCGGAACGGAAATTTCACGCATGTCGGTCCAGCCGTTATAAAAGAAGTCCGACAATCCGTCAAACTGATTGTCAAACTACCAGTAGTGGCAAGGCTCATTTTTGTTAAAGCTCAAGTACTGAAGAACTCATAGATGAGACCATGAGAACAAGCTAATAGCGGTAAGTGATAAGGGCAATTTCACCAACAAACATAATTTCGAGTTCATTTGTTTGCGGCTGCCAATAATTTGAATGAAGGGTTACCGAGGGTGAGAAAGGATGCAACCATGATCAGAACTCGATCCATCCAGATCACGCAAAACCTTTAGAAACTTGAGGAAAGTTATGGGGTAAATAAATTAAGGTTTTAACAAACATTGACGAAGATGAAGCGATATTGGGATACATGCGGAAGCAGCCCTGAGCCCCGATGGTGCAATTATGTTACGATTGTGCTTTTGTGAATTCTAGGATTTTCTATTATGCTGACCTGTACAAGTGTTCAGGCAATTGTTCAAGAAATTAGACACCACAATGATGCTCATACATTGGCAAAGATTAGCTCTGGGTGAAATGATGCAGGCACAAGCAGCTGAGTTTAATGATGAAATTACTAGTTTCAATCTTGGTGACAACAATGAAAGTTCCTACTAAATAATATCAAACTTCATAGTTTTTTTTTTAGATTAAAATACTAGATTCTTATGATCAAATCTTTCATTGAAGAGGGTAGAATAGTGCATAATCATCAGTGCTTTGTTTTTATTTGTCATCTGATCACGAATAATTTGTTGATGCATAGGTAAATGTTAGACCAAACCGACCCTTAACCAACCCAAAACTATTATTAACTTCAATAAATTATCACACCCCATAAATCAACAATATCAAATGTCATCATGATTGTTTATCTTGAGATCTACACAAGAACAACCAACAAAGACTTGATACATAAAATAGCAAACCAACTGTAACCATAAATATCGTAAGTGCGGCATTCATTAGTAATTTAGAGGTTGCAATAACTTTACCGTTATAGGCCTCATTTCTTGCCACTCTTCTTGAGACCAGTACCTCCCAAAGCTCCTTTTTGAGCCTTGGCTCTAAGCTCCTTGAGGGCCTGCCATATTCACAATTCACAAACCTAAATCTACGCACCAGAAACGTAATAAACATGAAAAGGACGAAAACAAAAGATAGAATCACACCTTTTCCTCGTCCTTCTTTTTCTGAATGTTGGCCTTATCTATCTGCACAAACAAGCAACAAGATGCATTAGGCAACACAGGTAAAATCCAGCTAGAAATGTAAGTCTTAGGTCGTATGGTGTGTATACATGATAAGTGGGTTCAAATGCAATAAACTTAACAAATATATCGGCGGTGAGAACCAATAGAGTACCACTAGAGCATATGCAAGTCCAATTTTTTTAAAAAGAACCATAAACCTGCCTGGGTCATCATCAACACCCACAATCCTTCAAACTTTTCCTAAGCAATTCGTTCCATCCCACAAGCGTTCTTACGTTTCCACATCATTTACTTTTACACTTATTTCTCATAACCACTTTACTTATTAAAGTAATTTAGTTTTGAACATCTTATAGATAAAAATTAAATTCCAAATGACTTAAACATATTATACCATCCTTGGTTTAAAAAAGCGCGCCTCAGGCGCGCTTTAAGCGTTTGAGGCGCGAGGCTCCAAGAAAAACGCTTTTTTTGCCATAAAGCGCTGAACTACATGAAGCGCCGCCTCGGGCGCTTGAGGCGCGCGCTACAGTAGCGCTACAGTAGCGCCTCAGCCAAAAAAAACCTTTTAAAGTGCTTTATTTGGCCCGCTACAGTAGTGCCTCGTCATTTTTATGTTTTGAATATGCTTTTTAAGTGTTCAAGTGTGTTTTATAATCATGTTTTTGTGCTCATGATTGATTAACATGTAGAAAATGTCATATTGACATATATAAATATTTTTTTATAATTTTTTTAATGCTATACGTGAAGCTCTCGCCTCGCGCTTTAAGCCCCGCGCTTCGGATTTTGGACCCAAAACGCCTCGGAGCGCCTCGCGCTTTTTTAAACCAAGATACCATCCGGTGATGAGTTAAAAAAACGGCCGAGGTGCACGCCGCGTTGCGAGGCAGTTAGAAAACAAGTCTAACTGTGCCATGGAGGTTATTTTGTATGTGCGCCTCGTAGGGCTGAGGCGGTAAGAAAAACTGTGCCATGGAGGGTTCGATGTTTTACACTTTTTGTGTCAACTTTAAACATTCCATGTCTTTTTCGTGTGTGTTTTTTTATAATTCTAGGAATGAAATTAGTTTTTCATTTTTTATAAGATAAAAATTTTATATATTTTTTTTATTCTACCTCGGGGTTACGCCTCGGTTCTCTCGAGGCCAAGGGAAAACGCTTCAAGGCTCAATTCCGTAAAGTTTGCATCCGTTATACCTACGGGAGAAAGGTTTGGGAGCCAGGTGGCCTCGTGAGATGGTGCCATCGTGGCACAGGCCGCGCCCCCGATCATCCCACCACCCTCCCCCCCCCCCCCCCCCCCCTCTCTATCTCTCCCCTCCCTTTCTTCTTTTATTTAAATCTCATTATTCTAATTGTTTAAAATAATATTAAAAATGTAATTCCGGAGGAGATGTTGATGTGGCGCTGTGCTAGCAGTATCGGAGTTGGAACGAGCATAACAAATGGCCTTATTTTCTCCCTTGTTTGGGAAGAAAATAACCAAAACTACCATAAACTTCAATAAAAAGAACAATTTTTGAATAATATATTGGTAAGTTTAATGGCAGCTACATATTTATACTGAGTTTAGGTATGGAAACCTGTTTAATAAAATAACACACACTCACTGAGTTATTAAGAGCAATCTACAATCTAAACAAGACACATTTCAAGTCACACACATACTGTATAAACAAAATTAACACATCTAATTACGAACAAAATGAGAATATAATACCTCATCGTATTCTTTCTTTTCAGACTTTGGTTGCTTCAATGGCTTGGCCTTTCCACCTGCTCAACACAAACAGTTTGTTTAATAGTTTAGATTACAACAGATCCGATTTTAATTAAAAAAACAGAGAGAAAGAAATCGAATTTCATGAAAGGAGGAAGAACAGCACCTTGTTTGGATGACATTATTGAACTTTTAGGGTTAGGGTTTGCTCTGATACGTATAGATAGATAGGCGAATCGAAAGAAAGTGACGACTTTCAACAGAACAGGCAATCAACGCCAACTCGTCGACGATTTTTGGTAAAGTGAAGTTCAATTTAGTAAGGGATATTTTCGAAAATTATCTATTGTAGTTAGGGCCGCAAACGAACTGAAATTTCAGGGAACAGTTTATAAACCGTTAAACGGGAAGTTCGTTTGTGTTTGTTCGTTTAATAAATGAACCAACATTAACAGAGGTCGTGTCCATTCGTTTATGTTCGTGAACGTTCAATAACGTGTTCGTTTGTGTTCGATAGTTTAATAGGGTTTTTATTTTTTTAGTGTTTTACACATTATTTATCTTTTGTTATTTTGCCAAATTAATAAATTATTTTGAAAAGGCTTTTAAAAGAAATCTAGATGGGTGTAGACCCTAGGGAGTAAAGATTAAACAATATGAATTGTCATGGAATATTATGAGGCTAGCATGTTATTTTATCATAGCTCCCTTTTATACTATTTAGCAATTATATAAAGTCGAATTCGTATTTGAGCCAATATTAATTTGAGAATCACGAGAACTACATAACGTAATTGTACACAACACATAAAATATAATCAAAAGTAGTGAGACGAACATACATTCACGTAGACGGTTATATAATTGTTTTCTGTCTCACATCCAAAGTATAATATATACAAACACAATCTCAAGATTCACAACATATTATCAGTTATGAAATAAACGGTACCATGTATATTTATACATTTTTTTATATAGGAAACATCCTAATCCTGTATACATGGATTAAAATTTCTTCTTCAAAAAGCATGTATGTATCGGCCGGGACTGGAGTCTAGGGTGTAAATGATGCGCAATGGCTCGATAGCTACTCGGGATCGGATCGGTAAAAAGCTCGAACGAGCCGAGCTCTAACGAGCCCGAGCTTGATCTTTTCATACAAAGATCGTTTAGGCTCGCGAGCCTAAACGAGCCCAAACAAATTTTTACCTTTCAATAAAATACCTACTATTTAAAATTGGCGAGCCGAGGTCTAGCCGAGCTTTGGCTCGTTTAAACTATTGAAGCGAGCTCGAGCCGAGCTTTTAGCTCCTTTAAAATTGTTCTAAAATTATTTCGAGTCGAGCCGAGTCGAGCTTTTGGGTTTAACTTTTGAGCCGAGCTCGGGCTCAAAGTATTAGGCTCGAATCGAGCCGATCTCGAGCTTCATAAAAGCATGACGAGCCGAGCTCAAGCCCAGTCAAGCTCAGGCTCGGCTCGGCTCGGCTCGACTCGTTTACACCCCTACTTGAGTCAATATTTTAACACAAAAGACGTTACAATTGATTTAACTCGTCAAACAAGACACCGTCACGGGTTAGATGGAAAATAAAGGTATATGATGGCATACGGCTTAGTTGGGGCACACTTTGCCCCACCATTCCACCAAACAAGACACGCCCTCACATGCAAAGCAACGAATCTTTAGCCTGCCTTTGTAAAAGCCACTTTGCTTACTTGAAAAATATGTAGGACCCTCACCCAAATATGTCTCAATTCCTTTTCAAAACAACCTTGATGGTATCTTTATATTGTATGACATTATGATGTGTGTCATTTTATTGCTACATTACTACTTGGTGATTAACTTAGAATATCCAAAACCTTTGATGATTTGTATTTATTTTGATACTATTTTTGCTTATTTAAAATAAAGATAATTAGAAAACTTTCACAACATTTTAAAGTGTATCTAACTTGTTGAATCCAAAACAAACACAAAGTACAAGGTGTTCCGGTTGTCAGCCTTGTTGGAATCCTACAAAACCGATAACCCTAGTCTCGTCACGGAGGATCCAAGGGGTGTGTCTTTGACCAACATCCGAAGTGAGAAGCAATATGTGATTTCGAAGGAACGGACAACAACTACAAATACGGTTGTAAATGAGAGATTTTATTGGGAATTAAGATGATTCGCGTTTTATTGAATGCCATCTTTCCCTCAAACCCGGTATATATATTTGATTGGCACAATAACTCCTTTCCCACAATCATTAGGCTCGAGACAATTTTGTCATGGCCCATAGGATCTTCTTTCAAGTAAGGTGTATACCAACATAATAAGAAAAGCCTGTCCCATTGGATCTTATTACGATAACCCTTAAGGGTGTCTTCATTAAATGTGACGTCTATTGTTCGTACTTACCTTAGCCGTTGGTGCACTTTGACGCATCATCTCAGGCGTTTCCAACATGATCATTAAATGTTGATGTTACCAACCAAACCAAACGTCCTTTTGCTCCTGTTTAGTTTGATCCCATCTTCTAATCTCTTGTTGGAGATCGTAAGTCTTAATAACTTGTTCCTTTTTCATAGGCTTAGACTGTTACGATTAATCATCTATTATCTATTAATCTATTAATATATATAAAAGAATTGAACATTGCTGACGTGGCGTGCAATAGTGCCTTCAACCCCTCCATGAAAGTGTCACGTGGCATCATAATTGAAAGATTCTAATGTTTTTGAATTATTTCCTTTTTTTAATTAAAAAAAAGATAAACATAAAACCCTAAATTTATCTATATATCTCTCAATTCTCAATTACTAAAATTAAATTGAGTTATTTTAGGAAAAAACAATTTAAAAACAAATTTAAATTTTTCTCTCTTATGTTCCTCCCATAATTTTTAAACGTTAATATCTTTTATATTCGAGATTTTCTAAATAAAAAAATTACACCAAAATAACGAGCGTTTTATTATCTTTCCAACGAGTACCATAGTGCTATATAAAAAACGGAGAAAAAAACGACTATTTTTTGTGGGGTTATGTTCATACAGAAAAAAAAAAACACAAAGTGTTCAGGTTATTCATTAATAATGTTTTTTCTTTTAAACCAGGTTCTTATCTACGATGTTGAAATTCAGCCCAATCGTCATGCTATCATTGTAATTTTACTTTTCTAAAGATGGATAGATATACTTCATTAAGAGAAGCTAGGAGAAAATCGCGTAACACTGCAACACATAGTGTCACCTTATAGCAAGGTTATTTTTTTATTCACTTAATTACAAGAGTAATAATTATTACTATTAATATTAGTATTATTAGAATGGTTATATTTTTCAACCCCCATCATGAATTCTACATCTATATAAGTCAAAGTCAAATTGTAACATATTTTAAATTACGTGAAGATGATTATATGTTGAAGGTTATCTTTTTAATACTGTATTATGTTTAATATGGTTTATGCTTTTTATTTTTTTAACTTTTTAAATAAATGTTTTTTTAACTAAGATTGATTATGTTTAAGTTATTTACTCTTTTCGTGATTTGAGTTTTCTTCTTTTATCATTTTTTTATCATTTTTTATTAAATCATATTAAATTTTCAAGGTCCCGGGGTAATCAGCTAGTGATTTAATTATTTGTTTAATGTGATGTTTATTGGATAAGTCTAGATAGGTTAGTTGGTATGTTTATCTAATTAGGAATAATGTTTTGAGTAGGATAGGTAATTTGGTGATCAAGTTTTTTCTAGTATAAATAGGGTTTAATGTTTTGTTATTTTGTGTGGTGGTTTTATTTAATAAAAAGAAAAAAGTCGTGAGTGTGTTTCTCACAAAATCCGTTTGTTTGTTTGTCTTTATGACCCGATTGCTCCAACATAGACGCTCTCCCAATAAATGAGCCATACATAGGGCTGCAAACGAACTGAACTTTTAGCGAACAGTTCATGAACCGTTCGACGGGAAGTTCGTTTGTGTTCGTTCGTTTAATAAATGAACGAATACGAACAAAAACTTTTGTTCGTTTAGTTAAACGAACGAACATGAACAGATGTCGCGTTCGTTCGTTTATGTTCGTGAACGTTCGGTAACGTGTTCGTTTATGTTCAATACTTTAATAGGGTTTATAATTTTTATATATATTTTTATTTTCTTATATTTACCCAAATAAATAATATATGTGAGGTAAATATGTTTGGATAATTTAATTATATTTTAGGTGGATCTAGCTGATGTCTTAAGAATTTTATTTTATTCCAAAGCTAATATATGTTCGTTTGTGTTTGTTTATGTTCATGAACATTTCTTTGTGTTCGTTTGTGTTTATGAACACTTGTTTGTGTTCATTAATGTCCGTTTGTGTTCGTATACGTTCATGAACAAAGTTAACAAACGAACACGAACACAAGTGTTTCTTAACGAACGAACACGAACAAAAAATCTCGTTCGGCAAGTGTTCATGAACTGTTCGTGAACACATGATATCCTTAACAAACAAACACGAACAAGGCCTTGTTCGTGTTCGTTCGGTTCGTTTGCAGCCTTAGGCCCATACACCCAAGGTTGAGCTCACGGTCTTAGGCATGGAGCATGATCGCCTTAGAGGGTGTTTGGGATTGCGTTTTGAATCTGATTTTTAGATTATTGTGTTTTGAAAACGCAGATAATCAGTTTTTAGGGTTTGAGATTGCGTTTTGAAAACGTAGATAATCAGTTTTTTAGGCTACCAAAAACGCAATAATCTATAAGAAGCTCTACCCCTGCTTTTCCAAAACGCATAATCTGTTTTGAATAATCAATCTCAAACACCCCTTTAGTCATAACTTAAATAGTTAACACTATATTAACTCTTCTAATTATTATGTTTAATGTAACAAATATTATTGTATTTTATATTCATTTAGCATAGAATGACTAATCCATAGTACCTTATTAAGGAGGAGTGATAGGCAAAGTAGTCATTTTACCATCATTTTAAGATGGCATATGAAGGGTTTTGTGCTTTATACTCTACATGTCATGAAAGTTTTTCCAATGCTACCCTTGAATGCAAAAACAACTTGTACATCCCTCTTCCAAATCAATTAACAAGAATTCAATGATGGTTCAAGAATTAATCTATATCTATAGTACCTTATTAAGGAGGAGAGATAGGCGAAGTAGTCATTTTACCATCATTTTAAGATGGCATATGAAGGGTTTTGTGCTTTATACTCTACATGTCATGAAAATTTTTCCAATGCTACCCTTGAATGCAAAAACAACTTGTACATCCCTCTTCCAAATCAATTAACAAGAATATCAATGATGGTTCAAGAATTAATGTTGATTTTAATTTACTCAATAGTTTGTACCCATTGTAACTCAAGTTTTTAAGACACTGTACATACATCTCTTAACACCTCCATTGTAACTGATACATGTTTATGATAGGGAGCTGAATTGATCGGTCATGAATGGTTATGATGGGGAGCCAGTCTCCTATAAATTCCTTCAAGCATGCTTCATTCAGGGAGAGAGAGGGAGAGTTTACGGGAGAGAGGGATAGTAAGAGAAACGGGTGAGCCGCTCAATCACCGGCGGTCTCCCACGTAGGTTCCCGGCAGGAAACAGTTAAATTAACTAGCAATGGAATTTGAATTATCACCACAAGAAAAGGCTAAGCCTTATTTAACACTTTGTAACCAGTAGGCTAAAGGTTCTTTGGTTCATGTGTGTAACTAAATGTTGCAAATAAAAATCAAGCACAGATCGGGTTGAATAAATGACAGTATGGTGTATAAAGTTTTGGCAATTTAAAATGTGAATAAAAATACATACCCGCAGCAACGTGCACTATAGTTACTTATGAGTAGATCAATATTTTAGAAAACATGTATTTCTCCCTTCTTATAAATTCTAAAATACAACTAAATTTTAATTGAGCATGGTCCTATATCATATTTTGGCCAGACTAATCAACCCAAATTTAATCTAGCTCTCATTTTCAGTTGAGATAGAAGTTTAAGATCACCACATTATTTTGTTTTTCCTATCTTTTACTGTATAACATAGATTAGAATTCATACCTAAAAGATTTAAAACTCATAGCTTATAATGATTTCTATATATATATTTGTGATACCCCAGGAAAATCCCACATCGGCCGTGGCCAGGAGAGATCCTTGGTTCATAGGTAATGTCTTGCCTCTTAAATCACCAACGCGTTTTGGGGCTTAATGTTAGTGGATGAGAGGAGAACTCCACAGTTAAGCGTGCTCAGGTGGGAGCAGTTTCAGGATGGGTGACCTCCTGGGAAGTTTCCACTTGGGCAACCAAAAACAAATCCGTGAGCTCGGGATGGGCAAAGCGGACAATATTGGTGGTGAGAGGGGCGGGGTGTTACAATATTTTTTTGAAAAGTATACTTCATAAAAAAACCAACCAACACACAAACGGGGCGGCACAACAAAAAAACAAACTCACATAATTACAAATTTACACCAATTGGACCAAGACAAGGACTTAACACTAGACCTTATTTTAGCCCAAAGAAAACCAACCGCCTTTACTTCCCCAATAATATCTTTCAAACGGGCCGGCTTGTTGTTAAAAACCAACCCGTTTCTAGCTCTCCACAAACTCCAGCAACCAATAATAACTATACCGTGAAACAGCTTTTTAGCAACTCCCTGCAGACCCTCGAACTGATGGAGTTCCAGTAAGTCCCTAAGCGAGAAGACAAAGAAACGATCCACCATACACCACGTGGAGATATGCTGCAAAGGATCGTAGCGAAAATGCAGGAAGTGAACAAATGATCTATCGTTTCATCATTTGACCTACAGAGGGGGCATAAAACATCATCAAGAGAAACATTCTGACGTCTAAGCGCCACCACCGTTGGAATTTGATCCGCACGCCACACAAAAATGTTACATTTCGATGGAATCCATTAGCACCATGTCATAACAAAATTGTAGGTCACATCCACTTCGCTTTGTAGAAGCCTCTCGCCTTTATCATGTTGTCTAGACAAGCCTAATGCATTAACAAGATGCCACGTCATCCCATACTTATTTATTATTCGTTATTAAAAGACTCAATACGATATTCGTTAATTGAGATGGAATACAACCTTAACTTTAGAAAAACAATACAATATTATAAAAAGCTGTAGCGTTACTAATAGGGATGAGCATACAAGATTGAATACCGATTCCGATACTGTACCGAACCGATACCGAACAGAGGGGTTTCGGGATCGGTATCGGTATCCATATTTATGGATTTTCGGTTTCGGTATTATCGGTATCGGTATGGTATCGGTATTTTACCTTAAAATACCGATACCATACCGGTACCGAACCAATACTGTACCGTACCGTATGTGTTCGGTATCGGTATTGGTTTTTTAGACTTTTCAGTATCGATATTGTCGAGATTGGTATCGGTTCAGTACATATACCGTCCCGAGCTCATCCTTAGTTACCAGCACTGTAATCACATTACTCAATAATACAGGGGGCCAAAACAAAACTACCAACAACTCTTTTGACTTTCTCATAAAGAATTCTCCATTCCCTGTCGGTTTTCCTTAACGACGTCGTATTTCACAGTCATCATACATTCATACATTCTGCTTTACAGTACCCCCATACACACCATAACCCAATCAACAAATCCATCATAATTCATTAATATTATTATTAACCCGTTAACAGATCAATCAATCAATCAGTAAACAATGGGTTGTACACAATCAAAGATAGAAAACGAAGAAATCGTTAACCGATGCAAAGAACGCAAAACAGTAATGAAAGATTCCGTCTCCGCCCGCAACGCCTTCGCCGCCGCCCACTTTTCCTACGCCGCCGCCTTAAAAAACACCGGCGCCGCCTTAAGCGACTACGCCCAAGGCGAAGTTGAATTCCCCGACCACCGTCACCCATCCGCCGACGACGTCGTTTCATCCTCCACTATTCTCCCTCCTGCCCCTCCCCAACCCCCTCCCCTCGACGAAGACCCCCCACCCCCTCCCTATCCCCTCCAACGCGCCTCCACCATGCCCGAGTTTTCCGTTTCCCAACCCGAATTGCATCCGGGTCATCATCCTGACCCGATTATTGAAGAGGTTGATGAGGATGATGAGATTGCTGATCGGAGTTTAAAGCATCGGAGTCGAAGTTCTAGAAAGGCCGGTGCTGGTGGTGACAGACGTGAGCCGGTTAATGAAGACTTTCCTCCTCCTCCCATTGAGATTAATAATAATAATATTAATATTAATAATAACAATAATAATAATAATAGTAATAATATTAATAATAATAATAATATTAATCATAATCTTAACCGTGCTGCACCGCCTCCACCTATGTCTCATGGATTGTCATCATGGGATTACTTTTTCACTCCCATGGAGCATGTTACTGGATCTACCTTATCTGATATCGATCACGATATTAATAATAATATTAATAAGCATATTAATAATAATAATAATAGGTACGAGCAGGAAGATATTCAACGGAAGGTAATGGAGGAACAGAAACAGAAACAGAAACACAGTTTAGTGGAGAATGAGGAAGAAGAAGAGGAGGATGATGATGATGATGGTGTTATTCATGATGATGATGACGTGGCACATGAAGTGGTGGAGGAGGAGCTACCGCCACCGCCGCCAAAAGCGGAGAAAAAAGTTAGGGTTTCGGTGCCGGTGCAGGTACCGGCGGAAGGGAGGAGGTCATCTGGAAAGGGTGGAGGGCAGGGTTTGAATTTGTTGCAGATATTTATAGAGCTTGATGATTGTTTTCTGCAAGCGTCGGAGAGTGCGAGTGAGGTTTCGAAGATGCTTGAGGCGAATCGGTTGCATTATCACTCCAATTTTGCTGATAGTAAAGGTATATGATTGGACATGATTGGTTGGTTGGTTGGTTTGTTTGTTTATCGTTGGCTGATGTTTTGTGATTGGAAATTTGGAATGGCTGTGTTTTTTTAGGGCGGATCGATCATTCGGCGAGAGTGATGCGGGTCATTACGTGGAATAGGTCGTTTAAAGGATTGCCTGAAGTTGATGATAAGCATGATGATTTTGATTCGGAAGAGAATGAAACACATGCTACGGTTTTAGACAAGATGCTTGCGTGGGAAAAGAAGTTATACGACGAAGTGAAGGTATGCTACAATCTCGTTGGTGCTTCTTATGCCGATGTGTATTTGTTAGTGTATTTAATAATATAGGGGCTGTTTGGTTCATTAAGTGATGTATCATTAAGAGGTCTGAATTGTTAAGAGGCTCTGAATGATTAAGTGCTGAATGGTTCAGCTATGCACCAAGTCTGAATGGTTCAGCTCTTAACCATTCCATTTAGAGCCTTTTTTAGGTTGAAACAAACAGTCTGAATGCTGAACCATTCAGAGCTGAATGGTTCATAGCCTCGCTAAGAGGCTACTAAACAGGCCCATAATGATGTTTGGATCAGTGTATTGAATAGTTTATATGCTTAAGTATAAGGCAGATGTAAAGAAATAGTTGCATATGGCAGGTTGGGTAATGGGTGAGAAGTCAGAACAAGTATTTTTTTGGTACTTCTTTGCTGAAATACTTGTCCAAAGTTATAATTGTTGATAGGCATTAGTATAAATTAGAGGTTTTAAATGGACGCGCTTGTCAGGTTGGGTAATGGGTCAAAACAAGTAGTTTTTTTTGGTACCTGTTGGCCGAAATACTTGTTCAAAGTTATAATTGTTGATATGTACGGTAGGTTGGGTAGAGGGTCGAAACTAGTAATGTTTTGGTACTAGTTAGGTACTTGGATTGACCATTTGACCTGAAATGCTTGTTCAAAGGCTTGGTCTTTTTTGTTTTTCTTTTCTAAATAATTGCGTTAAGACCAAAGTGTAACATCTTTCACCTCTTTATGACTGGTGATCCTCGTAAGTCGTAAGTATAAGTTGAGGCATTGAAATGGACATGTATGGTAGGTTGGGTAATGAGTCAGAACAAGTGATTTTTGGTACTTGTGGGCCGAAATACTTGTTCAAAGCTGTAATTGTTTATACGCGCAAGTATAAATTAGAGGTATCAAAATGGAGGCGTACGACAGGTTGGGTAACGGGTGAAAACTAGTAGATTTTTGGTACTTGTTGACCAACATACTTGTTCAGAGTTATAATCGTTGATATGCGTAGGTATAAATTTTAGGTATCAACATGTACGTGTATGGCAGATTGGGTAGCAAGTCGAAACAAGTAATTTTTTGGTACTAGTTAGGTAGACCCGAAATACTGGTTCAAAGTTGTAATTTTTGCTTTTATAAATAAACGAGTTAAGACCAAAGTGTGAAATACTTTCACCTCCTTATGACGATCATCAACAGGCAGGAGAACTGATGAAATTTGAGTATCAAAAAAAGATTGCGTCATTAAATAGACTCAAGAAACGTGGGGCGAGCACTGATCATTTGGAGAGAACAAAAGCAACAGTAAGTCACTTGCACACAAGATACATTGTAGACATGCAATCAATGGATTCCACTGTTTCAGAGATAAACCGCCTTCGTGATGAACAACTGTACCCAAAACTTGTTCAACTCGTTGACGGGTACGTTTTGAATTTGTACACTCGTACTAAACTGTTCTTTCAGAATCTTTTTTGATGAAAAATGCTTGCATACAGGATGGCGACAATGTGGGGAAACATGAGTTTGCAACATGAAAAACAATCAAAAATCGTGCTGGCTTTAAGATCTCTCGACATCTCACATTCACCGAAAGAGACGAGTGAGCACCACTACAATAACACGCGACAGCTTAATGTTCATGTTCAAGTGTGGCATTCCCAGTTTGAAAAACTCATGTTACACCAGAAAGAATACATCAAATCTTTAAACAATTGGCTAAAACTCAACCTTATTCCCATCGACAACAATCTGAGAGAAAAAGTCTCGTCTCCACAAAGACCACAAACGCCGCCGATTCAAACACTTCTAAGAACATGGAATGATTTTCTCGAGAAGCTTCCAGAAGAAGGCGCAAGAACCGCTATCAACAACTTTGCAGCTGTCATGGACACCATTTTTCAGTACCAAACCGATGAAATGAAGATGAAAGAGCGATGTGAGGAAACAAGAAGGGATTTAACGCGAAAAGTCCGGAAATTTGAAGATTGGTACAATAAATATATCCAAAAAAGAGCTGATGAGGAGATAGAAAATGATAAAGAAGTGATAGCTGAACAGCAGATTACAGTTGAGTTATTGAAGAAGCGGTTAGAGGAAGAAGAAGAAGCCTACCAGAGGCAGTGTGTTCAAGTGAGGGATAAATCTTTGATGAATCTGAAGACAGGTTTGCCCGAGGTTTTCCGAGCCATGAATGAGTTTTCTTGGGCTTGTTCAAACATGTATAAAAGCTTGAGTTCTCGCACCAGACCGCAACCGCAACGTTCAAACGCAAGTTTGTCATGAGGTACAATGATGTAAATTTGTGAGCTTTGTATTTGTGTAATATGCTTGTATGTTTTGGTAAATTTTAATCATTTAATGTATGAGCTCTAAATTAATATATATGTTGTTGAAGGTACTCACTCGTGTTGTATTTGCTTAGATGTGCATAGTTTTCCAGAAACCTCTGTCACAACTGAAAATAATTGAATTAACAGCTCAATTTCGACTATTCTTAGTGTAATTGAAAGCCCATAATTCTCTAAAAGAAAAGATATTATATAATTTGACGCTGTGTTCATCGATATGTAAACAAAACTTGACACTACTCAAAATGTTGATAGAACCTGAACCTAAAAATCTATTTTTGAACTAGAATGACATGAACCTTCACAAGTTCAAATGCACAGAAGATGCTTGGTATAAATCCAATCAATTTATAACCTGGGGAAGGGGCACTCCATGGCAAGGGCTATGCGGTTAGGGTTGCCGTGTGGCAACATCGCTGCTACCCCCGATAACCCTCAAAATCTAAGTAGCTCAACAAGTAACCATTCAGCAAACACAAAATTTAATGATTTTGGGTGTGGATTTAATAGGGTTTATATCTATATATAAAGCGATTGCCGTTAAAAAAAAATATGAGATTGACGGGGCTATGACTTAAGATAATTTTCTAAACTTATATAAAGGTGAGACTAAGGCAGATACTATTTAGGTAAATGCGTTCCTAAGGCCACCCGTAGTGGGGCGCCAAACCCACCGGTAAACCCAAGTTCACGCCCCCAACACTAAAACCCATAGCGCTAATCGGCGCTAAACACCCCCATTTGGCCTCCATTTTGCTTCGAAAAGAGAGGCGCTAGGTTGGTTTTCCACTAGAGAGGGTCTAAGTTTACCCAACACCAACTCAAAACATATTTATATCTACCCTAATATTTTCACTATTAGCCCCTATATTAATACAAATGACATAACACCCTTTGTACTCTAAATTTTAAAATAAGAACAAAATTTGATAACAACAAGAGATCTAAAGAGCACAACCTATAAATAACGATAAATCCCCTGTTCTCTTCTCTATCTCCACAATCATACCCATATAACCAACCATGACCTCCATAAAACCATCACCACCTACCCACCCATACAACCCTCTTCCTTCCTCTCCCCAACCACCACCACCACCACCACCAGTCATCGTCCTCCTACCTTACCACTCCACCTCCCGCCACCGTACCTGCCGCCGTTTACTCCGCCGTTACCTCTCCTACATCACCATCCCCCTCCTCCTCGCCGCCCTCATCTACTTCCTCTACCCATCCGATCCTCACCTTAAAATCGTCAACCTCCAACTCAATCGTTTAAAAGTCCACGTGGCACCTGTCTCACTCGATATCGAGCTAGGTGTTAGAATCAAGGTTAGGAATCCAGATGTTTATTCTTTGAAGTATGAGTCGCTTAATGTTTCGGTTGAGTATAGAGGAGAGGAGCTAGGGTTTGTTAGTTCGGATGATGGAAAGGTTAAGGCGTTTGGTACGTCGTTTGTTGATGCCACGCTTGTTTTGAATGGAGTTGAGGTCATTTCTCAATCGGTTTTTTTGATTGAGGATTTGGTTAAAGGTTCCATTCCGGTTACTACGACGTCTGAGATTCGTGGTAGCCTTGGAATTATGTCCTTTAATATTCCGATTAAGGTATGTATACTGTTTCTTTGATCTGCATATAATGTATGAATGCATTAGTCTCACAAGAAATTGCTAGTTGTAGATGCTAATTAGGATGCCTTTCGAAAGTGCGCGTGTTTATAGAACAATATCATACTGGTAGGTTATGTGTTCCATTACTGTCTGGCTAATTAACTATTTAGTGTTTGATCTATGTGAGGATTTGATTTGACCTCTTTGATTCTAGTTGTAGATGTTGCACCACTGATGTAACCGTATCAGTATAATCTATCTAAAGTCTAAACCAAATATTAGGTGTTAATAATACATTATACTTATTGAGTAGTTACTGCATAATTAGGGTCTCACTTGCTGTTTTTTTTTTTTAAATTTATTTTTATGCTTCAGCCAATTCTACGGTAGATTAGACGCATGTTTGCATTCTTTATGATGAGATTTCCACTCTTGAGTAATTAAAGGGTTTTTTTTAACATCTAATGTACAAGAAAGAGCTACTACAACTAGAACTTCAATAAAATCCTCGGGAGCCATCCATTTCTATCATCCTGTCTCAGCAGTCATAACTACCTCTTGAGTCGAAACCGAGCCACCCCAAAATCTGCCACCATTACACCATTTTGGCTGTCTATAAGCAAATTTGCATGGCTACTTTATGAGATAATTCAAAATCTGCCACCAACGAACAAGATTGTTGTGTTCAATCTCCCTGAGCATGGCTACTTTAGGAGATAATTCACCCTCCAATGTTTGAATTAAATGTTGAGATCTAAAAATCTTGAGACTTGACAGCAACAGCCTGCCCCAGGTACTCTCCGCAAAATCTTGAGACTTGACAGCATGACTGCATCTACAAAAATCACATTCTCTATAAGGAATGTGAAAAACAAGACCATGAACCGTTGCTTCTAGCAATTGCTTTCTCCATTGCTTCATGTAAAGCCTCTGTTTCTTGAAAGGGCCATCCATGATCGATACACCATTTATACATCCTAAGAATGACCATCGGTTGTTGAAAACACGTCTGTCATGGGTGTTGAGATCTATGACACATAGAAAGCAAAGCTGGACGCCGAGGGAGGAGCTTATGCTTGTCAATAACAGGGATTTCATTTAAATTATGTTTCTTTTTATTCAAGTTTTCAGCTAAACGACATTGCCAACCCGATTTCCATTCAAAAGTAACAACAATTACCGAATCAATATCCAACTGCCTTCTTATGTTCTATCACAAAACTCACAAGTCTAAAAAACTTCACTATTTCTATCACAAAAATGCAAAGATCTTCCACAATCTTTTCACTATCATCACTTTTTCATAATTCTCTATTCTACCCTGCAAATTATCCCTAACTTCAATTTGTGACTTTTGTCTTTTCAAGCTCAACAAAACCTGATGTATTCATAGTTTTTATCATCACTATCCTTAATGAGTGTTCCATCCTGATTCTTTTTTATAATCCTTGTTGTTTTTCTTTGAATCAACATCCCCTTCCGGCATTTCATCAAACACCTTGGGGTCATGCTCAAGTTTTGTGAATTTAAAGAAGCGTGTGATCCAAAATTCTCTTCAACATCAATAACATGACTAAATTCGTGCTGGAAAACATACTAACACGGTAACACATCTCCAAATCTGATGCCACACTTTGATTTATATCCCTTTTTGCCTATATCAGATGCATTACTGCCACTGTTTTCTCTACGTTCGCTATTGGATTCTGGATCCACAAATTTAGCATCTTCATTGATCGGTTAATACCTCTGTGATTGTTTCAAATTGGATGCTTTTTGCCTGTCGTGTTATTTGGCTGATCCACATGTTAGTGGTCATCAATTTAAATCTTGCTATTACTTGTTCATGTTGTTTCACTGCTGTTTTTATCCTCGATTTTACATCAACAATCGAGTTATCATGATCCTTTAATGTCTTTTTGTATTTTTTGTACGTTGCCACTTGCCACTATGAATCAATTAGAGCTCCGATAAGGATCGTAATTCTCTGATACCACTGTTTTGAATCAATATAGAATGGGAATAAGACATAAGAAGTTCTATAGGGAGGGGATGCTAAGCTTTGTATTCAGTTCATTTAGAGATGCACATTTGAAGTATGCTATGATTAACTCTCCTAACAGCCTCTCAACTTCCAATTAATGAGCCAATGGCCTTATTCTAATTTCTAATATTTATTTCATAACAAGTTTAAGGGTGCATTGGTGCATATTAAGCCCAGGATTTCTTTAATACAAATTTGGATTTCATTGTTGGTCTTGCATTAATATTTGAAGTTTAATTCACATTCAGGTTACATAAAAAGAGTGTGCACTTGTTGAAATGTGGATGTTCATGTTTTTTGATATAAAGTTTGGCCAGTTTGACAATGTTACAACTTCTTTTTGATGAACAGGCTAAGATATCATGTGAGGTTATTGTGAACGCGCACAATCAAACAATTGAACGACAAGATTGCTATCCTGCGGTAAAATGAAACTCTTTTCCACTTTCATCATATTAAATTCCTCTGTTTGTCTTTAAATATAATCCTGGGCTTCCTGCTGCAGTGAATTAGTGCTAGTTTTGTTTGTGATCAGTGATGCGCCAGCAAAGACTATGAGGTGGCAAAGAATCAGGCTATATTTTAAGCTAAGGTTCTTCGGTAAATGTTCCCTAAATTAGCCTACATTTCTGCTTCTGTTCTCGGGTGATTATTTACTCACCTATGTTTCATATGATAACTGATGTGAATACAGCATAACACACACTGGTTTATATATTGTTATTAGGTTTATACGGTACTGATTCCTAGTCATCTTAAACATCGTTGATACGTATTCCTTCCTGCATGCTAAGATTTGTGAATATTGGAATAGTGTAGTCTTCTCAACAATGCCTGGACTCAACTTGATGGCTTGATGAAATTTTGTGATGCAAGTTTGGGCTTGGGTTGAGGAAGATTTAAGCTAGAATCGAGAGTTGAAATAGCTTGGAAATATTAACTAAAAACTACGCTCAGTTATGCAAGCTCTAGGTTAGACCTTGATGTAGTTTGATCCGTGTGAACTTGAGCTCGAGACAAAAACTTGACTTGTTTGCTAATTTAGTAACCTTAGCCCCCTTGCTTTGATGAGCAATCACCTTTGCTTCAGTTTCGACCGCTTGATTTATGGCATCGAAAAATGTTTTGGGCTTTTAGTTCGAACACTAGCCTACAATTCATCTTTAAGCCCTTTTAAAAATACACCCAACAGACAATTGTTGGGCCAACTGAGTACTCATGCCGATCTCTTCGCAAATTCTTGACGATGGTCTTGAACAATACCTGTTTGTTATATTGCGTAGGTATTCATCCGAATTTGAAACTCTACTGGTCCAAAATGCTTCTGCAACGCGTGAACCATGTCATCCCAATAATTGATGAGTTGTTTTGTCGATAACCATGAGAAAAGGTCTGAAGCATCATGTACTGAATACATCGAAGCCATGCCAACCTTTTCATCTTCAGGGATATGGTAATATTTGAATTATTTCTTTTGCCTTTAAAATCCAGCCTCGAGGATCCTCCCCACTAAATGAAGGAAATTCGATTTTGTTCCAAGGCCTAGGATAATGTTGTTGTCTCCAAGGCCCTCACTATCTTCAAAACGACTTTCATCGACCTGCGATTTTTCCTAAGGTCCTAACGTTTCATCGCTGCAATATCTTCTTTGAGGGTTTCCATGGAGTCAAGCTTAGCGACAATGGCTGCCAGTTGGACATCTATTGTGTAACAATGGACACTCACACCACTGTCTTCGGACTGGTTGTTCCGAGTTTGAACCATCTTTGATTTCCCGGCAATGGAACCAAATGATAGATACCAAGAGGGTTTTATTCCAGCGCCAATGACGGATTAAAGGCTTTGGGTGGGTGGACATGTGTCCACTGTCCGGCCCACAATATGGGTAGTATACTCAACCCATTTGTGAAGTTCCCCAAGCAGATTTGATGTTTACCAGGCCCATGTGACTTTAACGATTTCCAGCCCAACTTTAGTTCCCCAGTTCCCCTAAACAACCTAGCCCCAATTCCCCAACCCCAAAATGCAGACATACCAAGAAAAAAACACGATCAATGTATAGCATTAAAGCAGTCGTTTGCCCATTCATTGCATACGATGACTCACAAGAGGACAACTAGACAAGCAGCAACAACAAACGAATTTTTAATCGAACGATCAAAGTTTATGATTACCAAGATTTACTCTCATCCTATGGTTTTAATTAATGTTGCCTTAAAATTTTAATTTATGTTTTCTAGAGTTTTTAAATTTTGTAACCAAGAAGTTTTTTAACCTAATTCAACAATCAAAGAACGTTAACTTAACGTGGTGATGTCTTCACGTAACCTTAAACAAAGTGCCTCTAAAAAATTTAATGGATTATGTAATTTAATCACCATTTTTTTTTCCATCGTCCCATTTCACACGACCCGTATTGTGCCCCGTACGAAAATAAATAAATTAACCGCCGCTCATCAGCGCGAGGGAGAGAAAGAAGGGGCCCACCTTTCAACCAATCATAATTTTTTTTTTCTTTTATCGAGCTTTATCCCACATCATACACCCTAATGTATGTATAGATTATATTCACAACTGATGAGATCTTAACGTATTCAAATGTGAACTATCACTTATTTTATACTAATCACATAAAACTATCACTTTTTTTATGCTTTTAATTAACATTACAGCAATACTCTGTCGACGTGGCGATGATAATAGTTTAAATTTGATTTTTAGTAATTACTTTTTATCGAATCTAAAGATTAAATAATTGATAATATATTTTAATATTAAATATATAAATTCTATAACTGCGTCCTCTTTTTTACAGGAAACCAGTAGATTTATTGACTTTCTTTTGAAAAGATGTGGATCGAGTAGTAGTCATCACGTGATAAGATTAGCTTGCTGAGTATGTCATGTGCCCAGCCCAAGTGGATGTCAAATTCAAAGTTCTCATCTTAGTCAAACTCGCATTTTTGTCAAAATAAAATAAACTGATGATTCCAATGATTTTAAATATGTTCACAAAAATAGATTTAACAAAAAGGTTAGAAATTAAATACACACTGAAAAAAAAAAAAGTCATAAGAAAAGTATCAAACGGACTTTAATTGAATTCATTCAAGCGGTATTGGAACCGTCTCATCGAACCATACGATCTTAGTTTTTAGGTTTTCACTTTTGAGAACTTTTAACTTGTAGTTTTTAGAATTTACGTTATGTTATTGTATCTTTTATTTATCATTGCGTCTTTTTCTTATTTTCATCATTGTGTTATTTTTGCGATTCATTGTGCCTTTTTTTTTCAGCATTGTGTTATATTTTTCAGCTTATTGTGTCATATTTCGTGATTTATTAAGTTTTTTTTGGTATATTTTCACTTTTCTCATTTTTATTATAATGTGTATGATACCTTGTATAGAAAAAATGGAGGTATGTATAGAAGGTTAGAGATGAACACGAGAAAAGCAAAGATGAGTTAGTCGTACATTAAAGTTAATTTAATAAATTAATTAATATTACTTGAGCTACTTTAAGCCGCTTGGTAAGTTTGTTAAATAAAACTAATAAAGTACAAGAAAACCACACACATTCCATCTTCCACTTAGATTGAACATGTTATGGCAAATGATATTTCTATTTCGTTCTCTTACTACTAGCATGGCATTTAATATACTTTTTATTTTATATTTTAAGTTTCATGATATTGTTAAAAGGATTTAAAAAAAAAGGTTTAGCATGTCTAACACTAAAGCAGTTTTTTATTATCTTTTTTATCCTTTAATTTGTCAATTGTTTTGTGATTTTTTTGTTCTTTTATTTGTTAAAGATGTATCATTAGGGCTGCAAACGAACCGAACGAATACGAACAGGGCCTTGTTCGTGTTCGTTTGTTAAGAAAATTATGTGCTTACGAACAGTTCATGAACACTTACCGAACGAGATTTTCTGTTCATGTTCGTTTGTGTCTGTTTGTTAATTTTGTTCATGAACGCACACGAACACAAACAGACATTAATGAACGCAAACAAGTGTTCATGAACGGAAACAAACACAAACGGACATATATTAACTTTTGAATAACATTGAATTCACATACATTAAGACATTAGCTAGATAAACACAAAATATAACCTAATTGTTCAAACATACTTAATACTGGAGAAGGGCGTTGGAGGTGAAGGGCATCAACGCCGGAACATGGAAACATATAATGAGTTTGGATACAAAAAGTAGGTTTATTGATCTCATATAGTCATATATTTACCTTATATATATTACTTATTGGGTAAAATAAATAAAAATAAAAGAATATAAAAAAAAATTATACAAATTAAAAACCTTAATAAACTATCGAACACAAACGAACATAAACGAACACGTTACCGAACGTTCACGAACATAAACGAACGAACATTACCTCTGTTCATATTCGTTCGTTTAACTAAACAAACATATTTTTTTGTTCGTGTCCGTTCGTTTATTAAACAAACGAACACAAACAAACTTCCTGCCGAACTATACATGAACTGTTCGCTGAAAGTTCAGTTCGTTTGCAGCACTATGTATCATTATTATCAATACACATAAAAAACTAAATTTCAAGTAAAAATAGAAACTGAAATATCTTCAAGTTATCTTGATCCCGAAGCTGCTTGTTTTCTGGATAGAGTGCAGAGGGTCATGCACAACAATTTCACGACGTAAAGGAACCAAAGTTTTTGTTTTGGGTATGTTAAAATTGCCTATTCAAAAAGGGGTTGCGACGTAACTTGTTATCCGTTGCCTGTCATTCTTCTACTGTAAAACTTTCTATGTTGTGTTAATAAAAAATTCTTTAGGCAAAAAAAATTATATTAATTAATTTACATTGCTGCCAAAAAAAAATTAAAAGAAAAACTTATAAAAATCGGTTAAATTTAAATTAATTTTCTAATCTGTATTTTTTTTAGGTATTAACACTTGATTAGACACAATAACACGTTTTAGGTAAAAGGTCCAAGAATCCTTTGTATGAGTGATTGGTACGAGAATTATTTGTATATGTTGTAATTGTTTGCGGCCTTCTCGGTTTGAGGTGGTTGGCGTTTGTTATTGAAAATTAAGTTTCAAAAAAAAAAAAAAAAAACACGTTTTAGGTAATTTATTTTTTATTAGAAATAATATAAATTTTTATTTCCATTCATTTTACACAAGAAGCATTCTTCATTTTATAAATGTAAACCAGATCACCTTGTTCCTTTGCATAAGAAACGTTCTCTAAAATAAAATAAAAATAAAAAAACCTTACATTTAACTTATTTACTTTTTACAAATTTATAACCGCTATTTTTATACCAACCATTTAAAAACAAATAACATTGTTAATAATTTACACCACTTTCTCTTTTATCGTGCATTTTCAATGTTAACAAAATATCAACAAAATATAAAGTTTTGAAATAAAGAAAATATAAACTGGTCCGACCTGTTCAACATTCACTTAACCACAATAGTTATGTAGCCGGGTTATAGTTTAACTAGCTCATCCAGTCTCGGTTGTCAAAACCATGATTATAATACCATCAACAATATTAACATTTGTTTTTTTATTTATTTTAGTTAATATAATAAATACAGAAAACGACATATAACGATAAACGTCACCCACACTAACTATCCGTATAAAAGGCCACATGCCTCACAACATGTTTTACACATAAACCACAAAACAAACAACTTTGTTACTCCTTAGTTCCCTATAGATCCATCCACCATGGACACCACCGTGAGCTGGTACAACTCGGGCAGCCGCATGAGCCGCTGCTGGAGTCGTCGAGCCACCGACTACGACGAGCTCGTGACCGTGACCATTTCGCCATCAAAAGCACGTATAATATGGAGAATATTGTTGAGAAAACTTAAGAGAGCGAAGAAAAACATGTATAGGTTTTCAGATTCGACACGGTTCGGTTATGAGGCTAGTGAGTATGCACAAAACTTTGATCATGGATTAATGTCGCATGATTCGGATGATTTGTCGAGATCATTTTCGGCTCGTTTCGCTGTTCCTAATTCTGCCATCTTTCACCGGAAGAGATGATTGATTTAAAGATTGAAATATTTGAATTTGTTTGATTGTTTTTTTGGACAAAAATCTGCATCCAAAATGTAATCGTTCCTAGTTTTAATCGACATTAATTGGTTTTAATTTTTATGTTTTTGTAAGCGTACGATTTATTTTTATTTTTTTGAAAGACTTAGTTCAGTGGAAATCCTTTACAACGTCTCTAAGCTAGCAGTCCCAAGTTCGAATCTCTGCCCACACATCGGTGTCATCATTGCCTAAGCTCAAACCGTTACGGGGAATTTTTTATGTTGTGCATGGATCGAACCTGTGACATACCCAAGGATGAGAACCTCTGAGGGAAAACTCACCTACCTCAAACCAGCTGGGCTGGAGATCATTGGCGTAAGCTTAAGATTTATGAAAGATGTTGATAACGGTTTTGTCATGTAAGGTAAGTGAACATGCGTGAAAGCATGTTACATGCGCTCATGGCGTACTTTTTATCATTTTCTTGGAAAAAAAATAATTAAAATAAAATAGGTAAAAAAATTAATAATAATTGAAATATAATAATGATAATATTCTTTTAAATATTGTGCTATCGAGATTTATAACGGTTTGAATATGGTTGGTGATTTGATTGACTAATCCTACCAATCTAGCATCGCTTTTGAGGCAATCGAATTTTTTAAACATTGATCGGGAGTATATTAGGGTGGGCGGGACACTACTTGGACTTCACTAAACTACTTTGATTTTCCATTAATACTACTGCACTGCTAAGTTACTTCACTAATTTATTTTACTGACACACAAATTTAAAGGCAATACTACTGAATTACCCAACCCATAACCCCCCCCCCCCCCCCACACACACACACACACACACAAAACCCCACTTACTAAACCACTACTTGTGCCACCGGTGACGGTATTACCGTGAAGGTAGTGGCCTGCCTACCCGTTAAGAATATGTGAAGTGGCCTACCCGTGAAGAATCTATGAAGTGCCCCGTCTGGCCTTATTATAATTAAAAAAAAATTATTATTAATTTTTTTAAAATTTAATGCTTTATATTATTGTACGGGTGAAAATGTGTCGAGCATCATAACTTATTCGAGGCCGACTCTTGAATCATGGCGTGTCCAAATACATTTAAGCCTAACTTAGAATTCATTTAGTATAGATGCTCCAGTCTAAACTTCATATACCTTAGTAACTGAGCTTTAGTAATTTAAATCTAATGACAATATTATTAATATAAATGTAATAATTTTTATTTAATATAGCAAGTATATAAACATATTCATGAATTATAATAAAAATGATGAAATAATATTTACACATCCATTGGGGTTGGTGGTCCAGTGGCAAGGCGAAGCCTTTTAATACACTAAAAGTGTGAGGTCTTGAGTTCAAGTCTCACAAGGAGCAAGAAATTCGTCTTTCAAAAAAAATAAATATTTACACATAAACTTATATAATTAAAAATAATTATACATTGAAAATATCGTAAATAAATTTAGGTTAAGGCAAACGGATTGGTTTAAAATACGGTCTTCTAAAACTAGGAAGTCGTAGA
Organism: Ambrosia trifida; assembly: GCA_028751855.1. Taxonomy (NCBI): domain Eukaryota; kingdom Viridiplantae; phylum Streptophyta; class Magnoliopsida; order Asterales; family Asteraceae; genus Ambrosia; species Ambrosia trifida. The sequence continues at coordinate 54,624,231 of CM054123.1, read as the reverse complement.
AGGATATCAATCGGACTCTGACTGACCTCTACGATTTTCAATTTTAGTTTCTCGCTTTTGGATTTTCAGCTTGTAGATTTTATACTTTTCGTTTTATATATTTGTGTCTTTTTATTTGGCATTGTGTGTTTTTTCACTGACATTGTGTTATATTACTCGACGTTATGTTAATATTCAATTTTGAGTATTTTTTAAATACTGAATAAACTTAGTAATTAACAAAATCCGAATTTATGTAAAACCATCAGAAGTTTCTGAATTTTCCAAATAGAAAACAGACATGAGTGTAGAATTTTAGATTGTTTGTTCATTTATATGTTTGAGAAAGTATAAGGTAGAAATGATCCTTAACATACAATGCGTAGGAAGGAACCTTAGAGCGCCACGTGGATTTGGTCGTTTATATTAAGAAGGGTAATGTAGACTTTTTCCATTAACCCTAGAGCATTTGGTCGTTTATATTCTATCATCGACACAGTGTAATCAAAACAAATTGGAGTCTCTGATTACATATCTCTGATCAAATAGTGTAATCAGTTTCACGATCGTGAAGAAAAAATCACGTAACCGAATGCTCTGATTTCAAAAACCTACCAATTGAAAATGTGCTCTGTTTTTTTGTTAAAAAACAGAGCTTGATGCTGAATACCAAAAAACCTCATCACAACATTCATTACTAAAAATTATAATAAGTAATAATAATAATGGCTCCCATTAAAGTTGGTGACACAATTCCCAATGGTACTCTTGCATACTTCGACGAGAATGATTAGTTACAATAGGTTTCCGTTCAATGCACGTTATTTTTTTTTTTATCAAACACACGTTAAAAATTCATAAAACATTAAACAAACGCACCTATTGTTATCAAATGCACATTAAACAAAAGCATCTATTTTTATTAAACGCACATGATTTGATGATAAAATAATGTCAAATGATCACAATTCACATCAATGTCTATTACTCAAAAACAGCTATTCTTTACTGATCAAATTATCTGATCAAAATTATCGAAGAACCAAGTCTGCACTTCATGTGTGAGTTCTTTGTTATTAAAAACTAAGGTGCGTTTTTTCTTTGTTGAAGATCAAATCATCGTCCAAGAGAACTAAACCACAACCTCCTATTTCCCAACCTCTTGGATGCGTTTTTTGATTTTATGGGTGATTATAGAAAAACAACGATTAAGGTAGCATACGCTTTTTTGATTTTTTATGGTGCATTTTATGATTTTATGTGTGCGTTTTATGATTTTTATGGATGCGTTTTATGATTTTATGGGTGCGTTTTATGTTTTTATGGATGCGTTTTTTTAGTTTTTTTGTAGCCCTGTTTAATAACCATGCTATGTTTTTCGTTTAAAAACAGAGCATACATGCATTCTTAAAAGTTTTTTTTACAATGATAACGCACATTTACACATTTCATCTTATTCTTTTACAATTTAGCAACCATGCTCTATTTTTCGTGTTTTTGTAATGAATATCTATAATCGATTTTTGTGTGTAATTGATCGATGGAATTATTCATAACCGTAAAAAAGGAAGCAGTTCAATTTTGAATTCAATCGTAAACCTAATAAACGAGAATTGGGCGGCACAATTTGATTTTCAATTGAAATTTGATTTACACTAGGACGATTTTGCCCTTGCTATGTTTAACGGATTTTTATTAGTTTAATAATTACGATCGTGCCACCACGTGAAATTTTAAACCTAATCAATGGCCAGAATTCCTTCCTACACTTCTCAAAATTAAAACAATATAAATTTTTTAGTATTTAATCTTAGGTTTAATTGAAATTTGAAATGTATGGAGTAAAACCGTTTTAATTATGTAAGTACAAGTGTACAACATGAAATTTTATAGTAATAATTAGTTTTCTACATATATTAAAATTATTAAATAATAGGTTAAGAGAGTATTAAATAAGCAATAGGAGTCCAAAGATCATAGGATACTGAGCATATGTGAACAGTGAACATGATTTAGATTCTAATCCAAACTCAAATATTAAATATTCAAAGGTTTTAGCAGAAACATGCAGTCGGCTGAAAATAATAATTCTTATTTTTGCCAAGATCTCTAGCACAGCTGGTTTGAGGTGGGAAGGTTTACCTCTTTGGAGGGTTCCTGCTCTGATTTGGTCTCAGGTTCGAATCTCACGCTCCACCGAAAAAATAACAGCTTGGGTTTGAAAGGAAAAACTCGTGTGGTGCTATAAGATTCGATCCTGGGCAGTAGTCGTTTTGCAACACAGGATTTACCGCTGAAACACTACTCTCCAAAAAAAAATAATTCTTATTTTATACCTTTTAGAAGTAACTTTTATTAGGCATATCAATTATATAATACTTAATCAGTCAAGTGAATAAGGGAGAAAGGGGCGCCTTCGTTTATGATTGATCGGCTTTGTACCCGATTCGGCTACACTGTCCCGACTCCTGCGGCTCTAGAAATCGGCTAGAGGAATCGGCATGTGGTTGCCGAATGTTGTGGATGGTTCAAACGGTTAAATGACCGTTATACATTAGAAAAAAACTTTTATAAATTATTTAAACAATATATAAACACACAACTTATACACAAAATTTTATATCACTCCCGTCCAACAATTTACTACCATTCTCACTTTCATACCAAATTTCACACTTCCACGGTTTTCTTTTCAAATGACAAATAAATTACCTATGATTATTCCACCATTGGAGTCGGATGATGATATTTCAAACAATAGCAATCTTCTTTTTTTAAATATCTCAATGAGCAAGTTGACGAGGAAGACACGACATCATAAAAAAAGTCGTTAAACGTGATCACAAAAAATGTAACGAAGTCCTTATGAAGGAGTATTTTGGTGTTAAACCCAAATATAATGATGATGTTTTCCGCTATCGGTTTCGTTTGTCGAAACAGTTGTTTTTAAAAAATTCTTGCCGACATCGCAGCCAAATATCCATGGTTTCAAGAGGGTTACAATAGAAGGTTTAAAAAAAGTTTTACACCTATTCAAAGAATCACTTATGCCATTAAACAACTTGCACATGGTAATACACCTGATGAATACGACGAGTATTTATGCATTTCTGAAAAGGACTTCACGTGAGTCCCTTTCAGTTTTTTTTATGCAACGCCGTAATTTAAACTTACGGCGAGGAGTTTCTGTGTAACACTTTGCCCCTTATATCATCTAATATTGTCTGTTTTGCCCACTAGAAGCTCACGGATTTTTTTTGTTACCCAGGGGAAGACTTCCCAAGAGATCACCCATCCTGATATTGCTCCTGCCTGAGCATGCTTAACTGTAGAGTTTTCATGTGCTCTACAGGCAATTAAGCCCAAGACGCGTTGGTGATTTAAGAGGCAAGGCATTACTTATGAACCAAGATCTCTCCTGTCCACGGACGACGTAAGATATGCCTAGGGTGTTACAATCACCCCCACCCCCCTCAGAGACTCATCATCCTCGATGAGGTTTGCCCCACCACTACGGACATGAGTCTCTTTCAGTTTTTTTTTTTTTTTTTTTTTTTTTTTTTTGCAACGTCGTAATTTAAACTTGCGGCGAGAAGTTTTTGTGTAACACTCTGCCTCTAATATCATCAAATACTTTCCGCTTTGCCCACTAGAAGCTCTCGGATTTGTTTTGGTTACCTTGGGGAAGACTTCCCAGGAGATTACCCATCCTGATACTGCTCCGACCTGAGCACGCTTAACTGTGGAGTTTTCATGTGCTCCACAGCCAACTAAGCACAAAACGAGTTGGTGATTTAAGAGGCATGACATTACTTATGAACCATGATCTCTCCTGTCCACGGACGATGTGGAATATGCCTAGGATGTTACATTCTGCGTTGACCCACAAGCCACGTTGTTACAAATTTATTCCAAAATTACGAAGAAAAACATCATATTCCCGTCATGATGGATAGCATTGATTGTACACATCTAGAATGGAGAAATTATCCAAGAGAGTTGAAAGGAACATTTACGAAAGGTACCTACAATCACCCAACGGTTGTACTCGAGGTGGTTGCGTCACGTGATATGTGGTTTTGGCATGGTTATTGTGGTCGGCCCGGTTTACTCAACGACATCAATGTCCTCCAAACTTCTCTTGTTTTTCTAAATGAACGGAATGGAACGATGCTTAAATGTCCATTTTATGTCAACGGGCACAAATACAAACGTGGATACTATCTAACAGACGGGATATCCCCTACTTGGGCATTGTTTGCGAAAACATTTGCATATCCAACGGATCCAAATGAAAAGAAGTGGAAGAGATTGTAAGAAAGATTGTTGAACGCGCTTTTGATTTTCTAATGGGAAAATGGGGCATATTAAGGCGACCCATGCGTGTCATGACGGTGGACAAGATTAGAGCTGTGATGTATACATGCATCATATTGCATAACATGATCCTTAAAGATGAGGGAAATGCCTTCTCACCGTTTCACATTAGGGATCCAATTGTTCAACCTGTTTTTTACGAGGATGCCCTCCGTGAAATTATGGATCCGTACATGTATTTCAGACTTCGCATTGACCTAGTCGAACATATATTAACTCAAGACCTACCATATATTGAAGAATCCGACGACGTTGAATAATTTAATTTTTAGTATTTTTAGTTGAACTTTTTTTTTTGTTTCGTATTTTTTATTGTATTTACATTTATTTAATTAATCTTTATTTGGTTTTATTTTGTTTTAATTAATTAATATTAAAAAGGAAAAAAGTTTTAGGTTACTTTAGTGTAGGCATTTCTAGTATTTAGGCTACTTGAGAAGTAAAATGACATGACGGTGTGATTGGTGCACCTTAGGCTTGAAGCTTAAGGTGCCCCTTCCTCCCTACGGCAAGAGGATATACTAAAGAGATGAATTATAAAAAAATAAACAAATAGTAAAACGGAAGCCGGCCCCAAAGATTTAAATGGCTCAAGAGTCAGAATAAAAAATGTCGTTTAGGCCGTAACGAATCATGTCAACTATTTTTTAAAACGATGATTAATATTATAGTAAAAATATACTATTAGAATAACATACCGTAATAGCTAACCGATTATTCATGAAGCTTTCTAAGCATTCTTTATAACAAATTGCCTGATCACTTTTTCATAGTTTATACGGTTTTAGATAGAGGACCCAATAAATTTTAAGGTTTTAAATTTTTATAGAGAGGGGCCAATAAGATTTTGGGTTTCATATTTTTAACATATATCTAGCCCCCTAAGAAAAACGGATGGCCGACCATAGATGCAGCTTGCCTTGAGTAAAACACTAAAACCATTCCGGTTTGCCCCATGAACTTTCTTAGACCATGTGTAGTGGAGGGCTTTAAATTTAAGGCCTCATCTAATGATTGGTCACGTGACATTATAATCAGTATGGGGCTTTAAAAGGAAATGAGGTGTAGTGAGAGGCTTTAAATTTAAGGCCTCAATTATTATTTTATTTTATTTTTTAAATGTAACTTGTTTTGTTTTTTAAATTAAAAAAATAACAGGAGAGAGGTGTTGGGGAGAGGAGGTGGCATGCTCCGATTGGTTTTTGATTTCCATCATCCAGCGCTAAATCTTTAAGGCCCCCAACGATTTTGTAATTTTAAGACCCCCATGTAGTGGTGTTCTGGGCGCTAAAAGTGAATTAAGACCCCTTTTCACGCCCCATTACGGATGGTCTTAGACCGTAGTTGATCCTACCGATAGCTACAAACGCCGCACAGGTAGTTGTCAAACGAGTGATACACAATTGGTGTGTTGGGTTGCCACATCTGTTTGGCCATTGTGGCAGCCGCAACGAATGAGACAGTTTCAAATTTTTTATATTCATTTCTCGAGTGTTTTAGTAGAGTACAAGGGATGCTTATTTTTTTTTTAAAAAAAAAGAACTTTGTATACATGATTTATAAGATTTCACAAGATTTGTAATTTGTTTAATAGTTTTCTAAACTTGGAAATTTTTATACACTTTGTAAAATTTAGAACCACATATCTATACTATCTTATAAAGCATTTCATAAGGATCTCTTAATTTTTAAGTAATACAATTATAAATTCCTAAAGTACGTGATAACTACTTTTTAAGGGTATTTATGTCTTTTCAAACATAACTTGCACATATACCCCTTATTAGTTACAGTTTCCCCTCATATCTATCTATACTATATTAAAGTTTTATACAATACTTACATATTTGTCCCATCAACATTACTCAATTTCTGTTTATTTAAATAGTAATTACACTTTTGCACATTTATTTTAACTAACTACCCCCACGATTGTTAAACGTTCATAACTTTTTTAGACGATAATATTTTCTTAATATTATTACACCGTATAAAAGATAATTTTATTCTCTTTAATTTGAGTATAGTATTCCTATAGTTTTTAAAATATTATATGTTAGGGTTAAGTAATAACCGAAACGAAAACAAAGGGAAAAAAAAAACGAAAACGAACTTAAATCATCTAAACTTTATTATAATACATTTCCCAGTGATCTCTTAAAATTTAAGTTTTACAAGTATATTGATTGTAGTACAAAACACAATGCATATATTAACTACTTTTTTAAGGCAAACATATCTTTTAAAAAAAAATACTTACACGTATGTCCCTCCATCTTTACTCAATTTTGGTTTTTTAAATAGTAATTATATTTTTACACCCTTAATTTAACCAACTCATCATGATTTTTAAACGTCCATAACTTTTTCGTCCGTAAATATTTTCTTAATATTATTACACCATATAAACGAGCATTTTATTCTTTTTAATTAGAGTATAGTATTGGTATAGTTATATATATATATATATATATATATATATATATATATATATATATATAAATTGCAAACCACCCTTAGTTGAGCAAACCCATGAAACCCAAATGAATGGTATACAATGTTCCACGTTTGTATTTTGTAATTTGTGTTCAAGGGCATTTTTGGCACATTATTTAGTATAATGTCTTTCATGATTCCTGACAGATTCATCATAAGAACACCTCTCCCTCTCTCTCCTCTCTCCTATCTATCTCTCTCTCACTTTCAAATACTCAATCTCTCATATCTCCACCAAATACCAAACTCTCTCTCTCATATTTTCTCATATTTTCTCCAGCAAACACATCTCCACCAAAAACCATTATCATCAAACTCTAATCTGAGTAACAACTACCACAACCCAGTTCCGATGAAAGCAAGCGACAATAGGGTTTGTTTGGGTGGACGGCGGATCTATAACGTCATAACAGGGGGTCGTCGGATCTGTATCTCCGTCAACCGTTAGACTCGTTGTATCTCCGGCGTTTGGCTGTAAACGACGAGGAAGGTGAACGACGAGGCAGACGGTGAACGACGATGGTGTGCTAATTTGTGAGGATGGCAGGAGGTGTTTGTGATGGCGATGGTGGTGTTGGTGACGATCTGAGCGGCTGGTTTCAGATCTGAGTGATGGTGGAGTTGATGGCGTGTTTTAGACGTGTTCGAAATCTGATGTGACGAAATCTGTTCGACTACAATCGATTGCAAGTATAATATGAGCAAGATTGAGTGGTGGGTTTATACAAGATTCAACATTATTGGGTCAGATTCAGTTTTTTTTCTCACTGTCACGAACTCATGATTTTAGTTTGTTGGTTTTGTTTTGGTTAATTGAAGTTGAACTTGAGGTTAATAAAATATTTTACAACATAGTTAAGGAAGTCAAAGGTCTTCTTTTTGCATTTTAATGATGATGACGACACCCAAGAAAATTGTTTCTTTTTTTGTTTTCTCTAATTTGAAATATCCATATATTAGTTTTAGTAAACGAGATCTAAACTAAAATACATTTGTTGTTTATTTGTTGTAACTAAATATCCATATATTAGTTTTAGTAAACGAGAATTGTATCGTTGTATATGTTTTTCTTTAATTTAAAAACAATTGTTTTCATTTTAAACATATGTTTTTTTTCGAGAATTGTATTGTTGATTCTGTTATTTTAAAACATATGTTTTTTTTCTGTTGTGTGGGTTCAAAATTTGGGGCCTTTGTCATCACAAATCGGTTTTAGTCGGAGATAGATTGGATATGCTTTGGTTCAAAATTATATATTATTATTATTATTATTATTATTATTATTATTATTATTATTATTACAAATGGGTTTTAGTTGAAACCCAAGAATGTTTTTCATTCAAATTAATATTATTAAAATTATCATTAAGTTGTAATGTCCATGTGTTTTTCTTTAAAGTTATATTATTGATATTATTATTCTTTTGTTATTTCATAGAAGGCAGGAATGGTGAGGAGGTGATGAGGAATTGAGATGATATAATCCTTTCTGTTTCATCGGATCTAAATTTGTATCTTTATTTGTTAAAAAGGTTTACTGAATATAACTTTTTTTAGTCGTTTTAATCTGTTTTTTTCTTTTTAATAAGATTCGTGTGTCTTCTTTTATTGTTAGATTCATGTTGTCGCTTTGTTTTTTTTTAGATTCATGTCCTCCTATATAGTTGTTAAATTTTTGGGTAATTTTGTTCTAGATCTAGAATTTTTGTTTGTATGATTCTGTATCGATACATTTGTTTTCATTTAAAAACATATGTTTTTATGTTTTCATTTAAAAAACATATGTTTTTGTTGTGTTGGTTATAATCTATCATATGATTTTTGTGCTTTGGTTATAAATTATAATTTGTTGTTTCACATGTTCGATGACAAAAATAACATCTTTTTTTATTGTAAACAGATTTTTAAAGTTTTGGCGAGAAGTTTGGAAACAAGTTTCGGCGAGAAGTTTGGAAACAAAGTTTTGGTTAGAAGTTTGGAAATGAAATGTTTTATGTTTTTTTTTTGTAACATGTTTAGTTTTTTTATTCATCTTCCCGACACATGTAAATGTTATTTATTTAGTTATATGTATTTTTTAGATGTTATTTTTTCACTTTTGTAACATTTTTAAATTTGTTAAAAATAGTAAAATCTGTTTTTTAGTTTATAAACATTTGTAGATTAAAAAAACATCCGATTTTTTTATTTTGAGAATTTATATTGTAAGAACTTTGAATGATTGGTTGTATTTAAAAGAAAAAACATTAGTTATGTCTTGTTGTAAAGAGATGGAGAATGAGAGAGGAGAGAGAAAAAATGAGAGGATATTGAAAAAAGTAAGAGAGAATGTGTTTTGTCTTTTTTACCATAATACCCTTTTTTATTTTTTAATTCAACACATGTACTTTTATATCTTACACTTTTTAAATAAAATAATGGATAAATCACAACCTTTGGATGATCATGATCAATGGTGATAATGGTGGTTTTCTTGGTTTTCTCAAGTGAAGATGGTTTTCAAATTATCTCTTCCATATATATATATATATATATAGGATTTGGTTCAAATGAGAACCTTTTCCCAAATTGAGAACTAGAGAACCATTCTGGACCACACATTTCTCTAAGGCAAAAAATTTTTTTTTTTTATTTTTTATTTATTTATTTTTTTTTTTTGCAAAAATCGCTGCTTTATATGTAAGGAAAATTTTTTTTTTTATTTTTTTTTATTTTTTTTTTCAGTATACACATGTGTATAATTGCATTATACACATATGTATAATGCTATATACACATATGTATAACTGAAATATACACATATGTATAGCTGAAAAATGCTATATACACATATGTATAATTGCTATATACACATATGTATAATTGTCATATACACATATGTATAAATGAAAAAAAAATTCAAAAAAAATAAAAAAAAAAATTTTCTTTGCATAAAAATGTGCGATTAAAGCAAAAAAAAAAAAAAAAAAAAAAAAAAAAAAATTTTTTTTTTTTTTTTTTTTTTGCTTTTATATGAAATGTGTGGCTCAGAATGGTTCTCTCAGTTCTCAAATAGGGGTTGGTTCTCTTAGGATCTCTACCCTATATATATATATATATAAATGATATGATAGGTTTAAGTAATAACTGAAATGAAAACGAACCGAATTAAACGAAAAATAATAGTTACATGTTTTCCTTGTTTTAAGGAAATTACCTTCACGATTTTTAAAAGGACATATTTTTTTCATACGTTAATTTTTTTTAACATCATAGAATGGGGCTAAAAAAGATGGGGCATTAAGCCATGCTTTAGTATACTTATACTTTGGCTAAAGTTTAGTTTTGGTTATTAACAAAATTAACTTAACCGGACTGAGAAACAACAATCTAATCAAATAAACTGAACCAATTAACCAATCGGCTAATAAGATTATTTAACCGTTGACTTTGGTTTTGGTTGAGGCTAATAACTGAATTGAACCGAATAATGCATACCCATAAAAGTAGTTGTGTTTCTCGCTGCATCACGCGGGCACGCTACTAGTATATAAGTTATGTACTTAAGACCAAACATAGTGGAAGAAAGATTCCACACCCTTGACTCCAAATGGAGTTATCTTATTGACCCCATAATTTGTGTCATGATCCACGCCCAATTCAGCGTGAAAAATAAAATGCACACAGCACACTCAAAAAAAAGCACCAACAAAAAAAGCACCCAAAACACCCAGGGGGCGGTGTGCATGGCGTTTTGGGGTGTTTCCCCCTTCCACGCCCAAAATCCACGCTGTACTACACCTAGTTTTAAAGGTTTACTTTATTCTTGACTTATTTCCATCTAGAAAACGAGTTTTTAAAAAAGTGTTTGGTTTAACTTATGTGGTAGGGAAAACCAATAAGTCAATAAGTTATTTTATAAGAAGTGTTTGGCATAGCTTATTGGGAAAATAGGAGCATGTTGAGTAAATATTCACCAATAAGTCACAAGGAGTTTTGATACGTAACAAATCTTTAGTTTTTCAAAACAACTTATCAAAGACCAAATAAAAAGTTAAATAATGACTTTTGGTTTGCCAAAACACTGGGGTCTCTTTCTTTATCAAAGACCAAATAAAAAGTTAAATAATGACTTTTGGTTTGCCAAAACTGGGGTCTCTTTCTTTAGAAGTAGCTTGCTAATGTATATAAAAACACCTTCAAGTACAATAACATACTTTTAAATCTCAAAGGCAAAGGGACATTGTCTATTCATTTTTAACAAAATAAATCTAACAAAATAGACCATACTCCCTTTTCGCCCACCAAAATCTATATTCGTGAATTGAGTATACAAATAAAACAAGTCCTTACCCTGCATAAAACACACACAAGATCAACACAAAAAGAAACAAAAATAAAAAATGATCTGGCCTTATTCAGCAGCCTCAGGCTTCTCCGTTTCCATAGCTGACGGTGAATCTGAATTCTCGACGTTGCTATTGGCGTCTGGGTTTGTGCCATTCCCTGCCTCTTGAGAAGGCTGCTGCTCACCTGCCTGAGCTGGTGCAGGTGACGATGGTGTCTCAGGAGCAGCCGGCTTTGGTGGGGCAGGCTTCGGTTTCATCATTATCGGCCTGCAGACCCTGTAAACATCAACATAAAACCGAATGTCAGAAAATATTTTCCTTCAAATTGAAATCAACAATAATAGTATATACCTGTCGAGCGTCTCTGATTTCTTTCTTATATCAGAAGATAGAAGAACAGGGTCAGCGTGTTTCGGAAGTGAGTCTTGAACTTGCTTTTTCTCCCTTAACCAATTTTCTACTTCTGAACACTCATTCAACACCTAAAAGCGGTAGCCAAATTATAACTTCATGATGCGATTGCAAACTACATGCAAAAAAATGAATACTTTCAGTAATTACCTTCTGTTTCTCACTCATGTCGATGTGTTCATACTTGGGATCACCTGATGCTGCGGCTTGTTTGTACCAATTAACAAAATTGACCAATTGATCAACATTGGATCCTCTTTCTGAGTACTCCTTGTACCGTTGTTCCATGGGATCACCTTGCTGAAATTGTTTTGCCATGTGTCAGATGTGGACCGGGGAGAATTCAAAATTAAAATATTACAACCAAAGATGAAGTGCAGAATGTAAACCTTTTTGAGCTCGTCAAGCTTGGCGATATATACACCTTTAGTTTCATCTTCCCCATCTTCATACAACCAATCTTCTGTTTCTTGAAGCTTGGCTATAAATGCTTCTCTATCTGAATCCGTAACAAACTCGTGCAATTTATCATGAAGCTATAAAACAATGGAGATTGTGAGTCGGTATTCCTTGAGTATATACTTAATAATAATATATTGTTGAAAAGAAAAATAATAGTCCACCTTGTTCCTCATGTCATAGACATAGGCTTCCACAGCATTCTTTTTGTCCTTGGTTTCTTCCATAACCCGGTCTTGCAACGCCATTTCAAACTCCTTTTCGACTGCTTTCTGCACATCAGCAGATAGCATCGCCCCGTAAACCATCTCTGAAACAGGTATGTTTGTCTTTTTTACTTTCTTCTTTGGAGCTTCAGCCTGCATGTAAAAGTACCAGAAAATGTTTTACATCCTAAAAACCAAGATACATAATTAGCACCCCTAATTCTAACAACAAATCAACAGTAACTGCTAGCCCAAAATACAATTATAGTGTTAGTATAAACACTCTAGTACTATGATGTCTTTAACATATATTAAGCTAAATGATCCTAATCGTATAAGCTACTGTATTCCATTGCAAAAAAATAAAAAAAGAGAGAGATACCCACAAAAGTCATATACTCAGGTAGATCAACTAAAAACGAACTAGTCCCACTCCCTCACACCATGATAAGCCTCCAAACTAGTGAAAAATTACATATCAACCTACACATGTGCCTAATTGTCGTCCTAATAAACTCGTGACAAGCATCCATACACTGCCCCACGACCAATAAATTTGAATGGCATCCACAAAAAAAAAAAAAAAAAAAAAAAAAAAAAAAACACCTTTTTGCAACCAAAACGTTTAAATACAATAATATAGCATGTGTTTAACTAACCTTCACATCAGTTTCCATTTGAACAGGATTATCTCCTGTGACTGGAACACCATTTTCAGCCCCTGAGGCATCCTGCATGTTTACATCAGTTTCGGTGTTTGTAGCCACATCAGCTGGAGTATTATCCACATCCATCTTTGTTGTTTCTTTAGATGGCTCTTTTGTCACTGGAACATCAATTTCCTCTTCTTCAATAAGCTGCATTGATGAAAGTCAAAGAGAAATTTTATCACAATTCAAGCACAAACGAACAACAAAACCAAAACTTTGATCGGCTAAAACCCCATCAAACCCACCTGTGGAGATTCCACAGAGACAATTCCATGCCAGTTCAAACGGGCTTTTATCCTGATCTTTCCACCTTTTGTTGTTTGGAATGGACCAATCTATGCAAATTACCGTCCACAAAGAAATTAGACAATGAAAATTATTCAAAACTCCTGAAAATTTAAGTCTTCGAGCAGCTTATACCATGTAAGTACTAATTTTTGGCGGTGCCTGCAATTCACTAACATCTGCATATTGTACGTCAACTGAAAATGTGCCAGTTCTGTAGAAAGTCAGAGCTTTCACGCTGGGAATTTGGTTTCCCTTTGGAAAAACAACAGTGCTTTGTTGATTCTCCACATTTCCGTTCTGGGAATCTTGGGCGGATCCTTTCCATATTAAAGCGATTGAGAAAGGAAAGCTTTCTTGAACCTTCAAAAGCAAAAGCAATCCAAATTAGGTTCTTTATACATATAAAGAACTGCAATTAGAAGTCACTCAGACGGCACAAAAATGCATAAAAGGAAAAGAGGATTGTACATGGAAATCTCGAACTTTAAAGGTGGGACTAAGAATGGCGCATTCCAAAGCACACCCTTTGGCTACACACTCACTTGCGTTCATGGTACGCCTTGGCTCTTTCCCAAAGAATTCTGTCAAAATCTTGATTACAGCTGGAACCCTAGAACCTGAACCAACAACCTCCACAGCATATATGTTATCAACTGTGAGTTGAGCCTCAGAAAGAGCCTTTTCCAGAGGTTTCTTTACACGTTCTAATATCGAGGTGCTAATTTGTTCAAATTCATCTCTTTTAATAAAGCCTCTAACATCTTTGTCATCCAACAAGCATTCTATATTCATAGGTGCCTCTGGATTTGCACTAAGTACCTTCTTGAGCTTTTCACATGCAGCACGAAGCCTAAGGCAAGCCCTTGCATTCGTGAACACATCAATTTTGTACTCCGCCTTAAATTTCTCAGCAAAGTGTTGAAACAAAACCTCATCAAAATCCCTCCCTCCGAGACAGCGATCAAAAGAATGAGCCAATATCTTCAATTGGCCTTTCTTGAAGCCTGCTATGCAGACCTGCATGCTAGCATGCCCAATGTCAACAAAGGCTACATTTAGCTGCTCGTTCTCAGGCAAGTCAGTCTTGTAAATTCCATAGGCTAAAGCAGTTGCAGTTGTTTCATGCATCAACCGTAAAGGATGCAACCCAGCTATTTTAGCCGCATCAATAACAGCCCTTCTTTGAAGATCAGTAAAATAAATAGGTATCCCAATGCAGCAATCCACAACTGCTGCATTTAAATTATTTTCAGCTATTGACTTCATGTTTGAAAAAACCATACCCATAACTTGTGTCGGAGTAAACGTTCTCGTTTCCCCAAGATACTGAGCATTGATCAATGGGAAACCATCAGGTCCCTCAGTAACAGAAAACGGCAACGCCTTGAGATCCTGTTGCAATTCAGGATCGGAGAAAGGCCGGCCTATCAACCGCTTAATCTGGGAGATTGTATTCTTCGGGTTCATCATGCTGGTTGCAGCACCAGCCGTTCCAAGAAACCGCTGTTTCTCACCAAAACACACAATAGCAGGAGTCTCACGCTTCGACTCATCATTAAGAACAACGTCAATTCCCCTTTGCCTGGCAACTGCCACAACACAACTCTCGTTCCCAAGATCAAATCCTACCACACTCATTTTTATGCTTAGTAGTATACCTTGTTTACTCGACAAGACTTTTTCTGTCCCACAAGAATCACCACCTGAACCACATAAAATAAATAAATTTCTTATGAAAACATCATGTAATAAAACTTGCAGTGCCTCTACCTTGGTTTTAAAAAGCGGGAAGCGCACAAAAGCGACGAGACCTAAAACCGAGGCGCAAAGCACATAGCGCAAAAGCGGTGGGCTTTTCGTACGCGAGGCGCAAGACGAATATAGATACAAATAAGGTTTATATATGGTTTAACTTAAATGTACAACATTTTTAGCTACATGTATAACAATTTTAAGCACAAAAAACACCCCGTGTACGAAAAGCGCGCTTTTATTGCGTTTTTTTTTTTTTGCTAAAAAAGCGCGCTTTTCATGCGCTTTTCGTACGATGCTCGCCTAGTGCTACATAAGGCGCAAAGATTGGCGCCTAGATGCGTTTCGCGCTTAAGCGTGTTTTTAAAACCAAGGCCTCTACAAAACCAACATTTTACATTCCATATCATCAAAGTCCTTACTCCGTATCCATGAAATTATAAATTACAAAACTCTAGCCTTCCCACCTTAACCTTTATTCTAATTCTAAGACTATTAAAAAAACTCAAAACATACACATTTCACTGCCAAAATTATCACTTAATACTTACTAATAGTTCAACATTTTAGGACCTAAACCTAAAACACAGTTCTTAACAGACATATAAAGTATAAACATACAAACATGAATAACTGTAAACATTTGCTGTGCTACAAAAATGCAGATAAAATTCCTTACAAACAACATACATTAAACAAAAAACAGAATCAGATTAATCAAATTACGTCTATAGCCCTAACAACACTCAAACACTGCAAAACAAAGATAGATCTCTGCTCACAACAATACTGAAACCACACCAAAACCTACTAAACCTATACTACTATCTAAATTCTTTGAAAACCTACTTATTGCATCAAATCAGAAATAAGCTATCAAGTTGGAATTGAATCTAGATATATATTGACAAACTACGTAATTGTAGAGATCGTAGTTACCTTGCCGGTGTTTTATGGTTCTGGTATGTTCCAATGAATGCTTTGGTAAAGGCGTGAAGTGGACTGGTTAACAGATATAAGCGAAAGAATTGGAACAAGGAATGAAGCTAGATTTCTCCAGAATTAACCTTCTGGAAATATCTTTTGTGGTTGCCTTGGGTATATGGCCCAATGTTTTAACCTAATTTGGCCCAATTAGTTACATATCCGGTTACAGACTTACAGGTGTAAAATAGCGGTTTGGGCCCAGCGACAACCGGTTTGGGTCCAACCCGTCCTGACAGTCTGGTAGAGGTTTGGGAATTTGGTGTCGAGAATCGGTTCCAAACTGAACCGGTTTGAGTCGCCTAAAACATAGGATAAAAAACTAGGTTTAAACGCTAAAACAGGTTAAATAGAGGTTTGAATCCGGTCCAAATCCGTTTAGGTGAGTTTGGGGTTTTAACACTAAAACTGGTTTGGCTCAAACCGGTTTTGTACACCTCTACATTCGGACTGGCTGCTTGTTGAATTTTGTCTGAATTTTAATTGAATGGAAATTTCGAAATCTTTTTTTGTTTGTTTATGAAAAAAGCAATGGAAATTTATGTGACAATTATATTAGCACTTATAGGTTAGATTACAAAACTACTAGGCTTTGTAGTTTGTAATTTATGCCATATCCGTTAAAAAAAAACAGAGTTATGATAATACTTAGGAGTTAGGGGTGCTAAATGGTTCATACAAGTTCCTGTCTGTCCTGGTATGGACAAAAAACTTTCCTTATAAAATTCATCTATAGTATTTTCTATTTTGTATTTATCATACATCGATAATCTCTAAACTATTAGAAAGTGTTGGTTCTATTAAATTGTCTATAAGGTAAAAGATGGGTAGTCACCATGCAAGCACAACTTATACACTATTTGGATACCACTTACTTGTCATAGTAGTTACATTAGAGGGCGAAAACTAGTCAAACGGGTTGTATCATACAACAAAAAATTGTCATATGAGTCATAGAGGGCTAATTATACTCTATAGGGCTAATTATACTTTATAGGGTTCTTATTATGTTTTCGTTAAAAAAGAAATGACAAATGTGATAACTGATGAACTTATATGATCTGTATGACTTTTTTTGTCATGTCATACAATCCGTATAACCCATTCAAACTGTATGATCTTACAACTAAGTTGGTTTTAGTACGGTGTCTCTTTAGCATCACCAAACTAACATATTACATATGTTATCACAACATTGATATGTTAACCGGACAACAACCCTCGAATGAACCATATAGCAAGGCGACTTTATGCAATTCCAACCGTAGGAGAGGGTTAAGACTACACGGCAAGGGGGCAAATATGTGTCCCATAGTTGTCACCTAAACTTTGGGAGTTTTGCTTTTCGCATCACAAAAAGATAAGGTGGTGGAAGACAAAGGAGCAAGAGCGAAGAGGGCTAAAAAGTCAAGTTAGTGAGGTTAATGAAGAGCCCATCGCCCGTGAAGATTTCCACTTCTTGGGTGGCTTTGGCAAATCCGTGATGAAAAGGTGATGATGTGGGCGTATTATACAACAATTTTGACCACGTTTCACCCTCTAGTATAATCAACATGACATGTTATTGGTGCTTGAGAATACTGTTAGTTGTGCTAGTATGGTGACCACCTATCTTTTACTTTAGAAGACGATTTAATAGAACCAATATTTTTTTTTAATGTTTTGGAGATCAATGACATCATAAAATACAAAACAAAAAATACTAATTAAATTGATGAGGAATTTTTGTTGGTCCATATCAGGACCTACTAAAACTTTTATGAACCATTTAGCACCCCTAACTCGTAAGTATTATCGTTTTAAAAAAGATATTGTATAGATTACACAATAAAAAAAGCTATATAATTGTCACATAAAATTATCCTATATATTAAAGTATCAAGTTCATGAATAGTAGTTTGGACACCTGTCCAGCTACTGTTCGCTGTTTTTTTTTTATTTTTCTCTCAATTTAGTTATTGTATTAATATTTATTGTTTTATTATGTTTCCAATCTGGCTTTCGTGGCATGGTGGTTGGTTTGGTTTGATGTTATAGGTTCTGCACGGGTTCGAAACATGGAGGGTTGTTTTTATTTTCTTTTTCTCCTTACCTGGCTATGCTTCCGTCACGTGGGTTGTTTTTAGCAGTGGACACGCGGTGTCGGTTCCTTGTAGACACGTGGTCTGTGTGGCTGGTGCTTTACACGCGTTGCCTTCCCCTTCTGCTCCTGCACACATGACTCATTCCACCTCTTTTTTTTTCTCAATACCCATCGAAATCTAATAGAGAGAGAAAGAGATTAGGGGAGCAAAGAAGAGAGAGGGAGAGGGAGAGTGAGAGAAAGACAGAGGGAAGTTCGGTGACATCCGGCCACCATTCTGGCGCGTGCACCCGTCGTCGTCATTATGTGGTGGTGATGGTTCAGCCGGAACCCTAGACTCGATAATGGTGTCAACACGGAACAATCATACGACAGATAGCGGTAACCAAACAATATTTTTATGGTCAGATTGTTGTGTCTTGATTTTTTTTTTGTTTATACCATTTGCAATAGGTGGATAAAATACATAAATTTTGTTATGAAATGACGACGGTATTATCATTTTGAAGTTCTGGTTAAGCAAATGAAATCGAATTTTATACCTTGTAATAACTCAATTTGTGTTAGATATGGTTTTCATAGCTTATTTTCCCATTCTTCATGAATTTTGCTGAATGATGATAGTGACCAGTGACATTGATATGCATAATTCTCTAATATAAGATTAAATAACCAATGAAGATTCAATCTTTATGTGTGCAGAGTTCAGAGTAATGGTCCTAATAGTAATTTCAAATCAAAATTGTGTGGTTTTCTTTTTCTTTTTTTAATTTATTTATGCACACACTTCAAATAGTAAACTAAAGGATGCTGCATATGAATCCATGATTATGCATATGATTATCGAAGTGGGGAATTAGTTTGGTGTGGAAACAGATGAGCAGTTGATTAGGTGGTTTGATATGGAAGCAGAAGTGAGTGTAGCATCTTACCATGTTCTTATATATTTTTATCCTAATTGTGTGCTTTGAAACACCTGTTGCTATTTTAATTTGTCATGAAGAAACATTATGTTTTCTTTTTCAAATGGTTCCATCCAAAATATATATACATATTACATTTTTATTATTCTGAATTATCTTGATAGTTGACACTTAAATTGTATAGATTTTTGGATAAGGTACCAGGCCCTTAATTGAATCACCTTTTTTGTAACACCCCAAAACTCAGTTTCGCTTAATTACGCCATTAGGCGTGATTAATAAAATAATAAAACAGGGCTTAAACGATAAGAATGCGGGTTATGTTCTATTATGGTAATAACCTAGTTGGTGTTATTGTTTATATAAATGAGCAAATTATGTTAGAAACTAACTTGATTAGTTAGTTTTTATAAAAATATAACATTGGGGTAAAGTAGAGGGACCAAAAGAGTAAGTTGGGGTCAAGATTAATATGGCCAAAACACCCATTTGGGTGCAAAAACGTGAGCAGCCAAAAAAGGGGAATTTAGAGCCAAAATCAAGCCCTAATCCTACCCAAAAAGGAAGAATTGATGCTTGAGGTTGAAGTATTAGATGAAGGGTGTGTTCTAGAGGGCTAATCTTCAAGGATTAAGCTTTGGTAAGAACCCTAACCCCCAAATTCGTGTAGGGTTCGAAACCCACATGTGGGTTTTGAACAAAACATGTTAAATTTGTGATATTAATGATTATAGTGATATTGATCATTCTTAATAGTTTAGGAATGGGTTATATTACTAGAAATTGTATGTATGCAAAGATTATGACTTTGGGCTTTCATTAGTAGCTTGATGATGCTAACCTAGGTACCAATCTATGTTTTAGGCATGGGTTGTGGGAGAATTTCATTCTATATGCTTTGCATGAATCTTGCGTGTAGGATGAATTGAAAGTGGAAATTGAAAGTAGCTAAACATAATGGCTAGAATGATGTTTGATGATGAGTTCATAAATTTGGGACTTGCTAAATGTTTAGTGAGTGAGATAATTATGAAAAATGTAGTATGCACACTAAGTGTTTGATGAAATGCTTAGTTGATATGAATATATGAAACTATGCGGAAAAGTCTTACTAACTAAAGTGTTATGTGAGGAATGTAAGTAATTGATAAAATGAAATTGCCTAAATGATGATTTGGGAGATGTAATGTGCACTAAATCTATTAAATTGATAAGTAATTAAAGGGCTAGTTCATGGTTAGGACTAATGCCTATGTTAGTGCATATGGATATGAAAAGGGTAGTTTGACTCTTAAAAGTCAACTAACCCAAATGGAAGTTATGGATGAATTGGCATATATAAACTCATGAGATATGGTAGTCGTTTGATGAAATGGCTAACATGACCGATCTTGTGAGTATTGTGAAGGTTGGTCTTGTCAAGCTAGGTGGGAGCTTGGATGGGATGAACCCAACAAAGCAAATGGATCAAGGGATGCAAACGGGTCAAACGGATGCAAGCAATGCGTATGGAAGCAAGAACGGATATGAAGTAAGTTTACTTACACTACTATACTATGAACATGGGTCAAGTGTTGTATACCTTGGTTTTAAATTTTGATGTGGGAAGAAGGTATGACCCCAAGGGGTGAAACCTATTAAATGGGCGATTTATGCATATACATGTTAAAACAAGATTTATGGTAATAAACGAATCAAAGTGTGTTGACCAAATGATGTAAATCATCAATTGGGTCAATAGACAAAACTATATGGTAATCAAGAATCTAAACTCAAGTTTTGATAAGGAAAACAATCGTGTGAATAAGGAAGATATGCAATATGGGTAAATGGGTCAAGTGGGGTTGCCACTTGCCTATAGTTAAAGTTGGATTATCATAGGATTATGAACCGCAAGACTTAATGTCAAATGGTGAATGATCACCATTGAGTCCCAAGAGACTAACGGGTCAATCTAGAATGTATGCAGGAGATCAATAGGAAGATGGGCACTCGATGCCTAAGAAATCATAATGGGTGCAAGTCATGGGTCAATGCCACCCGGTAAGTCCGTAGTTAAATAAACGCCTTTGGGCGAAGCAATATGGGTGCTAAAGCAACCCACATAAAGTGTGGGCGCCAATTAGGTAAGTTATTTTCAAAACTATGTCTAATGCGTGCTAATGCGCTTAGAATTGATCAAATTGAGAACAATCATATGAAACAGTGAAAATCTAAGGCCGTAAGGACTTAGAAGTTTTTAAACGGGTCATTGAGTCAAAAACAATGGATTTCAATCAAGAAGTGTCGCCACGAATGGCTAAATCGAAAGATTTGGCTAGGAGGGGCATTTTGGGAATTTATAAAGATTTACTAAAGGATAAATCTAATAACAAAGTCATAATGAAACAAATCGGACAAACGCTTTTGTTGATCAAGTGTCTAATGACTTGACAACTCAAACGGTATGCAATTTAAGTGGTCAAAAGTGCCTTGTTTGAATTAAGGCCTTAATGGGTCAAATTGGGTAAAAGTCGCCATAAACATTCAAAACTAAGAACCGGATCATGGCGACATAAACCGGACCATAATTTCAGTCAAACAAAGGTTTATTTAGTCGGCAAGTCATTACTTAGGCTTCGGGAATCATCAAATGCGGTTGCGACATGATTCCCACGCTTAAAAGCCACTAAAATTACATCAGAAGCTTCGAGCGGCCGCGCGAATAAACCGACCGGCCGCGCGAATAGACCTGCATGTCAGCACGATCTTTAAAATTCCATATAAAATCGTAGAAAAATCGTTAGGAGGTGTTCTTTATATGCCTGGAAAGCTCTCGGAGCGTAGAACAATTCTCATTTGAAAGTCAAAGTCAGATTTTGGGTTTTAGAAGGGGTAAAAGCGATCCGAACAGCTGCTGCGCATAAGTCGCAGCAGTTTGTTCTCCTGATAAAGGGCCGTTTGGCCTGGTTCGTTCCGTTTCGACGTGTAACGACTATCGTACTAGTTAAATGTTTCATTTGACCACTCACTAACCATTCTTTGTGTAATGGTGTTAGGTAAACATGTGATGGAAGTCCCGGAGCAAGGATCAAGTCGCGATAAGAGCCGAACACGCCCGATCACTCATACAAGCTTCCGCACTAGAATCTAACGAACTCCCGTTAAAAACACAAACTTTAATACATTCTTTTTTTGTAGCAATGATGTAAAATTTATTGGAACTAAACGTGTATGGGATTCATTAAGTTGGGTTTTCATAATTTACCAAAGTTTTAATCGGGAGTGGTTTAAGTAAGGTCCAAACCCGTAAGATTTGGGCGTTGATCGCGTGATTACGGGTTAGGGTCTTACAAGTGGTATCAGAGCCATAGGTTTGAGGGATCCGAGTGTCGTGAAGGATACTTAGACTCAAACCGTGCGCTCGAAGTGTTGAAGGGTGTTCGGTTCGAGACTTGATCGAGGAATCCGGTAAGTAATATCTGCAATAACAATCCGGTTTGATCAGAGATTGTTATATGTAATCAATAAGGATATTATGTATACACACGACATCTCAAAAGCTTGGTAAGGAAATGGTTAGGTGACATGGGGCCTATCCAAAGTTTAATTCGGACAACGACATTCTTTATAACAAGGATTCTAGCACTACTATTGCAACGATGCACACTAATACTGAAATGTCATATTACTAATTAATTGATTTTGTAAATGTGACAGGGATGAGAATATTTATTCGATCGAGATAGGATCGAATGAATCACCAAATGAGGTGGTAGATGGTTCGGGAGCACGACTGATAACATGCTCACTAAGGACCAAGTCAAGTAATGACTCGGATTAACGGATATTTAGCAAAAAGGGAATACAAGGGCAAGTATTAATCAGTCAGGTACATGCTCTAAATTATATTAAGCGTATTAGTATGCAAGCATCACATGAGGGATGGTACTTGCATACGCAAGCAAGAAGCTAAATGGGAAATGTGCATTGTTCACACTAGTGAACAATCAATACACAAACGTAACTTGAACATCGAGACCGGGTTGGGGGTAATCATCCAAAACTAACGTTTAAAAATCAAAGGATGCTAGAAAGGCGTTGTGATCATACCAATGAGTGTGATCACACAAAGCTTTACAAAACGAAAACACAACGTTTATTCTTAATGGATGAAGGTAAAACCTAACATTGAATAATTTATCAAGGAAGGGTTTTACCAAATAAAATAAGGGACACAAGCATGAGCTGAAGCCTTGCTTACATAGGATGTGATGTACTAATTATAACAAGTCCATGTGTACCATATGCGGATTGCTTACCCTGGCCAGGTAAGTGTTAAACGTATGATACTATGGGTTTCTTACAATTGATACATATACAACCTATGTAACAAGGACTAAGTAAGTGTGAGGTGTCGGGACAATCATGGATTAGTCAAATATGGCCAGAAGGCCATGATAAACAAAGAGGCAAGGAAAAACCAAGGTATAAGCGACCCGTGGGGATCGTAGAGGCCGAGGTATTGCTTCAGTAAATCAATCATAACTACGGTTTTGGTTGATAAATCATAAACAACGGACATGGGCCGTGATAAACCCATGGGTCAACTGGACTTTCGAGTCAGTGACAAAATTATAAACTAATAAGCCAAGGTATAAGCAATCCTGAGCGGGTTGTAGAGACCAAGGCAGTTTCACTCTCAATCAAAGTCATGAACTTGGTTGAATAAAAGTGCAAAAACATGATCATAAACAACAGTCTTGGGCCGTGACAAATCAGTAAATCATTCAACCCTCGGGTTAAAGATGAAAAGTGTAAACTGCAATAACATTAGATTGTATCGTTGGTACAATTTAATGCAAATTATAATAACAGTTGGATTGTATAGTTATTACAATCGGATGCAAACCGTGATAACAGGAGATTAGTCGATACAATAAGTTGTAATGACTAATCTACACTGTATTTTATGAAAAGAAAACCGAACTCAATTTATATCGAGATCGGTAATCAGAAAAAGGACTTTTAGAAACTAAGCGTTCTAAATATATATAAACAATTTGAAATCTAAAACTCAAAAGTCTTTAAACGGGTCGGTTGGGGCAATGACCACCAATCGAGTTAGCAAAACGGGAACTTGGGTAAACCAAATAAATGGCAAATTCTTAAAATAAGGATTAGCCAAAGAAAGGAAAATGTTAGTGTAAAGCAAGGTTTGTTTATAACATTATAGCAAACCAAAAAGAAACGAGGATTGGATTCGAGGGTGAATCCAAGAAGCTAGAAAACAGCTATGTTAAAAAGTCGGGTTAGTCTTGGAAACCAAGACACATTACTTATTAGAAATAAACGCATAGACATGTATGCCTATGCATGCTACAATCGAGTATTACAGTAGATGCCCTAAGGTGCACGATAGAATGGCCCCTTAAAACATTACGTCATTCGGGATAATGGTAGACGGGGGTAGTCTACGGATCTAAGGAAGACCTACGAAGAACATAAGTAGCCAAAATGTCGGGTAGGGGGTAAGTATGTAGGTATTGCCCCTAGTTAACCGAAAGAATAGAGTAACTAAAGTCACATTATGAATGCTAAGGCTTTCATATAAAAATCGAAGGGTTAGGAGGCCGAGCAAACGAAGAATCGCCTTAAGTATGCAATACTAGTTGTTTAAACTATAGAATGACAAATGAACGAGCGGTTCTCAAATCGGTTTAGAGAACCAAGGTACTTTGGGGGTAACCAAAGCAAATACAAAAGAAAGGTTTCGGGGACGAAACCTCTTTAAGGGGGGTAGACTTGTAACACCCCAAAACTCAGTTTCGCTTAATTACGCCATTAGGCGTGATTAATAAAATAATAAAACAGGGCTTAAACGATAAGAATGCGGGTTATGTTCTATTATGGTAATAACCTAGTTGGTGTTATTGTTTATATAAATGAGCAAATTATGTTAGAAACTAACTTGATTAGTTAGTTTTTAACATAATTTGCTACTAATCCATGATTGTCCCGACACCTCACACTTACTTAGACCTTGTTACATAGGTTGTATATGTATCAATTGTAAGAAACCCACAGTATCATATGTTTAACACTTACCTGGCCAGGGTAAGCAATCCGCATATGGTACACATGGACTTGTTATAATTAGTACATCACATCCTATGTACGCAAAGCTTCATCTCATGCTTGTGTCTCTTATTTTATTTGGTAAAAACCCTTCCTTGATAATTTATTCAATGTTAGGTTTTTACCTTCATTCATTAAGAAAAAGCGATGTGTTTTTCAATTTAATAAGCTTTGTGTGATCATACTCATTGGCATGATCACAACGCCTTTCTAAACATTAGTTTGGGATGATTACCCCCAACCCGGTCTCGATGTTCAAGTTAAGTTGGTGCATTGATCGTTCATTATCGTGAACTATGCACCTTTCACATTTTTCCTATTGCTTGCATATGCAATTACCACTCTTCAGGTGATAATTGCATACTAATGCACCTACTATGGTTTCGAGCATGTACCTGTTTGATACTTGCTCCCATGTTCCCTTTCGTTACTGATCCATTAGCCCGAGTCGTTACTTGACTTTGTCCTTAGTGAGCATGCTATCAGCCGTGCTCCCGAAACCTCTACAACCTCGTTTGGTGAATCATTTGATCCTCTCTCGATCAAATAAGATGTTATCATCCCTGTCACATTTATAATTTCAATTAATTAGTAACATGACATTTCAGTATTAGTATGCATCACTGCAATAGTGATGTTAGAATTCTTGTTATACGAGATTATCGTTGCCCGAATCAATCTTTTGGATAGGCCCCATGAGTACCTAACCATTTCCTTATCAAGATTTTGAGATAGCGTGTATCTACACGATATCACTATTGATTACCTATAACAATTTCCGATCAAAACGGATGTTTATTATAGGTATTACTTACCGGATTCCTTGATCAAGTCTTGAACCGAACACCCTTCAACACTTTGAGCGCACGGTTTGATTCCAAGTATCCTTCCCGACACTCGGATCCCTCAAACCTATGGCTCTGAGTCAATGCCACCCGGTAAGTCCGTAGTTAAATAAACGCCTTTGGGCGAAGCAATATGGGTGCTAAAGCAACCCACATAAAGTGTGGGCGCCAATTAGGTAAGTTATTTTCAAAACTATGTCTAATGCGTGCTAATGCGCTTAGAATTGATCAAATTGAGAACAATCATATGAAACAGTGAAAATCTAAGGCCGTAAGGACTTAGAAGTTTTTAAACGGGTCATTGAGTCAAAAACAATGGATTTCAATCAAGAAGTGTCGCCACGAATGGCTAAATCGAAAGATTTGGCTAGGAGGGGCATTTTGGGAATTTATAAAGATTTACTAAAGGATAAATCTAATAACAAAGTCATAATGAAACAAATCGGACAAACGCTTTTGTTGATCAAGTGTCTAATGACTTGACAACTCAAACGGTATGCAATTTAAGTGGTCAAAAGTGCCTTGTTTGAATTAAGGCCTTAATGGGTCAAATTGGGTAAAAGTCGCCATAAACATTCAAAACTAAGAACCGGATCATGGCGACATAAACCGGACCATAATTTCAGTCAAACAAAGGTTTATTTAGTCGGCAAGTCATTACTTAGGCTTCGGGAATCATCAAATGCGGTTGCGACATGATTCCCACGCTTAAAAGCCACTAAAATTACATCAGAAGCTTCGAGCGGCCGCGCGAATAAACCGACCGGCCGCGCGAATAGACCTGCATGTCAGCACGATCTTTAAAATTCCATATAAAATCGTAGAAAAATCGTTAGGAGGTGTTCTTTATATGCCTGGAAAGCTCTCGGAGCGTAGAACAATTCTCATTTGAAAGTCGAAGTCAGATTTTGGGTTTTAGAAGGGGTAAAAGCGATCCGAACAGCTGCTGCGCATAAGTCGCAGCAGTTTGTTCTCCTGATAAAGGGCCGTTTGGCCTGGTTCGTTCCGTTTCGACGTGTAACGACTATCGTACTAGTTAAATGTTTCATTTGACCACTCACTAACCATTCTTTGTGTAATGGTGTTAGGTAAACATGTGATGGAAGTCCCGGAGCAAGGATCAAGTCGCGATAAGAGCCGAACACGCCCGATCACTCATACAAGCTTCCGCACTAGAATCTAACGAACTCCCGTTAAAAACACAAACTTTAATACATTCTTTTTTTGTAGCAATGATGTAAAATTTATTGGAACTAAACGTGTATGGGATTCATTAAGTTGGGTTTTCATAATTTACCAAAGTTTTAATCGGGAGTGGTTTAAGTAAGGTCCAAACCCGTAAGATTTGGGCGTTGATCGCGTGATTACGGGTTAGGGTCTTACATTTTTCCCTAATCAAACTCTAATCTGATTCTTCTATCTATATGGAAAAGGCGGAGAATGATAAAACAAGGTTGATTCTTGATGAGTTTCTCTCTTCAATTATACGCATCCATTGATGCCAAAGTCCATGTGAAATTTAGATATCTTTATACTTTCTTATTTGATGCAATATTTTTTACTTTGCTATAAAAAAAAAGAGGTAGATCATGGAAATTCTTGATTTTCAGGATGTTGTTTAGGCAAATTTGAGCTAAATCTATTTTGAACTTTTTTTGGGGGCTTTCTGATGATACTGTTTACCAGAACATATTTAGGTTTTTTGAATAGGTTTCTAAGTGATTGGTTCATAGTGTAAACAACATTACATTAAGGAGTATGGAGCTATACTTTCGAAATGGGATTCAGATAGCTGATTGGCTAACTGAATTTTTGATAGGATGCATAGATGATGTTCGTAACTAGGATTGGTCTCGAATCTCGATTACCATTAAATGCATTAATGGTAGTTCAGCTCTGTAGCAATAGATGATGTTCGTAACTGTTACAGGAACTAATTGCGGTGACAGCTATGGAGACGAGGGTTAGGCTTAGGATGTGGCTTCGAGACGACTTCCGGCAACCAAGGTATACCCGTGTTCTCTGTTTTATATGGTAGGAAATAGGTAATAGATGGTGTTAGTTCAGCGTAGGTGCCGGTTAACATAGCTTGTAATGGTATTGGTGCTATTTGATGAAACCTTCACATCTAATTACTTAACTTATGTTGATGACAAAAGCAGTTGTCTAGAACCCTGCCGCTGATTGTTGGAGTCAAGGAAGGGACTGGTAAGGTGGTCAACGAAAGGCAACAACGGTCAAACTCATTCAATCAAGATGTTACAAGTAACGAGGTATAAACTACTACATGACAACTAGGTTTTATCAATTTTTTTGTTATTACATGATTACAGCATCATTGTGTTTGAAGCAAGGTTAATTATTATTCGAATAATTATTGATCGATTGAGCATGTTTATGTTATGGTATTATAAAATTCAGAAGAAAGTGTATGAAATTTGGAAGTTTTAGGAGGATATATATGAAATTGCCGAAGAATAATTAACCAAAGTTGGTTACTTTTTTAAAGCAATTAGCCCTATGTCGACTTCGAACCTATCTCAAGCTCTCTAAGTTGACACAACTCACATTGGTTTTCAACCAAGTACTTCCACTCATATGCAATCCCTTCAGTAGCCTGTTTAGAAGATTTGGAAGTGAAAACTACCAAACGGTGATTTTGGCGGACAATGGAGTCAACTGTTGGCCAGTCCCTACTATCACTTGGCATTTGGGTAGCTGGAACCCAGTATATCCGCAGACCAGCAGCAT
The DNA here is from genome assembly GCA_028751855.1 of Ambrosia trifida. Lineage (NCBI taxonomy): Eukaryota > Viridiplantae > Streptophyta > Magnoliopsida > Asterales > Asteraceae > Ambrosia > Ambrosia trifida. Next base: position 54,595,522 of record CM054123.1, on the reverse strand, counting down.
TGAAGATATTAGTTATACCATTTGGTGAGGTTACATAATCTTCAATGATTATGGTTACGATTTCAGTTGGATTCTTTTCTAGGAAAACTCGGATCTCTTTCAGAACATTGATAGCAGGTTGCTGATGGAAATAAAAAGCGTCATTAGTGATTATACAAACAGGCAGCCTTCTTGCAAGGCAGGTTTTGTGTGGGTAATCTAGGTAATGAGTCAAAAACCAAAAGGGCAGGGGAACGTAACATGAACTTTTATGTGCAGGTAAAATAGGTTGGTGGCTGTTGTTCCGTTGCCACCTGTTTTCGATCTGTAACTGTTGGCTGTGACAGGTAAAAGTTCTAAACGCAAATCCGAAGAAGAGGAAAGTCAGCGGTGGCATAGGGTCGTCCGACCCGTATCAGTCGCACAACAATCTCCAGTTTGAAGCAGAGGCGTTGGTGGAATCCGCCCGCCATCAAGTGATTTTAGCGATTACAAAAGTCCAAATTGGGCTTCGTTTTTTTATTATGAGTGGGTGGATCCATTAATGATAACTAAAGGTGGCATTGTGGCAAGATGGGTCAGTCGGGTTTGGACCAACCTACCAATGCTTATTTGTTTATATTTTTTTTTGTAGTTTGTAAATGATAATATTGATTGCACAAACTACATAATCTAAGATAGATTTTTTTTTTTAAATAAAATGATCGGTTAGTCGTTGATTGAAAATTTGAACAGTTTAACCCGTTATCAGGGAAATACTGCCTAAAGAAATGGGTTAAAATTGACACTTTATGATAATTTGGTAATTGATATGGTAATAATAAGCAATAAATGGTTTTGCATAAGGATGCATGCCTTTACTATTATATTTTCTATTAATCAGTGTGCAATTGCAGGTACGTTATTGTAGCACAGATATTGGACGAACATCTTTTGTTCGCCAGCTGGAGCCTGATTGGCATATAGACTCGAGTCGAGAAATTATTACTCTGTTCTCGGTATGTACACCATTTTTATGTCAACTCACTTAAGTTATATAAATTTCATTATCTACTATACTAAATCTAGCTGTGCTACTAAAAGCGGTTAATATACTCGCTACGTTAAGAAATTCTAAAATGAGCTTGACGAAAATTCTGGAGCGAACTGCTAACTACGTTCTTGGGAAACGGCAACCAAACTGGTTGGGATGGGCCGGGTCAGGTCGGGTCGGGTCAGGTCAGTGCAGCTTTAGCAGTTTGGTGGTATGACATTTCGGTTTGGCAGTTGGAACGATTTGTTTTTAAAGAAAATTATTAGTTTGTTGAAAATTATAAAGTGATAAAAGATGGTTTATGAATATAATACATGCACATACATGTATTTTCCAAAACTGAAAACGTACAAATAAAATGTTAAATGGTTAGTTAAAGTTCCAAACCATCGGCCAGACCGTTAAACTGCCAGAACCTAACCTTATAAATATCAAACCGATCGACTTGCTTTGGCCTTCAGTTGTTTTAAAGAAGGCCTTCAATTGTTTTAAAAAAGTTGACTGTTGCGAGTGGCATTGATTGGACGGAATCCATTTTGAAACTAATTTGCCATGCCACTATTCATAAAAAGCGTACTTAGTGAGTTATTTCAACTCCACACTTTTTTACGAAATTTTATTGCGTTATGTTATATATACATTTATGCTTTTATGCTAAGTAGTCAACGATCGCTTGCAGGTGAGATTCCAATTGGGTCAAGGATCTGATGTATCGGTGAGAAAGGAAATGCTAAAAAAATGAGGGCGTTGGTGCTTTTTACAAGGTTTGCACTAATATATGCGTCATCATGTCTATGTTGTGGTCTTATTGTTGGACTGTTTCCTATTGAGGTTTTTTGATCATTATGAATGTTGATTTATTCTTTAAAGTGTATTTTTCAATCACCATTTTCTATTGTTTTGCTGTGCTCTAATTTAAAATTGCTTCCTCTTAAGTTTTTTTTATCATTATGATTGTTGATTTATTCTTTAAATTGTATTTTTTTCAATCACCGTTTTCTATTGTTTTGCTGTGATCTAATTTAAAACAATTCTGATGTAACGATGACAATGTATTATAATGAATAACAATTTATACATTTTGTTGAGAATATCAGTCATAGCTTAAACTTTGTTTTGAAACTTTGAAGTTCTTTTGTATATATTTTCCATCCTGTGTGCTGTTTGGTGAAGGGCCTGTCTGCTGGGCTGCTAAGGCAAGCCACATACACGACTGCCCGACTTGATACATTCAGGTGAGTTCTCATTTGATAAATACACTAATTTGGAGGATATTTGGATTCAATATTTGAATTTGGATTTTGTATACATCAGGTAAGTTAAGTTCCTGTCCATTGTTTCTTCCGACAACATGCTTTACCAATACGAACCCTTGATTTATCTGTTTTTTATATCTTGGCAGGATTTTGACAAACAAGGCACTTGAAGCGAATGGAGGAAAGCCACTTCCTCTATACCAAAAATCTTTGTGTGGGCTGACAGCTCGCACAATTGTTAACTATGTTATGTATCAACTTTGTAACTGTTGTTTTATGAATGACATAGGTATGTTAAATATGTTGAAACGAAACATAACTGTGCAACAAAGCTTATAGCAATCGCGCAACGCGCGATACCGAAAACCCACTAGTTTATATTGATTTTTCATAAACAAACAAAACAAGATTCAGAAAAATGATTAGCCGGTCCAAATGTCGAGGTGCACAAAACCCAGTTTGGGCCAAACCGGTTTTAGATTTATAAACCCAAACTCACCCAAATGAAATTGGATCGGATTCTAAACCTTGTTTTAGCATTTAAATTTGGTATTTCTATTATGTTTTAGGCGGAATTCGGGTTGAAACCGATTCCCAACACAAAATTCCCAAACCTATACTAGAATGTCAGGTTGTCAAGTTAGACCCAATCACCCAAAGCGGCTTTTTACCGGGTCGCTAGATATGTGAAATATATAGGGCTATATTAGGTTAAACCATTGGGCCATACATATATATTTTTTCGAACGTCCAACGAAATTAATCAAGAACTCTCTTCGTAGTCCTTACTCAGTCAAATCAGAACCTCTTTTACCCGGCATAGCCAGACATGTAAGGGAGCTCATGGGGAAAATCCGACTATCCACCCGCCTGAAAGCACGACAATAGAATAATCGGTAAAACCCGACGCTCTCAAAAATCAAACCGATAACCTTTCAGTCATAGTTTTCTATCATTGAGCACCACTCACCGTAAGGTGGTTGGTAACCATTGGACCATATATATCCAACAAAAAAAAAAAGGTTAATTCTGGAGGAATCTAGCTTCCTTCCTCGTTCCAATTCCTCTGCATAAATCATCTGTTTCAATCACATAATATTCATCCTTCGATTCTCTATCATTCGCTTTCAATCAATCATAGATTCTTAAAAAATCTCCTTATATTAATTCAAGTAAGATTCCTATTCTTAACCCTTCATTTGAATTGTTAGGGTTTTGTTTAATTTCAATTTTAGGTTTTCATAACAAAGAAATGAAGAGATTTTGTGTTAATTTTCTATGATTTCTAAAATTAGGGTTTTTATTTCGATAATTTTGAAGCTATGATAAAATACTCTCAGTTGTATGCTCTCTTTTAAATTGTTAGATTTGTAATATATATAACAAAACAGTATATAATTCATTTGCCTGTCTGCATATTATTTAGTTTTGAAAATTAGTATGGATTATCTTTCACTTTACAATCTCACCAGGCCATTCATTTTACCCCTTAAAAGTTAAAACCCTTATTCAAATTGAAATTTGCCTGCGTTTGTCGAATCCACTAGGGTGCTTGATTGATCGCTTAAAATCTACTAGGTTCCTCTGATCGGATTCACCGGAATTTCTTGGATTCGACTAAACTAAGGTTCTTGAAATCGCAGTCATAGGCTTAAGGTTCTTATAAATTACAGAAGGGTGATGGCAGAAGTTGTTTATTAGAATCATTGGTTGATTGCTTTAAATTGCTTTACTTATATTTCATTATAGAACAAGCATGTGTTCATGAGCCTCTATTCATCGGATCAGTATCGCTGGATTTAGGTGTAGCCTCTCTTTTTATTTTATTTTATTTTTTACAAACTTGATTCTCTAATTTTCGGTGGTCCATGTGAACCTTGGTTGATGTTTATACGGCTTGTAAATGTTAAAACTATTTTAGAATTTTAGATACAAGAGGCTTGCAACCCAAGTAGTGAACTTTTCTTCATTGGATTTTATATCATTTGCTTTAAGTTACCTTGGGTTTGACTAACATACTTAATGAGTTAAATTGGGTAGATCTGGAAATAAAAAAAGATTGTGTGGGTCAAACTTGGCAGATCAAATTGGCGAGGAAGGGTTCAGATTGGGCTGAAACAAATAAAACGAACTGGTGGTTTTTATCTGTGTTAAAGAAGCCATCGGCTTCTGTTCATCACGCCCTGTTCATCACTGTCGTTCGATACCTCTTTCTGCCCTTCAACTCTGAAATGTACCTGTTTTCTTTGAGTTGTTTCTAGGTCGGTACATGAATAACAATGCGGTTTTAGGGTTATTACTGTTCATATAAATCCACAATAAAATTGAGTTAAAAATGCCTGAGATTCACACAATTTTGTGTATGGCTGGTAGTAATTGGATAAACACAAATGAAGTCAAGGTGCTTTTGTGTTCTGAATTCTGATCTGATTTTTGTGCCCAGTTTTTTGTCGTCATGTTCCTGTGAAAGTGATTAAATTCTTATGTTTATTGTTTATGTTTTCTAAAGTAATCATAAGGTTTCAATTGTGTGCTCTCTTTTAAATTGTTAGATTTGTAATATATATAACAAAACAGTATATAATTCATTTGCCTGTCTTGTTAGTTTTGAAAATTAGTATGGATTATCTTTCACTTTACAATCTCACCAAGCCATTTCATTTTACCCCTTAAAAGTTAAAACCCTTGTTAAAATTGAAATTTGCTGTCGTTTCTCGAATCCGCTAGGGTGCTTGATTGATCGCTTAAAATCGACTAGGCTCCTCTGATTGGATTCACCGGAATTGCTTGGATTCGACTTAGGTTCTTGAAATAGCAGTCTTAGGCTAGGTTCTTATAAATCACAGAAGGGCGATGGCGGAAGTTGTTTATTATTAGAATCATTTGTTGATTGCTTTAAATTGCTTTACTTATATTTCATTATAGAACAAGCATGTGTTCATGAGCGTCTATTCATCGGATCAGTATCACTGGAGTGGACTTAGGTGTAGCCTCTCTTTTTATTTTATGTTTTACAAACTTGATTCTCTAATTTTCGGTGGCCCATGTGAACTGTTCTGTTTAATTTGTTTTTTTATGCAAGTGATTATTTGCCTTGGTTGATGTTTGCACAGCTTGTAAATGTTAAAACTATTTTAGAGTTTTAGATGCAAGAGGCTTGCAACCCAAGTAGTGAACTTTTCTTCACTGGATTTTATATCATTTTCTTTTAAGTTAATTGTTTTGACCCGTTCGTCCCATACAGATGCAAAAGTTCAAGAATCGCTACATAATCAGTATGCCTGTCAATCCTGACCCAAAGGGATACTTACTAACTTGTTATGGGTTTACCTTGGGTTTGACTAACATACTTAATGAGTTAAATTGGGTAGATCTAGAAATAAAAAAAGATTGTGTGGGTCAAACTTGGCAGATCAAATTGGCGAGGAAGGGTTCAGATTGGTAATTATTGTTCTGACCCAAACAAACTGAACCTTTTTCAAATTGGCTCGTTCTGACCCGGCACCCGACTTGACCCGCCTGTTTTGCTGGGCTTAATAATCAGAACCATAATTACTAATTGGTTAATCCAAATTTATTGTTTCAGAATATTTATAAAGCTCATCTTATTTGTTTACTGTTTCATGTGCTAGGGGGGTTTCAACTTTTTTGATGGAAACCACAGGGGAAGTAGAATTTGGCAGCTTGTTGGATAAAATCCAGCCGCCACGTCTTGAAGATGCGGGTCTGGAGGACTGTGCCCTTCCACCTGACTCCATACAAGAAGCTTTTCTCAAAGCTGCTAGTGCTGTGCGGTCACGCATCTTCCCTGCCATCTCAGACGATGAATCCGAAGGAGAATGCGTTAATGACCCATGGCCAGAAAATGGATCTTCGAGCGATAAACTTGTTGGAATCACAGCAGAGGGTGGTCCGTCGGGCAGTTGTGTACCGAAGAAAGGTGGTGAATTACCAGCGGTGAATGGAGATGATGTGGTCGTTGGCGGCAGGGAGGGAATGCCAGATAAGGTTGTGGAACCCGAGGTGCCAGGTGAGGCGGAAAAATCGTGTGTTGATGGATTACAAGGATTAAAGATAGGAGAGAAAAAGGTTGATGCAGAAATCAAAGGTAAGAAGTCTGAATCAAATAAGGATGGTGAAGAAGAAGATGATGAGAAAATACCAGTGTTGACTGAAGTCTGTATATGATTAGAACATGTTCACCTTGTGTTTGTAGGAGTTTTAATGTCTCTCTTTGTTTTCTGCAATGGATCTTTTGAAATCTGGGTCTGATTAGCGCGACATATAACCTGAGAAGCTGTTGGAGTTTGTATTTTAACGCAACGTTTAACAAGTTTGGTGGTCGAAATGATGAGTCGCAAAATGTTGTCTCTTTTGGTATGCATAACAGGCTCGATCCTAAACAGGGTAATAGTTCACACACGAATAGGAAACTACAAGAATGAACATGTTGCTATAATTTTTTAGAACTACATTGCTGCAATTTTTTTATACATAACATTAACCAAATTATATAGTTGCGTTATATCTACATATCTACTTTGTTTCACACTATGTAAATATACGGTTATCTAATGAAATTAAATCTATACTGACTGTGCATGCAACCTTTAAAATGATGATTACATTAAAGCCACAAAACGTTATGTTATGTTAAGTGTTCTTATTAATTTGCATGTACTATGAATAACTTGAATAGGGTGGGGGGTTGGGTCCAATTGGCAAAGTGATTGGAGTCATAGTTATCGATAGCGAATAGCGGTAAATAGCGACGAGCTACCGATATGCTACGTAGCGATAGCGATGAAATAGCGCCCGCTATTTTGTAAATAGCGATAAGGTATTAAAATATTTATAAATATTTTTATGTACAAATTTATAAGTATAAGGTCCAAATGTTTATATATACAAACTAATTTTATACTTTCTTTTTAAAATTAAGAAGTTTTAGGACTTAATGTAAATAAATGAAAACTAAATGGGTTAAATGTGAAACTGAATAAAGTTAATAACAATCTATTATCTATTAATATATATAAAATAATTGAACATTGCTGACGTGGCGTGCAATGGTGCCTTCAACCTCTCCATGAAACTGCCACGTGGCATCATAATTGAAAGATTTTAGTGTTTTTGAATTATTTCATTTTTTAATTAAAAAAAAGATAAACATAAAATCCTAAATTTATATCTCTATCTCTCAATTACTAAAATTAAATTGAGTTATTTTAGGAAAAAATAATTTAAATTTTTCTCTCTTATGTTTCTCCAATAATTTTTAAACGTTAATATCTTTTACATTCGAGATTTTTTAAATAAAAAAATTACACCAAATTAACGAACGTTTTATTATCTTTTCAACGAGTACCATAGTGCTATATAAAAAACGCAGAAAAAACCGACTATTTTTTGTGGGGTTATGTTCATACAGAAAAAAAAACACAAAGTGTTCAGGTTATTCATTAATCATGTTTTTTATTTTAAACCAGGTTCTTATCTACGATGTTGAAATTCAGCCCAATCGTCATGCTATCATTGGAATTTTACTCTTCTAAAGATGGATAGATATACTTCATCAAAAGAAGCTAGGAGAAAGAATCACGCAACACTGCAAGACATGGTGTCACCTTATAGCAAGGTTATTTTTTATTTATTTAATTACAAGAGTAATAATTATTACTATTAGTATTAGTATTAGTATTATTAGAATGATTATATTTTTCAACCCCAATCATGAATTCTACATCTATATAAGTCAAAGTCAAATTGTAACATATTTTAAATTACGTGAAGATGATTATATGTTGAAGGTTATCCTTTTAATATTGTATTATGTTTAATATGGTTTATGCTTTTTATTTTTTTAATTTTTTAAATAAATGTTTTTAACTAAGATTAATTATGTTTAAGTTATTTACTCTTTTCGTGATTTGAGTTTTCTTCTTTTACCATTTTTTATTAAATCATATTAAATTTTTCAACCCCGGGACCTTCCCGGGGTAATCAGCTAGTATAATAATATTAATTAAAACTCTTTTGATGCTTTTCACTTTTCATAACTCTTTTCCCAACACACGTTTCTACTTATAATAATTTTTATAATACTGTACAACTCCTTCTACCCCTCTCTCTCTATCTCTCACACGGTTCAACTTCTCTGAGTTCATCTTCTCCGGTATCGAAGACATCCAAATGCGGCGCCTGTAAATCTACAATAAATACGATTTCATCTTCTCCGGCAGCCGCTATTCATCCTCCTTGTTTCCGGCAGAAATCACAGCGACGTCGCTGGAAATTCTTCGCCGGACGTCGCCGCAAGTCGCTATGTTTACGCTATTGCCCCGTTAAGCACCACATAGCGACAGTTAGCCGATACGCGACGCTATTCGCGATCGCGGGCGCTACCGTCGCTATTGACAACTATGATTGGAGTTAAGGTGTTGCTCCCCTTGAGGTCAAGGGTTCGAGCCCCGCCAAAGGCGGATTAGGTGTAAAAATTTGTTGTTAAAAAAAATGAATAACTTGAATAGTGACTTTGTTAGGCTAAAAGGTGTGGAGGAGGCTCATCATCATTTAATTCTTTTTTTTAATTAAATAATATTATAATATTAAAAGTTAAAATTACATTAATAAACTTAAAATTAACAATAAAAAAAACACTAAAAAAAGAACACTTAAAAAAGAAAACGAACACTTAAATTAAAAAAAAAACCTAAGAATTATATTTTTTCGCGATATTCTCTTTCATTTTGAGCAGGACGGGACGGTCTTCTTCGGGATAGTCGTTGATGTTCGTTGTCATTATTCTCCATTCTTCTAGTTGTGTAGCTTCATTCTTTTGGCGAATGCTTTCCTCCGCTCTCTTTTGCTTCAATCGAAGTTTTTCTTCAACTTCGCGTTTCTTCAATTTTACCTTCTCTGCTTGACTTTGACTAAAGGTATGTTTGAAGGATTCCAATTCAGCCACCAACCCGTCCATCTTTGACCCGCTCCCACTCCCTGACGCGGCTTGTTTTTTTGCAGCCGCTTGCTTTTTAGCTTTGTCCCTCCCTATGGGTCGTGACTAAAGGTTACGTTGTGGGGTTTGATTCGGGTTTGGGTTGTTTTGGTAAGGATCCATGATGATAAAAATATAAAGATTGTATAAATATTAAGAAGATTATATAAAGTTATAGAAGAAATGGTTGAAAAATGAGATGAAATGGTAGGTATTTATAATATTTAAATAAACTTTTTTTTTTTAAAAGTCCAAAAAATAGCCGTTTGGCAACGGCTCTCAAGTTCCAACGGTCACATTTGGCACGGCATCCCCGGCGTGTGGGTGCCTGCCTTGCCGATGTCGGCCCCAGGGGGAAGGGGTGTTTGCCGGGCCTTGCCGTTCCCATGCCGCAACCCACACCCTTCAGCCTTATAATTTTATCTTTTAAGCTTTAGTTTCACCTTTGTATATTTCATTTTTTTTCTAATAATTTGTTTCTTAACTTTAAATATACATGTGTCATTTGATTTGTTATTTTTTTCCATTCGAAATTCCGGTTTTAAAGTGTGTTAAAAAACGAAGTTGTATTTAAAATATAAAATCGTAGATATAGCCATTGCTGGTATTGTATAGCTATTGTGACTAACTGAACTAATAACGACATAAGGCATTGGCATTATTTGAACCAGTACCTATATTCGTTTTTATGGTTTATTGGTTTCAATTGATATAAAACCCGTGTCGACGTCCTTTAATCACATCACGACTTTATCGTTTGCTTTCTCTTTCGGTTAATGTACTAATTTGGTATCATAGACTTTTTCAAATACGGAGACCAACCAATGCGTTGCCAAAAATGATATCAACTAAAAACCAAATTCCAGCCGCATATCTTCTTTCCTAGTACTAAACAATGAAATCCATGAACGTGCTAATAACATACCCTATGTCCTCCTACCTCGAACAACAACTCGAAAACCGCTTCACTCTCTTCCGTCTATGGGACCTCCCTAACAAAACCCACTTCTTCAACCAAACCGCCGGTTCAATCCAAGCCGTGGTCGGTTGCACGTCCATAGGCGCGGACCGGGAACTGATTGACTCGTTACCGGGTTTGGAGATCGTGTCGAGCTTCAGTGTTGGGTTAGATAAGGTTGATTTGGAGTATTGTAAGGAGAAAGGGGTTAGGGTTACTAACACGCCTGATGTGTTGACTGATGACGTGGCTGATTTGGCTATTGGGTTGGTTATAGCTACGTTGAGACGGGTTTGTGAGGCTGATCGGTTTGTTAGGAGTGGGTTGTGGATGAAAGATGAGTTTAGATTGACTATGAAGGTTTGATTTTTTACTTATTTGGATATGTTTAACGTCATTGTTGTTTACTCATTTGATGGGATTTTAATATTGTAACTAGGGGGTGTTTATAAACTAATCGATTGAATCAGCGGCGAAGCTTGGTTCTCGAATCGGTGGGGCTAGAATCAATTTTTTTCATCAGTAGTGGCCGGAAGATCAAATCGGTGGGGGCCGGACTCAACCTAGACTCATACGTATGAAAATTGTAAAATTCCACCAATGCACCAAAAATCGGTAGGGGCCGGGGCCCCTCGGGCCCTAAACAAGCTTCGCCTCTAGATTGAATTGTTGTTCAAATGGAAGAAAGTCGGTTGGTTTGGTTTGTTTGAAATATGTACGGTTTGGTTTTCACGGTTTGATGGTTTACGATTTCAATTAATTATTTTTTTTTTGTTTCCTATCCTTTTCAGTAGGATAGGTTTTGCTATTTAGAAAAATAGTTGCAACGCACCTTGTTACCCGTTTATGTGTTATCCTATCCCGCTGTAAATTTGTCTTCTTATTGTGGAATGATATTTTCTAGTTAAATATTTGAAAAAAATTCATTAAAAAAAATTCTTATATAGGTTTTTTATAAAAAAAATTTTTTGGGTCAAATACCGTAAAATCACCAAACCGTAAAACTGTGAAAATTGGCCAGTTAAGTTTGTAATCCAAACAGAAGAAAGTCAATTTTCATGGTTTGATCGTTTACTACTTAACGGTTTGAAACTTGAAACAGTGACTCACAGAACTCTAAGAACCAATGGTTTGTGTTTAGCATGATAGACTTTGCGATTCAAAAGGGGATAGCGGTGTAACTTGTCGCCCGCTTACCCACTCTCTAAATGTAACTTGTTTTGTTTAAGAGTATAAAGTTATGTACATATATTCTATTTTGGTTTTATTAGATATATATTTGTTTTGTCTAAAACCATCAAGCCTTAAAACTGTGAAAACCGGCCGGTCTGCTTTGCATTTTTTAAAAACCGGACACAATTTTTTTTTTTTCAAACCGGATCCTGAACACCCCTAACCGTAACCCAGCTAATATTCAGATTCATTGATTTACTACTGATTTCACATTGCTGATTAATCCAATAATCAATGCAGTTTAGTGGCAAAAAAGTTGGGATAGTAGGTTTAGGAAGGATTGGGACAGCAATTGCTAAGAGAGCTGAATCATTCAACTGCTCAATTAGCTACCATTCAAGATCAGAGAAACCAGAACTAAACTACAAGTACTTTTCAAGTGTAGTTAAATTGGCTGCAAATTGCGACATTCTGGTGGTGGCATGCGCGCTAACTGAAGAAACGCGTCACATAATTACTCGTGAAGTCATTGATGCGCTTGGTCCCAAGGGGGTTCTTGTTAACATTGGTAGAGGGGCACATATAGATGAACCTGAGTTGGTGGCTGCTCTTGTTGAAGGGCGGCTAGCTGGTGCGGGTCTTGATGTGTTTGAGCATGAGCCGCATGTGCCTGAGGAGCTGCTTGGTCTTGATAATGTAGTCGTGGTGCCTCATGTTGCGAGTAGTACTGTGGAGACTGAGATTGCAATGGCTGATCTTGTGGTTGCGAACCTAGAGGCTCATTTTTTTAAGAAACCGTTGTTAACTCCGGTGGTTTAAAAATAAGCGTGTCGATTGTTATTGCGTATTTAAAATGTGTGTCATTTTGTTAAATCGGATTGAATTGAAAGTAGCCATTTTTTATGTGTTATACTTCTTTTTGCTTGACGCGAAGCATGGTCATATATCTACTTTCAGTCGTGTATGTAATTTTATTCTCATTATTAGCATGCAATGTTGTAAAACAAGGTCTCGAAAGCTGAGTACTCCCAGAGTAATCGCTATAAGGTAGGTTGCCGAGGCCCGAGTGCTCTAGGCCTAGGCCGAGTACTCCCCGGGTACCAATGGCGAAGCTTGACCCGAAGGTTCGGGGGGTTGGAAGTCACTAGTTTCAGGGGGTCGAAAACCTGTTGCAGGGGGTCGAAACCCTATATTTCCAAAAAAAAATTATACGAATACTATATAATCAAAACTTCTGCGCGAAAATTCGGGGGGGGGGGGGGGGGGGCGGCCGCCCCCGCCCGCCCCAACTAAGTTGCGCCACTGCCGGGTACTCTCCGACTAGGCCGAGAACTCCCTTAGTACTCCTGACTCTGACTAGGGAGCGCCTAGCGACTTTTGCAACATTGTTAGCATGTATGGTACGTTACATCTATACATCACACGTGAATCCATTATTGAGTACCAATTTTAAAATGACGGTAAATACGTATACATAAAATATATACATCCAAATACGTATTCACTGTCTTTGCTCTCTCCGTATGGTGCAATGGTCAAGTCTCTACTCTCTCTGTATGGTGCAATGGTTAACATGTAACCATGCATTCAAATGTATGTAAACCGCCTCGGTACATCTTTATAAATAATGAGTTATACATGTTTTTTCATTAATGTGAACTTCCAAACACAATTTGAACTTTTTGTAATGAATTACACATAATGTTAATTTTTTGCATGTTTGCATGCTTGTAACTTTTGGATTCATTTGGATACTCGGTTACTGCATATTTACTGCTTATTAGTGAAAGACAAGAAGCAAACTTCTCAAGCAGAAAAGCTGCAAAGTTTCCATGTAGCCTATTCTTATAATCGTAAAACAGAGATTGTGTTTATATAATTACATGTGCGTCTAGACAAACCAAGCCAAACATGAGGTATCGTTTGTTAAATAAATAAGGGGAAATCACCCTAATAGCCTTTGACTTGGTTGAAAAGCCAAAACAGCCACCTCAAACGTCTCAGGTGAAACGCCTCACAGAAAATGAAGCCTAAGTCACTGAGGGGTCTTCACGCCACGTATCTTGTTTTGATTCTCTAGTAGTTGAGTGGTCTTCAAAAATTCGCTTAAGGGATCTTAGTTTCCATGAGGTGTCTCCGCATAAACTCTTCACATGACTGTTTAGAAAAGTCAATGGCTAAAATCGTGATTTTCCCGATAAATAAATAAGCTTAATTTAGGTTGGCAACCCTGTAACTCATCATCTTGAGCGTAAATTTAAACTTTACACCCAACATGATAAGTTTCAGTTTGCTTGTTTATTTTGCTTATATAACTCTAAATAGTTTGAGTGATACGTATGTCTATATATATATATATATGTATGTATAGGGGCAGAATCAAATACAAAGTAATACAAACGTGTGAAGGATGCGAATGATCACTTTGTACATGATAATTACGTAATGTCTTCATGAACATAAAAAACATTACGTAATTATCATTACGTAATTATCATGCATGATAATTACGTAATGCTTTCATGAACATAAAAAACATTACGTAATTATCATGTACAAAGATCCTTCGCATCCTTCGCACGTTTCTTACTTTGTAGAATAACCGCCCCCACATGTATATATAAACTTTTAAACAAAATAGTTTCCATTTCACTCTCCTCCTTCCATCCATCCTCGTGCTAACAATCATTTCCATTTTCGTATTTGCAGAGATCAATCCAAAGATAAACCGATTTTCTGTCATCTCATCCAGAAACACATAACAATCATTCAATCTGTTGACCGCTTTGTCTTCAATTTCATCGTATAACCCTCGCTGCTCGGATTCGAAATGGTTCGAGCAGCTGAGGAAGATCAAAATATAAATTCTAGAATAAATGAAGAAAGCACCTCAAGCAATGATGACAAAATTTCAGGTAACTATCATTTGTTAATGAATTATGTTAATGGTTTTTCATTTGATTTGGTTTATATTTGAGAATTGAGATGGAATTTTCAGATATGGATATGATGAAGGAAAAGTTTGCGAAATTATTGTTAGGTGAGGACATGTCTGGTGGAGGCAAGGGAGTTTCATCAGCAATGGCTTTGTCAAACGCCATTACAAATCTTGCAGGTATGCGCATTCGATGTTTAGCCGATTTTATGAATTGTATATAGGTTTTATGTTCGCTAGTATGCTTTTATTGGACAAACGAACGGTTAATGAACACATAATGAGGAATTTCGTGTTTGTGTTTGTTCATTTAGTTAACCGAATGAAAAGTTATCAAATGTTCATAAATACAATTGAATGAGCGGGAACTTTGTTTATGTTCGTTCATTTAATTAATAGAACAGAATTCCTTATTTGTGTCCGTACATTTACTAAATGAACAAACTTAAACGAATTTTTCATTGATCGGTTCACTAATGGTTTGCAGCCCTATGTAAACATGTGTTTTAATCATTGATTTAATGAATTCAGCCTCGGTTTTTGGGGAACAATCGAGATTAGAACCCATGCCACCGGAAAGACAAACTAGATGGCGGAAAGAGATGGATTGGCTATTATCGGTCACAGATCACATTGTTGAATTTATGGCCACAAAACAGAATGCTAATGGTTTAAACATGGAGGTAAGGTATTATCTTTTTCTTAGTTTGGGATAATGGGAATTTTTTCATATTTAGAATTGATAAATTGTAGAGAGTGAATAGGTTATGGTGACAAGGCAACGGAGCGACCTGCGCATGAACATTCCTGCATTAAGGAAGCTCGACGCCATGCTCATTGTAAGAAGTTGTACATGAAATTCCATGTTTGGTTTTGGGGGGGGGGGGGGGGGGGGGGGGGGTTGTTAGGTTTGGTGAAAAGTGCAAATCTAGTATTTTAGAGGTGGCAATTTCTACCTTTTTTCCTAGTGTAAAGCCGATAAACATGTTAGATGACTCCTATGGGTCACGTTGTCCTAAAGTCGTTACAATATATTAACACACGTTTTATTCAAAACGATTACTATTGAAATGAGATGCTATTGATGATATACTGAGTTAACCCGAGCTGTACAAGAAGATACACAATTTTGACCCGTTATCCAACCTGACAATTTGCCGCCTCTATAATATTGGATTACGTTTTGTGTGTTGATATGTAACCTGTGGATGAACAGGAATGCCTAGATAACTTTAAAGGTGACCATGAGTTCACTTACGCATCTAAAAATGACAACGAAACAAAAAGCTTGAAAAAGAGGGAAGAGGATAAATGGTGGTTACCGACTCCAAAGGTTCCCCCGGGTGGCTTATCAGACGCCACAAGGAGATGGTTGCAATTTCAAAAAGACTCGGTTCACCAAGTGCTCAAAGCCGCTCTAGCCATTAACGCGCAGATTCTGATGGAGATGCATGTCCCTGACAGCTATACTGAAACCCTTCCAAAGGTATTTTATAGAGGGAACAAGTGGACAGGCCAAGTAACGGGTCAATACTAGTTCGGGTCAAATTTGATAAAAGAAAATCGGCCCATGTTAAGTTGTGTTCTCCCCCGCAACAATTCTTGGCCAGTTTTTAAATCGTTTTAGTAGGTTGTATGCATCAAACTTTTACTTTGATCAAGTTTCAGCCTTAACCTTCTCAAATTATTTGACCCATTCCCCTTTTAGTTAATTTTTGTTATATGACCCTTTTGACAATGATCTGAAATTGTCACCTACAGTAACATTGTATAATAAAAGAAAGAATTTGATGATTTTTGCGGCAGAATGGACGGGCAAGCCTAGGAGACTATATCTATAAGAGTATTACTGTTGATCACTTTGATCCGGATCAATTTCTTTTAGCTATGGATTTAACTAGTGATCACAAAATTGTTGACCTCAAGAATAGAATCGAGGCGTCTGTGGTGATATGGAAACGGAAGATGTCTGCTAAAGATGGACGGTCAGGATGGGGTTCAGGTATGAGTTTGGAAAAGAGAGAACAGTTTGAAGATAGAGCAGAAACGATCTTGCTTATACTTAAACAACGTTACCCTGGAATCCCTCAAACTACACTAGAAATCACCAAAATAGAGAACAATCGCGTAAGATTTTTTTTATATGTTTTGGGGATCATGGAATTAGTCTACAGATTACTAAAAGAATCCTAAAAACCTATGCTTTTGTTACTTTCTTGATTCTGTAGGATGTTGGACATGCAATTCTTGAGAGCTATTCAAGAATACTAGAAAGTTTGGCACATAAAGTGCTGTCGCGTATAGAAGATGTACAACACGCGGATGCTCTTACACAAAATTCATCGTCACGAAGTTTAAAGCTTAACTCTCTTAACAATTTATTGAAGATAGACGCATCAGGTAAATACTCAGTAACACATGAATTGATACTTGATTCTACACATCAATGATCAAACAAGTCTTCAAAGTAGAACCAAACATACTTACAAGCTGTGGCAAAGATACATTCAACAAATACTAAATTGTGTGTTGGTTGTTGATGAATGATGAATGATCAGATTAGATTTTGCCACGTGGACCAAGCTTCGGTTTCTGTTGTGGGCCCTTAACGATTGGCAACACGTCTCCTGTGGCGGTGGAGCTGAAGTAAGCAAGGGTGGAACCACCTCCCAATATCAAGAACTTAAGTAGCAATCCTCTCTTGGTAAAGGGTGCAGCGAATGTCTCAAAGAACTTGCTCTGCAATCAAAATTGTACAATTATAACTACTCATGTACATATTGTACAACACAACCAGTATATAACTGTCATACAATCTTTTGTCAATTGTGGAAAAGTCTACTCAAAAGTGCAACAATTTTCAATTCACATATCCTTTTGTGGCAAACTTTTAAGATGTAAATAGTGCAAGTAAATTCCAATGTTTTCATAACCGGGCCAACCGCTTTACAAGTTCATCGGATTTACAAACCGGATGATGTCATAAATAGTGAAAATAAACATATACATATAGGATGGATTTAATATATGTGGATTTGCAATATTTATAAAGTAAATGAACCTTTATATAAATAGTTTAAAGTAGTAAATAGATCAAAAAGTTTTCCAAAACAGTCAAGTTAGCCATTGACTAAACGCTAAATGGGGCCGGCTAAGGGGCTGTTTGGTAAGCCTCTTAATTAGGCTCTAAGCGCGTTTGTTTAAGTTTCTGAATTGAATGGTTAAGGCTGAACCATTAAGACTTGAGAGATGTAGCTGAACCATTAAGCATTAAATTAGGCTGAACCTTATTGAGGCTCTCCTACCAATGTGGGACAAGATTAAGAAGTCCAACTTAATGATTCAGCACTTAACCATTCAGGCCTCTTAATCATTCAGACCTTTTTAATAATCCAGTACTTAATCAGCCAAACAACTCCTAAGCCTTCTAGCCACCCGCCAAACACTAAAAAAGGTCCTAACCACCGGCTAAGCCCTAAATTTCAACGTCTATTTTGGAAAAATTCTTGGTCATGTTGACATTTTGGTAAATTCCCTTAGGATGAACGCGGTTGAAACACACACAACCGGACCAGTTAGGTGTCCGGTTCTTGGTCCAACCGGTCAGTCCAGTCCGGTTCTGAAAACATTTAAAAATTTATTGATGGAATACCTGGAGGGGGTTGTAGGGTGAAGGAGCATCTGAACCATACACATCCCATTGACCAGTAGTGTTACCCAAATCTTCCAAATCAAAGTACACACTCTTGTCACCATATTTAGCCACCACAGCTCCAGCTCTAAATAATCCAAAACAAACCCAAATCAATCCACTTATTCACAACATAAACTTAAGTCAAATATTGAGTATATTCTTACCTGTAAGAAGTGGGTTTGAAGCTCTGACGAGCAGGCCTCATGTTAAGCTTGGTACCAGCAATGGAGCTGCCAGCAAGGCCCTTGATGGTGCTGGTGGTTGGTGTGAAGGTTGCAAGAGACGCCATTGCTACAACAGAATCAGAAGCTTGAAGACGTGTGGTTGGTTGTGGTAAATGTGTGATTGTGAATCAAATTATGGATGCGAGTATATGGAAGGAAGATGGAGAAACAGAAGGTGGTGTAGTGGGGTCGTTTTGCATGGATCAGTTGATGCCACGTGGATATTGTGTTTTTAGGAGCTTCAGATTGGTTGAAGATGGATAAGGCTATCTATCTTCTCATCATGATTTTCGATTATTTTTTTTTGTTATTATATCCTCTCTATCACAATATCTTTTTTTAATAAATTTTCTTTTTTGGACCGGTCAACTCAAAGCCCCATGCAATACTTAGGCAAATTCCTGCATATTAATCAGGACTTAAACTTACAATCCCAGGGTAGGAAACAAGCTAAGCCTTAAAACCTTCCACCTCTACTACTCCATTGTGGCTTCATTCGCATCATTAATAACTTTTTGTTAATAATGCTACTGAGACCATGTGTAACCTTAGCACACCCACCTCCTGTTAAAGGGGCGCTAAGCATTCCCTAGTGAAATATTTCGCGTGGGTGAAAACATTCTCCAGCCAATCAAATTTGGCCACGTGGCCATTCGTTTAAAAAAAATAAATAATAACATACATTAAATGCCCCTTTCACCCATCAAAATTCACCCACCATTACACATGGTCTAAATAAATTTAAAATTGTATAATTATAAAAAGTTATGAGGATATTATTCATGATCAATGCCGTTTGGTCGGTCAAAAGAAAAGATTAAGTAGTAACTGGAAAGTAAGGTCATCTTCACGGGGAATTGGTGGAAAGTTGTAATTTTTATTTAAATTAACTAATGTCTAATGAATTGTAGTAATTGCTTGAGAAAGGCTAATAAGCTAGTAACTTTGATTGTGATTTGTAAACAATAATAAAAAGAAGTAATCTCATTCGAATATCTGGTTTAATGGTTCACCAAACTTGTTTCAACTAATAAGAATACCACATAGACATGGCCTTGTTAATGGTTTTGATTCAAGTGATAAAAAGAGACAGGTTTTAATGCAATCTAATTACCAAACCATATGTATCAGAGATCCACCAAATAATCAAAATGTAAGGAAACCGAATGCAAATGGCAAAAGATAAATAATTGCAACACATATAATTTTTTAAATGAATCAAACCACAAGTATTCTTTAAAACATAAAGAACAATCCAAAAATACTAAAATGAATTAAGTTGATCTTCACATACACAAACCATCCACTTGGAGGTGGTCACAAAGAATTTAGCCTCTCATCTCCATTGCAAGATCTTCAATTGATGTGTTGTTGGAAATTGAATGCATGATTCGATGATTAAGATGATGATTATGAATGATTAATTGAGGGAATAACACATTGGGAATGACTAAAAACAACTAGGGTTAAGTGTTCTTTCTTTTTGGGGAATAAATATCTATTTATGGGGCTTAAACCATCAATTTCGTGACATAAGCTGACCAGGGCACAAGGTCAGATGAGTATTAGAGCATGTGCACCGGTACCCTCCTCAACATGCGTTGGGTGAATAAAACTTCTACAACCTCTTGTCTAGCTTCCAAAACCTTCATATTAAGCTCTAATTAGCTCCATTAAGCTTCAAGTACCTGCAAATCCTAAATCATTCTCAAAGTAACCATGTTTTACACAATTTAACACTTAAAAACACCTACTTACACATACTAAAACATGGTTAAGCATACACTCATCATGGTATCAAAATCGGCGTGTTGCGTCGGGGATTCCCCATGCTACGCGAAGAGAATTTAGTTAGTATTGTTAATTTTGTTATGATATCGACACCTATTATAGCAACTGAAAGAGGAAAAATAAATAAATAAAATCTTGATATGACCAAAAGAATATCAAAACGTGATTTACATATTGTTCAGTAGAAATTGGTTTGATTCATCAAGGTACCGCCACAGTGCCAGTTTTATAGTTCTTTTTGTTCACACTTTTACTCAATCACCGCAATATAATAACACATCAAATGTCTGCTACAAACGAAACATTAACATAATTGATGTGCTATGGATTTATACGGGTTGGTTTTAATTTGACAGCTTAACAAATTCACATTCCTATCTATAACCTAGTGGGCTAATGATATGGTGTTTGTGTGACCGTGTCTCCTCTATATTCATATGGTAGAGGATTCAAATTTTACAAGGTGGTGGAATATATTGTTTATACAAGTATTTACGAGTAGATTCTTCAATAATAATTAAACTTGTTAGTAGCGAAGCTTGAGAATTCGGACTGGGGAAGGGGGGGGGGGGGTCGGAAGTCACCGGTCACGACACGCGACCTAATTTTTTTTCTATAGCTATGTTTCGGGTGATATGTTTGGGTCGGTGATTCAATTCGGGTCGAGTCAAACATTAAACTAAACATCAACATTTTACGCATTGTTTAACAAACAATTGAATAAAGATACTAAAAACATTAAAAAGGAAACAAAGGGTGTTTTAATTGCTTTTGGAGTTTTATTTGGGTTAGAGTTTTAATTGCTTTTGCGAGCTCGAGAGAGGGGTAAGCGGTTGATATACTTTTGGAGTTTTATTTAGGTTTAGAGTTTTAATTGGGGTTTTTAATTAGGCTGTCCCTAAAGAAAAAAATGGGCAAAATAAAAAAAATTGGGTTGTACCTCTCAACATGGGCCCAAAAGAAAAAAACAAAGAAAAACGACAAACTCGGTGAAACAGTCGATATTTGGGAACCTTCTGTCGTCCGATATATCGTTAGTTTTGGTTTATATAATATAACTATTTAAAAAAAAAAAAAATTTGGGTTGTCGAAACCGCATATACCAAAAAAATATACACAGATACTAATTACTATATAATCGGAGCTTTTAAGCGAAAATTAGGGGGGTATGCCCATATGAAGTTGCGCCAATGAAACTTGTCGTCTTAAAAAGTCAAGTATAAAAATGATAACCTTTCTGATAATGTTTATGCTAGTACAAATGTACAATGTTAGCAATTGTTTGGTTTGTCATGGTAAAGATGTGTTTGGTTTGTCATGGTAAAGATACGTAAATGGTACTGAGTATCGATAAGGATGCCGAATTTAGTGTACCGAATTGTTTTTGGTACCAACTCAGTACTAATTGTTTGGCGTTTTTGTAACCGTACTTTTTTTGGCAAAAGAAAATAAAACATATACGTGATATTGATTCACAAAATCGTAAACAATTTTTTTTTTTCTAATCCCTATCTATACGTATACAATCATGTTTTTCCGATGACTTGTTAGCACCGACTGCGTTTCCAATCCAACTTGATAAACTCGTCATCATCTTAATCTTAATATTCTATTTCCTTAATAACTTTATTCTTTTATTAAGATAAATTTCTTTTTATTCATAGAAAATCGCGAAAAATTACATCAAGATAGCAGGCAGGCGAGCAACAAGCTGCGCCGCCACCCCTTTCTGGACTTGAGTAATTTATTAATATTCAAATGTTTAATTATAAAAAAAAATTATTTGATATATTAAAAAAATCGTAGTTGCATAAGTGTGCGATCTCCGTTGCCGTCGACGGCGTCTCTTTCGCACTTGATTTCCGCTAAACAAGTACGTATCTGAATCCCTACTTCACAATCTAAGTTCCTTAATTAATTAAAACAAAAACCTAGATCCATGTATTTTTTTTTTTTTGCGATTCAGTGATGATGATGTTACAATATTGATTGGTTTAACTTGTAGGCTTGTTGATACATTTGATCTGAATCAATAGTTTCAACAATTAATTGCAGATATTTAACATTATAAGTTATAGATCACGTTGATGGATTGGTTTAGTGGGAAGGTTTCATTAGGGAACTTTCCTGATCTCTCTGAAGCTGTTAATAAGATCAGTGCAGGCGTTAAAACTATCGAAAAGAATTTCGATAATGCCCTTGGCTTAGAAGATAATCCTAATGCTTCTTCTTCCACTTCTCAAGGTATATTCTTCATTATTTTATTGTTTACCTAAATCATTGTAACTTGTAACTTAAATTGACATGTTTTCATGTAAACGCGTCGAAATTGCCACTCGCATGTATCGTATTTGTATAAGTTGGTTGAAATTGCATACTCTGTTGTTAACTGCTTGTTTATTTGCAGCTTCGGGGTTATGGTCTACGGATTTAATGTCTTTTATTGGTAAGAAAGATGAAGACGACGAAGAAGATGCCGAGTCGTTAGAGAAACATGAGTCTTTAAGTAATCCGTTAAAATCTTTAGAAAACGAAATTGAGAACGATGTTAAGACTGCTAGTGAAGATGGTGAGTCGAGTATTGTTGAGGAGTTGGCACAGGAGTTACGTAGTGTAGTTACTGAAGAAGCGGAGAGCAGGGCTGAAACGGATATTGTTGATGAGCTGGCGAATGAAATTACTGCCATTGCCCTAGACACTGATAATGCGCGAAAATTGAATGTTGGAATATCTGAAGAGCTGAGTGTAGATCGTCCTGACCGGTTAGAGTCTCATAAAGATAAGTCGACAGAACATGAGTCCACAAGTACTGAAGATCAGGTTACTGGTACCGTTACCAAGTCAAATGAAGCGGTCGCGTCTCTTGGTTTGCAAGAGACTGGAAATGAATTAAAGGAACAAGAAGAAGAAGATACTATGCAGGAAGTTTCTGTAATTGAGAGGGTGGCTGTGCCAGCTGATGTGGCGGGTGAAGTCAGCGAAACTAACGTTAAAGAGCCAGACAGTGCTTCTGAGATTCTTCCTGAAGTGGGTTTAAATTATGGTAATGCAAACGATGTCAGTGAACATGAAACTGACGTTAAAGAACTGGTGTCAAGTTCCGGAAGAAATTTGTCTGAAAATTCAGATTTATTGGCTGAGCTGGAGAAGGTGAAGAAGGAGATGAAGTTGATGGAGACTGCACTTTTAGGAGCTGCTAGACAAGCTCAGGTACATTTATTATATTGATTTTTTAAATAGTTATGAATTGTTTTGTTAACTATAAATGTGTTAATTGTTCCAGACAAAAGCTGATGAAATTGCGAATCTAATGAATGAGAATGAGCAGCTGAAGTCTTTGCTAGAGGAACAAAGGGTAGGTACAAGTTCATTCTAAATTTTACTAGCATCATTGTTTAGCATACGTGTCTTTAGAGAATGTGCCGAATGGAATACAAACTCTTTGAATTTTTTTTGTAGTTTGTGCTCTTATTGTTGCTTTATTGATTGTTTCACTATATTAAACAGAGAAAATCAAATGAAGCTGAAGTCGAATCTCTAAGAGAAGAGTATCACCAAAGGGTCTCAACTCTTGAAAGAAAAGTAAGCTGTTTTTATATTCCAAGTCCTGTTTCGGTTTACGACTTCCTTTAAAAAATTCGTCGTATATTATTAGTTGCTAAATAAGAACTCGAAGCTTTTAAATTCAGGTTTATGCCCTCACGAGGGAAAGGGATACACTACGCAGAGAGCAAAATAAAAAAAGTGACGCCGCTGCTCTTCTGAAGGAAAAAGATGAAATCATCACTCAAGTTATGGCAGAAGGTAAAATTTAGAAAGTTGTATGCTAACGAATAGCAATTTATATTTTAATTTTTAAATATATAATTTTGATTTTGTTTCTTTTTGTTCATTTAGGCGAAGAGCTTTCAAAGAAACAAGCTGCTCAAGAATCGACCATTAGGAAACTACGTGCACAGGTATAAACTTGTATGAACTACTTTTAGAATCCAAAACCTGTCACTCTGGCCTCTGTATGATAAGTTTTCTTCTTGGGGTGAATGCTAGATTAGAGAGCTTGAAGAAGAGAAGAAAGGACTGATAACAAAGCTACAGGTAGATATGTTTTCTAATCAACTTATATTTGCATGGGTCAAAAGGGGCCGGCTCTGGTTGACATGAAATGAAACACATCTTGTCCCATTTTTCTTGGATTTTTTGTATATAATTCCATGTATAGCATGATTACTACAACTATATTAGATTTTAGTACAAAACGACTTAGGAGTTTGGATAACTTTACTAGTATCTATAATTTGAGAATAACTTGTTAGGTTGAAGAGAGCAAGGTAGAGAGTATAAAGAGGGACAAAGCTGCTACAGAGAAGCTGCTCCAAGAAACAATAGAGAAAAACCATGCTGAGCTGGCAACTCAGAAAGAATACTATACAAATGCTCTGAGTGCAGCCAAAGAAGCTGAAGCATTAGCAGAATCACGGGCAAATGATGAAGCTAGAGTTGAACTAGAAAGCCGCATAAAGGAATCTGAAGAACGTGAAGCTATGTTAGTTCAAACCCTAGAAGAATTAAGGCAAACTCTGAGCAGAAAGGAGCAGCAGGTTTGCATTTCAAATACCCAATTCTTTATTATTTTTCTTTTTTGTTGGTCGGTGTATTTTCTTAAATAATTATTTTTTGTTGTTGCAGGCAGTTTTTAGAGAAGATATGCTAAGGAGAGACATCGAGGACCTTCAAAAAAGATACCAAGTCTGTCCTTTTGTTAAATATTTAAACCAAGGCTGCCATTTCATCTGTTTTGTTATTAATTAATTAATTTACCACTCTGTAACGTTGGTCCCCAGGCAAGCGAGCGTCGATGCGAAGAGTTGGTTACACAGGTTCCAGAATCTACTAGGCCTCTTCTGAGGCAGATCGAGGCTATTCAGGTTTTTATTGTACTTTTATATTACACATAGTTTTACCTTCCATACGCGTTTCCTTAAACTTTTTTTGTTCTTTTCTTTTAGGAAACAAGTGCTAGAAAGGCAGAAGCTTGGAGTGCTGTGGAGAGATCACTAAACTCACGTCTCCAGGTCTTACTCCTACATATAGAAATGATAATCATACATATATATGTGTATGTGTGTGTGTATTCTAAGTTATTATTGGTCCTTTTATTTTCAGCTTTGCTAAATGCTAATATTTAAAATTCACAGGAAGCAGAGGCCAAAGCTGCAGGAGCAGAGGAAAGAGAGCGCTCTGTTAATGAACGATTATCTCAAACATTATCTCGCATAAATGTCCTTGAAGCTCAGGTGGATATTCTTTATTGGTTGGTTAGATGATTAAGCTTACAATAGAGGTGTCAAACTAAGAGGGTCGGGCGGGTTGGGTCAAAATGGGTACTCGCTGTGTGGGGTGACTTGACGATTGACCCAAGACACACTGTATTTATACATATTATTTAAATGTTTTAGTTAATGGGTCAAAATTGGAATTTGGCACCTCTAGGTTACATTCCTAGTTTCTTACAATAATAACTTGATATTTTGTTGCAGATATCATGTTTGAGAACTGAGCAAACACAACTAACAAAGTCCCTTGAAAAAGAAAGACAAAGAGCTGCAGAAAGTAGGCAGGATTACCTGGCACTAAAAGAGGAGGCTGATACTAATGAAGGTCACGTGAGTCAACTTCAACACGAAATAAGTCAACTCAAACAGAAACATAAGCAAGAGCTACATGAAGCATTGACACACCGTGAACTTCTGCAGCAGGTACCATCAAATCTAATTTAAAATATTAAATGTGTAGTTTTAAAACAGTATAATTATGAATTATGATGATAATGATGATTACAGGATATAGAACGTGAAAAGAATGCACGTTTGGAACTAGAAAAGGCTGTTCTTGAGCAAAATAAGATAGCCAGAACAAAATCCAGTACTGAGAATGGTAAAGTAACCATGAGTATAAAATGAATTCTAAATTCTTTTAATTTCTATTCTCTAAATTTTGAATATTTTATTTATTATTGACTTTTCATATGCAGGTTTGACTCGCAGACTCTCTAGTGCTAGCAGTTTAAGCAGTATGGAGGAAAGTTTTTATTTGCAAGCATCTTTGGACTCATCTGATACCCTCTCAGAAAGGAGAAATACCGGAGAGACCTCATATTATTTAAAAAGCAAAACACCAAATGCCTTTGAAGCTACCCTTAGACAAAAGGAGGGTGAACTTGCCTCTTATATGTCTAGATTGGTAATTTTACATCCTTAATGAACTTACTAATTACATGTATTTAAGCTGCCCTTAGACAAAAGGAGGGTAAACTTGCCTCTTATATTTCTAGATCGGTAATTTTACATTTTTTAGAACTTAATTATTACATTTATTTTAATCTAAAAAACATGCTTAATATAACAAATAAGGCGAATTTACTTCTACATGCCCTCATCCCCATAGTATTCAGTTTTGTTTAATGATGATATATAAAGGTTGCAATTTCGAGCATTGACTTATGAATGGGTCATGTCAGGTTATGCTTTATCTTGTGTCAAACACGTAGAATAAAAAAAAATAGTCAATAAAGAAACTGGTCGAATATTCCTTAAAGTGCATATTAAATGCATAAAAGTTCATAAAAACTTCAATTAATATTGAAAAAAAATATTATTTTTTGTAGTAATGTTTGACAGTTTAAACCCTCTAATTATTTACAAGGAAGTAAAACAAAAAGGTGTTTTGGGTCAACCAAACTAAACAAGCCTGTTTTGACCTGTTTACTAAATCCTCTTACCATGCATTTTCCCACAGTTAATAATACATTTTCCCACCTTTAATAATATAAATCATTTAATTTTAGGCGTCCATGGAGTCCATTCGGGACTCTCTTGCTGAAGAGTTGGTTAAAATGACTGCAGAGGTACACTTCTTGATCAATTGTTGTCTTCTTTCACATGCTACTCACCTAGACAAACATGTGTTTTACACATTTTAACCTTAATTGTGGAGTAATTATTTTGTGCAGTGTGAAAAATTACGGTCAGAAGTGTCTCAGTTGCCTGGCATGAAGGCGGAGATGGAAGCATTAAGGCGCAGGCACTCTGCTGCACTTGAGTTGATGGGTGAACGTGATGAGGAGGTACAAATGTGCGGGTTTGGTTGGGTTGAAATGGGTCATAAAAATAGCAAGTTGACAACCCACAAGCACTTTCTTTTAAGCCATTTTCTTAATTTCTTTTCACGAATATGTGTTTGACATAAAACAAAAACTCATATCGATCCACATTGTGAAATTATGGTTTTTTTTTTTTTTTTTTTTTTTTTTTTGTGTAGCTTGAAGAGCTTCGTGCTGATATTGTGGACTTGAAGGAGATGTACCGGGAACAAGTAAACATTCTTGTAAATAAGGTATCCATATTGGCAGTCAAGGTTAATAATGACCCTTAAACGTGAAAATTGTTGTCTGATTTTGCCCAATTTTGCATCTTTTATAGATTCAGGTTTTGAGTTCATCAATCAGCGCTGCTTAAAGGCGAGCTCACTTTTTAGGGGTGCAAAATATACTTGTTCAAAGTGCGAACTGATCTTGTTTTTGAATAATACTAATCTATTGTGGTACCCATTTTTTGAGAGCTCTGCTCATATGTTTTGTAACCAAATACTGTGATCTTTTTCTCTCCAATACAGGTTGCGAATACTACCATCCAACCACCACCCCGCCGGGAAGCACTACCCCTGATGGCTACCACCTCTAACCACCGCCACTTTAACGAATCATATCACCATTCAAAACCCAAATAGACTCGGTTTCTGAAACTTACAATCAAAACTGAAACAGCAATGGCCATTGTTAGAACCAATTTTTTAAGTGCAATCGTAACCCTGACTCGGATACTGGGACTTGAATGCCATTAAGTTAATCTTAACCAACGATCACAAGTAAGACTATATGTTTATGATCATCTACTTCGTTTGTTTTACATAGATCTAATTCAAAGAGAAGCCACATAAAAAAATTAACTAGTTTTGACAGGTTCCTTCAATGATTAAAACTAGTCATTCTAGTCATTGAAGGAAGCTGGCAAAGAATAGCGCCTCTGTTTCCCCGGTACGGGGAGGAGGTGGGACCTAGTCGTTTTTTTTAAGAGGAAGATGGTGTTGTACGGTGGTGTTGTTGCTGGCGTGGTTTGGGGGGGGGGGGGGGGGGGAGGGTTGGGGATAAGGAGAAAGAAGATGGTGGGTGTTTTTATTTTATTAAAAAAACAATATAATAAAAAAAATTTAACTAATTTTTTTAATCTTATGTATTCTTTTAATGTTATGTTATTTTTTTTAATATTAATGTATTTTTATATTTTTATTCTTAATGTGATGTAGTTTTATATATTTTTATGTATTTTTGTTAAATTTAAATACAAAAAATAAAAATAAATAAATGATGGGGTAATGATGAGAGGACTTTATTCTATTTCTTGATAGTTATTTGAAGAGGGAAATAAAACCACATTTTGACGTGACGCCTATATGGTGCTGAGATGGTGGAATGAAGCTCTTAAGAATTCCATTTCACACTATATAGCCTTAGAGCATTCACATCCCTTCCACCATATCTCACCCTATAATTTAACAAAAAATCATACTTTTTAAAATTTATCTCTCATTTTAAAAAATCTTCCACATCCCATTCACCAAACCTATCACCATTTTCATTTTGTATTATTTCTTTCTCTTTCTTTTATTTACAATCATAACTACTTACTATTTTGTCTTATTATACTTTTATTCTAAAATCAATTTGTAATAAATGTTTATAGAACGGGTTTGGATCAAGACAATGTTCGGGTCAAAATTGGTATCTAAAAATTGTCATTTTTATTCGGGTTTGGATGTGATATTAACTAATTCATTTTCAAGACAAAAAAAAAAAAAAAAAAAAAAAAAAAACAAGTAAATGGTAAATGGTAATATTTTCTGAATAATTAATATTAGCATTTTTATCTACTTTATTTTTGGAATAAATTTGTCTGTTATTGTAATAGCCAAATTAGTGGAACAATCTTTGTAAATTGATTGGTTTGCCAAAGATGTAGGCAATCAATCCTTCCTCCTGTATATATTCGGATGGTTCAATACAGAAAGGGACAAGGAAATTTACCAATTAACATGGTTACTAGACCCTCATTCTTTTTTGAGAATTCTCGATCATCCCTACCTTTTTGTTCCTCCCTATTCTTCGACCCACCCTCTGCAACTTCTAGCCGGTCTAAACGACGCCTAAGGTGGAATCGCCACCATATTACACAACACTAAGCCACCTCTCAACATCTACGAAGAATGGTCTCAACTTTGCCTCGAAGAAACTACCCGCGCCCATCGTGTCTCGACTGATGCGGCCCTAAATACCTCTCACCAACAAACCTCCCATTCTCATACACCATCCCCGACACCATCAAACAACTCTCGGGGTGGCTGTGGTAGGGGTCGCTGTCCAATGGACTTTCCTGGCCAACAAGTAACAATAAAAAGACAAAAATCTGCACAGTTATAACCACAACAATCACATATTAAATGTAAGAATCAATATCAAATCAACAAGAAGCAGTCAACTTTCTGCACTTCTTTCAATTTCATAAGTAACCAGACAAGGTTTACTAACAGCTTGTTAGTGCATACAAAATATCCATAAGGCCATCCAATGCTACAAAATGAATTTCCACATAACACCAAAAACGCCAAAATATAGTAGAATTCCATGTAGCACCAAAATATACGCACTAGTGTTCGGCCTTTAAAGATGATTACCTCGAGCACGACTGCGTTTCATTGTGATTTCCCTTTGAAGTTCCTCAAAATATAGTCGCTAGTGTTTGGCCTTCAAAGATGATTACCTAAGTACGACTGCGTTTCATTGTGATTTCCCTTTGAAGTTCCTCAAAATATAGTCGTTGGATTGCTGACATACCGCTTACATCCATCATCATAATCCGTTGATCCGATTCCTTTATCCGTTGATCCGATTCCTTCTTGGCAAGCTCCGTTTTCTCAGCTTTAATCCTCAACTTTTCTGCCTCCAACCTCAACCTTTCTTCTTCGGCTTTTCTGTCATACTCCATTTTTTCTGCCTGCAACCTCAACCTTTCTTCTTCAACTTTTCTGTCATACTCCATCTTCTCGGCCTTAAGGCGATAAAACTCTTTCTCTTGAGCATGTGACTCCTCTATAAGTGTAAACTTCATCTTTCTGAGTTGGATGGTTTCCTCGGTTTGCTTACCTTCGGCCTTTCGTTTGCGTATTTCAGCTTTCCTACCCATTGGTCGATCTAATTCCGTTACTTCATTTTCGATCATGTTTCGTGTTGGGGATGGGGTTGGGGTTGGAACCATCGGCTTCCTTTGCTTTAGTACATCCTTTTTAGGTCGCGTAATCCACTTAGGTTGATCCTTTAATAGGTTCCAACAATGCTCGAATGCGAAGATGCACTTTTCTTGTGATTGGTACATGAATTTCGCCTTATCAAGCTTGCATTTAATCAAATAAAATACGTGTTAGAAAAAACAAAATAAATTATTTTAGATACTTTCAAAACAAGTTAGAGTATAAAACTTCTACCCTATCCTGCTCGGTTATGCCACTTTGATTTAGTTGTTCAACTTGAGCTAGGCACGAACAAAAGCTATTTGTTGCCTTTTGAATACAAGACCATCTATTTGATATAGACTTGATCGTCCGCTCGGTTGTGGTTGCTTTATGTTGCTCAAAGTACTCAAATATTTTTTCCCAAAACTGAGAGTGTTTCTGATCCGTTCCTTGAATGGCATCAAGGCTATGATTAAGCCATCCCGAGACAACCAACTTGTCTTCTTCAGGGGTGAAGTTCACGCCCCTTGTTGATTTCTTAACACTAGTTCGATTAGGGGGTAAGGGTGGAGAGTCAACAATGCTTACAGTAGAGTTTCCAAGAGAGTCATCATGGGTTACAGTAGAGTTTCCACTGAGAAGGTTGGTGAAGTACATATCTTGATCTTGTGAATCCATACTCAAAGCTACATTAGACAATGAATATTTTCTTAATGTTTATACTAACGTGGAATATATATATATATATATATATATATATATATATATAGTATAAGTATCCATGAAAAACTCTTCTTAGAGAGAAAACTTTAGAAACTCAATATGTGGTTAAGGATTTGCCACATCACTCAAAGAAAAATTCATTTTTTATTATCTCTAAGGGCATTTAAGTAAATTCACCCCTT
Organism: Ambrosia trifida; assembly: GCA_028751855.1. Lineage (NCBI taxonomy): Eukaryota > Viridiplantae > Streptophyta > Magnoliopsida > Asterales > Asteraceae > Ambrosia > Ambrosia trifida. The sequence goes on along the minus strand of CM054123.1, from coordinate 54,564,236 downwards.
TGTCACTTCCAACTTTCTTTTTCTCTGGTACAAAGTACCATCATCACACACCAACCCCATTCAAATACACAATCTCTCTCATTCCCTTCATTTTCATCTAAGCTCTCAAAAAATCCATCCCCTTCTCACCTCAAAATGGATTTCAATATATCTTCTCAACAACCGACGATGATCTTATCTCCTTCATTTCCATCTAAGGGCACTCAAGATTTCAATATATCTTCTCAACAATCGACGATGATCTTATCTCCCATTCCCTTCATTTTCATATAAGGGTACTCAAGATTAGTGTTTTTTTCTTTTCTCCCTTTTGAACTTCTCACCCTAATATATATTTTAATATATCATCCGAAGGTTAGTGTTTTTTTTGTTTTCACCTTTTTTGGAGTAATGTTTTTTTATTATGTTTTTGTCTCTGTGTTCTGTTTTGGGTTGTTGCTAGACATTTTTTAGCGGCTATGTGTACAGATTTTTTATTTTGAAACTATGGTGATGATCTCTATTCTTATTGTTTGACCCCCGGAAAGATTATCGTGTTTGTGCAGGTAAATTTGTTGATTAAAGTTTATGCACTCAATGTGTTTGATGAAATGCCTGACTAGATAATATTATTGTTTTTGTGTTAATTTAAGTGAAGAATGTAATGTTGTGTTTTACTTGTTGTTTGTTGTTGATTAGATTCTTTTTATCTAGTTCTCTCTCTTTTTGTTTATAATGTCTTTTTGTGTTTTGGATATATGCACTCCATGTGTTTGATGAAATGCCTGACTGGGTTAACATGTGTTACTTCTGTTAGTATGTTAGAAGTTAATGGTGATAGTATGGAAGCTACTTATAAGGTCTTTTGTGTTTTGGATATATGGACGTCCATTTAAAGTTAATGGTGAATGTATGGAAGGTAATTATAATGTCTTTTGTGTTTTGGATATATGCACTCCATGTGTTTGATGAAATGCCTGACGAGATAATATTATTGTTTTTGGAAGGGTCATAGATCATGGCAACACATGATGCCACAAGATTTTTCGATTTACTATTCTTTAAATCAGTTTTTTATGTTAGTATGTTAGATGATGGTTGGGTAACACATGTTAACACCTTATATTTTTGTGTTTTCAGATGGTAATTGTTGGAATCTAATTGAGCTCAAGTTTAGTTACTAGACAGTTTAAAGAGAGGCCAAACAAGGCACCTAGACTATGCCGCACCTGCAACAAGTATGTCGTTGGTCACGATTCACGAAACTATTAAATGGTGCCACAGCAGCAACTTCAAGAGAACCGCCGGACCGGAGGTTCGTCATAGTAGTCTCACATCAGCCATGCAAGTGTAGCACTGAGCCGTTGTTTTCAGTTTTTTTTGACCGTGTTATCTACACGTAACAGTTTTGCCGGTTATTCAGTGCTTATGATGTTTAAAAACTTTGATATGTATAACTTAAACTATGTGACCCCTCATGGTGTCCCTTTTGAATATGAATGCTAAGTGTTATTATGTAAGTTGTTGATTTTGGTGTTGACAGTCACTTGAATCTACATGCAATAGGCATAATCCAGATATATGATTTTGGTCAGAAACTAACACATGTTAGTTGATCTATATGTTGGCTGTCTAAACCATCCGCATTATGGTGTACCACAATTGTGTTTGTTAACACATGTTCACATTTGGGCCCCGAGTAACATGTGTTACTCCTATTTTTAGTATGTTAGATGATGAGTTGGTCACACCGGTTAATATCTCATCTATTGTTTTGCAGTTGATAACGAAGACCCCCACTAGTTAACATATGTTAACAAACGAAGTCGAAGGAAGTCGAGAAAAATATGTAGAAAAACTTTTTAATAACGTTTTCTTTTTTGTACTCAATGTATAGAGTTACTAGATTTATTTTGTTTAAGTGGTTAATAGTTTGTAATGATACTTTGTAATAACGTGAGTTAATAGTTTGTTAATACAACAAGGGTAACACTTGTTATCACACCTTACAAACACACCTAGTATTACTCTTTTTTGTTGGTAGGGGTTTAAAGGTTTTTACGAGGTTAACACATGTTACCATATTTGCATACACAAGGATAACACATGTTATCACACATCTCAAACAGATATAGTTTTTACTCTTTTGTTTAACTTAACACATGTTAGCTTACAACCATAGCAATAACACGTGTTAACAGAAATTATAACAGTGTTTTTTGTGCTGATTCCCACACGTTAAGTTTAACGAAAGTGATAACACAGCTGTTTGTTCTTGTATGGCTTTCATATGAATTGGGTATCTATGTCGCCATGTTTTTTTGCGTCTTGCGGTTACTTAGTGCGTATGATCTTTTTAAAACCTTTATTATGTATAAGTTAAAATATGCGACGCCCATGGTGTCCCTTTTGGAATCTAGGCTGTATGTGGTTGCGTAAATTGCTGCTTTGTATTATCTTGTTAACAGTTGTTAGTCATTGCCAAAACTGACAAGAACTATTCCTCGACTGCCAACTTTGTCAACTTATGCCTCAACCAGGGTTTTATATATAACACATGTTATTCATATGTTAACAGTTGTTAGTCAATTCGAAAAAATGACAATGCTCGTGCAATCCACTTGTCATCGTAGTCAACGTGGTTAACACGTGTTAGTCTATTCCACCATAAACAACTGTTAATACATGTCTAACTCTAATCCACGTGCCAACATAGTCAACAAGGTTAACACGTGTTAATACATATATCAAGCACTACCAACTGTTAATACACGTCTCACTCTAAACACCACAAACGTGGTTTAAAGTTTTTTACCAGGTTAACACGTGTTACCATATTTGCATACACAAGTATAACACATGTGATCACACATCTCACACTGACATAGTGTTTTACTCTTTTGTTTAACTTAACACATGTTAGCTTACAACCATAACAATAACACGTGTTAACAGAAATTATAACAGTGTTTTTTGTGCTGAATCCCCTATTCAGACCAAACATTAAGGACACAACTACAAAGAACATCTATAAAACATAACACATGTTACATATTCTGACAAATAACTTACACATTAAGGACACAACTACAAAGAACTTGTTTAAGGACACAACCACATTAAGGACACAACCATAAAGAATTCCTTCAACCCCTTCTTTTCTGTACACACTGGACATCCTCTCTGACCGTCTCCGGTCACCTTCTAACACCGCGGATGAATATCATCACAATCAAAGCAAAACCCACTTCAATTTTCTTATATAAAAATAATAAAACTGAATAAATGAAGAAAAAAAACCCAAATAAAAAACTGGGTTATCACCCAACAAAAACCCAAGTCAAGAACACATACATACCTGTTAAAATTGAAGATCATCATCAATTAATGTCGTCGGATCTAAACATTTAAGGTCGTGGGAGGGAGGGAATGATAGAGGAGAAGGGAGATGGAACCACCACTCACCACCACTATTGCTACCATTCAACAATAACGATAGAGAAATGCAAAGAAAAAAATAGACTTGAGAGAAAAAGTTACGCCAAGAGAGAGAGGGGTCGGACCGGTCTTCTCCGGCGGATTTATCTTCTCTGGCCACACCTCCGACCACCAGAAACCAACAACTTTAACACTAGCAAAAAAAATCACTAAAAAAAATACACATAACAAAAAAAAAGAGAGAGAGACTTGAGAGAGAGGGAGAGAGAGAGAGATAGAGAGAGAGAGAGAGTTATGGCAAGAGAGAGAAGAAAGAAGATGAAGAGCACTAAGAAGATGAAGAAAGAGGTGAGAAGAGAGAGATGATTGTTACTAGAACCACCATAAACACTACCCGTCACTTGCTTCTGTTACTCACAAGAAGATGAAGAAGATGAAGAAAGAAGATGAAGAAGATGAAGAGCACTAAGAAGATGGAGAAAGAGGAGAGATGAGAGAGATGATTGTGATGGGTCTTTAAATATGACAAGAGAAGAGAGAGGTGATTGCACTAGGATAAGAAATCTGAAAAGTAGGAGAGAGATTGATTTTCCTTTTATGCCCTTACATGTCCTTTTTGTTCTTTAATCAACCATTTTTTTAAATAAAAAACCAACTTTTAATATTAGCCATTAGATGAAGTAGATCAATGGTTGAGAGTAGGTTTCTAGGGTTTTCTCTCTAACAAAGGGTTTTCACAATATCCCTTCCCTATATATATATATATATGTATATATATATATATATATGCATATAACTAATTCATATTTTGCACATCCAAACACCATCTTATAAGACCCTTGTCAATGTTAATCATTTTCATCCTACTAAGAAATCCCAAGTAGTCTGCTTCTAATTCAAGAACATGAGAAAGGAAGTATTAACTTAGGGCCCTACCATCAAACCCCCTGCTGACTATTTTAAACCCAATTACTGACTATTCGATCATTCTTTTACATATTCATTCTTAAACCCCTAACTCAAGGTATTTAATTATTTAAACAAATAAATGACCCAACTATTCTCAATTCAAAACATCATTGCACCTATTTTCTCCATCAATCCCACTATACGCATCACCACTAGCATAAATCATGTTTCAAACAACCTATCAATGTAAATAAAAACAAAGGGGCTCACCTGGTTAAAAGCAGTCACTGTTCGAGGGGCTGACCTGGTTACTTGGTTGATTCAACAATTAAATAAAGCATGAGGTCTGAAAAGAGGGCATAACTGAGACGAGGTTTGTTATGATTTGCAATAACGAAGGGTAAAGATGAGAGCAGTAGGCGGGAGAAGAGAAGATGGGCGGGAGAAATAAGATGATGTTGTTGGGATGTGGGAAATGAGGGGCTACAGGAACTTTTTATATATGAAAAGTTACTGTTGCATTTTTTTTTATAATATGGGTTTGGTGTAAACAAATAATGGATGGGATGGAGTGACTTTTTTGACAAAAACTTTAAATTTTAAAAATGGGGGATAAGATAATGGATGGGTTATATAGCATACATATGGGCTCAAATGCTCAATCATCTTCCCCTAATTTTTTAAATTTAATGTAAATGTCTAAAACTCATTATTTTTGACTCCACGTTAGAACAATCATATATATACACCTTATTTTTATAATTTAGAAAATTGTTGCAGTAACTTTTTAGATATTAAAAACTATTATTCATCCTTCGGTAGAGGTTCGGGTACAAAAGTCTCTTTTTATAAGAAGGGTAAGAAGGCTTGTGGGAGTGACACGTGTCATAGTTTTATTTTAATTATAAGGGCATTAGAGTAAATACACAATTATTAGTTTTATTAAAAAAAATAATCTCCTAATCAAATGGAGAGATTTAAGGATTTGATTTATATTTGAATGACTTTTTGAAACTTACTTTAATGAAATAAAAAGAATCTATGGATTTGTTTTTATAATATGTTCATGTTTTTGTTTGGTTTTTTACATTAAAAAATTAACACAAATGCTTTTGCTTGGTTCTATTTTTTTGTGGAATTGTTTTTTTTATATGGAATCGATGTTTTGGGATTGAAAACATCGTGATTTGTTTACAATCGATGCATTTTTTTGGCTTTTCAATTTTGAACACAACTTACTTGTCTCAACATCGTCTCTCTGCTCATTCCGTTGTGTTTTATCACCATCGTCTAAACAATCCAGTGTGTTTTATAAAATTTTGTGTTTTAACACCATTTGATAAACAAAAAACACTATTTGGATCAACTTTGTGTTTTAACACCATTTGGATCAACATTGTCTGCACTCATTCCAGTGTGTTTTATCACTAGCGTCCTCAATAAACCAGTGTGTTTTATCAACTTTGTGTTTTAAAACCATCTGATAAAAAAAACACAATTGGATCAAGTTTGTTTTTTAACACCATTTGATAAACAAAAAACATACAAAGACTATTCCTTGAATATAAAACTCACCGGAATGAACGACATACCATACACACTATCACATGATATATTCTTTTCATTTTTTTTCTAAGATGGACGATTCCATGGTGGCCTCACAAAATTAAGTTTTTTTGAAAACGTTTTTTTGTTTTAATGATACCAATTACCTTTAGTTTTAGAATAGGATAAATGTTTAATACATACAGGTGTTGGCTATTTTTTGTAATTGCCATGCTTTGGTCTTCGTATAGCAGTGTGTTCGAGGTTTTTATTATTTTTACAAGTATGTTATGTAGGTTTGATGAGAGAGAGAGAGACAGAGAGAATCATAATAAAAAATGAGAGAGAGAAAGCTTAAATGTAAGAGATATTTAATGAGTTTTTTTGGTGCTTTGACAATTATACCCCAACAACCCCCAATTTATTAATTTAATTATAATACAATTTACGAATTTGCCATCCATTTAATCTTAACCATCCATCAACATAATCTAAAGGACACAATTACTTCTCACCCTTCTCACAAAACACACCCTTTGTACCCTAACTCCACCCTTCATCCTTCATCATTAAATTATTGTGAGTGGTATAAAAACAAGAAATATATTAAAAAAAGTTGTGAGAGGTTTTTAAAATGTGACATAAATTTTGAAAAATACAATTTTTAGTTAAATTATAATTTTTCACTCCTAAAATCAGCACAACACCACCATTATTATTATCCTCATTCTCGTCATTACAATAAACATTTTCTAGATCACAGGCGCTCTAATTATGCATCAATCACTTTTAAAAGATAGAGCATATATCAACCTCATCTTCATATTCATCACCATCTTCATACATTCATATCGAAAATCACATTAATCCAAAAACAAGACACGATTCATCTTCTTCAATCATTTACATATTTATTCACTTCCATGTTTGTAAGAATTTACCATTAAAACCATAGTTAGAATAAGTACTAATATGTGCTTAAAAAAAAAAAAAAACAAGGGTGACCCAAAATAGAATCACAACTTGCTTGTTTGTTGTCTACTTTCGTGAAACGGTTTTCCAAATCTGGTAACGTGAGCATAGACCTCTTTATTCAGAGTTGTTTGTTTGTTGATATATGTAGTCTAGAGCTATATCATGTAACTTTGTGTGGGGTTGGCTCAGAAGCTTGATAGGAGCTCTAATCCCTTCGTAGAATCGCAGGAGAGACTTTTGAACCGTGACAAGAGATTAGGGATGAGCTCGGGACGGTATCGGTACCAATTGATATCGATTTCGAAAATTTCGAAAATCCAATACCGATATAAAAAACATATGGTACGGTACCGGTATGGTATCGGTATTTTACCTTAAAATACCGATACCATACTGATACCGAAAACCTCTAAATGTGAGTACCGATACCGAACACCCTCGATTCGGTACGGGATTGGTATCGGTTCGGTATTCGGTGCAATATGCTCATCCCTAGAAGAGATGATGCATATAGTTTTTGTTTTTCCGTATACGTATTGATATTGTGTTGTTTTGTATTGTATTGTAGGGTCAAGATCGTGTACAAAGTGCTTTTTTTGTGAGAAGTGTGAGAAGTATTAAAAATTGATACTTAGGCATCATTTTTTGAACTTAGTCGTGATGTTTTGGATTGTTTTGCCTATAAAAACACCAAACATAACAATTAAAAACCGAAAACAATGTATTTTAGGCTTAAAACTTAAAACACCATGCTAAGAACATAAGCAGTGTGTTTTAAGCGTTAAGTAGTGTGTTTTAGCTGTTTTTTAAATTTAATAACTATAATACATTGTATTGTGTTTTAGATTGTTGTGTTTGGTGTTTTTCAAGTTAAAACAACCTAAAACATCATTCCTAAATCCAAAAAAATGATGTCTACATGTCAATTCTTAGTCCTTCTCACACTTCTCACGAAAAATGTACTTTGTACAGGATCCTAAACCTTGTATTGTATTGTATTATATTGTATTATATATATATATATATATATATATATTATATCAGAGCATATCATATTGTGTGATGTATATGTTATGATTGTATTGTATTGTATTATATATATTATATCAGATCATATCATATTGTGTGATGTATATGATATGATTGTATCGTATTATATATATTATATCATATCATATCATATTGTGTGATGCATATGATATGATATCATAATAAATCTTATTATATCAAAATATACCATTACAACCTACTTGGGGAAACTTCTAACTTGTTTCGCTTCTATTAATTATTTTAATTTTACCGCACCACCTCTTGTGGTGTGATCGTAAAGATGTTGGTGTTTTAAAGGAGAGATTGAGAGTTCAAGCCTCATAAAAGACAAAATTAAGTGTATTTAAATGGGACAAAGATTTAGCCGTTCAATAAAAAAATTTATTTTAATTTTACCCATTGTGTATGGATCGACTTGCCACCTCTACCTTCTTAGATATTATATGATATCATAAAAATATGTCTTTGTGTAGCTTGAAGAACTTCGAGCTGATGTTGTGGACTTGAAGGACATGTACCAGGAACAACTAATATCTAATTTGGCAATCAAGGTTAATAATGACACTAAGGGTCTGTTTGGTATGGGGTAATGGAATGAGAGAGGGAATGGAATGGAAGAGGTAATGGAATGGGAGAGGTAATGGAATGGATCATTACCATTCCATGTCTTGTTTGGTTATCATGTGGGAATGAAATCAAGTCTTACTTTGTGTTATATGGTATGTAAAAAAATGAAAATATAAAATCGATGGTGACTGGTGGGTGGCGGCAGTGACGGTGGTGGTGGGCGGCGGCGGCAACGGTGGTGGTGGCAGTGGGCGATGGCGGTGACGATTTGTTGGTGGGCGACGATGGCAGTGGTGGGTTGCAGCGGTGACGGTGGGTGGTGGTGGTGTGATGACAGTGGTGGAGGCAGTGGGTGGCAGTGACGTAGGTGGTGGTGGTGGTTGGACGGTAGTGACAATGGTGGGTTACGACGATGTAGCAATGGTTGCGGGTGGCGGCAATAGGCGGTGGTGGTTGGATGATGACAACGATGGCGGGTTGTAATAATAATAATAATAATAATAATAATAATAATAATAATAATAATAATAATAATAATAATAATAATAATAATAATAATAATATATTTGTTTCCATTCCTTGAAGGAATGAAAAAAAAACACCACCTTACCAAGGAATGAAAATTCTTAAAATGGAAGGAATCTCATTCCTTATGGAATGATCCATTCCATTACTACATGGTAACCAAACATGTTTAATTTCATTCCATGGGAATGATCTATTCCATTCCACCTTTGATTCATTCATACCAAACGCTACCTTAGTATTAGTATTATTAGAATGGTTATATTTTTCAACCCCGAGACGCTCCCGAAAAGAATTGATAGTTGCTGACATGGCGTTAAATGGTGGCCTCAACCATCTATTGATTATGCCACGTGGCATAATGAGATGCAATGATTACAACTTCCAACTTAAGTGTTTGTTTAGTTGATTAGGTTAGGAATTATAAGAGCCATTAGAATGTGAGAAATTAGAGAGATGTGATGCGTTTTTTAATAGTTGCAGCTTACATAAGTGATTCTTTAGATAATTACTGATTAGGTTTTAGATTAGGGAATATGAGTTATTACTGATTAGAATACTATGAACATGCAATGATTGAGAGATTTTGAGGTTAGTTAACTTGAGCCATTTGCAATAGGTTATAACGTAAAATTAGATTTTTTAACCCCGGGACCTTCCCGGGGTAATCAGCTAGTATAAAAATAAAATACATAAACCATAAACCGTCCAACACTTGTAGCCCAGTTGGTTGAGGGCCTAAAGTTTCCTATGGGAGGCTTGGGTTCAATTCCCACTAGCTACATTTGGAGGACATTGGTGGAGGGGAAATGAGGGATGACCCAACCATTGGTTTGGGTTCGAGTCCTGATCCCGACTGGTTTTACCGATTATTTCACTGTCGTGCCTTCGGGCGGGTGAGTGGTCGGGTTTTCCCAGGAATTGGTGGCAATTGGTGGCCCGGGTACTCTCGAGTACCTGATTCGCCAAAAGGGTATCCGAAAGTGCTCGGAAATTGATTTGTTGGCCGTTCAAAAAAAAAAATATATAAACCATAAACCATGTATATTTTCATAATCCAGTTCTACTTTGAAAGTAAAAACTTAACAAAACAACATGGATGAACCGTTCACAACCTCCAACTTAAAAAAAAAAAAAATTAAATCCAAACCACACGACGAGTACATTACTTCTTCATCAACTTTTTTTGCAACATCTTCGTCCACCTAACCCTGGTGAATTCCGAACCACAGTCGGAATTATCAAGCTTCGCCAGTGGTTACTCCAACACCCAGTTTCGTCTCTCCCGTAAATAACCCACGCTGCATGACGTTGGCTGTGTGTTCCAACAGATCAATCTCTGATTCCAGAGCCCCCCATTCGAATTCAAGATCCTTCACGTCTCCTCCCACACGTTTTGCTTCCAACAGTTGCTGCTTCTTGCACGACAGTTCTGTTTTCCGTTGTTCGATGGTTGCCATGATTACCGGAAGCTTTGTGATGAACGAAGATTGTCTGTCCATGGGAATGGTTTGGTTTGGTTTGGTTTGGTTTGGTTTAGGGATTAATTAGGGGGTATTTATAATAGATAGAGGTTTCTTGGGGAGGAAGAGAGAATCATTTACCCTATCTCTAATATTAATATTATCTTTTATAAGATTTAATTTTCCCTTTTTATATGGTATATCGTTATCACCTAAGTGGAAAATTCAATAGCATATGCACCCCAATGATCTCGACTCAAGAGGCTACTCAAGGTGTTCAACTGACAACTGATCGTGTTTACATGTTGATGGGTCAAACCAAAGCGCAACGTTAGCGAAGTTAGTGTTGTGGATGAGTTAGTACAGGGTACGGGCCACGTCAATCGCTTCATCCTCGGTTAAACCTTCCTCGTTGTTCAACGCATTGTTAAAGAACCTCTGAAATATTACACACTTTATTTGCATAAGCATAAACCGTCCAGTTATTTGATTTACATTACGATTGTTTTCACTCATTGTTGATGGAATATATTCAAAACGTTTTCCAAAACTGTTGTGAATCTTGAGGTTGTGCTTGCTCGACGGCATTAACTCAACTCGTGGCCAAAGCGATATCCTCTTCCTCGATCCAACGTCTTGACATTTTAAAATTCAATAGAAAAAAAATGAGAGTAAAAATCGGAGAGTGTTGAGTTGGGTAGAAAAATTAAGTGGGTGTGGTATATAAATTGAAGGCTTTAAAAATTTAAAAGTAAAGTTTTATTACCATATGACCGTTGCAAACAGTGAAATTTTTTAACGGCCCATCAAATCCACATGTTGTTCTTTGTTAATTTCCTGGTGAAGTAGGCAATAGCGCCCTCCAAAGGCACTCAGGCAATGGGTGGGGGCATTATTGATGGTTAATCGGCTAAGGTGGAGCGACTGCTACCACGTATCACCGGAAAACATGTATATTAAAATTTAATTTAGTTTAAATTAAAAGCATAATTCAAATTAAAAAAAAAACATATACATAATTAAGGTAATAAATAAATAAATAAATTAAACTAGTTTCTCCATTAGTTACTATTGGTCCTTAAATTTTGCAAAGTAGAAATTTGGTTAAAGTCATGGCCATTGGCATGTTTGAACTCGACTTTAGCTACTTCATTTGCTTCCTCTATCGTTAGGTCACGCCCCTCAATTTCATGACCCTGTTGTAGAGTAGATGAAATCTTGTATCCTTTTTACGCATATCACCAAATGAAATAAGTTGATGTGCAGTGTGATCGGTGTGACCCATATATAGATGGAAGCGATAGAAATCACCATGCAGTACGAAGACGCTCCAACAGAAGGTGTGCCTTCTTGGACTTTTACCCATGCCATAGTCAAGGCTATCACCTCTTCTTCGATTCATCGTGTTCTTGCCATTTGGTATCGTATTTCCCCCAAGTCTGGTGACTCCAACCAAATGCATCTTTTAATGGTGTTATATTTTAATTATAGTGTGACACCCGACAATTTCAGGTTAACTTTCCTAACAAACATTTACAGTCTACCTTAGCAAAACGTTTATAAAACAAACTTAATTGCGTTAATTAAGTGAGTCTGACTTACACAAACAGTCATGGGTTGATATTTCGGGGAATTATCGCACGATTCTTTTATCCCGAACGTTGCTGAACCAAAGTAATAAGCAACTTGAAATAGTTCGTATATATATGTATACACACACATATACATACTAGCAGGGTGCTTGAATGATGCGCCAGGAGGGACACATGCATTTCTAAGGTTGCGCATGGCTCAATTCATGTCACACCCAACCCGAACGGGCTGACGTGTCACTCTTACATAAATCAAATATATACCTAACACAATCCGTGTTGACGAACAAAGTCTAGAGTCAAAAAGAAAGAAAGTACGTCTTAAATTATTTGTAACTTCAATAAAGAAAAATGAGAGTTTAATTATTCTTGAGCTTCATTTCTCTCTCACTCATCCTCGATATCCCAGGTTACCTGTGAACACATCAGACAAATAAAACAAAGAAAATATGGTTGAGCCAAAGCTTGCTCCGTAAATCAATAGTATAATTAAAGGCATGCAAACATAATACGAAGTGGTACTAAAACTAAACTGATGTAAATGATGAAATGGAAACAAATAGTGATACTGCTTAAGTCCCAAAACTTATACAAAACATATGTTGAATAAAATCAGAAGCATAACCCGATACGTATTTGGAAACATGATAAGATACATAATTAGAACACGTCACACGTATCAAAACAACACTGAACAAATACTAAACTACGCGACTATACGTATCAATAAATGATGTAATGCGAATATGAGACAATTGACGGAACAAATAAAATGTGTGCTGCAAAGTAAAGGATGTGATAAATGGAATTTATAGAGAAATGTTTTTATTTTTTTTAAGTTGTTTATTAGTTATATTTGCTTTTCATTATTTTTACGTTTATTATTTCATAAAACATGTTCAAAATACATAAATAAATACATTTTTTAAAACCTTTTCTCTTTGTAAACAAACTTTTTAAAATCGTTCTTTTACATGTTCATTTTTAAAAAAGTAATTACACCATTAGTCCTTGTGGTTTTTACCAAGTTTCAATGTCAGATTCTAATGGTTTAAAGTAACAACTTGAGGTATTAGCATTTTAATTTCTTTCAATGTGCAGGTATTAGTGACTAACCCCGTTAATAATTAACTGAGATGACCCTCCCGTGCCCAACACGTGAAGGTATTTTTGTCCACGCACAAACTTTAATTTAAAACCATTTACATAAAAAACCCAATAAAACCCATAACCGTATAACTTGTTCTTCCCTTTCTTGCAATTCAAGCCCTCAATCGTCCAACTAACAATCACGGTTCTCTGCAAATGCGGTAACAAATTTGTTTCTTTCAATGCCTTCACTACTAGTCTACAAATGTATATGTTCTAGGGCTTCGAATTGGGGATAAGTGCTCGTTTGATTAATATTAAAATATTCGCCAATTGAGAGAAATTTAGTAAATAAATAGCCAAAAATCTTTTTATGGAATTTAAATCTAAGATGGTCACAATAATGTGTTTAAAGTATAAAAATAATTTTTGTAAAATTATTTTTTTTAAAATAGATTATTAAATCTATTTATTACAAATTGTCAAACTTTAACTTTAATATTTTAAAAATACTAAAATTAAAGAATTATCATTTTAAAAATTATATTTCTGTTCTAAATGATCAGAAATAATTTGTATAAAATTTTGGTGCAAAAATAACAAAAATTGAATTTATTATGATTTAATTAAGATTAAAACTAATAAAAATTGATTAAAAATATAAAATAAATGATTTTTCGGAATTAAAAATCATTCCAGCAAAGTTTTTTCTTTTTACAAACTCAGGATAATTTTTGTGGAAATTTACAAAATCGTTTTGATATTTTTATGGATTTTTATAACTATAATAGTATAAATTTGATTTAATTATTATAAATATTAAATAAATGAATTTCAGAAAAATAAAAGTTGTAAATAAAACTTTGACATCTGTTTTGTTAAAGATAATTTTTTTAGAATTTATAAGAAAGTTTTAATAATTAAAAATGAATTTACAAATTTAAATGTAATATATATATATATATATATATATATAATTTGGTTTCAAAAAAAAAAATTAAAAGGAGTGGAAAAAGGGACGCCCAGCAGGAATCGAACCCGGGTGCCCTCAGTCACCAACAACGATCACAACCACTTGGCCAAGGCCTGTGGTTGTGATTAACCTCTATTTGAATAACATAAATATACTGCATCGATCTAGTTTATCCCCAAATCCATATTACGAGCCCTAGCTTTTCCAATCAAGCAATCCACACACTTTTAACCCGATTATTGTTAGGGCTTTCATTGTGTGGATTCCGATTAACAAAACCCACTAAAGAAATTACACTTACAGTGATGAATCATGTGATTATTGCCCGGTCAAAAGAAAAGTCAAACTCGCTCAAGAAGCTTTAGAAAGACTGATTTAAACAGAAATTGGAGACGTAGAAAGAATAATCGGCGAGTTAAGAGTGAATTAAGAGGTTTAATTTATAGTGTGCAGGCCTAGGTGATCGAATTGGTATGTGTTGACTAAGAATTGAATGTGGGACGCGTTTAATCTTAAATCAGGCAACAATTGAATGGTATTAGCTGTGTGTCCGAGTCAGAATTGACCGATAATCAAGTAACCTCCCTAAACTGGATTGATTACGCGTCAATTATGTTGATTGATTGGGTCAAATCTGCTGTCTCGCGTGTGTACTAGGAAGAAGGAGAATAAACTGAGTTGAGTGATGTTATATACTATTTAAGTTGGGTTTAAACCAACAAGGAAGTGTGGAGCAGGTGGTTGTTTCGTGTTGTGGGGGTCTTGCTGGCCGGCTGAGGGCTCGGGTTAGAGTCCCGGCCCCAACGTTTCTTTTTTTTATTTTATACAAAGAGGGCTTTAGGGCCTTGGGGTTTGGGCTCTGATGTTACTTGGGCTTGTGTTCGTGGGCTCAGAGTGGTTTTAAAGGTTTGGGCATGTTGGGTTGGGTTTAGTCATAATAACATTTAAACAATATTATTATTATTATTATTATTATTATTATTATTATTATTATTATTATTATTATTAATCTTATATATATGTATATATAAGTTGTGTGGTCGGAAAATTAAACTTAGACACATTGTGAATGATAGAAGAAAATAATATACGTATTAAAATTTGAAAATTTTAGCGATGTTACAGTCTCCCCTACTTTTAGGAACTTCGTCCCGAAGTTAAGAGAAACACTAGGTTTACAATTGGTCAACCACCGGAAACCTTGATAAAATTTCACACTACCTTAACGTACCTGTAAATTCATGATTACGTTCCGGACCGTAATTACCAATTTACCTTACATTAGGGTTTTGCGCCCTTTTATGACTCTATTGATTGTTGAGCAGGTCTGATAGTCTCCACCAGTCGTTGAGCAGGTGGTAGGGCCTCTCCCGACTGTTGGAAAGACATGATGACCTCTACCAATCGTTAAGTAGGTTGTTTGGTAGTCAACTAACTGTCGTACAAGTAAGCAAGTATGATCATAGATATAGCAATTAGTTCACATTCAAACAAGCATGCACACAGATGTTATAATAATACTCAAATTTTATTACTTGAAAATAAAATGTCAATACATGGAATTAAAGAGAAAAATAGACATCATTCAGATGGTAGAGTTTGCTGTTAAGTAGCTGGAGGGTCTCAAGTGGGTTAATTGGAGCATCAAGAGCGTTTGTAGCAGGAATTCGGCAAACATCCGCAAGATGTCCATACCTTTGACAATTGGTACACTGACGGCAGGGCCCTTGGGTTGGATGGTGATACTGGCAGGTGTCACACTTAGGTAGCTTCCCGCGGTATTGTTTCTTGTTGGGTGGGGTAGTGGTGTCTTTTGCAAAATTCCTGGCCTTGCGCTTTCCGTTGGTTGAGGCCTCAGTTTTGATTTTAACAGCAGGTTGGGGAGTATCTTTTGCAACAGTTTTCTTCTCCCCTTTCCGGGTCAGGGTTTCTGCCTTTACATGGTTATCTGTTAAGGTGGCAGCCAACCGCTTTGCTTCCTCCAAAGTAGCCGGGTTGGTGGGTTGATTAGGGTTTGGGGTCTCGCGACATGTGTTGACCAGATGGCCATGCCTACCACAATTGGTGCACAAGCGACACGCTGATACAGTGGGATGATGTCGATTGCATGTGTTACACAATGGATAGTTTCTTGTATAATCCCTGGTCTTACGTTTCTGATTCTTGGTAGTTACCGTGGCCATGATACTTGTTCTCTTGCCTTTTCGAACTAAGGTCATGTTCCTTTCGTGATTTCCAACGCCATTTCCATTGCCATTCCCATCCATTTGGATGTCTTGAGTCAACAAGTTAGAAACCAGAGTTGTGATTTGTTGCGCCAATTGTTGGGAAATAATCGCAGCTAGTTGGGCATCACCTCCATTGTTGTGGTTAGTGTTGTGGTCGGGGTTGTGGTTGCTGTTCCCTTCCTTATGATTGTCACCACTGTTAATGCGAGTGTTGTGACGTGGAGACATGATCTGTAGGAGACACAATGAAATGAATGGGGTTATATAAGGAATGTAATCATTTATTCATTAATTAAAACGAATAAACGAAAACGTTGACTTATCAAAGATTCTAGATTCTAATAACATATGAAGACATGCTTTAGCCTATAAGTGAACACTCATCCCGAGAATTCCCAGGTAGGCATCCGGGTCCCTCGTCTGATTGGGATATATGCGCAATGCCAGCCTAGACAGAAGACTCAGAATACAGGCGTTCACCCTTCCAGATTGCACGTGTTCGTTATTAAAATTTAGAACTTCGACGAGATCTCAAAGGGGTTCAGGTTAAACCCGAGGAATTTGTCCTATTAGTCTAAGAGTAGATCCACTGATGGAGAGCAACCTTCTTGTAGGAATGAAAGTAGGGATAAGAAGTAGGAGGGAGATAGAGAATAGCAAGTAAAGGAAGCAAGTACTGGTTAAATCCTATGGTTATAGACTAGATTATTTTTCTAATAACCTAATTCTCTATAACCATGCTTCTCATACCAATCTGTAACACCCCAACCGATGGCGGAAACATCGGGATGTCACGTATTGATGATTGTCCAGTAGCTCATGGTGAATAATAAATTCCATTAAATGATTTAAATGAATTACATACAATTGTTCTAGAATTTGTACATCAAATTGAATAAAACTATACACATATCTTCAAGCATCAATTCAAATCTTCAAGCAATTAGAACCTGAAACATGTTAAGTTGAAAAGGTTTTTGGGTCAACAAAAGTTGGTGAGAATTACATAGGTTTTTGATAATTGAATAAAAATGTTGTGCAATTCATGTGTCATGTCAATCAAGCCCATATGTGAGAACATACTAGAAATAAATCGAGTGCATAACCAACCCTGGTGACTGTTATAATATGATACATCCCATACGCTCATGGTTCACTTGAATATGTTATACGATAACAAACACCCACGCTACCTTTGTAGGAGGCACGTATCCGGGTGGGATTGTCAGTCCAATAGATCTATCAATGTATACCGTCGGCTTGTACGGAGTTAATGATTATGCTAGAATGGTGCTTACTCTAATCATGCTCAAGACATAATGCAACATAGAAAACACATAGACACATTGATGATTGAATTGCATAAATGATGTTGTAACATGTTTCACCCCAAAAATGGTGATAAATAGAAAAGGGGCTATGTAAAACTCACCTTAGCAAAATGTTATCTCTTGAAAATAGTGTGTTGCCCAAATGTGTCAAGTAGCACCCTATAATTAGGTAATAAATATGTCTAAGTCTATCTAGTCTACAAATGTATATGTTCTAGGGCTTCGAATTGGGGATAAGTGCTCGTTTGATTAATATTAAAATATTCGCCAATTGAGAGAAATTTAGTAAATAAATAGCCAAAAATCTTTTTATGAAATTTAAATCTAAGATGGTCACAATAATGTGTTTAAAGTATAAAAATAATTTTTGTAAAATTATTTTTTTTAAAATAGATTATTAAATCTATTTATTACAAATTGTCAAACTTTAACTTTAATATTTTAAAAATACTAAAATTAAAGAATTATCATTTTAAAAATTATATTTCTGTTCTAAATGATCAGAAATAATTTGTATAAAATTTTGGTGCAAAAATAACAAAAATTGAATTTATTATGATTTAATTATGATTAAAACTAATAAAAATTGATTAAAAATATAAAATAAATGATTTTTCGGAATTAAAAATCATTTCAGTAAAGTTTTTTCTTTATACAAACTCAGGATAATTTTTGTGGAAATTTACAAAATCGTTTTGATATTTTTATGGATTTTTATAACTATAATAGTATAAATTTGATTTAATTATTATAAATATTAAATAAATGAATTTCAGAAAAATAAAAGTTGTAAAAAAAACTTTGACATCTGTTTTGTTAAAGATAATTTTTTTTAGAATTTATAAGAAAGTTTTAATAATTAAAAATGAATTTACAAATTTAAATGTAATATATATATATATATATATATATATAATTTGGTTTCAAAAAAAAAAATTTAAAAGGAGTGGAAAAAGGGACGCCCAGCAGGAATCGAACCCGGGTGCCCTCAGTCACCAACAACGATCACAACCACTTGGCCAAGGCCTGTGGTTGTGATTAACCTCTGTTTGAATAACATAAATATACTGCATCGATCTAGTTTATCCCCAAATCCATATTACAAGCCCTAGCTTTTCCAATCAAGCAATCCACACACTTTTAACCCGATTATTGTTAGGGCTTTCATTGTGTGGATTCCGATTAACAAAACCCACTGAAGAAATTACACTTACAGTGATGAATCGTGTGATTATTGCCCGGTCAAAAGAAAAGTCAAACTCGCTCAAGAAGCTTTAGAAAGACTGATTTAAACAGAAATTGGTGACGTAGAAAGAATAATCGGCGAGTTAAGAGTGAATTGAGAGGTTTAATTTATAGTGTGTAGGCCTAGGTGATCGAATTGGTATGTGTTGACTAAGAATTGAATGTGGGACGCGTTTAATCTTAAATCAGGCAACAATTGAATGGTATTAGCTGTGTGTCCGAGTCAGAATTGACCGATAATCAAGTAACCTCCCTAAACTGGATTGATTACGCGTCAATTATGTTGATTGATTGGGTCAAATATGCTGTCTCGCGTCTGTACTAGGAAGAAGGAGAAGAAACTGAGTTGAGTGATGTTATATACTATTTAAGTTGGGTTTAAACCAACAAGGAAGTGTGGAGCAGGTGGTTGTTTCGTGTTGTGAGGGTCTTGCTGGCCGGCTGAGGGCTCGGGTTCGAGTCCTGGCCCCAGCGTTTCTTTTTTTTATTTTATACAAAGAGGGCTTTAGGGCCTTGGGGTTTGGGCTCTGATGTTACTTGGGCTTGTGTTCGTGGGCTCAGAGTGGTTTTAAAGGTTTGGGCATGTTGGGTTGGGTTTAGTCATAATAACATTTAAACAATATTATTATTATTATTATTATTATTATTATTATTATTATTATTATTATTATTATTATTAATCTTATATATATGTATATATAAGTTGTGTGGTCGAAAAATTAAACTTAGACACATTGTGAATGATAGAAGAAAATAATATACGTATTAAAATTTGAAAATTTTAGCGATGTTACAGAAGGGTGTAATTAACTCTCTTTAAAATATTTTCAAAAAAATGAATTATTTTAAATATATATATATATATATATATATATATAATGAATGGATCAAGGAAAAGAAGTTTACAAAATGAACTATTTTTAAATCATTTTTCTTTTAATAAAAACTAGGATGTTGCCGTCGGTCGCGCGTTGCGGCGACGTCAAAATTTAAAGTAACTCGAATTTTTACTATCAAATATTTGACACAACTCATTTTCGAACAAATTTTACGTAAATATATAGACCAATTGAAAACACACATAAAGGTAAAGACAAAAACACATTATATTTGACTTTACTAAATACCGAGAAAAAATGTGTCAAAACGTAAACCAACACGGATTTATACCGAAATGTTCTTAAAATAAGCACGCAAGAAAATACTGTTTTTAAGTTAAAGAATGGTACCACACGTTAAGGCGGCGTTGAAACGTAAAGTAACTCGTATTTATATCGCCTAGTGAAACGTATATTTGACCAGACTCGTTTCTAAACATAATTTATGTCAAAATGTAGACCAACCGAAAATGTACATATAAATAAGCACGAATTATATTATTTTTGAATCACGTATATAAAAATAAGAATGTAAAACTTATGTAAATCACTAAGAACGTTTTAGAGGGTCAAAAAATAAAAACGTAAAACTTGAAAGGGTCAAAATGACATTTTACAACGTTTTAGAAATAAGTTAAACTTATGTAAATCACTAAATCATAATTGTTCATAAAGAAAGTAAGAAACTCTCTTCACGTTTAAATATCTTAATAGTTAAATTAAATAAATATGTACACATATTGTCGATGGTGAAACTTTGGGTCAAGGGATAAAATAGACTTTTTTTGTGACACATTGACATAGTGGATTACAGGTAATTCATGATGATTACTAAAGTTGAAGTTTGAAAAAAAAAATGGGAAATCAGCAGACAGTTCTCAACTCTATCTTTGCATTTGAGCTCTTCGGTCTATCTCCAACGACTTCACCACCACAACCAAATCCACCTTCCGATCTCTGTAAGATAATCTTTTCGTCGGGGATGATGAGGTAAGATAATCTTCAGCATTTACAATAGGTCCTCTTCTCCGGAAGATAGCCGTGTCCAACGACTGAGATCGAACGACAACTGTAGATCGAAGCTTCCATGTCAAAATCCGGCCAGATCTAGGAGAGTGGATGTCTTCAGATCCGTCATCAGTGCTTCTATGACAACGGTTTAACATCCCCGATCTCCCCAACGCCTTGCGCCGTGACCGTAGCCACTGCCCTCTAGTCAATTTTTAACCTCATCTACTTTTAGGGGTTTTAGTTGAGCCCTCTAAGCTTGACTGCTATTGTCAAGATCTCTTTTAAACTGTTGTGTATACAAAGATATTAGAAGATACAGAGAAGACAAAGAGGACAGTATTGTAATTTCTTAATTTGAGAAGGGCAGTATGGTAATTTTTGCATGGTACCACCGACCATGCATTTTAAGATATATATAAATTATAAATACATTATATAAAATGGGTTAAAAAGACATTTATATGAAACAGTTTAGGCAATTTTATCAATGTTGGATGTTTAGATTGGCATAGATGGAAGTCTTTTGATGTATGAGTCCTTTTGGTTGTTTCTCTAGCCTTGCTAGCGACTTGCTACTAGATCGTTTTCATTAATAAAAGTTTCCGTTTGTAAAGAAAAGAAATATAACCTACATATAAAACACACAGGTACACGTACAATATTTTTATCCATACTCACACAACTATACATCATCTTCAACCAATATAAAAACATACACATGTATGCATATTCAACACATATTACTCACACAGATTAGAAACACGCACACACACACCTGCAAAACTTGCATACACACACAAAAAAACACATATGCGCACACAATACACACTTACGAACACACATCAGAGAACACTTAAGTCCAATATTCAAATACATATTCAAACCCACATACACAACAAACGCCCACTGTCTTTCTCAAAATAATATGGTACCAAAAAATCCAATAATTCAAGTCCCTAGTTTGTCGGAAACACAAAAAGGAATTTTCGACTGCATTTTCGAACATGTTAATCAAAACAGACCAAAGTCAAGAAGCAAACGATTACCTCTATAAACAAAAACAAAACAAATCAGGACAGCGACAGTGACAAATTTAAGAAGAAGATGTTGGAAAAATGGGTAGTGAAAATGAATTTTCACTAATTTTGGACTCAAATAAATGTATTTATATATGTGATATATAAATAATTATTTCCGGATTTGTGTACTATATTGTGAGAGTATCACAACGAATCAAACCACGTCCAAAATGGAGCTAAGATGAATGAGATATCGAAGCTTGAAAGTTGTAGGTTTGAACAACCAAAGATGAGAAAATGGATTAACATTGGTGGGATTACAAAACAAGAAGTGATTTATAAGGAGGAGCACTCCTTATATATTGTTTAGCTTGAACCAAACACTAGTGGGACCCTAACTCGCACACGCGCGCGCGTGGGCGATGGGCGCAATGTGGCGCTTTGATGGCGCACTTTGCACTTCGCACACTCACAGCACTGCTTGAGAGCCGCCTGGCGTGCGTGTGACGGGTACCATATGACACTGGTGGTCATCCGCGGATAACGTAGCTGCGCAAGACTATAGTGGCGCATGACCATGTAGCACCCTGGTTAGTGCGTGTCATCTTGGTCAGTACACGGCTCACACAGCATTGGAGCAGAAGTCTGCTACGAGTCAGTTGACTTGGTCAAACCGACTGTTTCAAGTCATGCCATAAAGTAACTTGACAGTTTCAAGTTCACCACTAAAATCCATTTTATTAGTATTTATTATTGTTTATTACAAGATTTATGATCTTGTTAATTACAATATTAAATATGAAAATGTTTCATATTTGTTTTTGTCAATATAAAAGATGAGTTATGTGCTCAATTTTGATGAGATGAAGAACAACAATCTCATGACAAAAATCTCTAGAAACATTGAGAGGAGTACTCTCAAGTGTTCCATGACTTTCCTTTTCTAACTTTTACGAACACCAAATGACCCGGTGGAATTTTGGGCTCAAGACTATCCGGCAGTACGACTACTGTTCCGGTTGTTGTACCATAGGAAACAGCCCGTCTGAGAGGAGGCGCAGAATCTGTTTTAAGAGCCCCGTGTCAAACACGATCCTCAACCAAAAACCGTCTGCAACAAGTTTGTTTATTTTTACAGCGGAGCATTATATTAGATGGTTTGGTTGAAGTTCATCAAAAACTTATGCTTGAATATCAAATAGGTACATGTATTTTGTATCTTATTTTTTTATTTTAGTTTTGTAATCGGTAGTATACTTTTATATTTCCTATGAATAACGAGGGTCTCGTTATTATGGTTATTTTATTATTATTTAATAAAATTATAAACCCTATTTCCTACATAAGATGCGATGGTGATGTGAGGCGGTCTACGATTGTGTACGGGGTAGCACAACATGGAGGTTGTAGTGTTCCGGAATTAATAAAGCAAATATAAAACAAAGCTCAAATTAGGAAAACATGGTGGTTATTCGGTACCTGGTTAACGGCGGCATAATGTTGTATTGCGGCATTGGCAAATGGTGATGGTTGTGATCAGACGGTGTGGCTAGAGCTGAAAGCAAATCAATCAGAAGTCGGGGTTAAGGTTCAATTGCATGATCAAAACACTTTAAAAGAAGGGATGGTTATCGATATTACCGTATTCGTATTCCCAAATCTTCGGACTGGTCATTTGAAACGGAAATCAAAATAGATGAATGCATAGGTGTACCGCATTTGAACATCATTATCATTATATAAAATACTAGGTTTGAGACCCGTGGGCACCCACGGTGCAAACCAAAGAAAAAATAAAAAAGTATAAAAATAATACTTGTATTACTGAAGTTGTATGTACATAACGTCAATGTAGATAAGTAAAAAAAATGCATCAAAATGTTATAAAATTATTCATAAATCTTGAAATACTTCTTTGTACACAACGTTTGATGTTTTGTTCATCTAGTATAACTATCTTCAACCCATCTCGACTTTTGACCCTTGATAGCGCAACATACAACTTCCCGTGTGAAAAACTGGATCCTTCAAATACAAACCAACTCTGGATAAGGATTGTCCTTGACTCTTGTTTATTGTCATTGCGAAAGAAACAGCAGGTGGGAATTGTCTTCTGTTAAATTTAAAAGGAACTTTCTTATCCGAAGGGGATAAAGTAATTCTTGGGATAAACGTTCGAATTCCAATGTTACTTCCTGAAATGATTTTCGCTTCAATTACACGTTTTCCCATTTTAACAACTTGTAACCTTGTCCAATTACACAAACCGCTTTTCTAATCAATGTTTCTGAGTAACATTACGGGGACACCAACATTCAAAACCAAACGGTGGTTTGGTTTTCCATAAAACTTAAGACCATTCAAAACATCAGGAGAAACTAATCTTTCATCAACCTATTCATTAACATCTTTGGACTGACAAACACTATCTGAACTTAGATACTCAAATTCCTCACCAGGAAACATTGAAAGTAATTGTTGGATCAGTATGCTCTTTTCAGTAAGAACTTGCTATCTTTGACACTTAAGTGTTTAGCAAGCTCTTGTATATCAGATTGTAAGCACAGCGGAATGTATAAGTTAAAGCAACACTTTTTATACTTAGAGAGGAGTTATTACTCCCTCTTGATGATTGAAACTAATAATGACAAGTATTTATTATGAATCTAAGCAGTAAATGAGAATTAGGTACTTAGGCAGATTCACAATAAATACTGAAATGGAATAGAACAGTGAAAGTGTTTGAAGGATTTTTCTATTAAAATCAATGTCTAAAATAGAAGGTTGAAGCCTCCTATTTATAGACGTTTACATACATGTATCTTGCCCACAAAGCAAGTATACAAATATCAGAAACAAGTTGCACAAGTTGCAACATTGAAACAAACAATTACAGCTAAAAGTAATAATAAACAATAAACTACTGATACAAAAGGCGGTGGAAAATATCTGATGCTAAGTGCTGATGAATGACAAACTACTGATGAGTAGTTTGTCTTCAGTACTTCTGAAGTGAACTTGTCTGGTTTGGACTTCAGAACTTCTGATGAAGTTTCTTCTTCAGCACTTCTCATATCTTCTCTTCAGCAGTTTCTTGTCTTCTCTTCAGTACTTCTATACTTAGCCAAAATGACAGAAGTGAATTAGACTAAGGTTTCCAAAAGTGGTTTCACCAATCCTCTTTGTCCTAACAGTAATCTATCATTAATTTCTTGAACAACTTCATTCTTCGGTGACAATATAGCTCGATCTTGAAAATAATTAGGAATGTGGATGTTATCCAAAAGTGACGGATACACAAAGGATATCAAATCAGAAACATGATCAGAAGATTGAGAAATAAGTAAGTCATGAGGTATCTTAATAACATCTTCACCATCACTTATTGTATCCACCTTTCCTTCTCCTATATCTAAAAGCCAAGCTGCAAACTTTTTAGTTTTCTCGATATCATACTTGCAGCTTCCTGAAAACAACCTCATATTTTTTGTTAATTCTAAAACAACGCATTTGTGCCAAATGTATGATGAACTTGAAGAGGCATTAACAATGTCATGCCTAGTTCCATTTGGTACAACTAGTAGAATTTGTCTAAAGTCACCCCCAAAGACAACGACCTTTCCACCAAATAACAAATCAGACGAGTCAACATCATGAACACCAAATACATCTTTTAAACTTCGATCTAGTGCTTCAAAAGCATGTTTATGAGTCATGGGTGCTTCATCTCAAATAATCAAATCGGTTTTTTTAAGCAGTTGGGCAACATCGCTATTAGGTTGCATGTAGCACATAGAATTTTCAGTTAGGTTTATAGGAATACGAATCCTGGAATGTGCTGTCCTACCACCTGTCAATAGCAAAGATGCAATACCACTCGAAGCAACATTCAAAACAATCTTTCTTTTAGATCTTATTGATGAAGATAGTGTCTTCCGTAGGAGAGTTTTACCCGTACCACCGTAACCATAAACAAAAAAAACTCCTCCTTTCTTCTCCTCAACAGATTTCATTACACAGTTATAAATATTCTGTTCATCTGTTAAAGAAGCGAACCGAGTATCAAATTCTTCAACCAAACTGTTTGTGTCATATCCCAACTCCTCACAAATAAGACGATTGTCTAATAATGATACAAACTCATTCTCAGGATATGGCATACCTACGAAATGTCGTAGACTAGAGCTATTACGCAATAAGAACTTCTCAATATCAAGTAAAGATAAATTCTTAATTTCATCTTTTGAAATGATCAAATCTGAAAAAATAAAAATAAAATAAATGTGTTAGACTAAAATATATAATATAATTAACATATAAACTGAATAATTGAATATGTGGAACCATCAAAATACTATAATTTAGATGCCTAATTATTATTACTCATTACTATTTACTATATGTAAAAAAATCATAGAAAATATAAAGTAATAATATATTAAAAAATTGAAAAACCTGGACAATTTGAATCTATTCTTCTCTGGCGTGCGTAAAATGTCATTAGACAAATATTTCCATGTTTCCTCCCACACAATGTCAGGTCTTGACAAACTGTTGGACGCTAACAGAGTTGCAAATAAGTTCCTTAGATAAGGGCCAGAACCTGCAAAAGCTGCTTCCTTTATTGCTTCAACATATTCGGTATCATCATCCAAAAGTCCCATAGCATAGCATACATCCCTAAAAGAGGAATGTATAGGTGTACCGCATTTGAACATCATTATCATTATATAAAATATTTCATTTCATTTATGCATTGTTTCTTTTACACAGAAAACAAATACACATTATCAAAAATCAAAAGTCTAATTAATTTGACCGACCCAATTCTATTTATTGTTTTACTTATTTACTATTTATAATTAAAAAAATTCTGGTCTCAGCCTCAACCGAAACCGTAGTCAACGATGGATTCATCTTATTAACCAATCGATTAATTATTTCGCTTTATTTGGTTATATTGTCAGTTTTCAATTTGATGCAATTGATTTTGGTTAGTAACTAAAACCAAACTTCGCTAGCATATTTGCTTATAAGTATATATATGAAATAGAGTTATAAAAGCTAAAAATGTTCATTTCAATTTATTTAATTTTAGTTCAGTTTCATATGTTTTCGTTTTGATTTAGGTTAACGATTCAATTGTTGTCACTCAAGACATTGTTAATCTCATAAAATATCAATTTTTTATTAAAATTAATTATAGAAATACTATACTCAAATTAAAGAGAATAAAATGCTTGATTCTATGGTGTATTTTTTTTTAAAAAAAAGTGTTAGTATACAAAAAAGTTATGGTCGTTTAAAATCGTGGTGTAGTTAGTTTTTAAGGGGGGATAAAGTGTAACTACTAATTATTTATCTACAATTTGGTTAAAGATGAGGGAATTAAAATGCAATTATAATGAGGGATTAAGGTGTAAAAGTGTTTGAATGACTATTTTACGCTCATTTTACGATTGTTAATTGAAGAAACAATAAGTATCACGGTGATTATTGCTAATCTCCGTGTGGTTTATACTTACGTAACGTCAGGAATAATCCTTTACCCAAACCTCTAGGTTCAACCCGTGTAAGAATAAGGAGTGAGTGTGTGTGTGTGAGTTTAGTGAGTAACGACACGAGATGTAAGTGGTTCGGTCGAAGTTAACCTACGTCTATTGTAATTAGCCGGAATATTATTAATGAGCAAGAATTACAAGAGACTAGTATTCGGTTACAATGAATAATTTCGGATCCTTCTGCAAGGAGATGACTATCCTTATTTATAGGTGAACTCGTGGGCCTAATAGAGAAGCCCACGAGAAGTTATCCCCACTTGGGCCTGGTCAAGGCCCAAGTCCAGACTCTTCAGGAAAATGGCGGGAAAAGGCAGATCACTGTGGATGACGTCAGGCTGCAGCATGATCGTTGTTCGAGGCGGACACGTGGCAGCCTCTGACTGGCGAACGGCGGCCTTATCCTGGCTACAGTTGTTGACCATGCCACTGCCACCTGATTTGACGTCTGGCAGTAGGAGGGGATGTTGCTGGTCACTGTTGACGACGGCATGGTGGGAGCGTGGGCACAGTCATGTCGCCGTTCCTGTCAGTAGTTGTGACATCCGTCACTTTTCTTATTTAATTTAACATTTCTATGTACGTGGAAACTTCAATAAATACGACGTTGCTTTTTATCATTTTTCGGACGTTCAAAAAAAATATTCTATGACACATTCGGGTGTACATAACCATACTATAAGTTTATAACAACTCAAAAATAAAGGGAAAATTGTCAAAAAAATAAATGCTTGGGACGGGGTTCGAACCCGCGTCCCAAACCGGCCCAACACACACACACACACACACACGTTTCAAACCAACTGAGCTAAATCATCTTTCTGTTCTAAAACCCACGTGAATTATTCATATATTATGTTTGAAATTGAACAGTTTGACTAAAAAGTCAACTGCACAGATCGATCCTCAAATCAATCCCTCTTACGCGTTTTTTGAATCTGAAATGGAATGATATCGATTGCCTTTGACCATTACGCGTCAATTACAGCAACAATTATCATTAAAACCTTCCAAATCATGGTTAATTACGCGTATCATCATAAAGGTGGGTCAAGATTTCTATAATTACAAACCCGGGTGTAATAGTATAAATTGAGGCCACCCATCCAAGCTCAATGCGCCGAAGAACAAACCCCTATACTCCATTCACCCTTAAACATCTTCAAACCTACGAAATCGTGCCTGTTGACTTTATTCGTTGACCCGATCGTTCATAGCTTCAAACACGTTGTAAGTCCAATTTTCTTTGTGGGTTATGTTAGTCGGCCACATACATGAAATAGCCCCAACATTACAGGGCTATTGATTGATAATTAACGCGATTGAAATGGCTAGGGTTCTTGGCATTCGAATTGGGGTTTTGGCTAACAACTGACATCGTATAAGTTTATTATAAACTGAAAAACCATCACCAACTGACTGCAGATCAGTTGGTGAGACACTGATGTGTTAAAACACGGGCCGGCCTCAGTCTCGAGTTCGAACCCAGGCAACCACACTTTTTATCTCTAATAAATATGAATTAACCTAAGGAACCTATATAATTAATTTAAATCCAGTATAACTCGTTCTCAGGGTGTGGCTCAGTTGGTGGCCACACTTGTGATAAAGCTCGAACCGGCCAGAGGCCCGGGTTCGATTCCCATAACCAACAACCATTTTTTTGTTCCTTTTACGTATATATATTTAACATATTAAATCTTTTAAAATAGTTTTTAAATACTAAAAGTGGTTTTTAAATTCTATAAAAATTATTGTATGACCTCCTAATGGTAAAGTTCATCATACAATTTTTAGTTTTTTAAAAATAATTTATTTAATATATATTATTAATAATACAAGTTTATTCATTTATAATTATAAAATTCAATAAAAATATCTAAACGATTTTATAAGATTCCATAAAAATTATTCTAAACTTGTATAGCAATAAACATTTCAGAAATAGTTTTTATTTCAGAAAAACCATTCATTTTATATTTTTAATTAATTTTTGTTAGTTTTAATCATAAATAAATCATAATAAATTCATTTTTCAATATTTTTGCACCAAAATTTTATATAAATTATTTCTACTTATTTAGAACTGAAATACAATTTTTAATTCTAAAATTCTTTAATTTTAATATTTTTGAATATTAAAGTTATATTTTGACAAGTTGAAATAAATAGATTAAATATTCTATTTTCAAGAGAATAATTTTATAAAAATTATTTTCATACTTAAAACTTCATATTGTGACCATCTTTAACTTAAAAATTTACAAAAAGACTTTTGTTTATTTATTTATTATATTTCTTATATTTAATAAACAATTTGATTATTAATTAAATAAATACTTATCCCCAATTCGAAACCCTAGAAATATATGTATCCTAGAATTATTTCCCTTACATATTATCAAATTCTTTAGGTTAATCCTTTGGGGTAATCTCAATTCAAATTACGTCGTCTAGTTGAATTTCAAGCTATTACGTGAATAGTGAGTATTTCCTATCCCCTTTTTGCTTTTATTCATTTTTGGGGTGTTACATGTACACTATTACAAAATTCAAATACAAGTTTACATTTTCACAATACAATTCTAGTACTATGTGCATTGCTTACAACGTGCTTTATGCTTAGACAATACATGTGGAATACATTTGTACTTAGTGAAATCATTAACATGGTACAAGCCGACCTTAACATTGGATAGCGCTATTTGGATTGACAACCCGCCTAGGTTGATTCTCCCCCTTTTTCATCGTAGAATCCGTGGCCATTGTTAAGTTTTTATCCATTTATTGGATAAGTACACCGCCATTCATTTAGTACATTATACAGTCACATGATTGATTTCGCTCATTTGTATGATACATAGTTTACATATTTGCACTGTAGCTTGCACTTGAATTGTATATCTTTTAAACTTACTATATATATTAAAACTAGGAATGCTCACCAACATTTCATATGTTGACCAAACCTATTTTTGTACATGTTTCAGGTGCAGTTTAATCTAGTGCTTTAGCAAGGGACTTTTAGTGCTTTATTTTAATCAGTTATTTCAATATTTACGTTTCACTTAGACTTTGTATTTTCCATTTCCATGTAAGACAATTTTGGCTTATTTAATAATATTTACATTTTAGTACCATGTGCTTTTGAACAATCGTCACTACGTGACACCTCGATGATTCCGCCATCGGTTGGGGTGTTACAGATTGGTATCAGAGCCATGGTTATAGGGAACTAGGTTATTAGATGAATTGGCCTAGACTATAACCGAATTTCAACTTTCAGGTACAACATTTCCTAATTTATCATTCCCCTCATTTCCCTCTACTTTCCTCCCTCAATCTTTTCCCTTCTTCTCCATTTCTCCTCATCTTTCATCATGGTATATAGAGATGGTGTCCTACAAGGAGTGGAAAGACTACATCATCATGGAGCGGGAGCAGTACCTTTCATGAAGACACTCTTAGGCTTAATGCCTACTCTTATTTTTGCTCCTTCAAAGTTGTTGAACTTTAATGAGTGTGATAAGGACACGTGCAATCTGGAAGGGTGTACACTGGGTTTTCTGGCATAGGCAAGCATAGCGCATAAATCCATTTACGGACCTGTTATGCTTACCTGGGGATTCCTGGAGTGAGTGTCCACTTATAGGCTAAAGCATGTCTTCTTTGATCACCATTGGGTTCAATTCCTTTGAAAAGTCAACGATCTTGTTGGGCTTTACAGCTAGACAAGGGCAATCCAAGCATTTTATGCAAGTTTTTCAATGATACACTCTTATTTCACATACAATATTTTGTATTCATAATCATTTGTACAATTATACACTTACATTTTATAATCTCATAATTTTTCATTTACTGCCTTGTAGATGTCTGCTCGCCGCATGCTCCGTGATGCTAGCCAACGCACTGTTCGTACTTCTGGACAACGTTCTGACCGTCGCCTCGCTTCTCTAGTTGCTGAGCAAATTGCTGCAGTAATCCCAAATCTTGTTAGTGAGTTAACCCAGAACAGCAACAGTGCCAACACAGAGGGTGCAACTCAATTCCGATGCACTTTCAAACACTTCAACTCCTGCAACCCCACGAAATTCACTTGTGAGGAGGGTGCTACTGGCCTCCTCCAATGGTTTGAAAGTATGGAAAGTACCTTTGTGAACAGCGAGTGTCCTGATGACCTCCGCGTTCGCTATGCTACCAGTGTCCTTCAAAAGGGGGCGCTAACCTGGTGGAATGGTGAAAAGCGTAATCGGGGCGCTGATATTGCTTTATCTTTGTCTTGGGCTGAGGTTAAGGAACTCATGATCGCCAAATTCTGCCCTAGGAACGAAATCAGGAAACTAGAGGAAGAGTTCCAAGGGTTGAAACAAGACAGTGGTGAAAATCTTGCGTACAACACTCGATATCATGAACTCAGCATATTGGTTCCACACATGGTTACCCCGGTCTCTCGAGTAATCGAGAAATATATCGAGGGATTACCTGACCTAATTCAAGATGTAGTCACTGGAAGCAGACCCACTACGGTGGAAGAAGCCATCCAGCTTGCAGCCTCCTTGACTGACAAGCACGTGAAAAAGGGAAATCTGGTTAGGAAAGGAACCAAGAAACCAGCTGAGAAGACCCCCGCCCCTATTACTGAATCATCAAGAGTTGCTGTAGACAATACTGGTTCCAACACTAGGAAGCGGAAGTCCAGAGGTAGAAACTACGCCGTTGTAGCCCCAGTAACCCAGGCTCCAATGGCTCAGGCTCCTCCTGTTAAAAAGGTTTATAGTGGAAACTTACCCAAATGTGCTACCTGTCATTACCATCACCCCTCAAATTTTCCTTGTCGCCACTGTACCACCTGTGGTAGGTACGGTCATGTAGCTACCACATGTCGTTCAGTGCTTAGACCTCAACCAATCAACGCTCAACCAGTTAACCCTCAGCCAGCCAACCCTCAACCAGCTCGCCAAAACCCACAACCCATAGCATATGGTCGAGCTTGCTTCAACTGTGGTGATCCAAACCACCTCAGAAATCAGTGTCCAGCACTTGTCCCAGCAAACCGTGCAACAAACCCAGTGGCTCGTGGTAGGGCTTTCAACATCAATGCAGCAGAAGCCCAGGAAGCAAATGATGTGGTGAATGGTACATTTTTACTTGATGGTCATTATGCTTCGATTTTATTTGATACTGGTGCGGATAAAAGTTTTGTGTCATTAGCATTCGAACCTTTACTATCCCACACTTGCTCTAGATTTGGAGCGCCTTTCACTGTCGAGGTCGCGGATGGTAAACCCATCTCAATTGATTCCATCATCCAGGGTTGTACTCTTAGCCTAAACGAACATGACTTCACCATTGATCTCATACCCATGAAATTGGGGAGCTTTGATGTTATCGTGGGTATGGATTGGCTTTCTAAACACCATGCTGAAGTTGTCTGCTTTGAAAAGTTTATTCGGTTTCCTCTCACATCGGGTGACTTTTTACGGGTTTATGGTGAAAAGCCGTCCAGTGGTCTTAAACTCATTTCATGCACACAAGCACAAAAATATCTACGTAAGAAATACATAGCCTTCTTGGCCCATGTCGTGGAAAAGAAAGGTAAAGACAAGAGTATCCAAGATGTTCCTATTGTTCGTGAGTTTCCAGTAGTCTTTCCTGATGACTTACCTAGACTTCCACCTGTGCGTCCTGTTGAATTTCATATTGACCTTGTACCTGGTGCCACACCCGTTGCAAAATCTCCATATCGTCTTGCACCTTCCGAGATGCAAGAACTTGCGAGTCAACTTCAAGAGTTGGCAGACAAGGGTTTCATTCGTCCCAGTTCATCACCTTGGGGAGATCCAGTCTTATTTGTAAAGAAGAAGGATGGTTCTTTCCGAATGTGTATCGATTATCGTGAGCTTAATAAACTCACCATTAAAAACCGGTACCCTTTACCCCGCATTGATGATCTTTTTGATCAACTTCAAGGTTCGACTTTCTTCTCAAAGATCGATCTTCGTTCGGGATATCACCAACTTCGAGTTCATGAAGACGATATTCCAAAGACAGCTTTTCGTACACGCTATGGTCATTACGAGTTCATGGTTATGCCTTTTGGACTAACGAATGCACCTGCTGTCTTCATGGATCTCATGAATCGCGTGTGCAAACCCTTCTTGGACAAATTCGTAATCGTTTTCATTGATGATATTCTCATTTACTCCAAAACCAAATCAGCTCACGAACAACACCATAGACAAATTTTGAGTCTTTTGAAGAATGAACAACTGTATGCCAAATTCTCCAAGTGCGAATTTTGGCTTAAGGAAGTTCAATTTTTGGGACACATTATCAGTGATAAGGGAATACACGTGGATCCAGCTAAGATTGAGGCTGTTAAAAATTGGATTACACCCAAGTCTCCCACGGAAGTTCGCTCTTTTCTTGGCTTAGCGGGTTATTATCGTCGTTTTATTCTCAACTTCTCCAAGATTGCCTTACCTCTCACTTCTTTGACCCATAAAGATAAACCATATGTATGGGGACCCAGTCAAGAAGAAGCATTCCAGACATTGAAGCAGAAACTGTGTGATGCTCCAATCCTCACTTTACCTGACGGCAATGAGGTTTCGTGGTTTATTGTGATGCCTCTAACCAAGGTCTTGGTTGTGTTCTCATGCAACGAGGCAAGGTTATAGCATATGCATCGCGACAACTGAAAAACCATGAGAAAAATTATACTACCCATGATCTTGAACTCGGAGCGGTCGTTTTCGCACTTAAGATTTGGAGGCACTATTTATACGGTACAAAATGTGTGATTTTCACTGACCACAAGAGTCTTCAACACATTTTCAACCAGAAAGATCTGAATATACGTCAACGACGATGGGTCGAGTTGTTGAATGACTATGACTGTGAGATTCGCTACCATCCTGGCAAGGCGAGTGTTGTAGCCGATGCCCTCAGTCGTAAAGATCATGCCCAGCTTTATTGTGCCCAGGTTCAGTCTGATATCAAACTCCGCATCATTGAAGCCCAACATGTCTCTGTTACTGAAGGCAACATGTACGATGAAATGTCATGTGGAGCCGAAAATCAGTTGGAAACCAAAAATGGTTTACTTTACTTCATGAACCGTCTTTGGATCCCTGATCGTGACAACCTGCGTACCTTCCTCATGGACGAGTCCCATAAGTCTCGTTACTCCATTCACCTTGGTGCAGATAAGATGTATCAGGATCTGCGTACCTTGTATTGGTGGCCCGGTATGAAGAAGGACATAGCTCTATATGTGGCTAAATGCCTTACTTGCTCCAAGGTCAAAGCTGAGCACCAACGTCCATCTGGTTTACTTGGGCAACCAGAAATTCCAATGTGGAAGTGGGAGAACATTGCTATGGACTTCATTACGAAACTTCCACGCACCACTCGTGGGCATGACAGTATCTGGGTCATCGTTGATCGATTGACCAAATCTGCTCACTTTCTACCCATTCATGAGACCTACACAACTGAGAAACTGGCTAAAGTCTACATCAGTGAGATTATCAGCCGTCATGGTATTCCTCTGGACATTATTTTCGATCGTGATAGCTGGTTTACTTCTCGCTTTTGGCAGACATTTCAATCTGCACTTGGTACGCAACTAAATCTTAGCACGGCTTATCACCCACAGACGGATGGTCAAACTGAACGAACCATCCAAACATTGGAGGATATGCATAGAGCGTGCATCATCGACTTTGGTGGCAATTGGGACACGCACTTACCCTTGGTTGAGTTCTCATATAATAACAGCTACCATTCCAGTATTAACATGGCACCATTCGAAGCACTTTATGGCCGCAAATGTCGTTCCCCTGTTTGTTGGAGCGAGGTTGGCGAAACACAAATCACCGGTCCCGAGCTAATACAGGAAACGACAGACAAAATTCTTCGCATTCGTGAGAATTTGCAAGTTGCACGAAGCAGACAGAAAAGTTATGCCGATCAAAGGCGCAAGCCTCTAGAATTTCAAGTCGGAGACATGGTACTTCTCAAGGTTTCACCTTGGAAGGGTATATTTCGATTTGGAAAGAAAGGGAAACTTGCACCACGGTTTGTAGGCCCTTTTAAGATCCTTGAGCGAATTGGGAAGGTGGCTTACAAGCTTGATTTACCACCAGAGCTCAGTAATGTCCATCCAACATTTCACGTTTCTAATCTTAAGAAGTGTTTGGCTGAAGATAACCTCCATGTTCCTTTAGAGGATATCCAGATCAACGAGTCGATGCGCTTCATAGAAAAACCTGTGGAGATTATGGATCGAGATGTCAAGACGCTTAAGCGAAGCCGAATTCCAATTGTCAAAGTTCGTTGGGAATCCAAACGAGGCCCAGAGTTTACTTGGGAGCGTGAGGACCAAATGATGTCAAAGTATCCTCATCTTTTTCCATAGACTACCACTTGAAGGAATTTCGGAACGAAATTTCTAAAAGTAGGGGATGCTGTGACATCCGTCACTTTTCTTATTTAATTTAACATTTCTATGTACGTGGAAACTTCAATAAATACGACGTTGCTTTTTATCATTTTTCGGACGTTCAAAAAAAAAATATTCTATGACACATTCGGGTGTACATAACCATACTATAAGTTTATAACAACTCAAAAATAAAGGGAAAATTGTCAAAAAAATAAATGCTTGGGACGGGGTTCGAACCCGCGTCCCAAACCGGCCCAACACACACACACACACACGTTTCAAACCAACTGAGCTACATCATCTTTCTGTTCTAAAACCCACGCGAATTATTCATATATTATGTTTGAAATTGAACAGTTTGACTAAAAAGTCAACTGCACAGATCGATCCTCAAATCAATCCCTCTTACGCGTTTTTTGAATCTGAAATGGAATGATATTGATTGCCTTTGACCATTACGCGTCAATTACAGCAACAATTATCATTAAAACCTTCCAAATCATGGTTAATTACGCGTATCATCATAAAGGTGGGTCAAGAATTCTATAATTACAAACCCGGGTGTAATAGTATAAATTGAGGCCTCCCATCCAAGCTCAATGTGCAGAAGAACAAACCCCTATACTCTATTCACCCTTAAACATCTTCAAACCTGCGAAATCGTGCCTGTTAACTTTATTCGTTGACCCGATCGTTCATAGCTTCAAACACGTTGTAAGTCCAATTTTCTTTGTGGGTTATGTTAGTCGGCCACATACATGAAATAGCCCCAACATTACAGGGGCTATTGATTGATAATTAACGCGATTGAAATGGCTAAGGTTCTTGGCATTCGAATTGGGGTTTTGGCAAACAACTGACATCGTATAAGTTTATTATAAACTGAAAAACCATCACCAACTGACTGCAGATCAGTTGGTGAGACACTGATGTGTTAAAACACGGGCCAACCTTAGTCTCGAGTTCGAACCCAGGCAACACACTTATTATCTCTAATAAATATGAATTAACCTAAGGAACCTATATAATTAATTTAAATCCAGTATAACTCGTTCTCAGGGTGTGGCTCAGTTGGTGGCCACACTTATGATAAAGCTCGAACCGGCCAGAGGCCCGGGTTCGATTCCCATAACCAACAACCATTTTTTTGTTCCTTTTACATATATATAATTAACATATTAAATCTTTTAAAATAGTTTTTAAATACTAAAAGTGGTTTTTAAATTCTATAAAAAATATTGTATGACCTCCTAATTGTAAAGTTCATCATACAATTTTTAGTTTTTTAAAAATAATTTATTTAATATATATTATTAATAATACAAGTTTATTCATTTATAATTATAAAAATCAATAAAAATATCTAAACGATTTTATAAGATTCCACAAAAATTATTCTAAACTTGTATAGCAATAAACATTTAAGAAATAATTTTTATTTCAGAAAAACCGTTCATTTTATATTTTTAATTAATTTTTGTTAGTTTTAATCATAAATAAATTATAATAAATTCATTTTTCAATATTTTTGCACCAAAATTTTATATAAATTATTTCTACTTATTTAGAACAGAAATACAATTTTTAATTAAAAAATTCTTTAATTTTAATATTTTTGAATATTATAGTTATATTTTGACAAGTTGAAATAAATAGATTAAATATTCTATTTTCAAGAGAATAATTTTATAAAAATTATTTTCATACTTAAAACTTCATATTGTGACCATCTTTAACTTAAAAATTTACAAAAAGACTTTTGTTTATTTATTTATTATATTTCTTATATTTAATAAACAATTTGATTATTAATCAAATAAATACTTATCCCCAATTCGAAACCCTAGAAATATATGTATCCTAGAATTATTTCCCTTACATATTATCAAATTCTTTAGGTTAATCCTTTGGGGTAATCTCAATTCAAATTACGTCGTCCAGTTGAATTTCAAGCTATTACGTGAACAGTGAGTACTTCCTATCCCCTTTTTGCTTTTATTCATTTTTGGGGTGTTACATGTACACTATTACAAAATTCAAATACAAGTTTACATTTTCACAATACAATTCTAGTACTATGTGCATTGCTTACAACGTGCTTTATGCTTAGACAATACATGTGGAATACATTTGTACTTAGTGAAATCATTAACATAGTACAAGCCGACCTTAACATTGGATAGCGCTATTTGGATTGACAACCCGCCTAGGTTGATTCTCCCCCTTTTTCATCGGGGAATCCGTGGCCATTGTTAAGTTTTTATCCATTTATTGGATAAGTACACCGCCGTTCATTTAGTACATTATACAGTCACAGGATTGATTTCGCTCATTTGTATGATACATAGTTTACATATTTGCACTGTAGCTTGCACTTGAATTGTATATCTTTTCAACTTACTATATATATTAAAACTAGGAATGCTCACCAACATTTCATATGTTGACCAAACCTATTTTTGTACATGTTTCAGGTGCAGTTTGATCTAGTGCTTTAGCAAGGGACTTTTAGTGCTTTATTTTAATCAGTTATTTCAATATTTACGTTTCATTTAGACTTTGTATTTTCCATTTCCATGTAAGACAATTTTGGCTTATTTAATAATATTTACATTTTAGTACCATGTGCTTTTGAACAATCGTCACTACGTGACACCTCGATGATTCCGCCATCGGTTGGGGTGTTACAGTAGTGGTTGTACCACCCCTGCCACTTGTCGTCTTCTCGTTGGTGCGTACTCTGTCAGGGATCCTGCTGAATCTTCCCTTTGTGATCTCCTGTACCTCGTACCGAAAGTAGTAAGGGAAGTTTATGCACGTGGGAGCACGCGCTTATCAACTGCTGTGTATTACTTATCATTTGGCGACCTTGCGCGCTGGCTTGCTCTTTGCCTCGCTAGCGCCGCAGAGGGAACATGGCGCCAGGATTCCGGTTTATGGGGGATAGGGATGCCGCCTCCCTCTGGATTAGGCTCCCTATCCCTTCATTAATGAAACTAAAGTTCTTAACTTTTGGGTATCTTAAACTATCATTGTCTCTTGCATTATAATATAGTGTGTTTATATATATATATATATATATATATATATATATATATGTATAAATGTATTGGATTATTTGTGCTTACCTGTTTATGTGAAACTATGTGATAATAAATTATTTTAAATGTTATCAGGTTCCATTACCCCCATACTAAACTGGCCTTTAGGCTATAAATACATGCCTTAAACCCATTTTATCAACTTTAACAAGCCTAAATTGCTTACATACACCCCCTAAATGAACCTATAACCTCTATTATCCCTGATATCATTGAAACACCAAGTTCTAGGAGGTTAATACATTAAGAATCAAAACAAGTGAAGATCTAAAGGTGTGT
The DNA here is from genome assembly GCA_028751855.1 of Ambrosia trifida. Classification (NCBI taxonomy): domain Eukaryota; kingdom Viridiplantae; phylum Streptophyta; class Magnoliopsida; order Asterales; family Asteraceae; genus Ambrosia; species Ambrosia trifida. The sequence goes on along the minus strand of CM054123.1, from coordinate 54,525,029 downwards.
AATCCATATTTGATGATCATAAACATGTTTTAATGGTATTTTCTATAAACCCTAACTATCCAGATTTGAATATGACAAGTTTTATCAAATAAAACTGATAAGGATGATAAACTTATAACAAAATACAAGATTAGGTAACTATTGAATATGGTTGACATGTGGGATGATTATGGTGACCTTGAAATTTTTGATTTTGATCTATAAACTTATTTGTTGTTAACTAGTAAAATACCCGCGCTACGCAGCAGGTTTCGGTCGGTATCGGTTTGAATTTGTACGCCACTGTCACTCGATATAGCAATCGGAAGAAATATACTCAAAATGATGTTAACACATGTTTTAAATCGACTGAAAATCACACAAAGAAATTTACATCAGACGGTATTGTTGTAGCACGTAAACTTAAGGTAAAAAAATCTTAAAATGATGTTATGTTACAGTTTATTTTATTAAACATTCTTAAAAGAATTCTATAAAATTATACCTACTTAAAAGTTGCTTTATATAACAATAAGGGAGTTCTCTTTGTACCACAAAAGACCCCAAAATTTTAAGTAAAGAGTTGAAAAAAAAAAAAGAATAGGCAAAAGACTCGAAATTGGGTTCTCATGTTTATGTGAAGTAATGTAGAACAGTGTGAAGACATGTAGAACAGTGGGCCACTGGATTTGCGACTTTTAGTTTTAGAATTCACAAAAGGAATTTAGTATACAATTAAGTGTTTGGCATAGAAAACATAGGTCCAATTATTGAATGAAATATGGTAGAACCAGCTAAAGCAACCAATTATGAATTACAACTGTAGACACATTGTGAATTCATAGTATATACAACATGATCATTGTTTAATGTTTAGATAGGATAGAAACATGATTGGATGATTATTTGAATTAAAACCTAATGTTTCTGTTTTGACCCGTTTGAATAACTTTCTTGAAAATAGGGTCGAGGATGATGTTAGTATGAATGTCTCGGATAATGACTGTGATGTGTTAGAATTGTATTAACATGCTAATTAGGGTATGTTTGACAAAACTAGCTGGTGGCTAGAAAGTTGATAGCTGTAACTGGAAGCTGGTGGTTGTAGCTTTTTAAATATATTTTGGTGTTTGACAGAGTAGTTGGAGCTTTTAATAAAATGTATAAAATGACCAAAATGGGCATTAACTAAAATCTTGTATGCATGTTTTTTTTATTTTTATTTTTATGATAGAATGGGTATTTGTGTAATTTACTCATTAAAAGCTTGTAGCTAGTAGTAGTTTTTTCTTAAACGCTAGTACTAGTCGCGTTTCAATACAGAGTTTTTTCTCCTAACCTAAAAGCTTCAAACTCCTTCAACCAAATAAAGTTTTTTTTATTGAGTATAAGTTTTTTCTTAAAAACTTGAAACTTAAAGCTCATAAAAGCTCTTAAAAGCTTATTGCCAAACATACCCTTAGACGTAGGTTAAAGAAACTAATTAATGTGTTCATAATTTACCAAAAATGGAAAGATTGTGTTTTATGAAAGGATACCAGCACAATAGTCGTAGGTTGCATGTATTAAAACCGGATCTATGCTACGTGTTGAATTCGATACTTCCTTATTAAGGGACATGCAGTAGGTGAAGATAACCTACAGGCGAACTTGCGAGGCGAAGATATCCTTAGACGTACATGGGTGTGGGACGAAGGTCCCAAGCGAACATGCTTATGCCCGCCTGATAACCCATGTTCACTTGGGATATGTGTTTGTTTGTTTAAGTATGTTTTTTTTGTTATGGGATTGTATGATTGTGAATCTAAACATAATTGATAACCGAACATGAATCACCAATGGGATGTCGGGTCAAGTGTAGTCAAACACAGTCAAAAAGTTTTATAAAACTCACACTAAGTAATTTTTTAGATACAATGGGTCGATAAACAACGTGTATTAAGTCAAACACTCCTAGGCTATTTAATGATAGGTTTCCAGTAGTCGGGACTTGATCATTAGCACGCATGGTATAACTTTTAGCATGGAACTTAAAGTGAGTTTCATGACCCCTTATACTATTTTCCAATTGGAGGAGAAACATGCTACACAAACACAAAACCTAGTAGATTACATATATACTATTATATCACTTGTGTAGTGCGCGACTCATCGAAAGTCCTTCTAATAGTTTGAACCATGAATATGTGGAACATAGCGGGGAAGTGTGAATAGATCTATTGGGTCCGACAAACCTCATTTGTGTTGACTGGAGGTCGAACATGTGCATATTATCCTAAGTAACAATCGTCACAGGGGATGAGCGGTGGTAGGAACATGGCAAACATTTACAAACAGTCAGCAACGGTTCAAAACGCTTAAGTAACTTGTCCAATGTCTAGCTATCATTAGATATAATATGTAAACGTATGTGGATATAATGAACAATTCGTTGTTTGATTTTCAAACATTAAAACCTGTGAACTTACAACATTATATAGCATTATATGTTGACACATTTAACATGTTTTCTCATGTCGCGAAGGTTGTAGGAGCTAGGTGCACGAAGAGTCACACTACATGCATCAATAATGTTTTGATTTTATAAACATTGATACTCTTCTTATGATGTTAGTTATTTTGCATTATGGGAAAACACTTTTACTGGTTTTGTTTTATATTGGTTTCGTTGTCCTATTGAAAACTTTATACTATTTTGGTATGTTTATGTTTGTTTTACAAGCATATAGAGGTCGTTCTCTTGACTGTTGACTGAATCCTGTTATGTCAGGCGCCTCGTGATAAAACGCCACAAATGGTAATTTGAGAGTGTGACAGATTGATATCAGAGCCAATAGTTATAGTGAACTAGAACTGCATTTAGAGTCTGGTCTATACCCAAACACACACTAGTCAAACAGTCACATACTCGAGTCATGTTAAACAACCAACACGGGGAAGGGTGAATTAACTGACTGATTTCAGGGCTGTCCACATCATCAACTTCAACGACATGCGCTTGAACTGGAACCTTTGGTGCCTGATCCGCTCTTCTCGATTTGGCGGATTTCTTGTTTGTTGCAACCTTTGATGGTGTTGTTTTTTGGATTTTTGATAGAAAAGTTAAAATTGTGAGGAAATTAAAAAAATGGTTGGGATTTAAATGAAATAAATCGGGTATAATCTTTTATAATTTTTAAATCCAACGGTCATATTTTTTACCATTACACAACACTTACTTTTGGGTTCTACCATCCGGGAGTCTTAGCCGATTTGGCCAACCCGATCCACACATGCCGGTGTAGCTGGCACTAGATACCCGAGGTGTATTTTATTGACTATATAACTTAATAAATATTACAAATAATATTAAATATCACCCAGAACCATTACCAGTTCTTTTGACAATCTTAAAGTATGAACCACTATCGTATTCATTTCAAAGCACTCAATTGATATCGTTAAGACTTGTAAGCAAAAGAATAAGTAAAAAGAGAAGGATAAATAAGGTTAACTCGTTACGCATATAAAATGCTTGACGCAAAGCTTAAAATAGCTTAAGCTTTTATTTTCGAAAAAAAATATCTTTTTTATTGCTTTCATTAAAAAATTTATTTAGTGCCTATAGTTAAACAATTAATAAAAGGACCTTTTTCAAGTAGTTTACTAGGGTTTTAAAAGAAATGTTAATGTTAATATTTATATTTTATAACTACAACTACTTCATCAAAAACTTCTATACAAATAAAAGTTCCATCTTCTAGTTCTAAATACAAACGTTAGCTCCAGCTTCACCTCGTTTTGATCTCGGTGAACATAGAGGTGCACAAAAGATCCGGAACCATAATTGAAACTAAAAAAAAAACAAAACCAGGTATTAATAAACCGATTTGTGCACCTCTTAGTGAACATATTTAAATTTCTCAATTTTTCAAAACCTCATAAACTAAGGCTTAGACCAGACATGGTGCAGACGATGTGCCGGTGATGCGATAGAGGGTCCAACAATTTTTTTGTTTAATACAAAACCCAAATATATCATCACTATTATCTATACTTATTTTTACTATATAATGCATCTTAGATGGGCTTCAAGGTAATTTAACTTCATTTGATTAGGGTATATATATTTATAATTTACATCAAAACTTAAGACACATTAAACATTATTTAATAAACTTATAATTAAAGAACTAAGTGCACATTCTTAATAGGAGTTATTACATTCATGTAAAAAAAAACCTATGATCATAGTCCATTGATAACCAGTCCTGATTATGCCATGAAATTAATCAGATAAGCGTAATTAACATAAGAGACTAATGACATGAATCAGCCCTCAAACTATCGAATGAAATAGGAATTATGCTTTACGTGTTTAAAAACGATCCCAATTCCCAAAAGCTCTAAATTAGTTCGTTTTGTAATTGTTGGACATTGAAGCTTCATCATGGATCTATAATTGTGTCATACGATAACTAAAAGACTCACATTATTCCTAATCCCGCTATAACTAAAACTGAAACGGTGTTTATTCTTCCTAAGTCGTCACTCATAAAACATCCTTTTTCATTCGATTTGAAACACAGTCGCACCACTGTTCTCATCCTCTCAATCTGTTCATTTCCAAAAACCACAATCAATCTGGTAGTCGCATATCGAGCCTATATACGTTTCGCAGTATGAGAAGACAACATAACAACCGAACGCCACCACCAGCCTTAATTCATTTGCTCCTCCTCGATCTTGCCCCATCACCCTGATTGCGATTACATCAAAGCTAATACGTGGACTTGTTTTCTCTTAAGAAACCATTAAACGATTGTAGAAAATTATTCCGTAAGTTCCAGCAAATTAAGATTAATTCTTGGGAAGACGACTATTACCGTTATTTTATTCTAAATGTGGTCTTTCGGTGGAGTGATTCATGAGCAACGCTATCGGATTTTTCTATCATTCTTATTAGGAACATTTGTGAATGGTTCATGTAAGTATTATATATGCCAAATAATTTAAAAATAACATATGGTAATGTAGTCTTATCTTGTAATTACCACCCTACGAGGATGATATGTGTTGATTTTATTGTTATTGTTATTATTCTTATTAATTATTTTCGAACAACATCCCGGCTGCACAAATTTATCGCGTTTTGTAATGATACTGGAGTTCTTAGGATGTAAATGATCCCTGAAAAATTACAGATTCAAAATTTCCCCAATGTTTCGAGCAGGTAAGAAAACCACAAATAAACCACGCCATGGATTTTATTTTTAGACAGCACCAAGTGTAAATCCAAAATTGTTTTAAAAGCTATTCTGTAAATTGTTAGGTGATTGAAGTCTTAAAAGTTGGCACTTATAAATTAAGTCTTTAAATTATGGTTACCGAATTCACTACCATAAGTTTGTTTTGGAAATATTATATATGGATTCTCCAACGGGTCACTAGTTTGATCGGTCCAACAAACCGGCAAAACATTCTAAAAAATTCCAACAAGATTATAAAATTTTGGGTTTGACCCCCTTTTTACCGAGTCCGATCACCGGGTCACAGCATGCTCGGTTCAACCCTTGACCCGGACTAGTCCAACCACCGGTTCTCGGTCCAACCGGCCCGGGTCTGAAAACACTGGGATTTTCAGTATACCTTTACAACAACTCACCATATGCAGACCTAGTGCCTCCATGTATCCCACTCCACTATATATGTAACGCTATTTGTGCTAATTTAGTATATTTCTTATTCAAATTGTACACCATCCGATCATATATTACGTATTATCAACATGTTTGTATAATGTACAACATCAACAAGGTGAATGGCCAAACGGAACCACCAAACACCGTGAAGCCCCACGTTGCTACTAGTGCTCAATGAAGATGGGGTATTAATAAGGGGTAATAAAGAATCGGATGAAAATGGCAACAACAAAAAAAAGATTTATGGTATATGGACAAAAATACCCCTGACTTAACTGGGTTTTGTAAACGGAGTTAGGGCACTTGATGAAATTGACCAATAAAGGGAAATCTCATGTACACAGATGAGAAAAAAAATATTTTAACTAAAGTAACATTTTTTGACAAACCTCAAGGACTAAATTGATAATTAACTCACAAATTAATCTTGACTATATTTTATGAGCAGATCAATAAATTATACTAAGATGGACTATGGAGTTGCAACTACGTATACCTGGGCTATATTTTCACCATATATTTATCAAAACGGACGTGGGGCTATGTTGGGCCAATTCTACTAATTGTATTGTTCAGGCCCTGGCAATAGGATTGCAAAACAAAAATTAAAACATTAGTGGGCCTAATATTGACTATGTTGATAAAGATGTTAAAGGTGGTGGAACTTGGATTAAAAAAACGGAGCAATAATTTTGGGTGTGCAAGTGAACGAGATGCTAGGTTAAATCCATTGTAACTTCCTCTAAGTAGATGGTTCAATTAGGTTTTACACACTTTCAATTATCTTCAATACTAGTTTATACCTCGGGAGCGTCCCGGGTTGAGAAATCTAAGTAAAGTGAATAAAATTAGAAGTATCTAAACTATAAAAATGGCATATACCAATATATGATTAATGATTATTATTATTTTTATTATTTTAAACAAATCTCTGCCATAAGTTATCATATTCTAATATAAAAAAAAGGGTAATTGGGTCGGGTATCACATAATCCCATGCCCGACCCAAACCCACAATTTTTTTTTAAACTAATTCCAAACCTGACACAATACCTGTCGGGTTACAAAAAATAGTCGTTTTTTTTTCTCCGTTTTTTATATAGCACTATGGTACTCGTTGGAAAGATAATAAAACGCTCGTTAATTTGGTGTAATTTTTTTCTTTAAAAAATTTCGTATATAAAAGATATTAACATTTAAAAGTTATGAGAGGAAACATGAGAGACAAAATAATAAAGTTTTAATATTTACATTTAGTAGATTAGGTATTTAATAGATTATTTTAAATCATATTTAAACCATATTTATTCATTTTTTAATTGGTCTAGAGTTGCCACATCACATCTTATGTGGCATCTCTCAAAGGAGAGATTGCATAAGAGTATGACATGTAGGATTAATCCCTTTGCAATATATATATATATATATAGATTGTTTTGTTTATGATGACAACCGTCTTAGCATTATTGATGGATTAGTTAATTAAGCAATTAATTTGTGTTTTGAGTTCTTTCTTTACAATTTGTTCGGTTGATGACAAAACTTAGTAGCACGTTGGGTGACATAAAGCGGGTTGATTTAATGCTTACAATTGGTTAATTAATAGGGTTAGATGACAAGAACCTGTGCTACTGGCTAGTTAACTAATTTTCAGGACCATGTCTTTGTGGTTCCCAATCAAATAACTAAAATTTGTGTGAAACCTAGAACTTGAAACTTAGAGGGAGTTACTTCTTTATTATCGTTGTCTTTATTCAAATCACTTAATTAACTTTTACAAACATAGCAGCATTTTAGTTTATAAAATATATTTTTTAATTAATTAATTAGTTTAATTGAAAATTTGTTACTAATACTTTTCACATACTCCTTGTGGTTCAACAACCTTACTTCATAATTCATATACTGCAAGTGCTTGTAGCTAAGGACATGTTTTTAAAATAGTTTTTGGTTAACACTCAAAAACACGATCACTTGTTTTTTCAGAATATTAGACATTGTTTATTTTTATCCTTACAAACATATTATGCCTTGTATATATATGCAACATAAAGAATAATGAACCGTCATCAATTTAGAATTTTAGATTGTTTTATATATCTAACATACATGCTAGAATCTGGATCTCTTTCGTGGATTCTTATCGTGTGGTTATACAGGTTTACAAAAACAAACTCTTGAAATTTGAAGAAAAATAAATTAAAAAAAACAAATTGTATAGATGACTAAATATACAAAACAAACAAATATCACAAAACAAAAAACATAAATGATATATGATATAACAAGGAGTAATTATATATATAATTCCTTAATATCACAGAGTCGTGGTTAGACTATATATAATGGTAACATCTCTATGAGAATTGATGTTTGTGTTAAATCACAGCCATCTTACCCTAGTGTATATGAAACCAAAACATAGCAATATGTCAAGTGATATTGCAAACTCTTCGAGTCATTAGTGACCACGCCCACGTCGGCTCGGGCCCGAGTAAAGTTGAGACAACACCGAGGCTAGACAAGGCGAAGAAGGGTGGTGATATTTGATGTGTCGAAAACCCTCCGCCCTCATCGAGTTGGAGACGAATAAAAAGAAGAGGACGATGATAACCGCATTCAAAAACGTAACACTAGTTTTTATCATCTTGTTTAGGTTATTAACTGTTAACACTTGATATATGTTTGATATATGTTGACGGAGTTAAGCTAAGCACAGGTTGTTATTTATATGCATAAACATACGAACTAACATAAATATGTGGGGACCCTGGTAGAGTGGAAGGAAGGAACGTAGGGTGATACACAAGGTGTTGTGAAATTGGAAAGTTTGAAGAGGTATAAATCCACTCTTTGAAAGTCCATAATTCAAAGTCAGACATTTAAGGATTAGTTAGAGTTTTGGTGGGTTTGACGGTTTTGGCGTTACAGTTTTGAAATATACCACTACAAGTTTATTCTCCAGAAATGTTTCGACATAGACAAATCTAATCTAATATGAAATGATAAAATACGTGTACTATAAAAGGAATGTGAACCAGAAAAAAAAAAACTAAATTGGTATCAAATGATATATCATGATAATGATGGTAGGTGATTCTGATGGGTAAAGTGAGCATATGTTAATAATTAACATACCTGTCAATTTTCACTAAATAAAACAATCAATAGGTAAGCAGTGAATATCCATTTTAAAGATAAATAAACATGATCTAACTGTTATCGACTAAAAAGATTTTATGATAATAACTTTTCATGTTTTCAGACTATTTTCTCTACTCATATATAATTTAATTATCTATTTTATTAAGCACCACATGAAAAAGTCGGGTTTTTTTTGTATAGCACTATGGTACTCATTGGAAAGATAGTAAAACACTCGTTAATTTGGTGTATTTATTTTCAAAAAAAATATCGTATAAAAAAGTTATTAATGTTAAAAAATCGTGGGAGAAAGTGCTTGTGTCATGTACATGAGAGGAAAATTTAATTTAATAGTTTTGGAGGGAATTAAGGAGATGGATGACCTCATTGCATGTCATATGTCCCACCAATTTTCTTTTATATATATATATATATATATATATATATATATATATATAGGGGGGGTGGATATTTTGAAAACCCACTCGAGTTAAGAAAACTCCGAAAACCCGTCAAAAAACCATCTAAAAAAGTTTTTTTTTTTTTGAAAAAAATACACAAGGTAACATACATGTTTTTAAGCGTTTTGGGCGAAAAAAAAGCGCCGAACGAATATTTTTTAAAAAAAATAAACAACGCAAACTTTGTAACAGCGCCGTTAACATATGTTTTCTACTTTTTAACATATGTTACAGCACTGTTAACATATGTTTTTTGCCTTTTAACATATGTTAATATCGCTGTAACAAAGTTTGCGTTGTTTATTTTTTTTAAAAATATTCGTTCGGCGCTTTTTTTATTTTTTTGGCCCAAAACGCTTAAAAACATGTATGTTACCTTGTGTATTTTTTTCAAAAAAAAAAAATTTTTTTTTAGATGGTTTTTTGACGGGTTTTCAGAGTTTTCTTAACTCGAGTGGGTTTTCAATTTATACTTTCCTTATATATATATATATATATATATATATATATATATACTAGTTTTTATCCTGGGAGCGTCCCGGGTTGAAATATCTAATATAACATAATAAAATATATTATTATTATTACTATTATTATTATTATTATTATTTTAAATAAATCTCTGCCATAAGTTATCATATTCAAATATAAAAAAAAAAACGAATCTCTGCGCCGGGGTATAAATCTAGTGCCATTACAAATGAATTCGGAAGTTTGTAATCGATCATTCTAAAAAGAACTAACATGAAATAAGAAAAAAAAAAGTTAATTATTGAAATATCGAACACATTAGTCTAAGGGTTATGTGATGCGTTAAAAAATTCATATGATCGAGTATGTAGTTCGGGTATTTAGGTATGTTGTTTCGAGTAATTGGGTCGGGTATCACCAGACCCGACCCGACCCAAGCCCACAATTTTTTTTAAACTAATCCCAAACCCGACACAATACCTGTCGGGTTACAAAAAATTAGTCATTTTTTTTCCGATTTTTATATAGCACTATGGTACTCGTTGGATTGGTGTAATTTTTTTTCTTTAAAAAATCTCGTATATAAAAGATATTAACCTTTAAAAGTTATGGGAGGAAACACGAGAGATAAAATAATAAAGGTTTAATATTTAGATTTAGTAGATTAGGTATTTAATAGAATATGTTAAAGATTATAATAGATTAGGTTAAATCATATTTATTTCTTTTTTTTAATTGGTTTATAATTGTCACATCACATCCTATGTGGCATTTCTGAAAAGAGAGATTGCATAAGAGTATGACATGTAGGATTAATCCCTTTGTAATATATATATATATATATATATATATATATAGGGGAAGGATATTATGAAAACCCACTATTAGAGTGAAAACCGTGGAAACTCTAACTTCCCAAACTTTTTAGGGCCTGAAAATTTTAGAGCATGTAGTATACATAATTCTAAGCATTTTGAGCCAAAAAAACCAAAAAAGCGCCGAGCGGTTTTTTTTTAAAAAAAAAAATAAAGTTTTCGGGTAACACATGTTACACGAAAATTACACATGTTATTTCTGTAACATGTGTTACCCAGAAACGGTTTTTTTTTTTTTTTTAAAAAAAAACCGCTCGGCGCTTTTTTGGTTTTTTTGGCTCAAAATGCTTAGAATCATGTATACTACATGCCCTAAAATTTTCATAAAAAAAAAAACATCGGGAAGTTAGAGTTTCCACAGTTTTCACTCTAAAATGGGTTTTCTCTATATACTTACACTATATATATATATATATATATATATATATATATATATATATATATATATATATATAGGGTCAAGATCGTGTACAAAGTGCTTTTTTGTGAGAAGTGTGAGAAGTATTAAAAATTGATACTTAGGCATCATGTTTTGAACTTAGTTGTGATGTTTCGGATTGTTTTGCCTATAAAAACACCAAACATAACAATTAAAAACCGAAAACAATGTATTTTAGGCTTAAAACTTAAAACACCATGCTAAGAACATTAGCAGTGTGTTTTAAGCGTTAAATAGTGTGTTTTAGCTGTTTTTTAAATTTAATGACTATAATACATTGTATTGTGTTTTAGATTGTTGTGTTTGGTGTTTTTCAAGTTAAAACAACCTAAAACATCATTCCTAAATTCAAAACATGATGTCTACATGTCAATTCTTAGTCCTTCTCACACTTCTCACGAAAAATGTACTTTGTACAGGATCCTAAACCTATATATATTATGTTTGATACAATTTCTTTAAAGGCGAATATATCTTTAATTCCATCGTTCGTACAATTTGAACTAAATACCTCCAAATCTAAGTCCTTTTAAATGTTTTGTCTTTGCCCATGGTTCTCCTCGTTCCTCTCTTTCTCTCTCTCCACCGTCGACCTATCTCTCCACTTCAGCAATAACCTCTACACCATCATTGTCACTTGGATTATTTAACCCTTTGACATGGCAACTAGTGAGTTTGAAATCTTCATTTGGTAAGGTTTCATATAAGGGTTTATGTTGATGAATATCACTGCCTCTATTATTTTTATGAATATTAAATTTATTGTGTGCCTTACTTTATTATATGTAATGTAACCTGTAATATGATTTATTTTGTCAGCTCATGATAGATTTATCTATCCTGAAAAACTCCCGAGATATAAGCTAGTACACCATAACTAATAATAAAAGTTATTAGATAATGGATAAAATTAAAATTGATATAAATGTGTGTAAGTAGTCTTTTAATATTATATATATATACACACACATTATTACAATCCTGTGTATTATACGAGTTGATAAATATAATGTTATATAATTTATATATATCTTCTATAATATATAAATGAAAGCTAATGAGGGACACATGGCATCTTGTGGGAGCTTCCTTTAATTTTTTCCCGCTCATTTTACTGGGTCATTTAAATGGGTCATGGATACCCCATCTACTATTAAATTATTTTTTCTCTATTATGTGCATGGCACATGCACTTTCCCCCATGATTTTTAAATGTTAATAACTTTTTTAAACAACACTTTTTTTGAAAAAAAATTACACCAAATTAACGAGTGTTTTATTATCTTTCCAATGAGTACCATAGTGCTATACAAAGAACGAAAAAAACGAGCATTTTATTACTAATGGGTCTACTCTGTTCAATGGGTCTACTCTGAAACAAACTTCTGATGACAACATCTATTGAATGCAAACCACTGCTATCATCAGAAGTTTGTTTCATCCTCTGTTGCTTGCTTCATCCGTGGATAATCATCAGCTGATTCATTCATCAGTGGTTACCGATTCATCAGTGGTTTCCAATCAGCTATTTCATTTAGCAGTGGTTACTAATTAAGGCAGAAGTACAACCACCAATGAAAGGATATTCAGCTTTAGTTGGATTTAGTGTTCCCGTGTTTTCAAACGGGATTTCACCTAGTATATAATAAACCAAACCATTATTAATGACATGTCATAATATTATGCAATCTCTCTTTTGAGAGATGTCACATAGGATGTGATGTGGCAACTCTAGACCAATTAAAAAAAAGGAATAAATATGGTTTAAATATGATTTAACATAATCTATTAAATACCTAATCTACTAAATGTAAATATTAAAACTTTATTATTTTCTCTCTCATGTTTTCTCTCATAACTTTTAAATGTTAATATCATTTATATACGAGATTTTTTAAAGAAAAAAATTACACCAAATTAACGAGCGTTTTATTATCTTTCCAACGAGTACTATAGTGCTATATAAAAAACGGAGAAAAAAACGACTACTTTTTGTAACCCGACAGGTATTGTGTCAGGTTTGGAATTAGTTTAAAAAAAATTGTGGGTTTGGGTCGGGCCTGAGATTAGGTGATACCCGACCCAATTACCTTTTTTTATATTATAATATGATAACTTATGGCTTAAATTTGTTTAAAATAATAATAATAATAATAATAATAATAATAATAATAATAATAATAATAATAATAATATTCATTAATCATATATTGGTTGATGCCATTTTTATAGTTTAGATACTTCTAATTTTATTCACTTTACTTAGATTTCTCAACCCGGGACGCTCCTGGGGTATAAACTAGTTTATTAATAAAAAAGTTTATGTTTTAAAAAAACATATGCATTGCATGGTTGAGAACCCGTGTATTATAATAATATATTAGTATGTAATTTAATTTGTTAACATTTTGACGCGACAATTATAAATTTTGTTTTGTTTTATAGTATTCTAACTAACATGAATTTAAACTTGGTGAAACTTTTAAGTAAAAAATATAACTTTATTTTAAGAATAAATAATTATTCACATATTAAATTCATTCGACTAATGATGTAATAACCATTTTAGTGCCATCTTGGGGTGGGGATAAATTAGACTAACCAATGACTTTAGTTGAGAATAATAACCGAACCAACTGAACCACGCACACCTATGATACAATAGTTGTATATGATATTCTTACGGAGTAATGTATTTAAATAATCTCAACTATTAGCTATTGGTTGTTGCATGTCCCAACTAAAAAATATGTGCTAGTAGTCACACCTTTAACATATTGTCCACCAATGGATCATGAGTTCATGATTAAGAAAATACTAATTCTATTTGTTTTTTTGTTTTTTTTGCTCATGTGTCTTGCTTACGTGTCAAATACCTTCTTATGTGGCTAAACTTCAAAAACCATCTTCATGGGACCCACCCACCCACCCAATCACCACCATCATCTACCTTCGATTTACATCTTCAACTGTCGTTGCCCGCAAAACTACCATCTATATTCTATTTGCAGGTTCTTGGGTTTGCCGACGGTAGAGGTGACGATTTGCAAGTTTGGGTCTTTTGCAGCTTCTAGGGTTTGCAAGTTGGTGATGGTAGAGCTGATGATTTCGTAGGTTTGGGGGGGGGGGGGGTTTGCAAGTTAGGGGTTTCGTGTAACAACATGTATTTTTTTTAGTTATATAATAATAATAATAATAATAATAATAATAATAATAATAATAATAATAATAATAATAATAATAATAATAATAATTTTCAGATTTTATTAAGTATATAAAAACTTGTTTACCAAATCTAAACATAATACCCAATCCTTATTTATTTGGGAACCTAACCTTGAGCCCATCAGTAGAAGCCCAACCCAAGCCAACAACCTTCCTCTCCCCTTCTTCAAAAAAAAAAAAAAAAAAAAAATATACTCTGGCCAAGGACTCGAACCCGGGTCTGACTTTGTACCAAGCCTTAACCAACTAACTGAGCTACACCATCCTTTGTGAAGATTATCCTACACGCTTAAAAGTTAACCTTTCTTAAGATTATGGCTAGTCAAACTAAAAGTCAAAACCCAAAGTCAACCATCAACGTAATATCACAATTAACGAACGCGGACACGTTATATCTTCAATCAATCCCGAAAATCTCGTTCCTTGATCACGTTGCACCTTCCATAAACCTAAAAACGCATTTTTTATTCAAGAGATTGCGTCAATTGTGAGAGATTTATGAGCCGATTATTTTTCCTTAAAATCCATCACCAATTCGACAGATTCGAAGCTTTTTACCATCAATCAAACCCACAAAAACATTCATATGATAATTGCGGTCCACTCTGCACAGATTCACCAAAAGAAATGCGTTAAAACGAACTGGTTTGGCTGATTCTTCTTCGTTAGAATGTCGCACCCATTTCTTTCTGTTCCTCATTCAATCCGTATTCTTTTCAGGTAATTATTCTATGATTCTTGGTCGATTAAGGATGAGGAACAGTAACCCTATACTTAATTTCATTATCGGAATCGTTCGCTTAGTCTATTGGGCGGATTAGGTTTTAGGGTTTTAAGATGAATTGGGACTTTCCTTAAATATATTATAAATATAATTTTGATTGAATAAAAACCAAACAAATGGGTAGCCCAGTTGGTTTGGGCGCCTTGTGTAAGCTTCTGGTCGGCCAGTGACTCGAGTTCGAGTCTGGCCAGGCTTGTTTATTATGTTTATTTATTTTTTTCAAATTATGATCATATGTTTTAGTTATAAACCTTTATTATATATATTTAGAATACTAAAAACTGATTTCTAAATGTTATTCTAAGCTCATAAGACTCAAAAACTTAGATACCATAATTTTATAATCATTTATTTAATTCTAAATCTATTATTTTTATCGTAAATAATTCATTTTAAAATATGTTTTTAACCATTATTTTATACCAAAAATTTCATAAAGAATTTTTTTTTTATGATTTAGAACAGAAATATAAATTGATTAACAATAAATTATTTTATTTAAACATGGAAGTTCGTTACGCAAAAAAAATTAGTATAGATTACAAGTAATTCATATTACTTCTCTCACCATTTGTGCTTGTAATATCATCAACCTAACTTATTCAATCACTTAGTGACTTAATAATATTTTATTAATAAAACTTTACATATTAAAATTCTTGTGTAATACTTAGAAGTTTATGATAATTTATTATTATTACAATTATTTTCAATTCTAATATATTTAGAAAACCCTAAACCTCCCAATGTCAGACTAGAAACCCTAAGTGCCTGTCCTAAAAACCCTAGATTATGTAAATCCTCATAAGCTTAGACTTTGTGTTTATCGTTTAGGTGATTTCTTTGGGAATTTCACTATTATCAATTCATCATAACTTGGGTGATTGCTTGCTTAGCTAAAGGTGAGTTTACATAGCCTCTTTTCTGTTTTACATTTTGGGGCGAAACATGTTTAAACATTTTATATACTATCATTTACTCATTCTTACATTGTAAAACTTGTGATTCAATCATAAACATTTTATACACTATCATTTACTCATTCTATCATTTGACTGTAACAAAAAGACACAGTACAATCATTAACATTGATCAAGCCGCCTGTTTAGATTATAGCGCTATAGGTCTGACAAACCCATCCCCCCGCATAAATTCAGGGATGATCGAAAACAGTTACACTTTTACTAACTTGCGAGTTAGGTCTCAGTCGACACAAGGTTTGATTGTACAAAAGACGCATTGTTACATGTCGGACTCATATTCTATCATTACTCATTATTATACTTCAACTATTATTGCTATACAACATATTGTTTTCAACTATATGCAAAACCTATGTAATCTCACCAACTATTTATAGTTGACCCCCCCCCCATCTTTCCAACTTAACATGCTTCAGGTTTTATTTGCTATTGGAAGTTGTACAAGTCTTGGAACACATAGGAGCTTTGGACCTAGTTTATGCAAATCAAGTTTATGTAATTTGTATGACAAATTGTAAATTGTTTAGTAATATTCAACTTCCATTTAGTACCATGAGCTATTGAACAATAATTCATATGTGACACCTCGATGTTTCCGCCATCGGTTGGGGTGTTACAGATTGGTATCAGAGCCATGGTTATAGGGAATTAGGTTATTAGAAAAATAATCTAGTCTATAACCTTAGGATTTTAACCAGTACTTGCTTCTTTTACTTGCAACTCTACTTGTTTCTATTCTCTATCTTCATCCTATTTCTTATCCCTGCTTTAACCCCACAATTTACACTGCTACATAATCTCCTTCCTATAAAATAAACTCCTTATCAACCATCTTCACATTCACTACCTCTCGCAACCTTGATTTTGCTTCGAGATTTTTCATCATCCTCTCAAGAACTAAATTCATATCCTTCACCTTCTCAAACATGAGCTAGTTACCCATGATAACCAAACTATTGAAACTTGATTGTGTGTTGCATCAAATTTAATCCTTAGTTATACATGAGGATTCGATTATCTACCATATTTGAACATTTGATACTATAAGTCATGGAATATAAACTATTTGCTATAGACATACCTAGAGTCATTAACCTTGTCTAGGGCAACTCTATTACAACTCGCATGCTATACTTGATACTTGATTGCTTACATGTACATATTATCAATTTGCAATTTATGTGTGAAATAAATGCTACACTTAATCAAACAACTGATAGAGGATGAAGTACTTGCTCAACAGTTAGTTGAGTACCAAATAACCTACTCAACGCTTGGTAGAGGTCATCATGCCTTTTCAACAGTCGGGAGAGGCCCTACAACCTGCTCAACGACTGGTGGAGGCTATCGAACCTGCTCAACAATTGGTAGAGGTTCCTACTCACTAACTGGTAGGAGTCTTTTTCCTGCTCAACTGTTGGACTCATTAATACAAAGGTTCAACCACAGGATTATTTTTGCATTACTTACATGTGTGTTAGAGTCATAGAAGGACACAAAACCCTAATGTAAGGTAAAATTGGTGATTGCGGTCCGGAACGTAATCATGAATTTACAGGTACGTTAAGGTAGTGTGAAATTCTATCAAGGTTTTCTGTAGATAACCAATTCTAAACCCTAGTTACCTAGTAGTTCATTTAGTCTTTATTTAGTCAGTAATCTCATGCTTTTACCAAACCTTAGGATTGGTATTATTTATTTATTTTATTACACAGACCCGTACCTTACTAGGTAGTTCAGACTCACGTAATTCAACTCATATTTCCATCCACCCACAACTTAAAGTTCCTTCGTGTAGTTACTCGTATCCAAAATAAACAGTTTACTCTTGCCATCCGTTAAACCCAAACCACAGTCGTACCAACACTTACCTAACCACCCTCAACCCTGCGTCTTTAATAACTTCGGGACGAAGTTCCCAAAAGTAGGAGAGACTGTAACAACATGTATTTTTTTAGGTATATTATAAAAATAATAATAATAATAATAATAATAATAATAATAATAATTTTCAGATTTTATTAAGTATATAAAAACTTGTTTACCAAATCTAAACATAATACCCAATCCTTATTTATTTGGGAGCCCAACCTTGAGCCCATCAGCAGAAGCCCAACCCAAGCCAACAACCTTCCTCTCCCCTCCTTCAAAATATATATATATATATATATATATATATATATATATATATATATATATATATACTCTGACCAGGGACTCGAACCCGGGTCTGACTTTGTACCGAGCCTTAACCAACCAACTGAGCTACACCATCCTTTGTGAAGATTATCCTACACGCTTAAAAGTTAACCTTTCTTAAGATTATGGCTAGTCAAACTAAAAGTCAAAACCCAAAGTCAACCATCAACATAATATCACAATTAACGAACGCAGACACGTTATATCTTCAATAAATCCCGAAAATCTCGTTCCTTGATCACGATGCACCTTCCATAAACCTGAAAACGCGTTTTTTATTCAAGAGATTGCGTCAATTGTGTGAGATTTATGAGCTGATTATTTTTCCTTAAAATCCATCACCAATTCGACAGATTCAAAGCTTTTTACCATCAATCAAACCCACAAAAACATTCATATGATAATTGCGGTCCACTCTGCACAGATACACCAAAAGAATTGCGTTAAAACGAACTGGTTTGGCTGATTCTTCTTCGTCAGAATGTCGCACCCATTTCTTTCTGTTCCTCATTCAATCCGTATTCTTTTCAGGTAATTATTCTATGATTCTTGGTCGATTAAGGATGAGGAACAGTAACCCTATACTTAATTTCATTATCGGAATCGTTCGCTTAGTCTATTGGGCGGATTAGGTTTTAGGGTTTTAAGATGAATTGGGACTTTCCTTAAATATATTATAAATACAATTTTGATTGAATAAAAACCAAACAGACGGGTAGCCCAGTTGGTTTGGGCGCCTTGTGTAAGCTTCTGGCCGGCCAGTGACTCGAGTTCGAGTCTGGCCAGGCTTGGTTATTATGATTATTTATTTTTTTCAAATTATGATCATATGTTTTAGTTATAAACCTTTATTATATATATTTAGAATACTAAAAACTGATTTCTAAATGTTATTCTAAGCTCATAAGACTCAAAAACTTAGATACCATAATTTTATAATCATTTATTTAATTCTAAATCTATTATTTTTATCGTAAATAATTCATTTTAAAATATGTTTTTAACCATTATTTTATACCAAAAATTTCATAAAGAATTTTTTTTTATGATTTAGAACAGAAATATAAATTGATTAACAATAAATTATTTTATTTAAACATGGAAGTTCGTTACGCAAAAAAAAATTAGTATAGATTACAAGTAATTCATATAACTTCTCTCACCATTTGTGCTTGTAATATCATCAACCTAACTTATTCAATCACTTAGTGACTTAATAATATTTTATTAATAAAACTTTACATATTAAAATTCTTGTGTAATACTTAGAAGTTTATGATAATTTATTATTATTACAATTATTTTCAATTCTAATATATTTAGAAAACCCTAAACCTCCCAATGTCAGACTAGAAACCCTAAGTGCCTGTCCTAAAAACCCTAGATTATGTAAATCCTCATAAGCTTAGACTTTGTGTTTATCATTTAGGTGATTTCTTTGGGAATTTCACTATTATCAATTCATCATAACTTGGGTGATTGCTTGCTTAGCTAAAGATGAGTTTACATAGCCCCTTTTTCTGTTTTACATTTTGGGGCGAAATGTGACACCCGGCAAATTCTGGTTAACAACATGGTCTAGATTAAAGTCTACCTTAGCGAGTCACGCGTATATGATACTTAACGAGGGTTATCTAGATAGCTAGATAGGACATACGAGCATTATCTCGGGTTATGAGATGCTTTGACTCCTTGTGTGGGTCGGGTTCTGACTCCTTGTGTGAGTTAACATGTGATTTCATGATTAGTGAACCTCGGACGTTGGTGAATAACAAACTTATGTGTCTCGGTGATATCTGACAAACTTATGTGAAAACCATACGTGATTATGTGAACCTAGACCGAACACGTTAATAAAAATTATTAAAAGTGGAGCGTGAGGTTGATTAGGGTCTTAACGCATGGGGTTACACTTGTTACGGTTCGAAACAACGAAAACGTCGAAGGATAACGCGTCGGGAGGCGAAACGAGGCAAAAGCGCGCCACCCGGACCTGTGAGCGGCCGCTCACAGGCTCCGAGCGGCCGCTCGAAGGGCACTGACGGGTTTAAACCGCCTCAAACTCGTATTTAAACATCTTTAACTCCCATGCAGCCCTCATACTCAACCCTAATCGCCCCCTTACTGCCCCACACGAATATTTCACTCCAAAAACACCTGCTAAGGCTTAAGATCATCAATTGGGAGGCTCCAAGGCGCGCGATTGATTGATTTGAAGAGCTAAGGGTATAACTCATGATTTCTTACGCTTTTTACTTTATGTTTTATTGTAAAAATCCTATAACAAGTTTGTCCAGGTCTGATTGGATTTAATAAACATTAAAACATGAGTCTTTTTGAAGATTAAACGGATTAAACCTATTAATAAACGCGTAGTAACATCATAGGATGCTTGTTGCGCAAGTTATTGGTGTTTTGATCTTAAAAGCTTTGATCTTGACATGTTTGATAATAGGATCTGATGGGAATAGGTATTAGGAAAGTTGTATGATGATTATTAGATATTATTGATTGATAATATGCAACTAGGGTTTGATATAATTGATGATATTGTACGATAAGAATCTGGACAGATTCTGAAAGTCGACTTGTAGGGTCTGTTTCGTGGCTTGAAAACAATTGATTTGATCGATTCTTTGCATGATTGTAACGTACAAGGTCTTAGCTTTTCATAAAGGGCAAAACCATCGAATTTGGACGTCGTTTGAGTCGTTTTTGGAATTTTAATTGATTAGGGGTCATATCAGATTTTCGGATTTGTAAATTGGGTTAACTTTAAATGGTCATAACTTGAGATTTACAAGGAGTTAGGTTATGAAATTTTTACAGTAGGTCAATACTGGAAAAATAGAACTTTTCCAAGTGGATTCATCTCGTTTGGATGAATACACAATTTTTAAGAATTTTCCTACTAAACTGACCTGTTGAGGAGATTTTCTGAACATAGCTGTCTTGTACGAATTTTCATAATTTTTGTGTTTGGAATTGAGGCAAAACAAAAATAGGTATTGTCGAGTGAATCCCAAAGTAAATTCAGTAAAAATTTGGGGGGTTAACTCACTGGTTTGCTATTTTAAATAAATTCGTTTTGATGGCGCACAATCTGTCCTGAAAACACAGATTGTGTATTATGTGCTTCTGTGATTAATTGAGGTCTTAGGTGGTATGGAATTGACATGTAACTGAAGTACACTTGTCTGAGACACATACGGAATGTAGAAACTAATTGTAACCAACGTATTCACCAACGGGTCCGTAGGGTTTACTATTGCATGTAGAATCACTAGGCGTCGCATACACACTTTTGAACATTTAAAACGCCTTGGACAAACGAGTTATATGGGTAATGATATTACGCCTATACTCACTGAGCGACACTGTTATTAGGGTGTCGGTAGCATATATTGCTTGCTGTTCGGATTCTTTGCTTGCACGTTAAGGTGAGTTTACGGCCCCTCTTTTAAACTGGTTTCATACTTTCGGGGGAGAAAACATGTGTAAAACGATTATTTGGTAACTACTGTCATACTATGGGTTTCTATTGTGTACTACACGATCTTTGGAAGTCCCGGGGGGAACCATGAATGTGCGGGTTTGCACAACGGGGAAATGTGAATAGCGCTATTGGGAGTGACCAACCCCGCTCGTCGGCTTGGAGGGCCGGGCGAGTGCATATTGTCTCAAACAGGAACAACAGGAACAACAGGAACATACATCGGGCATACTTTTGGTATTCGCGTTAGTAATGGTTTTCCAATCGTGGTAGTAACAAAACGTACGCCTAGCTAGCGTATACTGGTTTTCTATTTGTTATAGTATGGACAGGTGGACTTGGTACTTGGATACAAAACCTGTAAACTCACCAGCATTTTTGTGCTGACGTAAACTTTTACATGTTTTCTCAGGTCGCTAAGGTAGCACAGTGGAACTAGGGCGCACGCGTCTGCACGGCGTCTAGTTAGAGTTGCATGGTTTTACAAACGTTGAACATTGGTTTAATATTGAATAATTGTTTTGAATAAGCTTCCGCTGTAAACGGGGATTTTAAACATTGTTTTGAAATTGCATTATGTTCATTTTAGACTTGTTTATTGTGATCGTTGGTTTGGATCCTGGTTTGTCATGCGCCTCGCGGTAAAACTCCGCAAGTGGATTTTGAGGGTGTGACAGATTGGTATCAGAGCCAATGGTTATAGTGAACTAGGACTGCATGTAGGGTCTAGTCTATAGCCGAGTCGCACACACTAGACGATCACATGGTACTAAACGTTATAGTGGTTTACGTATGGTCTTATCGGGGTGTCTCTAAATCATTTGGTCTTTCTACGTTACATCATCCGTTCTATCTTAGGTCGGGTTACTTACTTTCTAGGCAGTGTAGTATATTGGAGTGAATCATGTACTCTTGAGATTTATCCAAGGCTCGGACTTCTCCCTTTCATACTCCAATAGAAACACTTGCCATAAACTACCGTAGTATTACGGTGTATAGCTAAGAGTCTATGTTCGGTGATTTGAACTTTGAACTAGGAGAACACTTGGAGGACCATGTAGAGCGGTTTATCATTTTGGGTGCACACAAAATCATAAACCGAAATGTATGGAAGCCCTGGTGAGCTCTGGGTTTGAGGGGATAGTCCTGGATTGGATCTAGCTTTGATCTTGTGAACATTAGTGGTTATCTTTATCTGCGAAACTAAATCTTCTCGCTCTTTCTGCCAGAATCATGTCTGGAGTACGAGGAGGACGTGGAGGTGGTCGCAATGGTGGACGTGGTGGTGGTCGCGGTGGTGCTGGTGGTCGTGGAGGTGTTAACCTATCGCAGGATGATCTGAACAACTTACTCCAAGCTGCCTTTCAGTTAGGGCACAACGGTGGTGGTAAGTTGTTTTATCCGTTTTCTTTGCCTTATTGGTGAACCTTGTTACGTTATTCGTAGTTCTCATACGTTTCATTTCAGGTGGTCCTGTTGACCCACCCCCACCCATGTGCACCTACAAGATGTTCCGGGACTGCAAGCCCCAGGAATTCTCTGGCACTGAGGGTGCGGTCAGTTTGCTTAGGTGGTTGGAGAAAGTGGAGTCGGTATTTCTGATGTGTAACTGTCTCCCAAAGGATCGGGTGAAGTATTCGGCTGCGTTATTTCAGGACGTGGCATTGACTTGGTGGAATGGTATCACCCAGAACATGGGTATTGGGGAGGCATATGCTATGCCATGGGAGAACTTTGTGCAGTTGCTGAAGCGGGAGTATTGCCCGAGGGAAGAGGTACAGAAGCTGGAGCATGAGGTGTGGAACCTCAAGATGACTGGATCGGAAATCGAGAAGTATACTGTGAGGAGGAATGAGTTGGCAGTGCTGTGTCCCGATCTGCACGTGCCAGAGTATCGTAAGATTGAACACTATGTATCAGGGTTAGTACCGGAAATTGCAGGGTTAGTGGCTGCTGGAAATCATCCTACTTATGCGGAGGTAGTTCGATCGGCCCATAGGATGACCAACTTGAAGGTGAATGAGGGGATTTTGCCTGCGAAAGGTTCGACTGTTAAGACCCCAGAGAACAATAAGCGCAAGTGGGAAAACGACGGGAAAGGGTCTGGGTCTGCACAGCAGGGTAAAAGGTTTGATAATGGGGGTTCATCTTCTTCGGGTAACAAGCAGGGTGGTTATGCGGGAAAACTGCCCAAATGCAACAAGTGTGGACGACATCACCAAGGGAACTGCGACAGTAATCGTTGTCACCGCTGCCAGCGAACAGGGCATTATGCTAAGGATTGTCGGGCTACACTTCCATCGACTCAGGCTCCGACCAACAATTCAGCTCCGACTACTCAGGGGACTACAGGGAAACAAGGATGCTACAACTGTGGTGACACTGGGCATTACAAGAAGGATTGCCCAAAACTGAAACAGGGTGGAAACAACGGGAATGGGAACAACGGGGGCGGCGGCAGGAATGCACGTGCCTTCGTCATTGGGGCCGCTGAGGCTAGACAGGACCCTGATACAGTCACCGGTACGTTTCTTCTCAATAATCGTTCTGTTAGCGTGTTATTTGATTCTGGTGCCGACAAGAGTTTTGTATCCATGGATGTTAGTCGACTGCTAGATGTAGCACCCGTACCATTAGAGGCCAAGTATATTATTGAGTTAGTTGACGGTAAGACGATTGAAGCTACTAGTGTTCTTCGGGAGTGTCAATTAGAGTTGTCGGGTTTATCGTTCCCCATCGACCTTATGCCGGTACCTTTGGGTAGTTTTGACGTTGTGGTAGGAATGGATTGGTTATCTTTGTATCGCGCGGAGATTGTCTGTTACGATAAGGTTATTCGGATTCCTCTCCCTGATGGAGAATTTCTTTCTGTGTACGGTATCAAGGGTGGTGTTCCGCTAAACATCATCTCTAGCATGAAAGCCCTTAAGTGTCTTCGAAAGGGTTATCCAGCCGTATTGGCGCTTTTATCTGTTTCCTCTGGTGATGAAAAGAAGATCGACGACATTCCGGTGGTACGCGAGTTTCCTGATGTTTTTCCCGATGATTTACCTGGTCTTCCTCCTCATCGTCAAGTCGAGTTCAGTATTGATCTTGTACCAGGGGCTGCTCCTATTGCTCGGGCCCCCTATCGTCTTGCACCTCCCGAGATGCAGGAATTGTCCAGTCAGTTACAGGAACTCTTGGACAAGGGTTTCATCCGGCCAAGTTCTTCCCCTTGGGGAGCCCCAATTCTATTTGTTAAGAAGAAGGATGGGAGTTTCCGATTATGCGTAGACTACAGAGAACTGAACAAATTGACCATCAAGAACCGTTATCCTCTTCCACGTATCGATGATTTATTCGACCAGCTTCAGGGTTCTAGTTATTATTCCAAGATCGATTTGAGGTCCGGTTATCACCAGCTGCGCGTCAGGGAGGCTGACGTTGCAAAGACTGCTTTTCGAACACGTTATGGCCATTTCGAATTCTTGGACATGCCTTTCGGTCTCACGAACGCACCGGCGGTTTTCATGGACTTGATGAACCGCGTCTGTAAACCATATTTGGACAAGTTCGTCATTGTATTTATTGATGACATTCTGATCTACTCCAAGAACGAGACCGAACACGGGGAACATTTGCGGTTAGTTTTGGAACTTTTACGACGGGAGCAACTTTACGCCAAGTTCTCAAAGTGTGACTTTTGGTTACGCGAAGTTCAATTCCTAGGACATGTGGTCAATGAACTAGGGATTCATGTCGACCCAGCTAAGATCGAAGCGATCAAGGACTGGGGAGCACCAAAGACGCCAACTGAGGTGCGGCAATTCCTAGGCCTTGCGGGCTATTATCGTCGTTTCATTCAGGGGTTCTCGAAGATTGCTCAACCCCTCACCACTCTCACTCAGAAGGATAGGAAATTCGACTGGGGTGAACCACAAGAGTCAGCGTTTGAAGAACTGAAGTCTAAACTGTGTTCTGCTCCTATTTTGTCTTTACCTGAGGGTCCTGATGATTTTGTTGTTTACTGTGACGCTTCCATTCATGGACTCGGTTGCGTGTTGATGCAACGCGAGAAAGTGATCGCGTATGCTTCTCGTCAACTCAAGGTGCACGAGAAGAACTACACCACCCATGACTTGGAGTTGGGTGCCGTGGTATTCGCGTTGAAAATTTGGAGACATTACTTGTACAGTACCAAATGCACCATCTACACCGATCACAAGAGTCTCCAACACATTTTCGACCAGCAACATTTGAACATACGGCAGCGTCGTTGGATCGAACTTTTGAACGACTATGATTGTGCTATTAAGTACCATCCTGGCAAGGCGAATGTTGTAGCAGACGCCTTGAGCAGGAAGGAATCAACTAAACCTCGTCGTGTTCGGGCGTTGCAGCTCACCATCCATTCGTCGTTACCTGATCAACTCCGTTCTGCTCAATTGGAAGCTTTGAATGAGGAAAACCTTAAAGCTGAAACTATGCACGGTGCCGACAAGCACCTAGAGCGAAGGTCTGATGGCCTGCACTACTTCGCAGAACGCATATGGGTTCCTTTATTCGGGGGACTTCGGGAGCTTGTCTTAGATGAGGCTCATAAGTCCCGGTATTCTATTCATCCTGGTTCGGATAAGATGTACCAAGATCTGAAGGTGCTTTACTGGTGGCCAAACATGAGGTCGGACATAGCCTCATACGTGAGCAAATGCTTGACCTGTGCTAAGGTCAAGGTGGAATACCAGAAACCGTCGGGTCTCTTGCAACAACCTGAACTTCCGGAATGGAAATGGGAACGGATTACTATGGATTTTGTCACACAACTTCCTAAGTCACCAAGCGGGAACGACAAGATATGGGTGATTGTCGATCGGTTGACGAAATCAGCTCATTTTCTTGCTATTAAGGAGACCGACACCATGGATCGTTTGGCTCGTCTTTACTTGAAAGAAGTTGTTTCTAAGCACGGGGTACCAGTTTCTATTATCTCGGATCGTGACTCCCATTTTACTTCTCACTTCTGGAAGTCTTTGCACAAGGCTTTGGGTACCCAACTAGACATGAGTACGGCTTACCATCCACAGACTGACGGTCAGAGTGAGCGTACGATTCAAACTTTAGAAGACATGCTGCGGGCGTGTGTGATCGATTTTGGCAAGGGTTGGGAAGCTCATCTGCCGTTGGTAGAATTCTCGTACAACAACAGTTATCACACGAGCATCAAGGCTGCTCCGTTCGAAGCACTGTACGGACGGAAATGCCGTTCTCCTCTTTGCTGGGCTGAAGTGGGTGAGAGTCAACTCACTGGGCCTGAACTAGTGTACGAAACTTCGGAAAAGATCGTACATATTCGAAATCGGTTGGCGGCGGCACGGGACCGGCAAAAGAGTTATGCTGATCAGCGTCGCAAACCACTGGAATTCCAAGTCAATGACAAGGTACTTCTAAAAGTCTCACCGTGGAAGGGTGTCATACGCTTTGGGAAGCGTGGCAAACTCAATCCACGATATGTCGGCCCATTTACGATCCTGGAACGGATTGGGCCGGTGGCATATCGACTTGATCTACCGACGGAGCTCGGTAACGTACATAACGTCTTTCACGTGTCAAACTTGAAGAAGTGTCTGGCTGACGAGTCTCTCATCGTTCCACTAGAAGAGATCAAGGTTGATGATCGTCTTCGGATTGTGGAAGAACCTGTGGAGATCCTTGATTACAAGATTCGTAGCCTACGTCACAGCAAGATTCGTATCGTTAAGGTTCGGTGGAACTCGGACCGGGGACCGGAATATACATGGGAACGGGAGGATCAGATGAAGTCTAAGTATCCTCATCTTTTTCCTAAGGAAGCGTTCGAGTCAAGACATGTCTCTTCGGCAGCTGAATGAATCTCGGGTCGAGATTCCTTTTAACGTGGGGATGATGTGACAACTCGGGTAAATCTCTCTTTTGGTCTCTATCTTTTGTTTGCTTCCTTCGTTATGTCTTTTGTTCTTTTGATACTTGTGCAATTTTCGGGACGAAAATTCTTTTAACGTGGGGATGATGTGACACCCGGCAAATTCTGGTTAACAACATGGTCTAGATTAAAGTCTACCTTAGCGAGTCACGCGTATATGATACTTAACGAGGGTTATCTAGATAGCTAGATAGGACATACGAGCATTATCTCGGGTTATGAGATGCTTTGACTCCTTGTGTGGGTCGGGTTCTGACTCCTTGTGTGAGTTAACATGTGATTTCATGATTAGTGAACCTCGGACGTTGGTGAATAACAAACTTATGTGTCTCGGTGATATCTGACAAACTTATGTGAAAACCATACGTGATTATGTGAACCTAGACCGAACACGTTAATAAAAATTATTAAAAGTGGAGCGTGAGGTTGATTAGGGTCTTAACGCATGGGGTTACACTTGTTACGGTTCGAAACAACGAAAACGTCGAAGGATAACGCGTCGGGAGGCGAAACGAGGCAAAAGCGCGCCACCCGGACCTGTGAGCGGCCGCTCACAGGCTCCGAGCGGCCGCTCGAAGGGCACTGACGGGTTTAAACCGCCTCAAACTCGTATTTAAACATCTTTAACTCCCATGCAGCCCTCATACTCAACCCTAATCGCCCCCTTACTGCCCCACACGAATATTTCACTCCAAAAACACCTGCTAAGGCTTAAGATCATCAATTGGGAGGCTCCAAGGCGCGCGATTGATTGATTTGAAGAGCTAAGGGTATAACTCATGATTTCTTACGTTTTTTACTTTATGTTTTATTGTAAAAATCCTATAACAAGTTTGTCCAGGTCTGATTGGATTTAATAAACATTAAAACATGAGTCTTTTTGAAGATTAAACGGATTAAACCTATTAATAAACGCGTAGTAACATCATAGGATGCTTGTTGCGCAAGTTATTGGTGTTTTGATCTTAAAAGCTTTGATCTTGACATGTTTGATAATAGGATCTGATGGGAATAGGTATTAGGAAAGTTGTATGATGATTATTAGGTATTATTGATTGATAATATGCAACTAGGGTTTGATATAATTGATGATATTGTACGATAAGAATCTGGACAGATTCTGAAAGTCGACTTGTAGGGTCTGTTTCGTGGCTTGAAAACAATTGATTTGATCGATTCTTTGCATGATTGTAACGTACAAGGTCTTAGCTTTTCATAAAGGGCAAAACCATCGAATTTGGACGTCGTTTGAGTCGTTTTTGGAATTTTAATTGATTAGGGGTCATATCAGATTTTCGGATTTGTAAATTGGGTTAACTTTAAATGGTCATAACTTGAGATTTACAAGGAGTTAGGTTATGAAATTTTTACAGTAGGTCAATACTGGAAAAATAGAACTTTTCCAAGTGGATTCATCTCGTTTGGATGAATACACAATTTTTAAGAATTTTCCTACTAAACTGACCTGTTGAGGAGATTTTCTGAACATAGCTGTCTTGTACGAATTTTCATAATTTTTGTGTTTGGAATTGAGGCAAAACAAAAATAGGTATTGTCGAGTGAATCCCAAAGTAAATTCAGTAAAAATTTGGGGGGTTAACTCACTGGTTTGCTATTTTAAATAAATTCGTTTTGATGGCGCACAATCTGTCCTGAAAACACAGATTGTGTATTATGTGCTTCTGTGATTAATTGAGGTCTTAGGTGGTATGGAATTGACATGTAACTGAAGTACACTTGTCTGAGACACATACGGAATGTAGAAACTAATTGTAACCAACGTATTCACCAACGGGTCCGTAGGGTTTACTATTGCATGTAGAATCACTAGGCGTCGCATACACACTTTTGAACATTTAAAACGCCTTGGACAAACGAGTTATATGGGTAATGATATTACGCCTATACTCACTGAGCGACACTGTTATTAGGGTGTCGGTAGCATATATTGCTTGCTGTTCGGATTCTTTGCTTGCACGTTAAGGTGAGTTTACGGCCCCTCTTTTAAACTGGTTTCATACTTTCGGGGGAGAAAACATGTGTAAAACGATTATTTGGTAACTACTGTCATACTATGGGTTTCTATTGTGTACTACACGATCTTTGGAAGTCCCGGGGAACCATGAATGTGCGGGTTTGCACAACGGGGAAATGTGAATAGCGCTATTGGGAGTGACCAACCCCGCTCGTCGGCTTGGAGGGCCGGGCGAGTGCATATTGTCTCAAACAGGAACAACAGGAACAACAGGAACATACATCGGGCATACTTTTGGTATTCGCGTTAGTAATGGTTTTCCAATCGTGGTAGTAACAAAACGTATGCCTAGCTAGCGTATACTGGTTTTCTATTTGTTATAGTATGGACAGGTGGACTTGGTACTTGGATACAAAACCTGTAAACTCACCAGCATTTTTGTGCTGACGTAAACTTTTACATGTTTTCTCAGGTCGCTAAGGTAGCACAGTGGAACTAGGGCGCACGCGTCTGCACGGCGTCTAGTTAGAGTTGCATGGTTTTACAAACGTTGAACATTGGTTTAATATTGAATAATTGTTTTGAATAAGCTTCCGCTGTAAACGGGGATTTTAAACATTGTTTTGAAATTGCATTATGTTCATTTTAGACTTGTTTATTGTGATCGTTGGTTTGGATCCTGGTTTGTCATGCGCCTCGCGGTAAAACTCCGCAAGTGGATTTTGAGGGTGTGACACGAAACATGTTTAAACATTTTATATACTATCATTTACTCATTCTTACATTGTGAAACTTGTGATTCAATTATAAACATTTATACACTATCATTTACTCATTCTATCATTTGACTGTAACGAAAAGACACAGTACAATCATTAACATTGATCAAGCCGCCTGTTTAGATTATAGCGCTATAGGTCTGACAAACCCATCCCCCCGCATAAATTCAGGGATGATTGAAAACAGTTACACTTTTACTAACTTGCGAGTTAGGTCTCAGTCGACACAAGGTATGATTGTACAAAAGACGCATTGTTACATGTCAGACTCATATTCTATCATTACTCATTATTATACTTCAACTATTATTGCTATACAACATATTGTTTTCAACTATATGCAAAACCTTTGTAATCTCACCAACTATTTATAGTTGACCCCCCCCCCATCTTTCCAACTTAACATGTTTCAGGTTTTATTTGCTATTGGAAGTTGTACAAGTCTTGGAACACATAGGAGCTTTGGACCTAGTTTATGCAAATCAAGTTTATGTAATTTGTATGACAAATTGTAAATTGTTTAGTAATATTCAACTTCCATTTAGTACCATGAGCTATTGAACAATCATTCATACGTGACACCTCGATGTTTCCGCCATCGGTTGGGGTGTTACATTTCGATTTGTAGGTTTGGAAAAAGACAGTGGTGATGCCAATGGTAGTAGGAGTTAGTGGTGGTGCAATGGTGGTAAGACATGGAATGGAGGGAAGATGACGATGCCAAATGTGATTTTTTAACACCTCAGTATTCACGTCATCATACATTAAGGGAGTTAGTCCTTTGTTAGCAAAATCCGGTTGGTGGATAATATGTTAGAAAGTGGGACCACCAACACATACTTCGTTAGTTGGGACCGGGAGCAACAAATAAGTAATAGTTAGAAACTATATCTATATCTATAATCTATAATCTATAACTATATATAAAAGAATTGAATTTTGATGATGTGACATTCAATGGTGGCTTCAACCCTCCTTTGAATGTGCCACGTGGCACAATGAGGTGCAATTGTTTTTTTTTTCATTTTTTTATTAAATCACATAAAACCTATCAATCATCATATATAATCCTTTTTTTCTCACCCCAAACCCTAATAATCTCCTTCACCTCTCCTCACCCTTTCTCTTTTTTCTCTTGCAACTCCCACTCCCTCTTTCGGTAGAAACTCTTCCTTCAAATCAATCATCCATCCTAAGTAATCATTAACTCTGATTTCAATATGAAGGGATATGGCATCGAAACATTATAAATATCATACCATCACCCAACTAGAACCGGCATCGCCTGACGTCCATCCGCCCGTTTTACGTCAGCGGAACGTCCGGCGTCCAACCGCCCGTTCTACGTCAGCGATGCAACTGGCATCCAACGGACGCCAGATGCATCACTACCCGCCCGTTTTACGTCAGCGGTACACCCTGGCGTCCAACCAACGCCAGGCGCAACATTGTCCGCCCGTTTTACGTCAGCAGACGCAACATACTTCAAAGCTTCCTCAGCAAGCCAAAGGAAGCTTCACCAACACAACTGGAAGATACCTTTTGGGCAGCCTTGGGACTCACCCCTGCCCCAGAAGAAATATCTTTGACGCAACAGGCTGTCCGCCAGAGTTCCCCTCCAATCAAGAACTTCTCTCAGTCTGACATGCAGAAAGGACGACGACGTGGCAGCCTCCCGGCTAAGATATCTTCCTGACAAGCAGACTTTCTCAACCTATCCCGAAGTCCGAGAAAAGATATGATTACCCACCGCCCTCGGTCTACCAACAGGCGGGCGCCACGTGTCCGCCGACCTTCAGCGGCCACTCGATGGACGCCACGTGTACAGTCATCAGGACGGTAACATCCCCTTTAGTATTTTACTTTCTCCTTTTTTATCAAAGCCCACTTGCACCAAATGGGCTTAAGGTCTTGGGCCGGATTATGGAGACGCCTCTACCTGGGCCGGGCCCCATTAAAAGTAGAGGATGGGCTGAAAAAGTACGAGAGCTAGGTACTATAAAAGGAGGAGCCTCCTCTCCTTTTATTGGCATCTAAGATCTCTTACACTTTCACTCAAGAGGAATACGAACTCCTTCGTGTCTTCTTCAACCCCTTGTTTATTATACTAACTTTTAGAGGCTCGGCTCTTCTAATCGGTGGTCTCCTAAACTCCCTGGTCTTGTCCTTAGACCCTCACGTATTTTCCAAACACACTCTCTTTGCAAAATACCGTAGGATCACATACTGGATTAACGCCTGTTCGGTAATCCAGGATTCGTGTTTCTTCATTGGTGCCATCCGTGGCCTTACCACAAATACTCTAAACAAAATAACTAACAAATATATCCAAGAGTGTTCACTCCATTGGGGGCCGTCGAAGACATAACCGACGCCACCCCAGGATCTCAACCAACATCGGGGGACCACGACAACAATCAGCAACACCCTGTCATCACCCCTAGAAACCTAGCATCTCAGTTCGTCGATCCAGCCCCTCAAACCAAGGAAGAGATCGACGCCTTGAATAATGACTGGTACGAACGCCAGAAAAAAATTCTGGACGCACAGCTGGAGCGACGCCGACTCACCGGCTCCTCCAAACAACCTACATGAATCACAACTGCCGCCCGTCACGAGGAAGGTCCAGGGCAACCCCCTGCGGACCAGGCCCGTGCAGAGCGCAACCGGTTTGACGACGAGGACTATGATGAAAGTTCATGGGAGGACGATGCCTCCAGGGACTATCGCCATAGCCCATACTATAGGCACAAACAACAAAGCAGAGTACGAGGCATTCTTGGCAGGACTACGCCTCGCCGAAAAAATGGGCGCAAGACACCTCAACGCCCATGTCGACTCTATGCTCATACCAGGTCACATGAACGGCGTCTACGATGCCAAGGACCCAGTCATGGACCAATACGTCGACCAGGCCAAGCTCCTTACCAAAAAATTTACAACCTGCACAATCCTTCACATCAACCGAAGTGGCAATAAAGAAGCTGACGCACTTAGCAAGATGGCCTCCACGGCTTGGCCGCACATGGCCAAAGAGGTACGCATCGAAACTCTAGCTCAACCTTCAGTACCACTTAGACAGGTTAATATCACACAGACGGCCATCGGGTCATGGATGACCCCGATTCAAGCATACCTGGCAACGGGCACCGTACCACTTCAAAAAGCAGAAGCCCGAAAACTCCAATACAAATCCCAGCATTATCAGCTCATGAATGGAGTCTTATACCGACACTCCTATCTCGGACCACTCCTGAAGTGCATGGATACCGTGACAGCCACCTCCCTTATAAAGGAGATTCACGAAGGCATATGCGGAATCCACGCGGGTCCAAGAATGGTCGTCGCCAAAATCATGAACGCCGGCTACTACTGGCCAGGGATGCATCAAGACGCCGTCAAGATCCTACGCACTTGCTTTAACTGCCAGCAACACGCACCAAACACCCTGCGCCCAAAGAACGACCTGGTCCCAGTCACTGCCGCCTAGCCATTCCAGAAATGGGCTATCGATCTAGTCGGCCCATTCCCAATGGCCCCTGGAAGGATACAATACCTCATCGTCGCCGTCGACTACTTCACAAAATGGGTAGAGGCCAAGCCACTTGCCTCGATCAGCACCGAACAGACCAAAAAATTCATTTGGGAATTCATCATCTGCCGCTTCGGTCTACGCGTGGAAATTGTCACGGATAACGGAACACAGTTCACAGAAAAAAAGCTTCAAACCTGTCTAACACAACTAGGCGTCAGCCAGATATTCACATCTGTTGCCCACCCCCAAGGCAACGGCCAAGTAGAACGCATCAACAGGTCACTAGTTGAAGGAATAAAGACTCGCCTTGGGACAAAGCGAACAGGTTGGGTGGATGAACTCCCACACGTACTATGGGCGCATCGCACCCTCACCAAGACCAGCACCGGCGAAACCCCTTTTAGCCTAACGTATGGTTCCAAGGCCGTAATACCCGTAGAAGTAACCTTCCCATCACCAAGGGTCCTCAACACCGCGCACACTGACAATGACAGAGAACTGCGCCTCAACTTGGATCTCTTAGACGAAAGGCGTGACATCGTCGCTATACGCGAGGCAAACTATAAAAAACAACTGGAGCGCTATTAAAATTCCAAAGTCAAAGCCTGCGCATTCGACATTGGAGATTACGTCCTAAGAGACAACTACGCATCTCACTCCGAGCGCCCAGGAAAACTTGCACCCAACTGGGAAGGGCCATACAAAATCCAACAAGTACTAGGAAAAGGGGCATACGCGTTAGAAAGACTCGACGACACACCCATACCTAGATCATGGACTGTAGCGCAGCTGCGCCCATGCTACTTGTAAACATTTCAGTTTTCAACTACACCACCCTACACTCTATCTACAAGCACAAAAACCAATTACTTTACCTCTAAACTTATGAAGCTAATTCACTCTTCATAAGACTTAACGTCAAAGATTTGTCACATTTCTAACTTATGAACTTAATTTACCCTTCATAACTTAGAAAAAACAAACCTTTCGCCCTAAAGTTGCGTAGTTAATTTACCCTACTCAATGGACGCTAAGGTTACTTGCAACCTATGAAGCTAATCTACTCTTCATACACACAGCAACCTATCGCACGAAAATACACAAGTTGGACAAAAGCAAAATCAAATCATCATATTGCATTACCAGCGAAAGGTCAGATTTACAAGACAGAAAAGAAAAACGTAAACAAACTACTGAGGAGGCTCATGGGCCGTCCCCGAACTACCCGCCCCCAGCCTTCTCCTTCCCCTTTTCAGCGCGCTCACGCCCGGCACGCTCAGATTCCTCGACCCAACGCTTAAATTTAGCAATAGGGTCAGGGTCCGCCAGACATTGCCTAACAACCTGAAGCACCGGAAACTCTATCCTTTCGAGCTTCTCGAGCTCCTCCATCAGCAGTTGGTTAGTGTTCACGTCCTGAAAAGGCTGCTCCTCAACTGGCGCCCCATCCTTGGCGGCCAGATAACCTTCCAGCCAGCCACTATGAACGCCCGTGGTACGCGCTGCATCAACAACCTCCGCAACCTGCTCGCCCATCTTTGGCTCATTCCAGCAGCGATCAAAGACCTACATCAACAAACACAAGATAAATGAGTTAGACAAAACAAAAAACAACAACAAAGTAAAGATAACAACTTACGGTAGATATCCCGTCAGACATAATCCAGAGGGACTTCTCACAATACGCCTTCTGAGCATCCAACAACAAAGTCCTCTCAAGCTGCCAAGTCTCTTTCTCCTTCACAAGCTCACTAACCTGACCTTCCAGCACGGACACCCGAGTGGTCATCCTCACCACGTCGGCATCCTTCGCCTTAAGGTCGCCCACCACAGTAGCATACTTCGAGGATAGCTCCTCCATCTCCTTGGCCTACTCCGCCACTACCTTCTTTTGCGCAGCCAGCGCAGACTCAGCCTTCTGAACAAGCTGACGACGACGTTCCAGCTCCGTGTTAACGGTCGCCGTCGACTTAGCCCAAGCCTTCTGCTTCTCCGCAGCATCAGCATCTTTTTGGCGCAGATCGGACTCTAACTTTCGAACCTGCTCCAAGAGTCGCTTACGCGGCGACTCATATACCTCCTTCTCCCGGGCCAGGCGCTCGGCTTCACTTGCAACCGACGCATGCTCATCAAGAAACTCACCCTCTCCTCTGTGCAGGGCGTACAAATTTCCCAGAGTCTGTGTTAAGTTCATACACATCTCTGAGAAAGGAGTACCTCGGTTCTGAGACCGGTGATGCGCACGCTCAGCTGGCGGCAACGCATAGCTGACAAGTTCCCCAGCCACGAAGGTTGAGGAATCGACAACTTTCAGTTATACGCCACCCAGGCGTATAAACCGGAGCGTCCAACCTGAAGGTAGGACCACTAGAAGACGCCACAACGCCTTCAGCTTTCTTCAACTTGGGATCATCAATCCCACCACCCTGAGGAGACGCCTCCAGCACGTCCCTCTCACTTAAATCAAAAAAGGAGGGCCCAGTCCGCGAGCCCTCGACACCCTGAACGCCCATCCCTTGGGCCTGCTCCTTCTTGATCCTCACCAAATCCTCGTGTTGTTTCAGCAACGCCAACCGGCGCTCCTCTTCCTCCTTCTCGGCCAGGTTAGCCAAGCGAGCATCCTTGGCCCGCTTGCGCTCCACCTCTACTTAGAGAGCCTGGGCTTCATCCTCCTTTTTCTTCAAAGCGGCCTAAGCAACACGCTTCTCCTCCTCTGCCTTGCGCATCAACTCCTCTTGACACGCAGCCTCAGCCTGAGACCGCTCCTCCTCCAGCTTCTTCTTTCGTTCCTCCTGATATTGCTTCACAGATGGAGGAATCGAACCTACAGATAAACAAAGATGAATTAAAGACTTTGCAGAATTGGCGAGAAAAATTCAAAAGGACGCACCAAAAGGTACTTACTACTCAGTTTCTTCAAAGCCTTCTTATAAAAGGGCTCACGCACAGGCGGGGGATCAACTTCACCACTCCCGGTCGCCACCCGCTTGGGAGACCGACCACCACCCACATCTTCTTCAACAGTTTATGGCTGTTTTCGCTTGTGACCTGCAAACAAGATAGGTAAACCTTAAAGAAACACAACAAACTACAAAACTGAAAAGAAGGTAGAAACACTTACTCTCAGTAGTCACGCCCTCAGCAACACTTGCTTCACCAGTCGTCTCATCACCTTGCTCCCCGGCCGCTGACGCACTTGCTCCAGCGCCACCTGCAGAGCGACGCGCACGATGAATTAGACCAGACGACGACCCACTCGACTCATCGTCTGACAAAAATACATAATTCACCCCAGCCGCCGTTTTCACGGACAACGACTCAAGATTTATTAGGAAACCCACTTCAAGATTAGAGGGCGCACCTTCCATCGGGCCGGGGAACAAAAAATTCTCTACCATCAGCTCCAGCTCCGAAACACTCCCTCGGGTACCGCCAGGTAGGTGGTCTTCACAGCGCGGGCGGCAAAAACCTCAAACAGCAATTCGCCTGTCACCAAACACAACAGGCGTCAACCAACATAACAAAAACAAAATTCAAACAAAGTTGAAATACTCACCTTCAACAGACAGCGGCCCAGCCTCACCCATTGGTGCCACATCATAACCCTCCCTGACGCCAAGACGGCTCAACCCCAACAGACGGAGTACACCCTCGTCCAGCTTATCCAGATCATCCAGGCGGGTGGGATGTGCGCACAAATCCTGAAACCAGGCTTCTTCCTGGAAATCCTTCATCACTTCAAAAGATGGTGCTTTCTGGCCCGCACGTAGCTCCAGTTTCTCCATCTCCACCGGTAT
Organism: Ambrosia trifida; assembly: GCA_028751855.1. Taxonomy (NCBI): domain Eukaryota; kingdom Viridiplantae; phylum Streptophyta; class Magnoliopsida; order Asterales; family Asteraceae; genus Ambrosia; species Ambrosia trifida. The sequence continues at coordinate 54,487,268 of CM054123.1, read as the reverse complement.
CACCTCCTTCTTCAGGAAGAAAAAGCATTTCTTCCACTCACGAAGAGTCTTCGGGGAGCTCTTCGGCACAATCAAGGTCACCGTCTTCGACCTCTCAACAAACGACACCCAGCCGGAGTCTTTCACCTCAACTTTGTAGAATACATTGAAGTGTTCAAACTTCGGCTCCCTTCACAAGGACCTGCAGGTGGCCTCGAAATGCATAATCCGCATTATCCCAAACGGGCTCATCTGTGAAATATGCACCCCCATACTTCTGAAGAACGGAGATCAGAAATCTCGACACCGGCAGTCGGAAAAGTCCCTTCAAAAAGTATGCCTCGTACAGGAATATCTTCCCCTCCGGGCAGTTTAACAGAGTCCTTTCTCCGGCAGCTCCGGTTCCCACTCCCGGGAAATACCATATTTCTTGACCAAAGATCGGAATTTTTCTTTGGACCAAGAAACCTGGGCGTCTTTCATCGCCAATTCCGCCTTCTTGTCTTCAGACGACATCTTCGACAAAGGAAGCAGAGAAAATGAAAAATTCTTCTTCAACAGCTGACCGGAAAAGCTACAAACTCGCCGGAGAAAAACTTGAAAAGTTTCTTTGAAAGAAGAGAATGAAACGAATGAAGGATCAAAGGCACGTATTTATACCCATCGCATTAAATGCAGTGGCAGAAAGAGAAATCATCACAAGCAGGCTTTTCGCGTAGAGGTCCAATAGCAGGCAGACATGTCAGACAGCCCACGCGACCAAACGGCACACACGCGGCGCGTGGCCCACTCGCCTGACGGTTGTTCTACCCCAGCTGGCAAACGATGCCGCTGCTCGACACGTGTACGCCCACGTTCAAACCCACAACTAACAGCTGTCCCCATGCATCAGATGCACGACACGTGGCGGCCTAGCAACTCAACAGTCACGGTAACTGTCAGACACGATCTCCAAGGCAGGTGTACCCACCGTCAGCCACGTCTTTTCAACTTCAAACATTCCCGCCTTGAATTCACACAAATTTCAAAGAGACAAATTCAATGCGGAGTAAATGCAGGCGCCAAATACGACAAAAAATAATTTTTCACAAGTTCTGACCGCGCAAACTAGCCAGACGCCTATCTAGGCTCCATGCCTATGCGTCAGAACCAACTTTTTGCAAAAATAATTTTTCACAAGTTCTGACCGCGCAAACTGGCCAGACGCCTATCTAGGCTCCACGCCTACGCGCCAGAACCAACTTTTTGCAATTTATTTTTTCACAAGTTCTGACCGCGCAAACTGGCCAGACACATATCTAGGCTCCACGCCTACGCGCCAGAACCAACTTTTTGCAAAAATAATTTTTTCACAAGTTCTGACCGCGCAAACTGGCCAGACGCCTATCTAGGCTCCACGCCTACGCGCCAGAACAAACTTTTTGCAAAATTAATTTTTCACAAGTTTGGACCGCGCAAACAGGCCTGACGCCTATCCTGACTGCACGCCTACGCGCCAGAACGAATAGCAGGAACAGTTTTTTCCAAATACTCGAAAAAATAATAGCCCTACCCCTGTTCGGACCACCTCATAGGTCCTGCATACGCTCATTCCGTCATACGCCCACAGCTTGATCACTGTGCGCACACCAGTTGACGAAGGTCATACAAAACACACGTACACTTTGATTACATAAAAACCCAGTGACGACTGGATGTAACCTAAAGTACACCTGTGACAATCGAGTCCAGCACTCCCCTACCAAAAGGTGCAGAAAAGCACTGGACTAGGGGGACTTGAAGGGATATGGTATCGAAACATTATAAATATCATACCATCGCCCAACTAGAACTAGCATCGCCTGACGTCCATCCGCCCGTTTTACGTCAGCGGATCGTTTAGCGTCCATCCGCCCGTTTTACGTCAGCGGAACGTCCGGCGTCCATCCGCCCGTTTTACGTCAAGGGAACGTCCGGCGTCTAACCGCCCGTTCTACGTCAGCGATGCAACTGGCATCCAACGGACGCCAGATGCAGCACTACCCGCCCGTTTTATGTCAGCGCTACACCCTGGCGTCCAACTAACGCCAGGCGCAACATTGTCCGCCCGTTTTACGTCAGCAGACGCAACATACTTCAAAGCTTCCTCAGCAAGCCAAAGGAAGCTTCACCAACACATCTGGAAGATACCTTTTGGGGCAGCCTTGGGACTCACCCCTGCCCCAGAAGAAATATCTCTGACGCAACAGGCTGCCCGCCAGAGTTCCCCTCCAATCAAGAACTGCTCTCAGTCTGACATGCAGAAAGGACGACGACGTGGCAGCCTCCCGGCCAAGATATCTTCCTGACAAGCAGACTTTCTCAACCTATCCCGAAGTCCGAGAAAAGACATGATTACCCACCGCCCTCGGTCTACCAATAGGCGGGCACCACGTGTCCGCCGACCTTCAGCGACCACTCGATGGACGCCACGTGTACAGTCATCAGGACGGTAACATCCCCCCTTAGTATTTTACTTTCTCCTTTTTTATCAAAGCCCACTTGCACCAAATGGGCTTAAGGACTTGGGCCGGATTATGGAGACGCCTCTACCTGGGTCGGGCCCCATTAAAGGCAGAGGATGGGCTGAGAAAGTACGAGAGCTAGGTACTATAAAAGGAGGAGTCTCTTCTCCTTTTATTGGCATCTAAGATCTCTCACACTTTCACTCAAGAGGAATACAAACTCTTTCGTGTCTTCTTCAACCCCTTGTTTATTATACTAACTTTTAGAGGCTCGGCTCTTCTAATCGGTAGTCTCCTAAACTCCCTGGTCTTGTCTTTAGACCCTCACGTATTTTCCAAACACACTCTCTTTGCAAAATACCGTAGGATCACACACTGGATTAACGCCTGTTCGATAATCCAGGATTCGTGTTTCTTCACAATAATATATATATATGTATAAATTTTGTATATGATTGCACATGAGTGCACATATATCCTATCCTATTTACCTTCAACAGTGAATAACAAAGGTTGTACTCTCACTCTTACTCCCACTCCTTGAACACTGTATTGATTCCAATTGGTTCGGTAGGTCAACAAAATCCAGTGGATCATCCACTTTTATAAAGATATATCCACCAAGGAAGAAAGCCTATTAGCTTTACATCCGTACGTATATATTATTTTGTGTTACATATATTGTTAATTAAAAAAAATATCTCATCTCGTGCAGAAAACTAAGTAGGTCACCGATGTTACCGCACAAAAGACGAAGCAGGCGATAGATGTGATGGCGGAGAAGGCGAAACAAGCAAAAGACACAGCGGTGGCCGTGAAGGACTACATGTTGGAAATTTAGTGAAAATGTTATTTTCACAAATTACAGGAAAATGAGCTTTTCCTAACTTTGGACTGAAATATATATTTGAAACCGAGGTTTAATAATATATTTCTTTGTGAGTTTATGTTCTATGTTGTGAGAGCTTCGCAACGAACCAAACCACATCCAAAACAGAGCTAAGATGAATGAGATATCGATGCTCAAAGGTTGGTGATTGAAACACTTGATGCTGAAATGAAACAAGGTGGAACTTGTCTCACATAGGAGTGATGATACCATGAGTGGTATATAAGGAGGAACCCTAACTTGTACTCGCACACGCACTCGCACACGCACGCATGGCGTGGGCGATGGGCGCAATGTGGCGCTTTGATGGCGCACTTTGCACTTCGCATCACCGCGAGCCGCTTGAGAGCCGCCTTAGTAGTTTTGAAAGTAGGTTCGAGGTTGGTGATGGCACACGAGTACGAGCAGACTACCAGGTGGCGTCTTGGTCTGCGCAGAGGCTTCCGCGCAGGCGCTCGGAGTGACGAGTGGAGCAGCTTCCCCTGACGTAGAACGTCAAAAGACGTTTTGCGCAGACACGGGGTTGGTTCCGCTGACGTAGAACGAGTTATGTGTTCCGCAGATTACTCTGCGCGCGCGCGGACTTGTCAGCAGATCAGTTCAGCAACTGTTACAGTTCAGTATGTAACTGTCCAGTCAAACCGTTTCGTTTGAACCTTTATGAACATCATAAATGCAATTAAAGAAGTTCAATGGCATTTATTTTTCGTTTTAATGATTTCCAAAGCTTTTTCAACTTGAGGAGTAGTATATATACCTAGGAGAGTCTTGGTTGAAGACACACCTTAGACATACTATTCTGAAATCACCAATATTCTCCTCTCCATCAATCTGTTTGTTCTAATCTTCTTGTTTCAGGTACACTTCGGGCCAGAGCCAACTCCGGCAGCACTCTTGCTGTTCCGACTGTTATACCCTGGGAAACAAAACGAGTTCTCGATAATAGACTCGGAATTTGTTTTAAGGGCCCCATGTTCAACACGATCCTCAGCTTGCTTTATTCTGTTTCTACTCGTTCTTTTATTTGTTTATTTTAGTTGTAATCATTTTGTAATCTTTGCTTTCATATTTCTTTGTAATCGTAATTTAAATTTGTTTTATTTATTTTTACATGAGTGGTTCCTACACTACACGGTGAACATGGCGACTGCCACTAAGGACTACACAGTTGACATGGCTGTGGCCACGAAGGACTACACGGTTGAGAAGGCCAAACAAGCCAAGGACTACGCCGATATTGTGGTAACGTTATTATGTTGAGATTGTTAGGGGTTGTTAATTGAGATTGAGATGTGATATTATGTGAATTTGATGAATCAGTACAACTAAAGGATGCTAAAATTAGGATTACATTGTGATGTTGATAGGAGTGTATGGTTTCGTTATTGCATGTATTTGAGTTTGGGGATTGTTGATTGGTAGGGGAGATTGAGATGTGGTAATATGTGAATTTTATGAATTTAGTGCAGCTAAAGTGTAAGATGAAAGTGTGGTAACATTGTTATGTTGAGAATTTTAGGGTTTGCTAATTGGTCGTGGAGATTAAGGTGTGGTAATATGTGATTTTGATGATGTGGTAACTTAATTGTGTTGAGATTGTAAGTAGGTTTGTTTTGAAGAGACCATAACAACATTGACATTTATTTGACGTCGGGCTCTTATATTGCTCATGTTTATCGTCAACATTGTTAGGTATCAATATTATAATATTAGAGTTGTACATTTTTTTAGCCTTTAAGATAGGTGTTAATATTAGAGTTATACATTATTTTAGGTTAGGTGTTAGCATTAGAGTTATACATTATTTTAGGTTAGGTATTAATATTATAATTATACATTGTTTAAAGTTAAGTGTTAACATTGGATTATACACTATTTTAGGATATATGTTAACATTCGAGTTATACATTATTAATTGTTTTAGGTTATGTGCTACACGAAACTTTCCTGCATGTAAATGTGAAGCGCATCGTTATATTTCATATTTAAAATTGATGTGCCATATTAGATTTCTCAACCCTTGGATTTATTGTTTTAGATTTAAGTTTATGTCCTTACTTTAGTTTATGTAGTGGTATTCTATTGTAATTATTAGTGGCTAATATTGGAATCAAATCCATAGGGGACCAATGTAATTGAGATGGTAGCATCTTAGGCGGTTAGGGGATACGGTAACAGTCGAAATAGTTTATATTTCTTTGTTCTAATTGTAGATAATTGATGTTAGAGTTGTGATAACAATTCGTGATTTGAGTTTTCTTCTTTTACAATTTTTTTAGTCATATTATTTTTTTCAACCCCCGGGACCTTCCCGGGGTAATCAGCTAGTATATAATATAACGATTGGGGTGGAGACACATGGCACTTGGTGAGGTTATTAATAACTCAATATTAATTAATTTATACTTTTTTATTTATATCTTTATCTTTATTATTACTTTACAATATAATAAATAAAAATCTTATAATTTTCTTATTTCTCTTTATATGAAATAATATTATTAAATCATAATTTCACGTTTATATCTTATTTTTTAATATTTATTTTCTTAACTAATTCTTTTTATATTTCCACTTATTAAAAACCATTTAATATTTTATTGATAAAAAGCTACACCTTAAAAACAACCGCCCCAATCACGCCCTGTAATTATTGTTTCTGTCTTTGCACCTCATCCAAACATATATTCTCTCTTTAATATACCTTTTCATTCTTATTCACATGATTAAAATTGTTGTTTTCTCATATTATAGTATATTAATTTCTATCCTACATCATAACAAAATATTTTGTCTTAATATTATATTTTTTCTATATCAAGAAAATCCGAGGATATAAGGGGGGACGGGGCACTACCCGTGAGTTTTTTTTAACTTCACTGATTTCAACCAATCATATATTGTCACATCATTTCACTAGTTTCCTTCACTAAAACATTTTTTTGGTGGCAACACTTCACTTATTATTTACCCACAATCAATGAGAGAGAGATAGAGACAAAGAGAGAGAGAGAGAGAGAAATCACGGGTACCATCTCGTTAACTAGAACCAGAATTTGGTTCACGGGACCACTACCAGCATGGATGGCAGCGGTGTTACCGTGCTGGTAGTGTGGTACCCGTGACCAATTCTAGTGACGCCCAGTCCCCTAATCTAGCTATTTAAATATATTACTCTGGTTCTTAGTAATCGGAAACATTTAGAAATTTTCCAAATCAAATTTGATTTTTTAATGTCCAGATTTGAATGTACCAAGTATTTTAGTAATGATTTAGATAAACTTTTAACGACTACTAATAGATAGAATATTGTTTGTTAAATGGAAGAAAAAGGTCCACTTTTAGCTTATCTTCTATCTATATAAAAGAAAACGTATATGCTGACGTGGCGTGTAGTGGAGGCCTTAACCTCCATTTGAGAGTGCCACGTGTCATCATAATTGAAAGATTTTAGTGTTTTTTAACTATTTTCTTTTTTAATTAAAAAAAATAAACATAAAACCCTAAATTAAATTGAGTTATTTTAGGAAAAAAAGGATTTAAAAATAAATTAAAAATTTTCTCTCTCATGTTTACTCCTATAATTTTTAAACGTTTATATCTTTTATATACGGGATTTTTTAAAGAAAAAAATTACACCAAATTAACGAGCGTTTTATTATCTTTCCAACAAGTACCATAGTCCTATATAAAAAACGGAGAAAAATCGACTATTTTTTGTGGGGTTTCATTCATACAAGAAAAAAACACACAAAGTGTTCATGTTATTCATTAATCATGTTTTTTCTTTTAAACCAGATTCTTATCTACGATGTTGAAAATCAACCCAATCGTCATGTTACCATTGGAATTTTACTAGGTATACTTCATCAAGAGAAGTTAGGAGAAAGAATCGCGCAACACTGCAACACATGGTGTCACCTTATAGCAAGGTTATTTTTTTTATTTATTTAATTACAAGAGTAATAATTATTACTATTAGTATTAGTATTATTAGAATGGTTATATTTTTTAACCCCGAGACGCTCCCGGAAAGAATTGATAGTTGCTGACGTGGCGTTCAATGGTGGCCTCAGCCATCTCTTGATTATGCCACGTGGCATAATGAGATGCAATGATTACAACTTCCAACTTTTTTTTTGAACGGTCAACGAATCAATTCCGAGCACTCTCGGGCACCCTTTTGGCGAATCAGGTACTCGAGAGTACCCGGGCCACCAATTGCCACCAATTCCCGGGAAAACCCGACCACTCACCCGCCCGAAGACACAACGGTGAAATAGTCGGTAAAACCGGTCGGGATCAGGACTCGAACCCAAGCCAATGGCAGGGTCATCCCTCATTTCCCCCACCAATGTCCTCCAAATGTAGCTAGTGGGAATTGAACCCAAGTCTCCCATAGGAAACTTAGGCCCTCAACCAACTGGGCTACAACTTCTAACTTAAGTATTTGTTTAGTTGATTAGGTTAGGAATTATAAGACCCATTAGAATGTGAGAAATTAGAGAGATGTGATGAGTTTTTAATAGTTGCAGCTTACATAAGTGATTCTTTAAATGATTACTGATTAGGTTTTAGATTAGGAAATATGAGTTATTACTGATTAGAATACTATGAACATGCAATGATTGAGAGATTTTGTGGTTAGTTAACTTGAGCCATTTGCAATAGGTTATCACGTAAAATTAGATTTTTCAACCCCGAAACCCTCCTAGGGTAATCAGCTAGTTTCATATATGGTTAATGGTTTTGACAATATTTCCTAAACTTTACCATCAAGAAATTATATATTTCTTTAACTTTTAATTGCTATTGTATTACATATTAATATTTTAACTAATGTTTGATAAAAATTCATTTTCTGATAATTTAGTAAATTAAATTTCTGAGTAAATTACGAAGCCTATTATATCTTGAAATTTTACTTTATAAACATGGCTGCGTAATAAATCAATAAAAACACTTGAAAGAAATATATAACTTATGACTTATCACGTTATCACGAGAAGATCAAACATGACTAGTTGAATGTTGAATTCTTCTCATTGCAACTTGCAAGTTCTTATTTTGAAAAAATAAATTCATCAAAGTAATTTTAGTTTAAAAATTAAAAATTGTTCGTATAAATTGTCGGCATGGCATTCATTTTAGCCTGCTTTTTTCAAAGTTCATATCTAAAATTAGTGTCCACTTTTAATAAAAGACAACAATTAATAAACAAATCTCTTTGTATTTTGTAAACAAATCAATTTTTTTTATTATTTATAGAAGTGTGATGTAAAAAAATTAATATAAGTTATCTTATGTATTTCTTTGTAACTAAGTTGACATATTTCAGAAAAACAAAACATTTAAAATAGGAAGCTCATGAAACACATAATTAGAAAATGGATTGGTCAGAAGACAAAATACAGAGAACCACACTCAAGTAAACGACTTCTATTTTCATTTAACAATGTAGAATCCTTAGATAATTATATACAAAAATACTTAAAAGTTAAAACAATAAATTTATGCAGTAATTAACCGATACTCAACTAATAGTGGCTTCTAATCCCCCACTTGTGGCTCAATGGTTGTCAGCTCAAATCTTCTTTGGGAGACTTTGAGTTCGATTCCCATAAGCTCCATTTGGGGGTATTGCCAAGTGATTGTCGAAACTAGCCTACTTGTAGGTGCGAGGTTCGATTCTGATGCCCCCCCCCCCCCCGGTTTTCTACTACCGTGCATTTACTCCAGAGAGGCTTGCCTCTTGTGGAGGGTGCAACATCTGTCAAGTGGCAGGTGGCGGGAAATTTTCCGGGTGGAAGCCTTAGTGCTCCTTATGCGCAGCCTCGACTCGCTTGTGGGCCAGCCACTCTCGTTTCAGCGTGGGCCCGGTTAAGACAACATAGTCTGACCATTGGAGAGTGGCTAAGGGACTCTCCTTCTGGAGGGTTGTGATGATCTCTGCCACAACATAGAAAATTCGCCTTCCAAAAAAAAAAAAAAAACTAAAAGTGGCTTCTGTTTAAATTCTAAAAGGCTAGGTGTGGTATTTAGATGTAAAAAAAATAAGGTTAAAATGGCTAAAATTACGTAAAATGGAAGAAAAAAATAATTTATACCTTTATTAACACACTATATTTTATACATATGTTGAGAAAAAAAAAAGTAATTTTATATAATTATTAGATTTTAAGTAATCCAACTTTTAAAACATAAGTTACAATCATTTAAAACATATTATTAATTTTTAAACTAACTAACCCTCCCGATTTTTAAACAATCACAACTTGTTAATACGTTAATATTAAAATACACGCACGCACACACACACCATAAATTGAGCATCTTATTATCATATTCTGATCATTGACTCCTTTAGTTTTTCTTTAATTTAAAAAAAAAATTAAGTAGCGTTTGGTACGCAGGAATAAGATACAAAATGGAATGAAGCATTACAATGGAATGAAAAAAAAGTTGTTAGGTTGGTCAAGGTAATGGAATCATCATTGTCTCCTTCATTCCATTCCCTCTAAAACCCTCAAAAATTCATTCCATCCATCCCCCCTATTTTTTTTCCATTCGATTCCCTTTGTCACCTTTCATCACCACTGACCACCACCACCACCCACCACCATCCACCTACACCGCTACCACCAATCACCACCACCACCTGACGCTACCACCGACCACCGCCATCGCCGACCACCACCCACCACCGATCAGTGCCACCCACCGACCACCACTGATACGCTCCATCACCGACCACCGCCATCCACCGACCACCACCACCACCATCAATGCCGACCACTGCCACCCACCACCAACCGCCACCTCCACCTATCTCCAAGCACCGACCGCCACTTCCGACACTCTCCGTTACCGACCATCGCCACCCATCGATCACCACCGCCAACTGTCACCGCCTCCACCAGTCACTGTCGTCGCCACTCCTTGTCGCTACCCACCGCCACCAACCACCATCATCGTCGCCGCTATTATCAACACCCACCACCACCACCGACAACCACCCCCCATCGTCGTCGTCACCACTGACCACCACTACCACCACCGTCGTCACCGCTGTTGCTGTCACACCCCGCCAAAGTGGAATCACGGGATGCAACACGAAATGTTTTCAAGCACAAGATTTAAGCAAACATCTAAAATAAACATAAGTTTTGGATACCAAATTATTAAATGTTTACAACCACTTCAAAATATATTGTTTGAAAACCCAAGATTTCGTACTTAAATCCCATGTAAATGGAAATTAAACAGAAAATACCGCAAAAGTCGGTATCCCATGTTCCTTTCATGAAAACTAATTACCTGAAAAACATACATAAAAACTTTGTGAACATAAAGTCTATGAGTTCACAAGTTTAAATCATAATAAAATGCAAGTTAATAAAATCCGTGAATAACCAAGTCAATGCCTAGCTAAGACAATGACAATGTGACCAACATGAGTCCGTAACCAAACCTTGACGAGTTCTGCATCGCACATTGTATACTAAATACAATGTATCATCATATGTGAAATACTAGCATTCTTTTGTCATTTATAACTGGGTTAGAGCGACTAACCAAGAGTGGGGGTGTCAACCCAATAGATCTATTTAAGTGTTCCATGGCTAAGTCCATAGATAATGGTTACAATATAGGGAAACAACACGAGGGCTTAATGAGATCTCTATCACATCATCTCATGCTCACATAAGGTTCATAGGAAGTCATTCTAAACAATGTAAATATTACATGTTTTTCCCCAAAATGTGAAAACAGTAAAAAGGGGTTGTGAAACTCACCTCGAGTCTGTGCGAAAGCTAGAAAAGTAAAGCCCGAAACACTAAGATCTAACCTACACGTATCCTATGTACAAAAGACATCTTAGGTCCAAATTCGATGGTTTATAACGTAAGTTGTTCGCCCAACTTATAGTAAACGTCTGTTAACTGAAATGAACCGTTGATGATTTTATGAATGTGTTGTTACATAACTATCATTGGAAAAGCATGACTTATCTTGTCATGCATCTTAGATTTGTTATATTTGAGACTCAACTTTACATATTTTTATTATCACATCTACTAATATCCCTATAATACATATATTTGAATATTATAGTTGTGGCCTAGATATCTATCTTGTACGTGCTTCCATCCATAAAACCCTTACATATATGTATACATATTGGAAGTAAAAAAAAAAATAATGGGGGTCGGCGACATTTTGTAGGTGGAAAGGAGAAGAGATTTTTGATTGTTTTGGGTGTAATCTTCCATTGATCCTTATGATTAAAAGGATCTTTCTATTTTTGTTAGTAATCATATCTAGGTTTAGAGGTTCCATGACTTGACTTGTGCATGTCTAGGTGTAAGGCTTAAGGTGGATATTACTAGTGATGTGATTAGTTTAAGGATCCTTGAGATTAGATTTTTGGATGGTGATGGATCCTTGTGTGGTGGTGGCGGTCGCAATTAACCAAGAAGGAAAGAAACGAGTGTTTGTTGATTGACTAGAGATAATCATGATGTTTTGGAGGCTTGGGCCGAAAATAGAGGAAGGTTTGGGAGGTTCTAATTGTGGTTAATGAAACACGGTGGATTAGTGGGATAAAAGTTAGTTGCCATATTAAGATAAATCATGATTTGAGGTTACTAATGAGGGTTTCTTTCTTTGATTATGGGGTCGATTTTTGGAGGGTTTTGATTATCTATTTGTAGTTAGTTTAACTTACATAGGTTCATGGTTTAATAAAGTAAGTTTCTTTATTAATGTGGAGGGTTATCCATTGATTTGATTAAGGATGGAGGTATGTATGGAATGGCATTAATCTAGATGTTAGATTTCCTTGGCTATCATACTCATATATATACATACATACATACACGCATGTATATATTTAGGTCGAGCATGAGTTTATATATATATTTTTAATTAAACATATGTGTATACATCTGTATTCAAAATATTTCGTGTTTATTGAATATTTAGCTCTTGGTTATAGTGTTGCTCTCCATGCATAAGCTAAACAAACACATGTGTTCTTTTATCTAGCCGTTGAATTCAATTTATGATAGTCTATCAACGTTCATGATCATGAGTTAATCGTGTGAAACTAGTAACCTCTAAGGTCACCAATAGCATGAATAGGCTTTTGCTAGGCTCTCGAATGACTAGAATGTAAGGCTATGTCTAATGCATGAACAAATAGCATGCGGAAAATAAAGTTTCGTCTATCAAGGGTACGGATTTGACCTGAAAAGTTGACGGGTGACAAAGGTGCCACCACCCACCGACCACCACCAACCACTACCAATTTTATTCCTTTGTCTTTTCCTACATACCAAACAATACAAAGTAATGATTCATTCCATTCTTACGTGAAACCAAACAAGACCATGGAATGGTAATCATCCATTTCATTCCTTCGTCCATTTCATAACCTTCTCCCTTCCATTCCCTCGTTCATTACATTACCCCATACCAAACAGACCTTTAACATGTTACTTGATTACCATTTGCGTCCCCCGCCACATGTTATGGGCACACTATAGTACACTTGCACATACTATGTTATAAAGAGGACAAAAATATAAATTTACATAATATTTAGAGTTTAAGCAGTATAGCTTTCCAAACAAATGATATATTCCTTTGACCTTTAAATAAATTACTCCTACGATTTTAAATGGCCATAATTTTTATACGTTAATTGGTTTTAAAAATATGCCACAAAAACGAGCATTTATTTTCTTAAGTTTGAGTACGGTGATATTATCTTTTTCTTAAATTAAAAAGAATTAAACATGTTACGTGATTACCGTTATTTGTATTTCTTGACACATCATACAAACACCTATCTAGTGTGTATTTGCACACACTTGGAGATGTATCTAAACTATACCCATAAATCAAATACAGTCAAATATAAAGAAAAAAAACAAGAAAAACAATAACAATAATAATTTATAAAGATGGCAAGTTCAACTAAACGGTCGAAGTTCAAAAGTTATACCAGTTGTAGTATTAATTAATGTATAAAGTATTACGTTGAAAAATATAAAAGTCAATACAAATTAAAATTAAAATTTTAACATGCTAGCATACAACATTTTGACGGGTTCAAAACAAACGAAATGTTCAAAATTATCAACACAAATATTAAAAAACATCATAAGATATTCATACCCTACATTCTTAATTCATTAATTAGAAATATCCAATAAAGTCAATTAAAAACAAATGACATCACAACTTAATAAACATTAGACGAAATTATTCGACCAATGTACGATTTGGTATGATTTGCCCTGAATTAACTGTAAGGGTGGACGCGATGTTCCGTGGTAGCTGTGATATCCATAAACACCGGCCTGAACGGCCGCGATTCCATAATATTGTGATGTTCATCAGTCATCACAGTGAAATAAACGCTGGCCAACGGTCATCAGACCGTTTAAGCTAGCCGTTAAAAAAAATTAATGATTTAACCCACTATATAAACTCATTTTTTGAACCAAACATAATACCATAACAATCAAACAATATCTAAAACAATCAAATAAACCTCAATCAAAAGAAATTCAATCTAAAAAAAAGGAAGGGTCCAGCAAGAAACAATCGGCTACGAAGCAAAAGTTTAAACCAAAGGTTCGATCTAATTTAGGCGAACCGGCTAGTTTCGTCAAGACGCACCACTAACCCCACAACCTACACACCAAGCCTCTCAAACCCAACATATGTCCACCCCACCCTTTCAAAACCAAGGTTTTCAAAACCTTATGTATCAAACCCAACAATTTTAGCTTCCAAACCAATATCCACTACACTACTCCCAGCCAAACATGCCAACCTAAGTTGCATTCGGGGTGTTCCAAGTAGCTCCCGATCCGATTGAAGAGCCTATGTTCAACAGTTTTGGGACTCGCCAACCATACCAAAATACCCTGTATCATAACCCGGTTTCGAGCAAAAATTCAGATGGAGATTCAGACGAAGAGGAAGAAGAAGAAGAGCAAGAGGAAGAGGAAGAAGAGGAGATAGAAGTGCTCCCCCCCACCACGTGGCAAAGGCAAAGCAAAAAATAAAACCTCCAATGTGAAAATGCCTTAGACGCAAGAGGAAGAGGTGGCTTTGACAAAGTCGTTTTTACATATTTCCGAGGACAAACCCATCGGAAATCAACAACCAAGAGACACGTTTTGGAATCGAGTAATGGCCCACTTTTCGCAACTCGTGGGTGGAACCGAACGTCGCATGGATCAAATAACCAGTAAATAGATTGACTTAAATTAAAAAAAAATGAGTCAATTCAATGGCTTCTACGTTACACAGGTATATACTTTTTTTTAAATTGTTAACTTTATATTTTATTTTAAATTGTTAAAGCTTTATATTTGTTATGAATTGTTAAGTTTATATCTTTTTTAAATAGAAACGTTTTTGGCCAAGTGGATCGAGTGATGTGGAAGTCGTACGTGCCGCCCTTGGCGACTATCGGTCACTCTACATAAAGATCGGCTTTGGATCATTGGATGCTTGGGAAGTTGTAAGAGTGCATTCCAAGTGGGTTCCCGTTGACATCTCGAGGCTGACCGAACATGGGCTAACGGGAACTCGTGGAGGAAGAGGAAGGGGAAGGGGAAGGGGTGGTCGTTCTAAATAACGATCTAAAACATCCTATTCGGGAAATTGTACACCATCAACTGATGGGTTGTCAAGCAATATTCTCGATATCAACTTCAATGACGACTTTCCCACTCCCACCGACGACACAACACCGGAGAATGCCGTGGCTCGAAGGAAAAGCCAAGACCCGTCAACTGGCAAAGGGAAAGCGGTTTGGGTGGATGAGATGGCTGAATACAAGTCGGCAAAGATGGTGGAGATGGAGGAGAATCGAGAATGGCGCAAGTTATTGGCGGACTTGAAAATACAAAGAGAAAATACCTTCATGAAACATTTGTCCGAAGTTGAAAAAAATAAAGATTTGAAGGTTTTGAAAGAGAACCACGAACACGCCGAAGAACCATACAAGTCAATTCTCATCGAATGAAAACGCGAAATTTGTCAAAAGTGGGGTTGGGTCGTTAACTTTTAGTTTTTTATTTTTATGTTTTTTTAGTTTTTTATTTTTATGTTTTTTTATTTTTTTAGTTCATGTAACTTTTTTATCTTATTTAATGTAATGTTTTTATTTTTATTTAAAAATAAATAAATGTGTGATACAATCATCCCACTACTAGTGTTTTGTGATGAATGTGATGGGTGTGAAGAAAATGAGGTGACAAAATGGTATTGAGTGTGATGGTGTGATAGAATCACCCACCACCCCATCCACCCTAAAGGAAATCACGGTTATGCCCCTTCACTAACCCCACTTATCAAAATACCTCACTACCGTCTTTTAGGAGAGGGGCCTCAAGGTATACTAGGTATCTTAAACGTCTCCCAAGAGGCTTCAACGATGGACCAATAGTTGCACGACACGTGTTCATTTATTTATTTAATAATAATAATAATAATAATACAATCTTCCAAACACGTGTTTACCTGGGAAACCTCACCCAAGAGTTGTAGGCAGGGGACGTCCTCCAATATATCCGCTCAACGTCATCTTCATTCAGCAATCATTCTTCATCTTCAAGACTTCGCCTTATTATTAAGTTCATCAAAGACCTGACCAGTCTCTCGACCCATTAACCCCTCCAGGCCATCTCTCCATCTCCTACATCACTAGTTACTAAAACTCCTAACTTTAGTTGTGCTGGTCAGTGTTTCAAAACTCGGTTTGGGCTTGTACTCGGTGACCTACCCTGGAGCGAGTACTTGGCCAAATCGGGGGAGTATTCGGGGCTCAAATCGGCCTATGCGGGGAGTACTCAGAGTACTAGGCCATACTCGGCGACCTACCCCCGAGCAAGTACTTGGGGAGTAATCGGTTAAATCGGCCTTGTTTTGTAACACCGGTGCTGGTATTGCTACTCTTTCCGTCATGAAAATGCTCAAAGGCAACGATTTCACGTTGTCATCATCCCGCCCCCTTCTGGACTCCTCACCGGAGATGCCTGGTTGCTCAACGATGAAAATGATGACGTCTCTACAAAAAAAAAAAAAAAGAACGAAGAAAAGAAGAAAAAAACCCTTAACCTGACGATGGCACCACGCAGGTGATGACGATGGCAAGGAGACGTCACCGGAGACGTTGAGACATCTCTGAGACGTCTGGCAGTGGGAGTGACATGCGTATTCACCTGAATCATTCAAACCGGAAAAGTCTCCGGAGTCAACTTGGGTGTCTTAAACTAGGTGAACCGTCTCTCTAAAAAGACGGGAATGGGATATTTTGGTAAGTGGGTCTAGTCAAAGGGCATAACCATGATTTTTCCTTAACTATAACATGAGTCAAACCAAGATTTGTAGAAGCAAGCAAAAGAAGATATATGTTTGAATAACATAATGTATTCACTCCATTGAGTCATTTACTCCCACACCTCATTTCCCAATTTACATGGTACACTTTACAAAATAGCAGTCACATTACTAAGAGGTTCCCTAAATCCTATTATAATTTGGGTAGTCATATACACGCTTTTGACCAATTACAAAATTAATAACATTCTTTGTCAACCACTAATTTATTGACAACCACTCTCAATTACTAAATAAAACACTTTGAGAAACCTCCATAAAAAGTACCAAAAATCTAATTATTTTTCTATCTAACTTCTGACCAGAAATCATGTCAACATAAAATTGTTAAGACCTCGAAAGATTTTTTGCAAGTAGCGGACATGCTTGTCGTCAACAACTATTTATTGACAAAACAGCCGCAAAAATCATATCAAACGATTTCAAAAAAATCTAGAAAAATTACCAAACATCTATTACTATATTAACAAGATTCTGACAAAAAATAATGCTAAAAAATATTTAAGACCACCAAACAACCTCTGCAAGTGGTGGACCTGTTTGTTATCAACAACTATTTATTGACAAAACAACCGCAAAAATCACATCAACGATTTCAGAAAAATCTAGAAAAATTACCAAACATCCATTACTATATTAGCAAGATTCTGACTAAAATCATGCTAAAATGAAATGTTTAAGACCACCAAACGACCTCTGCAAGTGGTGGACCTGTTTGTTGTCAAGAACTATTTATTGACAAAACAGCCGCAAAAACCACATCAAACGTTTTCAGAAAAATCTCAAAAAAGTACCAAACATCCATTACTATATTAGCAAACTTCTGACAAAAAATTGTGTAAAAATATTATGGTTAAAATCTCAAAATAGTGCCACCAATAGGGTTGATCTGCTATTGATAGCAAGTGAAAAGCAACGTTGGGAACATGCTATGACATCTTAGCGTACACTTTTTGACTTGAAGCCATTTATAGAACTTAAACGAATGTATAGGGACAGTTGACACATTTCATATGAAAATGAAACCGTTTGTTACTCGAGATAACCATCGACTCATAAGTATGCACTATGGACAACATATTCATCAACCAACTAATTAACGATTACGTGTAAGAAAGAACTCTACTATGACACAATGATATGGAATGGTTAAGTCTCAAATCCAAGGCATGTATAAGGAAACAACATAATTCTTGAAGTCAAAGTATTGAGTCAAAGAATTATGTGTAATTATTGAGTCAAAGTATATTCATGTTTAGAAGAGCAATTATCTCCCTCCTTGTTGTCTTTGTATTTGTATATATAGTGTTGTATAGAATGAAACAAACAAGTTGAACCATTGCAAGTTCATATGGTATCAGCC
The DNA here is from genome assembly GCA_028751855.1 of Ambrosia trifida. Taxonomy (NCBI): domain Eukaryota; kingdom Viridiplantae; phylum Streptophyta; class Magnoliopsida; order Asterales; family Asteraceae; genus Ambrosia; species Ambrosia trifida. The sequence continues at coordinate 54,469,129 of CM054123.1, read as the reverse complement.
TAATAACAAAAAAAAGATCATTTCTTTCTAGCTTTTTCCCTTATTTCTTCCTGTTCTTCATTTTTGGTCGCCTTCTTCCTTGTTCCCATGGCTGCCGACCCACAATCCCTCCCTTTCCATGTCACACCCCGCCTAAGGAGGAAACACGAGGTGCAACTGAAATGATTTCCAAGCACAAAAGTCACACAAGCATCATTTAAGAAAACAGGAAATACCATTTAAAACATTCAAGTTTTACAAAACATAATGTTAATTGTTTAACTAGACACCATTGTCAAAAGTGTTTAGACCAAAACATCACAACACCGGATCAAAAGATGGTATCCCCCACAAAATGCTCGCACGCGACCTTCCCAAGTTCCATGCTCCATGATAATTTCCTGAAAAACATGCATGAAAATAAATGGGTCAACATAAAGTTGGTGAGTTCACTGGTTTTGTATGTTGGACCTGTAATCCCAAATCTGACTAAATTACTACCTAGCTAGGGCAATAATTAATATGTGATCTGACATGAGCCCATAACCAAACCTTGACGTGTTGTGCCTCGCCCATTGTCACTCAAGACAACGAATAAATGTGAAATACTAGCACTCTTTTGATATCTATCATCCGGTCAGAGCGACTGACCAAGAGTGGGGGTGTCAACCCAATAGATCTATTCCGGTGTTTCATGGCTATGTCCATAGCTAATGGTTATGGTATGATGCATGACACGAGGGCTTAATGGATCCTGAACCTTGATGTCTCATGTTCACATATAGTCGTATATGTAACTGAAAACTGAACTTTGTACGCATGTTTTTCCCCCAGAAAAATGTAAAAACAGTGAAAAGGGGCAATGAAACTCACCTTATGGTATGTCTTGTGAATGAACTAATGAGTCTGAGCTAGATCGACCTATGTGTCCTATGTAAAAGAGACATTTTAGGTCTATGTTACTGGTACTGTCTACAAGTTGTTCTCTTTGTTATGCTTGTCTTTGTAACTTAACTCTTTAAGTTAAATGTGTCTTTTATGAAAAGACTTGTAATCTAGTGATCTTTGATAAACGATAGCTTAGTTTCTTGGAAAAACATTACTTTTATTTATGAAAAGCAAGTGTTTAATATACTTTGGTGTGCTCATGTGTTGAAGGTTTCACACCTTGATTTTTTCAAGTGTGTAGGTCTTCCATGTTCAAGTTTGCATAACTTATTATTTTCATACTTGACATCTTTTGTGAAAATAATAATACTTCTTGTCAAAATATTACTTTTTCTTGAAAAACACATGGATTTTGTAAGCTTTGTTATGACTAACAACTCTTAATATTATGCCTTCTGTTAATGAGTTTAGAAAATGTATCCTTTTTCTTTATCAAATTTTCGGCTATATATATATATACATATATATTTCGGCCCTTAGGGGTGTATAACACATATACTTACTAGTCAACATAATGTATTTATAACATGGTTTCACCCACTTACTTGATTAAGTTACAAGAGTAAACACACTAGTGAACAACTTTGTATTTTAAGGGCTATGTAAAAATAAAAACATAAGTTTAAGAAAATAGTGTTATACCTCCTAGTGTCTTAAGAAAAGAGGGAGTTAGGGGCCTTGTACAACCTTGTTATGCTCCTTGTACCCCTAATGAACCCTTGAAAGTTAATGTTTATGTGTAAAGGCTTGGGTGAGAGGTGGTTTTGTTGTGGTGGTTCGGCGGCGGTGGTGATGTGGTTCGGTGGTGGTGCGAGCCGAGAGAGGGAGAGGGTGTGGTGTTTAGTTGTTTTGTGCACTAACATCTCTAAACCTTGGCTCTATTTATAATAAGTATGGATGGTAAGTCATCATGGTTCAAGAAAGGTGAAAGTAAGCATCTTTCCAAATGTGGATTAAGATCTCTTAAAAGGTGATTTTGGTTAGATTTGGTGGAGATTATGGAGGTGATGGATGCATGCTTTCTTGGTATATGGGGGCCGAAAATGGAGGGTGTTTGGGAGGTCATGGATTAGTCAACTCACTTATGATTTGATGTATGATAATCATGATGTTTAGCTTGATTAGAGGTGTCTTATGTTAGATATGGTAGGATATTTGGTGGAAGAGTTGGCTCACAAATGGGGTAAGTCAACTTAAGACTTTCCTAAGTATCATAACAATCTTTCCTTATCCATGTAAAGTCTAGGAATGTGATGGAGGTGACTAAAGTTTGTCTTAGGAATCTTGGTGGAAGAATGTCTTGAAGGGACTTGTGTAAGAGTGGAAGACACAAATACTATACACATATGTATATGTGTCGTGTATATATGTATGTATATGTGAGGATTTGTTTTTGGTAAGTCAACTAGCATGGAATGAATACAAGGTCAAGTGTTTAGCTAAATGTGGTGGAATCTAGGAGACTTGATGGATCATACAAGGTGTAAAGGTTAGATCTTTGGAAATCACACAACAGCTATTTATATGTGTGTGTGCCGTCATATATGTAAGTATGTATATACATATATATTTTTTTGAACATTTAAAACTTATGTCTTGTACAAGTGTATACACATATGTTGTAATTAGATATTAAATGTGATCTTTATACAAGTTTAAGTGCCTCAAATATATATATATATATATATATATATATATATATATATATTGTGTTCAATGTATATATTTTTACCTAGTCGTATGTGGGCTTTCTGTTCGGGTGATTTCTGTATATGGACATTGTTTGATTTTGTCCTTGATGGAATTACCATTGAGATGTTATGTATCATTGTGTGAGTTTCCCAAACTTGAGTTTTTGATATGATCTCTTTATAGTTTAGCTAACTACTCAACTAGTTATGAAATTGTATCAACTAGTGGACCTAATGCTAGACTGTAACCATCAAAACTGACTTGTTGAGGCCCTGTATGGCTCAATTGCAACAAAACATGTAAAATGAGATGTCATGCACAATGTGTACGTGTAACTAATGTACGGATATGACCTGTGATTTTGACGGGTGTCACACTCCATTCCCTTAGTCACGTTATCAACATCAAATTAACCTCCACCAACTATCTCCCATGGGAGAAACAAATTACTCCGGTCCTTTCGTACCTCAAACTTTCCGACCATGTTACCGGTGACAACTCTCCTCCAACCGAAACCATCATTTCTGATAACAAATCTGTCCCTAATCCTGACTTCATTGCTTGGAAACTTGCCGATCAAAAAGTCCTTCTTCTCATAAACTCTACCCTAACCGAATAAGCCATGGCGGAAACTATTGGTCATACCATGGCCAAAGCCGTTTGGAAAGCACTAGCCGATGCCTATAGTCACTCCTCTATTGAACGAATCCACAACCTTGAAGACTCCCTTCGAACCCTTCAAAAAGGGACATCCTCGGTTTCAGAATTTGGCCAAAATTTTAAAGCTCAAGCCGATCAACTTTCGGCTATTGAACATCCCATAAGTGACGAAGACAAACATCATTGGTTCCCTTGTGGACTCGGCCCCTCCTTTGAAAACTTTTCAACCTCTCAACAAAACATTCGTCCGGCCCCGTCATTTCGTGATCTCTTGGCAAACACCGAGAATCAAGAAATGTTTGTCCAACAATTACTACTTAGTTCTCAAACACCTCAAGACGCCTTCTATGCCCACCCAAACAAAGCTTCTCATAACCGATCTTCTTCCTCTCGTGGAAGAGACCACACCTTTTCCTCACGAGGCCGTGCCTCTTCCTACACCAAACGTCCTCCTCATTGCGACCATTATGCGAGTACTTGTCCTCAACTCGCCACCTTCGCCCAAAAATCGGTTCCTCTTGATGCTAATCTCGCCGAGGCTTTTCATGCCCAATCCAACATAGCATTCGACTCTCCCGATTGGACCGCTGATTCAGGTGCTACAACACATATGTTGCTCTCCATTAATGATTTAATTAATTCAAAATCTCACAATGGTGACCTTCGTGTTACTTTTGGAAACGGAAAATCATCACCCGTTACTCATATTGGGAACATCAAATTAAATAAATCCATAACTTTACAAAATGTCTTAGTAGTTCCTAATTTAACAAAAAAAAATTATTCTCAATTAGTAGGTTAACAAATGATTCTCCAGTTGATGTTTTGTTTTCTAATGATTTTTTCCAAATTCAGGACTAAAAAGTAGCGGAGGTTCTAGCTAAAGGCACATGCAAAAATGGTCTCTATGTTCTCACCCAAGGTCACAAGTCTCTCGTTGCTGCGCTTTCTGCATCCCACTTGCGTGCATCATTCAATAAATGACATAGTCAACTAGGACATGTCTCTTTTGATACAATTACTAATTTAAATAAACTTGGTCGTGTTTTTGTTACCTCTATATTACCCAAACCAGGATTATGTGAATCTTGTGAATTATCAAAAGCAAACTACCTACCCTTTATTGAAAATCCAAAATGCGCACAACATGTTCTAGAATTAATTCATTGTGACCTTTAGGGACCCGCACACATGCCCTCCAAGGATGGTTATCGGTATTATGATATTTTTATCGATGACTATTCCCGTTTCACTTGGTTCTACCCATTAAAAGCAAAATCCATTGTTTTTGCAATTCTCTCAACTTTCTTAATCTTTGTTCAAAACCAATTTTCAACAAATGTTAAAGTATTTCAAAGTGATGGTGGCACCGAATTCACCAATCATCAAGTTCAAACCTGTTTTCAACAACAAGGCATACATCAAATATTGTCATGCCCTAACACACCAGAACAAAATGGTAGGGCCGAATGGAAGCACCACCACATCACCGGAACCGGTCTTGCCATGATGTTCAATGCCAATGCCTTACCCATTCTTTGGTTCGATGCCTTCACCTCTGCTACCTACATTATCAATCTCCTACCCACAAAACTTCTAGATGACAAATCACCGTTTGAAGTTTTGTTCAACCAACCACCCACTTACTCAAACATGCGTATTTTTTGTTGTCGAGTTTTTCCTTACCTTAGAGACTATACAAAAAATAAACTTCAACCAAGAAGTGCTCCTTGCATATTCATTGGTTATAGTCCTAAGTATAAAGGTTTTTTATTTCTTGAACCATCATTGGGTCGTGTCTACACAACTCGCCATGCCAAATTTGATGAAGACATTCTAACTTTTCATAACAACTCCACACCCACTAATACTACCAATTTCCCTATCACAAATTTTGAGGGACAAATACCCACTCCCACCGCCACTTAAATTCCCTCACCAACCACCACACCATCATACACTCATCCCACTTCGTGTCTCCCCTTCTGTGATGTTCCTGTCAACCCAACATCCCAACCATTACCTTCTGATCCTACCAGCCCAATCCAAAGCCCACCCCCTTCACCCGCAACCGGCCCATACACCTCCACCCCTTCCAGCCCACAAACAGCTCACTCCCCTTCGGCCCAAACCCCTTCCACATCCACCGACCCATCTACCAACCAAATGCCTCCCCCAATAGTCCCAAACCCATTAACAGATTCCCATATCTCATCTACTCAAACCCAACTCATTAATAACCTCCTCAAAATTCAACAACCGCACCTACCAAAACCACAAACTCTCCTCCCATGACCACTCGAGCAATGGCTGGGATTTTCAAACCAAAACATTTTCCACACCTTGCTCAACTCACCACTCATCCTCTACATCACTGTCTATTTTCTTCTCACATCTCAAAAGGCATCAAAACCGCTCTCAAAAATCATAAATGGATCCAAGAAATGCATGACAAACTCAAAGCCCTTCATGCAAATCAAACTTGGACTCTTGTTCCTCGTCCCACTAGCACCAACATCATTGGCTCAAAATGGATTAATAGAATCAAGTATAAATCCAACGAATCTCTTGAACGCTACAAAGCACGACTTGTAGCTCAAGGATTCACGCAAATACTGGGGCCATATTTCTCTCACACCTTTAGTCCCATTGTCAAATCATCCACCATCCGGGTGGTTCTTAGTCTCGCCACCATCAACAATTGGAATCTTCGTCAATTAGACGTCAACAATGCGTTCCTAAATGGTCACCTTACCGAAACCATTTTCATGGAACAACCTCCGGGTTTTGAAGATTCTCACCAACCCAACCATGTGTGTAAACTAAACCGTGCTCTATATGGTTTAAAACAAGCACCCCGTGCTTGGTTTCAATGATTAAGCTCCTTCCTTCTTAATCGTGAACTTCAAAACAGTCGAGCCGATACATCTTTGTTCATTTACAATCACCAAGGTATCTTAATTTATCTTCTTGTTTATGTTGACGACATCATTATCATCGGGAATAATGAAAATTTCATCAACAACTTCACATCTTGTCTTAACAAGGAATTCAAAATAAAGGACCTAGGCTCTTGACGTATTGCAAAACACATCTCTTTTCCTATGTATTTTGTATATTATTTGGTCAGGTTTTTATTCGTTTTGTGTCGTTTTTATTATGCATTTATTTATTTATTTTATTATTTTGTAGGTGTTCGTGAGAAAGAAGCTTAGAACAGTAAAAAAACTAGACTTTTTCCCACGTTTACACGCGGTTCACAAACGTACAATTATTTTGAGTGGTAAAACGTAAAAAAATATAGTAGAAATATTTTATTAAAATTTAAAAGAAACCAACACACATTTTATTCAAATATCACTAAATATTTCTTTATACACCGCATTTTTTGTTTTAGTCTTGACCTTCCCATCAGCATCAAGTATAAGTAACTTCACACCTGCCCTACTTTTAACTCTTGACAATGCGACATAAAGCTGGCCATGTGAGAATACAGGGTCTTTTAAATACAATCCAACCTTCGATAGAGACTGTCCTTGGATTTTATTGATGGTCATTGCGAAACATACGCTTATTGGGAATTGGCGCCTTTGGAACTTGACTGGAATTTTGTTTTCAGATAGCATCATATTTATTCTAGGAATAAGAGTTTTGGTACCAATGCTTCCACCTGATATGATTTCGGCTTCAATAACATGCTTTGCAAGTTTGGTGATTCGTAACCTCGTTTTGTTACACAAGCCATTTTGTTGATCTATTTTCTCAACAACATAACGGGAACACCGATCTTTAGTGCTAATCGATGATTAGGCAATCCAGAAATTTTTAAACCATTAAGGACATCAGGAGAATATAAATCTTCCTGTGAACGGTTATTAGCATTCTCAGTCTGACATATACTATCAGAGCTCAAATACTCGACTTCATCTCCAGGAAACAATGCAAGCAACCTATCATTAATTTCATGTACCACTTCGTTTTTAGGTGCAAGTATTGCTCGTTCTCCAAAATAATCTTTATCTTTGTAAAGCTGAAGAAGCGAAGGGTAGACGAAGTCAATTAAGCTACAAATCGGATCTGATGAATGCTTAATAAGAAGATCATCTGGAATGTCGAAATCTGCCTCATTTTCATCAACTGAATCACCAACTTTACCCTCACCTAACTCTAGAAGCCAGTTTGCAAATGCCTTCATTTCTTCGGATTCAGATTTGTTGTTACCCAATGTTAACCTCATGTTTTTGGTTAATGTACGGACTTTGCAACTATTCCAAATCTTAGACGAAGTTATTGAGGCATTTATAATATCTCTTTTACTACCATTGGGAACAACAGGAAGGATTTGTCTAAAATCACCACCTAAAACCATAACCTACCTCCGAAAGGCAGCTCAGAATTAACATAATCCTTTGATTTCAAGATGTCTTTCATTGTGCGATCAAGAGCTTCAAAAGCATGTTTGTGAATCATTGGAGCTTCATCCCAAATAATTAACTTAGTTTGCTTCAATAAATCTGCCTCATCGCTATTCGCCTTCATAAAACACATTGATTCTTCAGTAACATTCAAAGGTATACGTAACCTAGAATGCGTCGTCCTTCCACTGATAACAACAGAGAAGCAATACCATTGGATGCAACGTTCAAAACAATTTGCCCTTTAGATATAATGACAGCAGACAACGTTTTCAATAAAAAGGTTTTACCAGTGCCTCCAAACCCATAAACAAAAAATAGGCCACCTTTGTTACAATCAACCGCATCAATTATTTCATCAAAAATTAAACGCTGCTCATCTGTTAAAGAAGGTGCGTTGCTATGAAATTCCTCCGCCGGCGTACTTACTTGATAATTCAGTTCATCAAGTATCAAACGGTTATTTGCAGATGCAATCGAATCATTATTAGGATAAGGAATAGAAGGAAACCTACGTAGGCTGGAGTTATTCTGAAGCAACTTTTTCTCAATTTCAAGCAATGTAAGGTTCTTGATTTGATCATCAGGAAGAGACAAACCTGATAATGATAAAGATTCTAATAATTAATCAAAGAACAAATAATGACGTAAATAAAAAATAAATAAATTTTGAATTATAAATTTTTTACCTTCAATTTGGAATACGTCTTCGTGTCTACGCATAATACCGTCTGACAAGTACTTCCGTGTCTTCTCCCAAACATGGTCAGGCCTTGATAAGCTGTTAGACAACAACATCATCGCAAACAAATTACAAAGAGAGTATCCTGAACCTGTATAATGAGCTTCCTCAATAGCTTCTATATATTCCTTGTCATCTTCCAAGAGGCCAAGAGCGTAACATGCATCTCGAAATTTTGGTAAAACTTCTCCATTAACCGTTCTTATGTCAACAAAAGATTTAGGACCTTTTACCTTATTAAGAAGAATTCTCAAGAAATAAGCCTCACCCATTGATGGATTAACCATGTGAACACGACCAATTGCCTTACATGTTTTTCGAAAGTCCCACTTTTTTTCATCACCTTTCCAAACAAATTTACTTGGGATTTCGATGTAACTAAGTTCACGTGCCACAGCTTCATTTTGGTTTAGTTGCATCCATTGTAGAAACATTGTAGAAGACACTGATGGTTTGTTGAGTACGTTTTGAAGGTTCTCTTGTGGACCGTATACAACAGTTTGCTCACCAGGTAGATGAAAAGGAAGCCTAATCACTGGAGGGTATCTGTAATGCATCTCGTGTTTAAATATCCTCCATGAAGCTTCACATGCTGAAAGGAACCTGCAATCATAATGTTTTTTGATTTCATCTCTTTGCAAAACTTGTTGATTTTCTCCATCATCTTCTACAAAAGCAACTTTAGCCCTGTCCGATCCCTTGTTAATGTATTTGAATAAATACTTAATTGAAGCGGCCTGGTTACACCATTTGTGACATCCGTCACCCTCGTCTTTCGTCAAATTTACAAAAATAACCCTTTAAACAATTCCTTTATAGTTCCTGTAAGTTTCGTCGTTTTCAAATTTAAGTTTTAGAACGAACTAAAAATTTATCATTTATATTTATTATGAATCGGGCATAAGTTTTAATCAAACGCGTATGTTGAAACGTATTCGTAAAAGATTTTATAAAAATTCAAGTTTTAAAAAGTTTTTAAAAAAAAACATTTTAGGTTAAGTATGTTAACTTGGTTAGTTTTATAAAGGGAAAAATTAACTAGATTATAATAAAACTAACCTAGTTGATACTTAAGGGACCGTTTCTGCCATTTGTCCAAACTTTCAAAAAAAATTCAGCCTTGCCTTCTCCAGCTTCCACGCTTTCCTGGCGAGGAGGATTCCGGTCACCGGAATTCACTCCGGCGACGCTATGACATCAAAATTAATGGACCTTTTACGTTACAAATTGTTTCTCCACCATAATAAAGTCATTTCGGTCAGTTATTAAGCGTTTTAAACAAGCATTAAACGAGATAATCATCGCCCATTCGAAACCGTCAACCATCAAGTTCTAGAGGTTCTGAAACGTAGGTGAACTTATAAATTGTTCATTTCAATTCGGTTCCCAACCCTTTTACAACGTAACCCACAACAAACAAACTGAAATCGTGCCCAGATTCGTGTAAATCGGCTCTCCTAGTTCGGACCTGCACATTCTTTTTTTTTCGGTTCTCAACGATCTAGTAAGTTCATTTTTGTCATGCCATTTTACGTATTTCTCCATTCCGAATGAAACCCCCTTATTACAGACCACAAATCGTGTGTGGGTATGATTATTGAATTCGGGTATAGGGATTAGGGTTTATAGGTTATATTTGGGGAAGAAGATAACACCTTATTAATAGATAAAATATTTTTCTTTTCAATTATAACAAACAAGTTAACTAGTGGTGTAGTGGTTAGTGCTAGAGGTTTACACAATGGGGACCTCGGTTCGATCCCCCTCAGCAGCGACTTGTTGCCCCATTTTTTTTGTTATATTTTTTTATTTTGTTGTTTATAATATTTATATAAATGCATTAAATTTATAATATCCATAGTAAATCCAATTTTTACCCAAAAATTATGAAAATTTAGGTGTAGCTTCTTGACACCATAAAGAAAATTACCACACTTTTATTTTCTAGAAAATGTTTTATTTTTATAATTTTATTGAATTAAATTTTTTTAATAATATTTAATTGATTAAAAATTCATTTTTAGTGATTTTAATCTCAAACTTTTTGAGAAATTATTTCTAATCATCATGAACTGAAATAAAAAATTATTGGTTCAGAAAACATTTATTTCAATTGATTTTCCTATTTTAAATCATTTAAACATAAACATGATTTAATCTTATTAAATCAGTTTTAAATACAAATAAGTTTATAAAAATTATGGGAAAATTATTTTCATTGATTTACATCATAAAGAATCCATTTTCTATAAAAATAACATTTTTGGATCATGTCCTCTACTTTTAATCTTATTTATGTTTAATTAGACATAATTGAACATTTATTTACTTACACTATTTAAACATCTATTTTATAAATACCTTTCTTATAAAATAGAAATGTTTTATGTTTGAAAATCTTAATTACCATTTGTTAGATCATTGTGAAACACATAATTATTTATTTATACATTTATGATTATTGTATTTATTTTAATTTAGTTAAAGTAATTAACTAAATTATTTTGTCTTAATTATTCAAACATATTTTTATTTAAATATTCAATAGGTAATAATTATATTACATAAACCACATTTACAGCCCTTCATATATTATTTGTGATATACAACTTTTACATTAACGCGACTTATCATAAAAACTCTAATTCCCCAAATCGACTTAGCAAACCCTAATGCCTTAGACCCTAGATACTTTAGACTTTAGACATTTCCTTATTAGTATTCTATTACGTTATAGGTTGAATTCCTCGGAATTCCCATTACTTAGCTCACGACCGCTTAAGTTGGATCGCTTTCGCAAACTGTGAGTGTATCTTTCCCCTTTTTCATGCTTTACACTTTTGGGGTGACTCATGTACGCTTATTACTTCACTCACTTAATCATGTTTTATCATATATTCACAATCGCAATTCTTGTATGTGTTTTACTTGTTGATTCGCTGATAGTGTGTACTTATGACCTTAATCATTAACCGCTGGGCGGCCTAGCATAGCAATAAATAGTACTTGACTATTGTTATGTGTGAACGATTATTCATCGCCTACTATGTGCGAATACTATATATATATATATATATATATGTGTGTGTGTGTGACTCTTGATTCATTAAACAAAGGTTTGATTTTGGGTAGCATTTGTACATAGCTTGAACACTAAATTGTAGACAGTATAACACGTGAATTGCGAAACTCTTTTTCTACTATATGTATTCAGACAGGGTATGCTCACCAATACATTTTTGTATTGACATATACTGTTTTCGTACATGTTTCAGGTTATTTATGAGATGCCTTTTAAGCTTTTGGAATTTTTACTTCGATTTTGGATTCATTGTATTTCAGTTTTAGTTGTCACTTTAGAATCATTGTATCTTGTATTTTTCTTTCAATGTAATAAACTACTTAATCAATATATCAAAATTTACACTTTTAGTCCATGAGCTATTGAACAATCGTCACTACGTGACACCTCGATGTTTCCGCCATCGGTTGGGGTGTTACACCATTCAACATTAATATGAGCTTGGTAACGCTTCAATAGTGTTGGGTTATAAGGAACCACATTTCTGTTGTCTAACTGAGCAGTTCCTTTTTCAACAAATACTCCTGAGTCTCTTCTTTTATAAACTGGATATCCATTTGAATCTATCATTAACGCGGGAGAAAACTTCTTTAGAAATTTCTTGGAGCACTTACCATCAATCATGCACATGCAGATGGGATATTCACGTCCACAGGGTCCATGAATCATAAAGTCACTCACAAGACTAAACAACTCAAGATCTAAATTCTTATCTGGGATTTCAGTAGAAACGAAACGATCAACATGCTCAATCGTGGGAAGCTTGCTATCATCTTTAAGAAACAGACAGATATGAGCGTGCGGAAGGCCACGTTTTTGGAACTCTATAGTATAAACCGCTGTAGAAATAAATGGTAATAAAATTAAAATATAAATGAAATAAATACAAACATGCTTTAAAATAAAAAAAATATATTGAATGAATTTATTCCTTTATTACGGTAATAATGTGTATATAGATATATATAAAGAATTATTTTTTGTTATTAATGTATTTTACCTGCTGAAGTCTTCCCCAATAGTGTTTTTTCACGTAAATCTTTCATCATTGATTCTTGCTTAACTTTGAAGAATCTGGCTAAAATGTTTGGTCTGTCTTTAGGATTTGTCTTCTTATCCTTTAGAAACCTTCTAATTTCAGGCCATTTTAGATTACACGTGATTGTGTGAAAAAATCAGGGTATCCATGCTTTTTACAAATAGCCATTGCATCAAGATAACTTTCCCTCATGTAACGTGCACCACCAGTAAAAGAAGAGGGCAATATTATAGGTGTACCTACCGTTGCCAAATCTGTAGATCCATTTTGATGCAAGTTTTGAAGACTGGTATAAGAGTCACACCTAAGTTTTTGTTGCCTATCGTAGTATAAACGTCAACCAAAAACAGTTGAAGAAGGCGCATTGCATTCAAAATCAATGAGAACTTACCAACTCTGTCCTGATTATGATAGGCAAAATACTCTCATTGAACACTTTGAATCTACTTTCTTTTTAGATTTCCTTTCTTCCCGATGCGGTATATCAACCCTATAACAATCTTCTCCAAATGGAATAAGCAATGGATACTGAAGAGCTAAATATTTTGGATGAAGTTCACTTATCCGCTGAAGACCGTCTTTTCTTGATTCCACAACAATATCTCGATTGTCAAGCTCGTCATCATGGTCTGTAAGTATAAGGGCAGCGATTTCAGATGAAGGTGGTAAGTTGTATAGTCGGCCATCTTTAGTTCTCCTCACAATAAGACGTAACTTAAGGCTAACTTCAGGATTTTCATGAAATCGATCACGTACACTCCTATAGCTTTTCACAAGCTGATTTTTAGAGTCTAACATCGACTTGAGGTACTAAATGATTTCAACATCAACTTCTTCATCAATATTTTTAGACTCTCCTTTTTCCTTACTGTAATAAATAAATAAAAATTTAAAAAAATGAACAGATGACAAAAATGCTAAAAAATATAGTATAAGTAAAACTTAATATTAATAAACTGTATAATATTACCCGAAATTTTTTTTCCTATTGGAGACTTCGTTTTCAGTGTCATAGATATACAACTGAGAAAATTTTGGTTTGGTTCCATCTTTAGGAATAAGACCACCTAGGGCATAATAATTTTCACCACTTATTCTGTATATGAACGGAGCCTTGCCTTTATTAATATTTGAGTCGACCTTGCCTCCCATTGAAGTAAAACAGAACATAGAATTGAAGCGCCGAATGTGCTTTAAGAAATATTTGCTTCGGAAGTCTATGTTCTTGAAAAGATTCTGATAATCTAGACTGCTCTCTTTGAAATCTGGAAGTTGCACCTTGCCATAACCACAACATAGCATGTAACATGTTCAACCACTAACTTGTAGTCCTTTGCCAGCTTCTGATTTTCACAGTTTGGCGTTACACATCTCACATACAACCGTTTGATCACCGTGATCCAAATAATCTTGTGAATAGAATAAATTGAAATCATATTAACATAAATAAAAAAAATATAAAATCGTAATTGGTTTTTTTAAAAATAACATTTACCTTTAAAGACACCCTTATATCAAAAATCTGCTATGGGTTGAGGATTCATATCTTCTTCGTCTGACAAACTAACCATGCGAAGAGGGGAGATGCAACGTCGATTACTTCTTAATCCATTGTTGCAATTTTCTAAGTTACTTAAACTTGAACTTTGTGTTAACACAGAAATATGAGTTGATGTATTCATGGTTGCTGTCTGAACAGAAGATGTTGCATTTGAGCCTCTATCAAAATTAATACCTTCACCTAAATATAATATTAACAATTAAATTTTAATATTAATAAGAGTAACAACTTTATATAAGTAATCGATTCAAAGAAAGTGGTACCAGATGTAACAATGGATTGGCTCCGCAATCCTGTAACAGAATTAACTTTACGTCTTTTAGCATTTAGTTGTGCTTTTCTTAAACTTCTAGAATCGACAGAATTTTGTCTTTTGATATCAGCCACTGACACTATGTATAAAAATAAAATAAGTTTGGATAGTAAATGAAGTTTTAGTGATAGAATGTTATCATAATATAAATACAAACGTAACCAAGATAGAAGTATAATACCGTTTGTAATATTAGACAAAGGAGTACGTTCTGTTGAACCTGTTTATAAATAAATAAATAAGTTACCATTAGATTAAAAAATTATGAAATTAATAAACTGTTATAAATTATTAAATTGAAACAATACTTATTACCAGAAAAAGATGCGGTATATGGAGTGTTGAAGGTTGAGGTAATGCCAGATATATCAATTGAAAATACATTGTTGGTGGATGTTGACGGATTTGTATTTCCAGGTTGCTCAATATTATGTCTCTTAGCATAAAGTTGTAATTATCGAAATTTTCGCCAATCACGTGCAATGTTACTTTTGACTTCAACCATAGAAACAAATTATTAAATAATAATAGTTTTTATATGAAAATAAATAAGCAAATTAGTGACGTCTCTTAACATAAAGTATGTCATAAAAAAAGGTACTGTTTGAAATGTTAGACAGAGGAGTTTGTTGCACTTGACCTTAACAAAATAGAAAAATAAATTCAAATTTAAAAGAATTATTAATAGGCATTGGAATTTGAAACTCTATCCAAAGATATAAAAATAATAAGTGTTATAATAAAATTTTACCGGGTGTAGACACATTGAAAGAAGTTTGGACGATGGATCTTTGATGAATATAATGGTGTGAAGATTCAATGGAGTCGCGGTTAAATACTCTACTTGGTGGTACATTTTGTATTCCATCATTTGTAGGATTATTGACCTTGCATCTCTTGGCATCTAGTTGTAATTTTCTAAATTTGCGACACTCGAACGCATTCTTAATTTTTTTCTTCATTCGAGAGAACTGTGAAGAAAAATAAATTACTTGCATAATACCATTAGCATATAAATAAAGATGTAAAATATATGAAATTCGTTTACCGTTAGAGATATTAGATAACGGTGTTCCTTTGTCATGACCTTAAAAAAAACCATAAGTTAAATGACAAAACACAAGTAATATAAAAAGGAATATATTGTAGATATAAGCAAAAAATTACCATTTGAAGTGTTAGAAAGCCTTTTACGTCCCATTTCTGTTAAAAGGAGGTAATGTCTACATAAAATGTTTCATAACAATTTAACACAATATAAATCAACACAAATAATCATGATGTTCAATTATTAAGTTATAAAAATGCACTAACGTAAGAAAAGATTGACATACATTCAAGTTGTACAAACGAACAGCCGAGCAAACATAAAACAGCAAAGTAGAATTATGTTGAAGGTTTATTGTTGTGAAACTTTGTTTGATCAAAGTTTTAAATCAGGAGGTAATTTTTGTATGTAATTTTTGTTGAGAGTCTTGTGGTTTTTATAGAGCATTTCATTAAATGTATAATTAAAATTGATAATTAATATGTTTAATGAATTACCATTATTAAGGAATACTAAAAATTTGAATTTCAAATTTTGCGAATTTAAAATTTTCGAATTTTGGGTAATTCTAAAATTTAAAATTTCATGAGTCAGCATAGTGTAAGATCATGCATCTCAAATAGGTTTCTAAGCACCTATTGACCACTTCTGTCTGACCATCTGTTTGTGGATGGTAGGCAGTGGACATATTAACAGCAATACCTTGAATCCTTGTAAATTCCTGCCAAAAGCTGCTGAGAAAAATAGAGTCCCTATCAGAGACTATAGTAGTGGGCCACCCATGTAGTTTATAAACATTGTCAACAAAAGCTTTTGCCACTGAACTTGCTGATATAGGCTGAGTAAGACCCATGAAGTGAGCATATTTAGTGAGCCTGTCCACTACTACAAATATGACATTTTTGCCCCTTGACTTGGGCAAGCCAGTTATAAAGTCCATACTGATATCAGAAAAAATACATGTAGGAATGGGTAAAGGTTGGATCAGACCTGGAGCAGCTACTGTTTCATACTTAGATTGATGACAAATGTTGCAGCTTCTAACCCATTCCCTGACTGCCTTAGACTGCCCTTTCCAATATAAAAAACTTTTCAATCTCTGCAATGTGGCATGATAACCTGAATGACCCCCCACAGTAGAATCATGGCAGTGAATGATCAAGTCTTGTCTTAATTGAGAATCATTACTAATGACCAATTTACCCTTTTTCTTTAACAAATCCTGGTCCCAACTGAAATGACCCAACTGCTCCCCTTGTTGCAATTTTCCAATAATACCCTTAAGGATATCATCAGTTTCCCAAGACTTTTTAATTCTTTCTAACATCAAAGGTTCAAAAGAGGAGACTGAAAGTGTAAACAAAGAAGAACCTTGTACTCTTGAAAGAGCATCATCAGCTACATTTTCCACACCTTTATTGTATTGTATCTCATAGTCATAATGCATAAGCTTGACCATCCATGAATGTTGCAGGGGTGTGGTAATCTTTTGATCAATCAAATGTTTGAGGATTTTTTGATCTGTCTTGATGATAAAATGATTAGAGATCAGATAATAATGCCATTGTTTAACTGCAAACAGAATGGCTAAAAGTTCTTTATCATAAACAGACAAGGTTTGTAGTCTTGGGGATAAAGCCTTGCTGATGAAAGCCAATGGATGATGATTCTGCATCAAGACAGCTCCAATTCCCATTGAAGAAGCATCTGTTTCCACAATGAACATTTGGTGAAGATCAGGTAAAGCTAAAACAGGTGCATAACTTAATGCCTGTTTCAATTGTTGAAAAGAATATTAAGCTGCATCTGACCATTTAAAGGCATCCTTCTTTAACATATCAGTTAAAGGCTTAGCAATGACACCATAATATCTAATGAACCTTCTGTAGTAGCCTACCAGTCCTAAGAAACCCCTGAGCTGCTTGACAGTTATGGGTATGGACCATTGTACAACTGCTTCTATCTTAGCTGGATCAGTGGATACCCCCTCAGCAGTGATAATATGCCCAAGATATTCAACCTTTTTGCCCCCAAAACTGCATTTGGATTTCTTAGCAAACAATTGTTTCTTCCTCAAGGTTTCCAAAACCATTTTCAAATGATTTCTGTGTTGATGCATATCCTTGCTATACACCAGAATATCATCAAAAAAAACTAACACAAACTTCCTCAAAAATTGCTTAAAAGTCTGATTCATAAGGGCTTGGAAGGTTGCTGGTGCATTTGTTAATCCAAATGGCATCACCAAGAATTCAAATAAGCCCTCATGTGTCCTAAAAGCAGTTTTATGGATGTCATCTTCAAACATCCTGACTTGATGATATCTAGATCTCAAGTCCAATTTAGAAAATACAGTAGCCCTCCTAACTCCTCTAATAACTCATCAATCAGTGGAATAGGGAACCTGTTTTTAATTGTGGCTTCATTTAACTGTCTATAATCAATACACATTCTCTAACTCCCATCTTTTTTCTTTACTAATACCACAGGTGCAGCAAAGGAACTCTTACTGCCCCTTATCACCCCTGTATCTAACAACTCTTGAGTCATTTTTTCTATCACATCTTTTTGCAATGCCTGATATCTATAAGATTTCAGATTGATAGGCTTGTTTTCATTAATGAGAGTGATTTGATGATCACAATCTCTTTTGGGAGGTAAAGATTTAGGAACCTGAAACACATCATCATACTCTTCAATGATTTCTTGCAATTCTTCATCCACTACTGAATCAGATACAGCAGTAGAATCAAAGACTTTGCCCTCTAACTGTGACAATTGTAAGCCAAAAATTTAGGACTGAACTACCCCTGACATGGTGTTCAACATACTAGACATTTTCTCATTAGAACACAACTTGATCTTGTTATTTTCAGTCCCTTTTAACACATACTCCTTCTCATTCACTGAAAATTTCATTGTTAAATCTGTAAAATTCCAAATGATATCTCCTAAAGTGGCTAACCATTACACACCCAAGACCATATCATAATTTTCCAATGGTAATACCAAAACATCAGCCACAAACCAAACCCCTTGCATCATCCACTTAAAATTTTTACATCTTAAGCCACATTCTAACTGATTTCCATTAGCCACAGTTACCTTCATAGGTTTAACCTTTTGTAGATCAAACTGTAACTTTTTAATCAGTTTAATGTCAATGAAATTATGGGTTGAACCTGAATCAGATAGGATCAACAACTTCCTGGTACCAATTGAACCAGTAATCTTCATAGTTGAAAATGAGGGTATACCTGTAATAGCATGCAGGGATATATGAGGAGTTTCCTCTATACATTCCTCTTCTATGACATTTCCCACAACAATATCATCTTCTTGATCATCAGAAAGCTCAAGATTAAACAATTGTTTGTTCCTACAGTTGTGGCTAGGAGTAAACTTTTCATTGGACCAAAAACACTCCCCTTTTTCTCTTTTGTCTGCCATTTCTTTGGTTGTTAATCTTCTAGTGGTTTTGGCAGGGACAGAATTGATAGGTTTTGGGGTAGGTAGTAAAGGTAAGGAGTTAGCATTCATTGTTGAGGGTGGTTTCAATTGAGTGTTATAAGTTTTCTGGTTGTAAGGTGTGTTAGAGGTGGTATATTTCTTGTTGTATTGGGTACCAAATAAGGTATTGTGTAGGTTTTCTTGCTGTTTAGCAACTGCATAAGCTTCTCTTAGGTTTCTTGGCTTAAAAGCTTTCACCAAACACCTTAATTCCATTTTTAACCCTCCAACAAACATACTGACAACATACTCTTGTGATATGTTTACCTTATTCAACAGTGCATCAAAGGCATCACAATAGTCTTGTAAACTGCCTGTTTGGTGTAAATTTTTCAACTCTTCCATAGCATCTTCTAAAAGATCCATAGAAAACCTTGCAGTAGCAGATCTGTTATAATCTTCCCAACTGATAGTATCAATGGTTAGATTATTGCTTTTAAGGTAACCTTGGTGCCATTGTAAGGCCTTCCCCTCCAAATTCACCACAGCATACCTCATTTTAAGATTCTCAGGGGTCCTATCCACCTCAAAGAAATGGTTGCATTTGTAAATCCATCCCTCTACATCTTCGCCATTAAATTTAGGAAAATCTAGTCTTCCTAATCTGGCTAGACGTGTATCTTGACCCCAGTAACAACTGCTCCTCTATTGTTCTCCATTACAGTCATCTTCTCTAGCAATGATCTTATTTGTAACTGTATTTGAGCCACTGCTGCTTTGTTTTCTTCAGCATTTTGAGAAACAGTTTGCATGCTATTATTAAACAATTGAGAATTAGCTTGAAGATCTTGAACGATGATCTCCATCTTTCCCAATGTTATTTGATTATCTTTTATTTGTTTTTCCATTTCCTGTTGTCTTGTACTCGTAGTCATATTCAAAAACAATGAGATAATAACTGGATCGCACAACAATCAAGAAGAGCCGAATCGCAAATCGATCAAACCCTAGGAATACATTGAACACAATTGATCAATCCGAGCAATGAAATGAAAAAGAACAAGAAAATGAATCGAATTTAGACGTGAATTAAAGATTGAATTGATCAAAAAACGTAAAAATTTGATCGGCAGAGTAACAACGTTCAATTATGGTGATGGAATACGACGGTGATGGGTGGTGGTAGAAGCTCCGATGAGAATCGGTAGCTCTGATACCATTGATAGGGCTCAATGTCTAGAAAGAGAATCTAGAGAGAGAAAGGATTAACCAAACATCAAGCTACCCAATCTGGGCGCCAACTAACTGTATTATAACGGTATTACAAACATTTACAAACTTGACACTATTAGTCCTTCAACTCTTATTCTATTACAAACAGACACTAAAACTTGAAACTAACTCTTAACTAACATATCATCTTTGTGGGTGATGATGAATGTTTTAGGCAGCGGCTTTTTGGTGTCCAAGTGATAAGCATAGTTGTTTGTGAAAGCGTTTCTATCAATATCCTTGTTGATCTAAAAAGATTTTATACTGTTAAGTTTTGGGAAAACCAAACATATAAATTACGGGCTTACGGCCATGGGTCTGAGCCTTTTACAGTTTTACACCATTTCTTACTGGTGTTTCTTGTCTTTGTAGATGATGATGAAGGTTTCTGGGCCCGTTTGTATGTGCTAAAGAACAATAAAAATGTTGCATCGGGAAAAGAATCAAGTTGTTTTTCAAAACGCAGAAGCAATGGTCAGCTTCAAGAGCCCCACAAAGAACTGATTGAGGTGAAGTGCATTTTGCTAGTATTTCACATGTTTCTATTACTTTTATTTTGTTTGAACTAATTCCCTTTATTATTATTTTTATTTTACATGTATATTATATTGAAGTAAAGAGCAAAGTGAAATCAATTCAAAATAATCTAAGAGAAAAAGGTATAACTTGAAGGCTTGAAAGAGCATAATCAAGCATGAGTAGTTCAAGTCGAAATACCAATGATAATAAACGACTACATTCCAAGTGAAGCATATGTGACAATCTAGCTATGTAACTTCATTGAGGACAGGAAATCTACATTAAACGAACGTGTTATGTCTTTTTTATAGATGTGGGACATACACAAACGCAGGTGAATCATGTAACCGGGTTTCACCTATAGTACATTACAAGTATGCTTTATGGTAGTGCAAACTACAGTTTTTGTCAACCCATTTGCAGGTAGTTTGAGAGGACAAATTATAATGATATATACGAAATTTGTATGTAACACGCTTGTATGAGATGTTGAATTTCAATATGACTACTATGGTTGAAAGTGTTTTCTACCATACCAATAATGTAATGAATCGAACCCATACCTACAGAATGTCTACCGCATACGGCAAAGAATCTATGTAGTTTTGAATAACCAAATAAGATGGTTAAAGTTTGCTAAAAAAACGTAAAACTAAAGTATGATTTTCAATTTAGTTAATACAGTTAATTAAATTATTAAACTATTAGATAAATTCATTACTCTATTTTTAATATATAGTATAGCTAGATTTTATCTCGGAAGCGTCTCGGGGTTGAAATATCTAATATGACATAATAAAATATCTAATATGACAACATAATTAATGACTTGCCAATACATGATTAATGAATATTATTATTATTATTATTAATATTATTATTATTATTATTTATTTATTTATTTATTTTAAACAAATCTCTGCCATAAGTTATCATATTCAAATATAAAAAAAAAACGAATCTCTGCCTATGAAGTTATGTTTATCGTTTCTTATTCAAATATAAAAAACCTTAAGTAGTGGTTTATTTGTAGAGTAAAATATATTTGAAAATAAAACCTTACAAAAAATAGTCGTTTTTTTCTCCTTTTTTTATATAGCACTATGGTACTTGTTGGAAAGATAATAAAATGCTCGTTAATTTGGTGTAATTTTTTTTCTTTAAAAAATCTCTTATATAAAAGATATTAACGTTTAAAAGTTATGGAAGGAAACATGAGAGATAAAATTTAATTTTGTTTTTAAATTTTTTTCTTTTCCTAAAATAACTCAATGGCTTTTATTTTTTTAATTGGTCCACATACATGCCACATGGGATCCTACATCGCACTCTCAGGGGAGAGAATGACCTCCTTGAGTGTCATGTAGGATATAAGCCTTTGGAATATATATATAGATTTACTTAGGGCTTATTTGGTAGTCTCTTAATGAGACTCTGAACCATTCAGCTCTGAATGGTTCAGCATTCAGGCTCTTTGTATCAACCTAAAAAAGGCTTTGAATGGAATGGTTAAGAGCTGAACCATTTAGACTTGGTGCATAGCTGACCATTCAGCACTTCATCATTTAGAGTCTCTTAACCATTCAGACCTCTTAATGATTCAGCACTTAATCAACCAAACAGCCCCTTAACGTAAACTTTACCTAAAAATGTAGGGAGACGCTAACGTAAAAAGTCACTTATTGTACAAAGTGTAAGAAACAATATGGAGCGTAAGATTAAATTTGATAATCAGAAGCACGATCGTAATTTCTTAGCGTCATTAAAGTTCCATTCCCATTTTTAAAACGACCATAGCTTTTTCATACGACATTATTTTTTTTAAAAACTACACCATAAAAACAAGCTTTTCATCCTCTTTCATTTCCATACCCTATTGCTATACTTTTATAAAAAAAAAAATGGGTTGATAGTACTTGCGTCTAAATGTAAGCACTTGATATTATTACTTGCGTTTAAACATTTTTGAACCAGAACAACCCTAGTAACTGCAGCTAGTAGGGGTGGTTCGAACATGTGAACTTTTTGGCTGCTTTTACTGCATATATAAAAAAGTAGAACAAATGAGTAAAGAAATCAGTCTGCAATGCTTTCTATCACGGTTGAGTCTACAGCATCAAATGAGCAATGGTCAGGTTACTCATAGATCGATTTGTGATATTAAAAAAAGAAGCTAAAAGATCATACCAAAATTAAAGTACTAAAACTACAGAGACACAAAATAGTAACTGGCACTGTATATGGGTACAATATAATTCAAGTGATTCATGCTTTCTACATATTCAAAATATTCTGAGCTCTGCAATTCCGAGTCACTGGATGGGACATAAACTAAATAATATTCACTGATTTTGATAAAAGCATTGAATATAGTGTCAAAATGTAAGAATTCGGATCTTGAATTTTTAAATAAAGAAATATAATTACATATGTTGAACAAACAAATGTTACATGCTCCCTTTTCTATCTAAAATCGACTCTAAAATAACTAAATTTAACGTCAATAATCAACAAAAGACTTGAACATGCTAAATTTAGTGCAAAATGGTTGATAACTTGCGTTTTATTGAGGGTATACTTGCGTTTTAGAAACGCAAGTTATACCTGATAAGACGACCTGATCAAACGCAAGTTATAAATGATAAAACGCAAGTTATACATGCTAAAACGCAAGTAAGTAAATATCAAGTTTTTACATTTAGACGCAAGTTATTTTTGTTTAAACGCAAATAGGTAATATAAAGTTTATATATTGTGTGGAGCCATATCCATTTAATGTAATCATAACTTTTTTATTAAAAGAACTACCAACTTCAATATGAAATTAAGCAGTCAATTATATATACAAATACTTTGCTAACAGCGTTAGTCTACAACGAGAGATGAGGTGAGCCAAAAAAAAAATTGTAATCTTACGTAAAGGGGAATATCGATTGTTGCACCACGATCATAGTCAGCAGGCTCTGGGGGAAGAAGTGATAGTCTTGAGGTTGCAGGAAGAACACTTCCATGAACCTGGTATATTTCCATTATTATTAACGGATTTCTTAATATGTTCAAAACTACATCAAAACCCATTACCCACCATTTTCTTTTTTATTGCTTGTTTGGGGATTCCACACAAACTAAGGCTTTTCCTTTCATTGCACATTTAGTAAAAGTCAACCTACTCATTTGTTCTACTTTTTTTATATATCGAGTAAAAGCAGCCAAAAAGTTCACATGTTCGAACCACCCCCAGTAGCTGCAGTTA
The DNA here is from genome assembly GCA_028751855.1 of Ambrosia trifida. Classification (NCBI taxonomy): domain Eukaryota; kingdom Viridiplantae; phylum Streptophyta; class Magnoliopsida; order Asterales; family Asteraceae; genus Ambrosia; species Ambrosia trifida. The sequence goes on along the minus strand of CM054123.1, from coordinate 54,445,156 downwards.
CTAGGCTTGTTCTGGTTCAGACATGTTTAAACGCAACTAATAATATCAAGTGCTAATATTTAGACGCAAGTACTATCAACCCAACAAAAAAAATTTAAGTATAGCAATATAGCATGGAAATGAAAGAGGATGAAAAGCTTGTTTTTGGGTATGTTTGGCAAAACTCGCTGGAGGCTGGTAGCTGGAAGCTGATAGCTGCAAGCTGGTAGCTGGAAGCTTTTTAAATATATTTTGGTGTTTGGCAGAGTAGCTGGAACTTTTAATAAAATGTATAAAATGACCAAAATGGGCATAATTAAAAGCTTGTAAGGAAAGTTTTTATTTTATTTTTAAAATAGAATGGGTATTTGTGTCATTTACTCATTAAAAGCTTGTAGCTAGTAGGAGCTTTTTCTTAAACGCTAGTACTAGTAGCTTTTCACTATAGAGCTTTTTCTCTAACCTAAAAGCTTCCAGCTCCTTCAACCAAACAAGACTTTTTATTGAGTAGGAGCTTTTTCTTAAAAGCTTGAAGTTCCTAAAAGCTCTTAAAAGCTCCTTGCCAAACATACCCTTTATGGTGTAATTATTTTTAAAAATAATGTCGTATGAAAAAGTTATGACCGTTTTAAAAATGGGGGTGGAACTCAACCATTGTCGGTTATACCTATTTTGCCCTTCTCCCCCTTTTTTAGAAACTCAATGTATACTTTTCCTCTTTCAATCTTATCCATTGATTTATTTTGATCAAAGGCCCAAAATACTTCTTATACTTTGTACGTTAAACTACTTTTTACACTAAACTTTCTCAAAATTGTAAGACCCACCGTAGTGGGCATAAAAGTGGGCGCTATTTTTAAAAATAAAGCCCCCCACACCGTTACGGGGGGCTTTATATTTGAAAAAGTGATTGTGGCGTGATAAAAATAACGCCGGAAACAAAATTCCCCCCACAAATCATGGGTTGTCACCTCATCCTCTCTATCTTTTTATTATTATTTTATTATTTTTTTAATTTAAAATATAAAATAAAATATTAATAGGGGCTTTATAAATAAAGTCCCTACCACTACACAATTTTTCACTTTCTCTCTCTATGCTGACTCAGCTGCCACGTGGACCAATCAGGGAGGGGGGCTTAAGCCCCCACTACACATGGTCTAATGTATTCTAATAATCTCCGAATATTTATATTCTAATAAATATTCTGTTAAAATAAATGGATTCCAGTTTAGAAATTTATACACTGATTCGGTGTGGGAACTTATGGGTCTTCCAAATCCGCACACTCCGGCGGAAAAAAAAAAACACAGTACTAGTCTTGAGTCAGGTGTGGAAACTTATGGGTCTTCTAAATCATGAAAGCATTGCGGTTTTAAACTGTTGTTGACCACTTGACCCTAGTTAAAAGTCACAACTAAATGACTAATCCCTTTCGATATTAAAACCTGCTGATAAATGACATGATAAACTAGTCAAACAATACGACTACACATATCATCTTTATTGAATAATTCATTTGTTTACACAAATACAATTGATACATGTTAATATGTGATTGATAACAGATTCAATATATTTAAACTTGTTGCATGAGGTATATGAAGCATTTTATTGTCTTTTAAACTATTTTATAACCCTTTAGATTATATAGGCAACTATAATTTATTGGTTAACTAGTGGTAGTTACCCGCGCGTTGCCGTGGGGCGTGTTGGCCCGCGCTTCGCCGCAGGCTCGACTATTGTGTATACATGTTTAGTAGTACGTTTTATTTGAAGGCAAAGTTAGAAAAAAATGTGTCAATGCCTAGCTAAAAGGTGGCATCTTACGCGGACCAATAGAAACATAATATGTGGACGGCCTGACGATACATCTACTCGATATATCAATTGAATCATCTAGATCACTATACTGGTATTGAAGTATTAGTCCCGAAAAGCGGCAAAATTTGTTGCCGATAATGATAACGAAGTGCACAAATTACGTTAACGATCGCGCGTTGAGGGTTTGGTGGACGTTAAACATCGCGCGTCGCTGTCGGAGCTTCTGTTGCGTGGACGGTTTCGTGGACATAAAAGATAATATTAAGTTACTGTTATTCTCGCGTGGGCTTTAAAAAAATACTCGCGGCTAAAAGCTAACAGTTTGGTGGTCAAAGTTAGAAAAAAATGTGTCAATGCTTAGCTAAAAGATGTTGCGGTGGATGTGGCTGTAATGCAACTTTAAAGAAGTTTGGTGGTCAAAGTTTAAAATCCTAAAAGCTAAAAGTTTGGTGGTCAAAGTTTGAAATCTAAAAGCTAAAACTTTGTTGGTCAAATAAGTTAGTAAGAAAGTTAGTGGTCAAACTGCAATTATAATATAACAATAAATTATAAAGTAACAAAGGTCTAACACCAAAATATTCATTTTGCCCACCAAAAAAAAGTTTTCTAGAATAACCACACTGAAGGAATCAAACTTGGTTGTATGCTATAGAGGTCAACCACATCAACCACCTAGTCTACCAAACTTTTAATGTATTCTTTTTGTTTAATATTTACATATAATTTAAACATTGCCCAATAAAACAAAAAAAAAAGATAAGTAGTGGATGCCATTTGGCATCCATCTATTGGGCACCGTAATTTCTAGCCAATAACATTATGTCACTGTAGAAGTGATCAAGTAAGGTAATAATAATTTTTAGTGGCGATTTAATCAGTAGCATCCTAATTTTCACTTTTGTTGCGAAATGCGTCTACACTCTACCGTAGATGTAGTTTCAGCTTCCATAAACTTCCATATGTTGTTTCAAAACAAATTACAACTTTCCAAGTGAGATAAAATTCAGCCAATTATTCATTATGTCAACCGGAGTAATTGCTTCTTCGGTTAAAATGAGACGGTTATCCAATCAGTCATAGTTTGAATTTTATATCTATATATCTATATATATATATATATATATATATATATATATATATATATAGGTAAAGTATATGGAGGAAACCCTCCTTATTTGGTAAACTCTAGAAACTCTGATTTCTCAACAATTTTTTTTTTTTTTTTGAAAAAAATAGGGTATGTAATATACATTTTTTTAAGCATTTCGAGCCAAAAAAATCGAAAAAGCGCCGAACGGTTTTTTTTTTAAATAAAAAACGTCTACTGTTTACATATAGTTAACACATTGTTAACACCTGTTATTAGCGCTTAACATGTGTTAGTCAAAATTTTATTTTAAAAAAAAAAAAAAATACTCGGCGCTTTTTTAATTTTTTTGGCCCAAAATGCTTAAAATCATGTATATTACTTGCCCTATTTTTTTCAAAAAAAAAAAAATATTGGGAAGTCAGAGTTTCCAGAGTTTACCAAATAAGGAGGGTTTTCTCTAGAACCATTCCCTATATATATATATATATATATATATAGGGTTAAGATCCTGTACAAATGGTGTTTTGGTGAGAAATGTAAGAAGTGTTTTGAGTCATTGGATCATCTTAATCAATGGTTTAGATTTAATGAATGGCAATCTTATAATTAGTGTTTAATTATTAATGATAGAAAACAATGATGAGGGGTAGTAGTGTCATTTGTCTATACACATTAATAAAGATGATATTAAAAACCATATAAGAAACCGTTTGACTGCTAAAATCTCGGTCAATTATTAACAAAACAAACACCCCTATTATATTCAACAAAATCTCTGAAATAATGGAGAATCAACAAAGATTCGTTTTATAATTCAATTTATGCATTGATGTTTCTGTTGTTATGTGTTTTAATTGATATGAAGGTGTTTTATTTGAATTAGTTTTTTTCACAGTGATATGGTGCTGTTTGTTTTTTCGGCAGGAAAATGTCTACAGTCTGCGGACCACATCTACAGACATCTGCAGGAGAAAAGGTGGACAAAAGGTCTGCAGTCTGCAAGAAGAAGACTGTTTGTTAATGTCTGCAGGCTACTGAAATAAACTGAAATATAAATAAACTGATTTTTTACAGCAGTCTGATGATAGACGGTGGTGGACCATGGTGGTAGTGGATGGTGGTGGTGGTGGTGGGTGGTGGTGGACCGTGGTGGACCGTGGTGGTGGTAGACGGTGGTGGTGGTGGTGGACAGTGGTGGACAGTGGTGGTGATGGTGGGTGGTAGGTGGTGGTGGTGGTGGTGGACGGTGGTGGTGGTGGACGGTGGTGGTGGTGGTAGTGGACCGTGGTGGTGGACCGTGGTAGTGGAAGGTGGTGGTGGACGGTGGTGGTGGTGGACCGTGGTTTGTATTACATCTGCAGACAAAAGAGGTCAGAAGTGCTTCTGAGCAAAAAACAAACAGCACCGTTTTATACATACTGATAGTGTTTTATATTTAAAGTAGATATTTTATTTTTTTTCACATAGCGTTTGGTGTTTTATTATTCATGTCAATCGCGTGCGTTAGTCACACATGGTGTTTTTCTCAATCATAATTTTTATGGTATATAAAAAATAAAACACACCAATATGATCGTCTTTGAAAATAAAACACAATGATATGAATGTAATACAAACTTTTAAGATGAAAATAAAACACAGTGATATGAAAATTGATACATTAAGTGACCTACAATTCTCAGAATCATGGTATTGAACACCACAAAATACACACATGCTTTCTAAAATAATAACAGATAGAGTTTTGAAAAAACACAACATGCTTTTATCCCAAGTGTTTTGCTTGGAACAAAAACATGCTTTAAAACACAAAAGAATTGTCCATTCGATAAAACACTACAATATGATTGTTGTTTGATTGATGTGAATTCAGTGAATGAATGATGATGTGTTGTATGTTTAATAATGAAGAAATATCCGTTCAAATGTGAAACAAAAATCCCTAAGAATACTCCTAATTAATCACCATATTAATTACCAATTATCTTCTAAAAATAACATAAGCAACACAATTTACATTGATACCCTTCAAGTTAAAAAAATAGGCTGCCAAGTGTCACACTAGTATTGGTTCTCACATTTCTCACAAAAAATAGGTTTTGTACAGGAACCTAACACTATATATATATAATCTATAACTTATAATAAAAGAATTGAATATTGATAAGGTGTGATTCAATGGAGGCCTAAGAAAGTCATTTTAATGACATGGCATTCAAGGAGGCATTCTCCTTCTTGAGTGTGCCATGTGTCATGCCATGTGGCAAATTAAAAATAAATAAATAATAATATAAAACCTAATCTACTAAATTTAAATTGAATTATTTTAGGAAAAAAGAATTTAAAAACAAATTTAAATTTTTCTCTCTTATTTTCCTTCCGTAATTTTTAAACGTTAATATCTTTTATATACGATATTTTTTAAAGAAAAAAGTTACACCAAATTAACGAGCGTTTAATTGTCTTTCCAACGAGTACCATAGTTCTATATAAAAAACGGAGAAAAAAACAACTATTTTTTGTGAGGTTTCGTTCATACAGGAAAAAAAACACAAAGTGTTCAGCTTATTCATTAATAATGTTTTTTTCTTTTAAATCAGGTTCTTATCTACGATGTTGAAATTCAGCTCAATCGCCATGCTTTCATTGGAATTTTACTCTTTTAAAGATGCATAGGTATACTTCATCAAAAGAAGCTAGGAGAAAGAATAATGCAACACTGTAACACATGGTGTCACCTTATAACAAGGTTATTTTTTTATTTATTTAATTACAATGGTAATAATTATTACTATTAGTATTGGTATTATTAGAATTGTTATATTTTTCAAACCCGGGACGCTCCCGGGATAAAAGCTAGTATATAATAAACCAAAGCATTTTTAATGACATGGCACTCAAGGAGGCATTCTCCTTCTTGAGTGTGCCATGTGTCATGCCATGTGGCAAATTAAAAATAAATAAATAATAATATAAAACCTAATCTACTAAAATTAAATTGAGTTATTTTAGGAAAAAATAATTTAAAAACAAATTTAAATTTTTCTTTCTTATGTTCCCTCCCATAATTTTTAAACGTTAATATATTTTATATACAAGATTTTTTAAAGAAAAAAATTACACCAAATTAACGAGCATTTTATTATCTTTCCAACGAATGTCATAGTGCTATATAAAAAACGGAGAAAAAAACCGACTATTTTTTGTGGGGTTTCGTTCATACAGGGAAAAAAAACAAAGTGTTCAGGTTATTCATTAATCATGTTTTTCTTTTAAACCATGTCTTATCTACGATGTTGAAATTCAACCCAATCGCCATGATATCATTGGAATTTTACTCTTCTAAAGATGCATAGGTATATTTCATCAAGAGAAGCTAGGAGAAAAAATCACGCAACACTGCAACACATGGTGTCACCTTATAGCAAGGTTATTTTTTTTATTTATTTAATTACAAAAGTAATAATTATTACTATTAGTATTAGTATTATTAGAATTGTTATATTTTTCAACCCGGGACGCTCCCGGGTGAAATGGATCTTTTGGTATTTTCTTTATAAAAAATATCTAATGTAAGTTGATACATACATGCCATTTTTATAGTTTAGATACTTCTAATTTTATTCACTTTACTTAGGTTGGTCAACCCGGGACGCTCCCAGGGTATAAACTAGTATACATATAGGGGAAGGTTCAAATAAAAACCCACTCAAAATGAAGAAACCCGGTAAACTCAATCTAGACCATTGATCTAAAGTGATCAATGGCCTAGATTCATTCTACATTATTTTAATAGATTTATTAAGGTAGATGACAAAAAATGGCACAATGGTCAAATGACATTTTTTTTTGAAAAAGCACATATGACAAGTGAACCCCACACATGTCACATCATCTCTCTCATACTTTTGTGACCATTGTCCTAAATCTGTCAGCACGACATGTTACATATGTAACATATGCAGTGTTGCGTACGTTAAAATTGCACAAACTCTGGTCTCATATGTGATTTTTTGTTGCATACGTTAAAACACATTGATTGTATATAATCAATTAAAAACTTTATAAATCAAAAAACATTCAAATTTACACAAGAATTGTTTCTTACAAAGTGCTAAAAACAAACAAAACGGTCATTACACGTCAACAAATGCTAAAAAACTATCATAAATAAAAAAAATTGTCTACACTTCATTCTTGATAATCATCTTCATCTTTAATGCAAAAAATATGCTCACCTGCAAAAATAAAACAAAAATCATACTTTTACATGTAAAAGCCCCCCCCCCCCCCCCCACCCCCTGTCTTAACGTATGTTAACCATCTGCATTACAAAAAAAACATACGAAACTGATACAAACAAACATTGTTTTATACATTTAGTTATCAAAGATTATCAAACTTAAAAAACCAAAACTTTGTATCTGGTAAAAAAAACAGAAACTAATGTATAGCAACTTAGTGGTGCTGGTACATACGAAACAGACGCAAGCATAGATTTCATCCCATGCTCAATGACATTCCATTCAAGAGTTTTTTTCCCAATTCTTCCTCTATAACATGCAATATTACATTCCTGATAAGTGACTTTTTTATTGATTAACATATGCAACTGCTGTTGAAAGTAAAACATGTGTACCTCATGAAAAGTCAAAAACTCAAACCTTTGTATCTGGTAAAAAAATCGGTAACTAATTTATGCCAACTTAGTTCTGTTGTTACATACGAAACAGACGTAATATAGGAAACAGATTCAAACATACATTCCACACATTATAATACTCATACAAACATGCGCATACTGGTAAAAAACAAATCAGACATATTGTTGCATATGTTAAGAGACACTAAAATTCACCAATTTTGATTAAAAAAAACATATTAGCCTAACAATAATAACATATAACAAGGTTAATTAATATCCTATATACGCAACTTAGTTCTGCTGTTACATACTAAACAGACGCAAACATAGATTTGATCCCATGATTAATGACTTTTGTTTTAATTAATATATGGTAAAAAAAATCAGAAGCTAATTTATACCAATTTAGTTCTGCTGTTACATACGAAACAGATGCAACATAGATTTCATCACATGTGTAGCTCATCAAAGTCAAAAAATCAAACCTTTGTATCTGGTAAAAAAATCAGAAACTAATTTATACCAACTTAGTACTGCTGTTACATACGAAACAGACACAACATAGATTTCAACCCATGATTAGTGACCTTTGTTTAATATATATATATATATATATATATATATATATATATATATATTAAGAAAGGTTAATTAATATGTAAACCTACGAGTTAACTTATGCTACCTACGTGTAAAAAAACTTACTAACCAATTCACATTAGTAACAAAAACATACTATCCATTAGTATTACTAATCAAAAAAACGATTCACATTAGTAATAATAATAACAAAAAAACATACTATCCATTAGTATTACTAATAAAAAAACGATTCACATTAGTAATAATAATAACAAAAACATAGTATCCATCTAGTAATTAAACAAAAAAAAAATTGAACTTAACATAAAACAGAGAGCTCGTGACCCATTTCTTTGAAAATTATTTCTTAACATAAAACAGGGAACTCGTGACCCATTTCTTTGAAAATTATTTCTTTGAAATCAGAAACTAATTTATACCAACTTAGTGGTGCTGTTACATACGAAACAGACGCAACACAGATTTCATCCCATGATTAGTGACTTTTGTTTAATTAATATATAAAAAAAGGTTAATTAATATGTAAGCCTATGCGTTAACATACCAAAACTGAATAATTATTATCAATCAATATTACACATAAAAAAACATACTAACCAATCCATCTCCAAACCAATATTATTATTATCTTATTACTAATAAAAAAAAAATCTTAACTGTCATCAATAAAATGGCATCATTTGAAAGAATACGAATGTTTATAATCACACAACAATTGTCATTCGAACCATGAAAATAATTAGCATCATTTGAATCTCTTGGTTATCAAATTGAATTTAACAAAAAAACAAAAAAACAAAAAACCAAACGGCCCATTAAACAAAAAAAAATGGAAAGCCGTGAGATAGAATCTATTGAAACAAAAGGTCACATTAAACAAAACAAATAAAAAAACAAATGGTTCACGTTAAACAAAAAAAAAAAAAACAAACGGTTCACATTTAAACAAAACAAAAAAAAATGAATTTAATAAAAGAAACAGAGTATAAAAGGAGTGAAGAAGATTAGTGAGACACTCTGTTACTTATAGGGTCCATTTAAATAACTACAAAAATAAACAGAAAGCAAAATTTTATAAAAAAAAAAAAAAAAAAAAGAGGGAGGAAGAGGAACAGTCGTACCAGATCAACAATTTCATTTTTAATCTCTTGAAGACTGAGAGTCTTATCGATTGACATGGTTGATCTTCATCTTCGAACAGAAATCGCATATCTCGTATGAATGTTGATGAAGATAGTGGTGGTGGTGGTATTAATCTTGATGAAGATGGTGGAAGATATATGAGGAGAGAGTGTGAGTTGTTGTTTATATATGAGGGAGAAGAGAAGATTCAAATTAGAAAAGAGGGGGTGTAAAAAATACTATTTTACCCTTATTAATTAAAATAATAGAGGGTGTTGTGGATTAATGTAGGCCACTAGTTCGGTTTGTGGGAGTTTCTTCATTTTAGAGGGTTTCTTGTGGATACTTAGCCTATATATAGGGTAGGGATCATACGAGAACCAACTTTAGAGAGAGAACCAAAGAACCAATGTGAACAGGGGACATTATTGTAAATATTCATTTTATTTTAACTCCAACAAATTAATACTTTCATCTTCTTCTACAACCTCATCCAACCATTCCTCCGATCTAAATCAATAATCATGAATAGTAACAATAATAATAATCTTCAATGTTACACCATCTATCACCCTCTTTAATGCTCACAACTATAAACCTCTCATTTTTACACACAATTTCAATGGAGAAGTAGCTGGTGCGTGCTAACATACGCATCGAACGAAGTAGCTGATCTGTTCACGATTTAAGGAAGTTTGGTGGGAAAAGACGAACCGACTGTCGAAATCAATGGCGTACTATGAACGAGGCGTTTCGGCTTCTAGTTCGTGATGTCTGATTGTTCCATTTTATTATTATTATTATTATTATTATTATTATTATTATTATTATTATTATTATTATTATTATTATTTTTTGTAGGAATTTGTTCAATCGAAGATTAGATCGAGATATGGGAAGAAGGGGATGGGAGGAACGGGTCATCGACGGGACGAAGAAGATTTTGACCAAAAGTCAAAATTGGTATCCAGAGGAATAAGTAAACCATTCAAAAAGGGTTTAATCGGATGATGGTAAGGATATTATTGTAACATCGCAAATTTTTCTCCAAAATTTTGGTATTAGAAAAATCACCGCTTTACCTACTTAATACTTCTTTAACGTTGTCTAATATATACATATATATTTTTCAAAACATTTTTTTTATTAATAATAATACTAATAATAATAATAATATTCAAATTTTATCAAAATAGTTGAAGCTTAGTTTATAAAAGCTTAAACCCAAACATAATTATAACCAAACTAGACCCAACCAACCCATCCTTCTTTTGTTAAAATTCGTAGCCCAGAAACAGCCCAGCCCAAGATAATACCCGGCCCAAACCCCTTTCCTCCTTTCCCTCTCTGCTGCAGCGATTAGAAAGAAAAAAGAAAAAAAGGATTTTTTTTTTGTTTTATACGGGACTCGAACCCGCACCCAACCAGTTTTCACACAACAACTCAAACCAGCTAAGCCACCAAGGCATTTGTGATAATGGTCCAACGTTTTTAAACATAAACAGACCCAAACCAACCAGTTTACTAAGCAAGAGTCAAACACCCAGTTGACTTTTTATTTGAATCCAAATTCAACGCGTTTTCCCTTGTTTTTAGAAACAATCCAGGCATGATTATGACCGAAAATCAATTCCCTATCAATTAACGCACTCAATTACATTAAAAACATTCCAAATCGACCACAAAACAGACGTGTATGACTCATTATTGAGTCAAACTTCCATTTTACCAATCGAGGCGATGAAACTATAAATTGAATCCTCCTTTGCTCTCTGAAAGTGCCGAAAATCAAACCCTCGCCTCCAATTTCTATTAACAAATCGTTTATAATCAAGAATCAAGCTCAGTTGACTTTATAGTTGACTGATTCAAATCGCACGAACACGCATTGTAAGTCTCGAATTCTTTATTTGGTTTTGTTAATCGGCCCTAGTACATCATAAGCCCCATGATTAATTGGCCTATAATCGCGTATATTGGTTGATTAGATAAATAGGGTTCATGTCGATTTGGGGATAAGGTTTCAAACAGATATCATTTAAAGTTTAAATACGCTGAAACCTATCACCAACTGACTCTGCAGATCAGTTGGTATCTTTCTGTTGTGTTAAGACAGGGGAGACGGGTTGTACCCGGGTTCGATCCCTGTCACAAGCATTTTATTTTTTGTTCTTTCTTTCTTTTTCCCTTTTATGCTTATATATGTATTATTACTTTAAAATGGTTTTAAAATACTAAATCTAATTTATAAATTCTACAAAATTTATTTTATGTTATTCAAATGATAAACTTTATTATCCAAATTTTAGTTTTTCAAAAATCATTTATTTATTATATATAATAAATATTACAAATTTATTCTATTATAATTATAAAATTCTATAAAAATATCAAAACGATTTTATAAAATTCCACAAAAATTATCCTAAACATATAAAACAATAAACATTCCAGAAATGGTTTTTATTTCTGAAAAATCATTTATTTAATATTTTTAATCGATTTTTGCTATTTTAATCATAAATAAATCATAATAAATTCGTTTTCATTATTTTTGCATCAAAATTTCACATAAATTATAATTAATCATTTAGATCAGAAATATAAATTTTTGATTCGAAATTTATAATTTTTAATATTATTAAATTTTAAGTCTATATTTTGTCAAATAATTATTTATATATAAATATTCATTAATTAAGAAAATATTTTTATAAACATTATTTTTACATTTATTACATTATATTTCAACTACTTTTAGATAATATTGGTCAGAGAACATTTTCACTAATTATTTTTTTATTTATTTAAATTATTCATATTTAAACATAAATCAATTATTAATCCCCAAATTAGGAACCCTAGCACATTTTAGACTAGAAAACTTAGACTTATTAAGTTTCCCCAACACTTATTTATTACCTTGAAATAGGTGATATTTGGATACACACGAGCCACATTTACTTATATAACAAGGGTCTTCATTCTAATACTAAGGTGAGTTTACATAGCCGCTTTTTCTGTTTTACATTTTGGGGTGAAACATGTTTAAACATTTTATACACTATCATTTACTTATTCTTACATTGTTGAAACTTGTGATTCAATTACACTATCATTTACTCATTCTATCATTGACTGTAACAAAAAGACATAGTACAATCATTAACATTGATCAAGCCACCTGTTTAGATTATAGCGCTATAGGTCTGACAAACCCATCCCCCCGCATAAATTCCGGGATGATCGATAACAATTACACTTTTACTAACTTGCGAGTTAGGTCTCAGTCGACACAAGGTTTGATTGTACAAAAGACGCATTGTTACATGTCGGACTCATATTCTATTATTACTCATTATTATACTTCAACCATGATTGCTATACAACACATTGTTTTCAGCTATATGCAAAATCTATGTATTCTCACCAACTATTTATAGTTGACCCCCTCATCTTTCCAACTTAACATGTTTCAGGTTTTGTTTGCTATTGGAAGTTGTACAAGTCTTGGAACACGTATGAGCTTTGGATCTAATTTACATTAATCAACTTTTATAATCATTACTTGTAAGATGTGACATCCGTCACTTTTATCACTATTATTATTATTATTATATATATATATACATTTTTTTTATTTCGCACCTCCTATCTTGTACGCCACATTTTATCCTCATAATAATAATAATAATAATAATAAAGTTAGTCATTATATTTTACCACCTCTAAACCATAACCAAACTTATACCCAAAACACTAAAGCCTAACCATAACCCAAAAACCTTGCCTTTTTTTTTCGGAACCCAGACCCGACCCGAAGACTGTGGTCAACACCCAGTCACTTTCCACAATTACGAGCCTTGTTTTTGGTAGAATTTTAACTCCCTTTGACCGACTAACATACCCTCATAAATATAATCCATGATTTCAGCTTGAATTAATCATCCTTGACTCGGTTTTGACCGACTTTGGTCAAGACTTCAAAACCTTCCATTTCACCAACCCGAGCCACATAGTATAAATTGAGGTATCCACAACCAACTAAATGTACCAAAAAAAAATAAATCATTTCCCTTCTCTCAAATCTTTCTGTCCAAGCTTTAATTCACGATTTCAAGACCCGTTGACTTTTTGTTTGACCGAGCATCATACACGAATTAGTGTTTGTAAGTTGTTTATTTTTTATGGGTTTTATTATTCATGATCAATTGATCAATAGCCCTAACATTACTGAGGCTATTGACCGTTAATTGATTCGATTCAAGAAACTAGGGTTCTTAATTATCATTCAAATTGGGGAAGATGACCAATTCACGCATGTGATATATATTTTCAAAACTGAAACATTTACAAATCTGAGGTACAGACCAGTTGGTTGGGGTGTTTGGCTAAAGACATTGAACCGGGTCTGACCCAGGTTCGACCCCCACCATAAACAACCTTTTATTTTATTTTTATTTTTTTTGTGTTATCCTTTACACTTATATTACCTTTATTCTTTTGAAAATCGTTTTAAAATACTAAAACTATTTTATAAATTCTACAAAATTTATTTTATGTTATTTCAATGATAAACTTTGCTGTCCAATTTTTAGTTTTTCAAAAATAATTTATTTAATATATATTATAAATATTACAAATTTATTCATTTAAAATTATAAAATTCAATAAAAATATCTAAACGATTTTATAAAATTCCACAAAAATTATACTAAACTTGTATAACAATATACATTTCAGAATTTATTTTTAATTCAGAAAAACCGTGCATTTCATATATTTAATTAATTTTTGTTATTTTTAATCATAAATAATTCATAATAAATTCATTTTTCAATATTTTTGTACCAAAATTTTACATAAATTATTTCTTTTCATTTGGAACAGAAATACAATTTTTAATTCAATAATTCTTTAATTTTAATATTTTTAGATATTAAAGTCATATTTTGACAATTTGAAATAAATAGATTAAATATTCTATTTTCAATAAAATAATTTTATGAAAATTATTTTCATACTAAAAACTTTATTTTGTGACCATCTTTAACTTTAAATTTACAAAAAGACTTTTATTCATTTATTTATTAAATTTCTTATATTTAATAAACAATTTGACTATTAATCAAATAAATACTTATCCCCAATTCGAAGCCCTAGAAAATACTTATAGACTAGATAGACTTAGACTTATTTGTTACCTTATACATAGGGTGATACTCGACAAACGTTGGATTACACTTAATCAATTACACAAGACTTACCACCTTGCTAAAGGTGAGTATTACTTATCCCCTTTTTCCGCTTTTACAACTTTTGGGGTGATTCATGCACAAGTATATAAAACTTTCGTATTCATTTGCACATACATTTTATTCATTTACAATTCATATACGTGTCTTGTTTATCTTTGTGCTTATGCTTGAACATGAACGTAGCTTACATACAAAATCATACATTTAGACATAACTTATGTTATGGTGCTCTTTACACTCAGACGTAACTTATGTTACGGTGCTCATTTAGACGTAACTTATGTTACGGTGCTCATTTAGACATAACTTTGTGTTATGGTGCTCTTTTAGACTCACACGTGTCGAGGTGCTCATTATCAATTACATTGTACAAACTTTACATTTGATCTTTGTCTTGTTTGGTTACTTGCGTGTTTACATAATGCCTTAGTGATGCTAGACACATGAATTGTACTACCTTTTCAAACTTATATTATATGTACAAAGCTAAGTAGTACTCACCAACATCATATGTTGACAAAATTATTTTCATGCATGTTTCAGGATAAGCTGCTTAGGACTTTGGACTTAGATTAAATCAATCAACTATCTTTATCTTGTTGTCTTGTATTTAATTCCACATGTTGTAAAACAATATTCAATAATCATATATTTACATTTTAGTACCATGAGCTTTTGAACAATCGTCACTACGTGGCACCTCGATGATTCCGCCATCGGTTGGGGTGTTACATAAGACAAATTGTAAATTGTTTAATATTATTCAACTCTCATTTAGTACCATGAGCTATTGAACAATCATCACTACTTGACATCCCGATGTTTTCGCCATCGGTTGGGGTGTTACAGATTGGTATCAGAGCCATGGTTATAGGGAATTAGGTTATTAGAAAAATAATCTAGTCTATAACCATAGGATTATAATCAGTACTTGCTCCTTTTATTTGCAACTCTACTTGTTTCTAATCTCTATCTCCGTCCTACTTCTTATCCCTACTTTGATCCCTACAATAAGATTGCTCTCCATCACTGGATCTACTCTTAGACTAATAGGACAAAATCCTCAGGTTTAGCCTGAACCACCTTGAGATCTCGTCGAAGTTCTAGATTTTAATAACGAACACGTGCAATCTGGAAGGGTGAACGCCTGTATTCTGAGTTTTCTGTCTAGGACTGGCATTGCGCATATATCCCAATCAGACGAGGGACCCGGATGCCTATCTGGGAATTCTCGGGATGAGTGTTCACTTATAGGCTAAAGCATGTCTTCACTATGTTATTAGAATCTGGAAGTTTTGATAAGTCAACATTTTCGTTTATTCGTTTTAAATAATGAATAAATGATTACACTCACTAAGCTCTAAAATCTCAAAATTTTACAGCTTAAATCAATCTCATTTCATAACCATCTATGGATTTCACAATCACACTTCACCTTACCATCTTAGCCACTTTTTAAATATTCAACACCCTACCCAAATCATATTATCTCATTTCTCCACAGGTTACTTATTATTTTTTTTTAATAAAAAAACTATAACCTCATACCTTAGCACAAACTAAAGATTTCTAAATCCTGTTGTATTTTCATTACCTAGTAACTTTACAAAGTACATATTTCTTGTCAAAAGATGTCCTCGAACTTAAATTCAATTGTTTATTTATTGACGTAACAAACGATTTTCTATATAATGCTTTAAACTATTGAAAATCACTTAATAGAACCTTGATCTTCAAAAACCTAATGTCATGTTTGAAATCTCCAACTAACGGGAATATTTTAATCAAAGCTCACGTAGTTTGTACTAATTAACGACTTTTGTTTTATATACAAAACCAATTTTGAAAATAAAATCTTCCCATCAATAGGAATAATAGTTAGTCTCTAAATTCTCCATCGACACTCACTCATTTTCAACCTGTTCAAATTTTTTTTACAATATTTGGCATATACCACAATCATGTTTTCTCATACACTTGATTTTAACCATTGACTCAAATCCCACAATTTACACTGCTACATAATCTCCTTACTATAAAATAAACTCTTTACCAACTATCTTCACATTCACTATCTCTCACAACCTTGATTCTGCTTCAAGATTTTTTTTTATCATCCTCTCAAGAACTAAATTCATATCCTTCACCTTCTCACACATGAGCTAGTTAACCATGATAACCAAACTATTGAAACTTGGTTGTGTGTTGCATCAAACATAATCCTTGGTTATACATGAGGATTCGACTATCTACCATATTTGAACATTTGAAACTAGAATTCATGGAATATAGACTAATTGCTATAGACACATCTAGAGTCATTAACCTTGTCTAGGGCAACTCTATTACAACTTGCATGCTATACTTGATACTTGATTGCTTACATGTACATATTATAAAATTGCAATTATTGTGTGTAATAATTGGTACGCTTAATCAAACAACTGAGAGAGGATAAAGTACTTGCTCAACAGTTGATTGTGTACCAAATAACCTACTCAACGATTGGTAGAGGTCATCATGCCTTTTCAGCAGTCGGGAGAGGCCCTACAACCTGCTCAACGACTGGTGGAGGCTATCGAACCTGCTCAACAATCGGTAGAGGTTCCTACTCACTAACTGGTAAGAGTCTTTTTCCTGCTCAACAGTTGGACTCATTAAATACAAAGGTTCAACCACAGGATTATTTTTGCATTACTTACAAGTGTGTTAGAGTCATAGAAGGACACAAGACCCTAATGTAAGGTAAATTGGTGATTGTGGTCCGGAACGTAATCATGAATTTACAGGTACGTTAAGGTAGTGTGAAATTCTATTAAGGTTGCGGGAGATAACCAAATATAAACTCTAGTTATCTGGTAGTTCATTTAGTCTAACCTTTTCCCACCAGACTCTCCAACTCCAACTTCGGGACGAAGTTCCTAAAAGTAGGGGAGACTGTAACATCGCAAATTTTTCTCCAAAATTTTGGTACTAGAAAAATCACCGCTTTACCTACTTTATACTTCTTTAACGTTGTCTAATATATATATATATATATATATATATATATATATTTCAAAACATTTTTTTATTAATAATAATACTAATAATAATAATAATATTCAAATTTTATCAAAATAGTTGAAGCTTAGTTTATAAAAGCTTAAACCCAAACATAATTATAACCAAACTAGACCCAACCAACCCATCCTTCTTTTGTTAAAATTCGTAGCCCAGAAACCAGCCCAGCCACCCCTTTCCTCCTCTCCCTCTCTGCTGCAGCGATTAGAAAGAAAAAAGTAAAAAAGGATTTTTTTTGTTTTATACGGGACTCGAACCCGCACCCAACCAGTTTTCACACAACAACTCAAACCAGCTAAGCCACCAAGGCATTTGTGATAATGGTCCAACGTTTTTAAACATAAACAGACCCAAACCAACCAGTTTACTAAGCAACAGTCAAATAGCGGTAGTTGACTTTTTATTTGAATCCAAACTCAACGCGTTTTCCCTTGTTTTTGGAAACAATTCAGGCATGATTATGACCGAAAATCAATTCCCTATCAATTAACGCACTCAATTACATTAAAAACATTCCAAATCGACCACAAATCAGACGCGTATGACTCATTGATGAGTCAAACTTCCATTTTACCAATCGAAGCGATGAAACTATAAATTGAATCCTCCTTTGTTCTCTGAAATTGCCGAAAATCAAACCCTCACCTCCAATTTCTATTAACAAATCGTTTATAATCAAGAATCAAGCTCAGTTGACTTTATAGTTGACTGATTCAAATCGCACGAACACGCATTGTAAGTCTCGAATTCTTTATTTGGTTTTGTTAATCGGCCCTAGTACATCATAAGCCCCATGATTAATTGGCCTATAATCGCGCATATTGGTTGATTAGATAATTAGGGTTCATGTCGATTTGGGGATAAGGTTTCAAACAGATATCATTTAAAGTTTAAATACGCTGAAACCTATCACCAACTGACTCTGCAGATCAGTTGGTCTCTCTCTGTTGTGTTAAGACAGGGGAGACGGGTTGTACCCAGGTTCGATCCCTGTCACAAGCATTTTAATTTTTGTTCTTTCTTTCTTTTTCCCTTTTATGCTTATGTATGTATTATTACTTTAAAATGGTTTTAAAATACTAAATCTAATTTATAAATTCTACAAAATTTATTTTATGTTATTCAAATGATAAACTTTATTATCCAAATTTTAGTTTTTCAAAAATCATTTATTTATTATATATAATAAATATTACAAGTTTATTCTATTATAATTATAAAATTCTATAAAAATATCAAAACGATTTTATAAAATTCCACAAAAATTATCCTAAACATAGAAAATAATAAACATTCCAGAAATGGTTTTTATTTCTGAAAAATCATTTATTTAATATTTTCAATCGATTTTTGCTATTTTAATCATAAATAAATCATAATAAATTCGTTTTTCATTATTTTTGCATCAAAATTTCACATAAATTATAATTAATCATTTAGATCAGAAATATAAATTTTTGATTCAAAATTTATAATTTTTAATATTATTAAATATTAAGTCTATATTTTGTCAAATAATTATTTATATATAAATATTCATTAATTAAGAAAATAATTTTATAAAAATTATTTTTTCATTTATTACATTATAATTCAACTACTGTTAGATAATATTGGTCAGAGAACATTTTCACTAATTATTTCTTTATTTATTTAAATTATTCATATTTAAACATAAATCAATTATTAATCCCCAAATTAGGAACCCTAGCACATTTTAGACTAGAAAACTTAGACTTATTAAGTTTTCCCCAACACTTATTTATTACCTTGAAATAGGTGATATTTGGATACACACGAGCCACATTTACTTATATAACAATGGTCTTCATTCTAACACTAAGGTGAGTTTACATAGCCGCTTTTTCTGTTTTACATTTTGGGGTGAAACATGTTTAAACATTTTATACACTATCATTTACTTATTCTTACATTGTTGAAACTTGTGATTCAATTACACTATCATTTACTCATTCTATCATTGACTGTAACAAAAAGACATAATACAATCATTAACATTGATCAAGCCGCCTGTTTAGATTATAGCGATATAGGTCTGACAAACCCACCCCCCGCATAAATTCAGGGATGATCGATAACAGTTACACTTTTACTAACTTGCGAGTTAGGTCTCAGTCGACACAAGGTTTGATTGTACAAAAGACGCATTGTTACATGTCGGACTCATATTCTATCATTACTCATTATTATACTTCAACCATGATTGCTATACAACACATTGTTTTCAACTATATGCCAAACCTATGTATTCTCATCAACTATTTATAGTTGACCCCCCATCTTTCCAACTTAACATGTTTCAGGTTTTGTTTGCTATTGGAAGTTGTACAAGTCTTGGAACACGTAGGAGCTTTGGATCTAGTTTACATTAATCAACTTTTGTAATCATTACTTGTAAGACAAATTGTAAATTGTTTAATATTATTCAACTCTCATTTAGTATCATGAGCTATTGAACAATCATCACTACGTGACATCCCGATGTTTCCGCCATCGGTTGGGGTGTTACAATTATCTTTTAGAAGGAAGAAGAGGTGGGATTACCGATCATGTGGTTGAGGTGGTAATAAAAACACCAACCATCTGCTTGCTTACTATTTTCACATATTGTGGTCTTCTCTTTCGATACATAACAGAGACAATATCCAATTTTGCATGCCAGTTGACATGCGATTTGACTTTGTTGTCAACATTCATATATGTCTATAAAGGATGATTTGTGTTTTGGATGAGGTGCCATTATTGATATGTACATGTGCATTAAAAATGTTAATGCACATGTGCATAACATAATTTTGTTAATGATAAAAGTAATGTTAAGGCACATGTGCATTAAGATTGTTATGATTAAGGTCAGTAACAATAATGCACATGTGCATTTGTTATATGGTAATGAAAAAAGTAACGTTAATGCACATGCGCATTAAGATTGAAATTTTGGTTTTCTTATTTGTTGTTTATTATTTGTAGTTAGAGAATGAGGAAAAAAATCGAAAAAGGTAACTTTTGTCTTATAATTGAGGGAGAAATGGTCAAAAAAGCTGCCAGATGTGATTGAGGATGATGACATAATCGTTGATCATGAGGTTGAAAAGGTATATGAACATGTGCATATATGTATAGTTTTCATGTTAACTAATAAATTATGTTATTTATTAGTTGTTTAAACACATGAACAATGCGATAAATGTGATAATTCTACGATGTTCAGGTTAACAGATGAAAAAACAAGGGAGATGTTAGATGAGGCATCAATGAGGTGTGAAGAGTGTTGGAAGAAGATAAGTAAAATGGGAAGAAGTTGAAAAGGGGGCAATTAAGCAATAGAATGGGACACTGGTGGTGGACGTGAGTTTGTGAGATAGTTAGAAGTTTGTAGGTAGGTGGTCAGTGGTAACATGGTTTGTTTGTAATATGGATATTTTTTTGTTATCATTTGTTTTATTGTGTTGATGGTTTGGTAGAAAATACATGTATTTGTATATTAAAAACAAATGGGTATAAAAAACTTTGTTGTTTGAAGGATGATGCATGCACATATGTATATTGTGGGTGGTCTTTTATGGTGGTTGATAGGTTGATTATGTTTGTGATTATTATTTTAGCGTATGTAAATTTTTATGATAATAAAATTGACGTATATGTGCATGATTATATTAGTGAACCACTAAACTCATCACCACACACCCATCCCACCATACCTAAAAACTAAGCCCGAAAGCTAAACCACTAAAAAAATCTAACTATATTAGTGAAATGCACATGTGCATGCAGTACACGTTTCTATTTTATATTTCTTATATAGAGGTGTTTTAAGTTTCTTCATGTTTGTTGTCATACACGTATTTTATTTTCAATTTATGTCATAATATGCATGTCTAAACACTTGACGAGTTCAATTGTATTTTATATCTTACTTTGCGTCCATTTAATGATCATTAAATAAAATTTGTGACCCCTTATATATCTGTATCGCACCCATTTAATAATCATTTAAGTATGGTAATTGACAATTCATTCAAAAGTGTGTTTTAATAGTGAAATGCACATGTGCATACGGTGTATTTCTGTATATATAACAGCGAAATGCACATGTGCATCAGGATGACGTCATACGACATCACAAGCCATTTTTTTTAATTTTTTTATTTTTTTCGAATTAATAATGCAAAATAATCATTTTGGTGTTTTTCCTTTTTTTATTTTTTTCATTTATTTAGGTTATATAATTTTTTTATTTTTTTATGGAGGGGTTTTTGTAGACACCTTCATATTTACAAAAATGTCACCTGTTCACACTGGTTCTTTGGTTCTCTCCCTAAATGGTGGTTCTCAAATGATCCAATATAGGGTAAGGATCATACGAGAACCAACTTTAGGGAGAGAACCAGTGTCAACACAAACAAAAAAAAACCTAAAAACCCCACCTCCACCCCCTAAAAACCTAAACCCACCCACCTCACTCCCTAAAAACCTAACCCCCCCCCCCCCCTCATCCCCTACACCGCCCCAACCCCCCCCCCCCCCCCCCATTGTGAAATGCACATGTGCAGCTAACCCCACACCCCTCAAAAACCAAACCGCTCCATCCCATCCCCCCAAAAAGATACCCCCTCTTCCACCATACCTAAAAACTAAACCCTAAAGCTAAATCCATTAAAAAACTTAACTATAATAGTGAAATGCACATGTGCATGTAGTACAATTATCTTATTTTATAGTTTTATATAGAGGTTTTTTTAAGTTTATTCACCAACAACCCAAAAAACCTAACCTCGTTCCCATCATATCTAAAAACTAAACCCTAAAGCTAAACACATGAGAAAAAAACCTAACTATAATAGTGAAATGCACTTCACGTTTATTTAATGATTATTGAATAAAAAATTTTCCACCTTATATATCATATCACGTCCATTTAATGATCATTTCATTATGTTAATTGATAATTTATTCAAAAGTGTGCTCTAATAGTAAAATGCACATGTGCATACGGTATATGTATGTATATATATAGCAGCAAAATGCACATGTGCATCAGACCTGACGTAAACATGACGTAAAAAAGGCCATTTTTTTGTTTTTTTTATTTTTTTTTGTATTTTTTTGTTTTTTTCAGAAAGATTAACACTAAAAAAACATTTTGGTGTTTTTAGTTTTTTTATTTTTTTAGGTTATATAATTTTTTTTATTATTTTTTTTTTATTTTTTGGTGGAGGGGTTTTTGTGTTCACACTTGGTTCTTTGGTTCTCTCCCTAAATGGTGGTTCTCAAATGATCCAAATCTTATATATACATATAAATATAGGGTTTAGCTAGTGAAAACTCTAGAAACTCTATCTCTACCTTTGATCAATGTCAATCTATGGCCCATATTAATACTCACATTTTAACTATTTTTTTAAACTTCAAAAGATATCATAAAGTGTCAAAAGGGCATTATTGACATTTATAAAAGGAAATTCTCTCTCCCTCTTACACAAAGTACATCATCTCTCATCTCTTATCTCTCTTCTTTTTTTCAATGCATCTATACTTTTTCACATACCCACTGCACATTCTGAGATTTGAAAGACATTTAGTTTTTCAATATTCTTTTTCTATCTTTTTTTTTTTTCAAACTCAATTTTAAAATAGTCAAAACTCATTTCAATGTATCAGTTTATCTATTATGTTAGTAACATGCAAATTCTTTACAAACATTACATGTAACTAACTACGATGTTACATATGATTTATTTCTGTAACTAAAAAAACTATATATAACAAAAAACATAACATGTAACTATCTTCAATGTTACTTATGACTCGTTTCTTGATATTCTTCTTGTTAGGTATCCAACGAATGCAAACTTTATTACAAAATGCTAGTTCCCAAAGCTTCACACTATTCGAAAATTTCCCTACAAAGAATTCAAGACAATTAAAAAAAATATTTGTAACTCATACAAGTTATATGTTGCATGTTACAAAAATCCTGAAAAATATGTAAAGTGTATGTTAAACAAGTATAATATATGTAACTTATACAAGTTAATTATATGTTGCACCTGTAACATACAAATGAACCCATCACTGCAAAAACATGATTTAAATATTTTTGTTTAGGTCACAAATAGACCCATTCATAAGAAAATTAGTCAAACGGGTTGAAAACCACCCCAAACATACACCTCCTAAATCGTTATTATCAAAAGGTTTAAAATTAACTTTTAGATTAAAAAGTTAAGATTTAAAACACTTCAAAATATGGTCATAATATGTATTTATTAAATAAAATAAAAATGACAAAGAAAAACTATGACATGCAAGAACGCTTACGTAATATTTTAAATAAAATAAAAATGCAAAAGAAAAAGTATGATATATTCAAAATATGACCCTTGTTGGATGCCGTAAAAAAACTAAAACAGAAAAAGAATCTTTTATTCGTAAAATAATTAATATTAAGGGTAGCAAGATGGGGGTAGGCTGATTGGTAACAGAAAAACCTTTATTGTAATCGCAGAATTAAGAAAAGCATCAAGAAAATAAAATTATAAAGGTATCACCACCAAAGCGTCGCCACCACCAAAGATCCACAACGTGAACCTTTACAGGCCTACACCTTCCAAACAGCGCCACCACCACCAAAGATCCGATTAAAAGAACACGAGCAGCTACGGTTTTATCGTTTATTAAAGGCAGAGCTTCAAACACGAGCAGTTACATACACCTCTTCATCATCGTTGAAATCACCCCACGACCCACAACCACCATCGATTCAGATCTGGAACAGGGAGACGATGGTTTGGGCGGAGCAAGGGTGGTCCGGCGGTAAATGGAGGCGTTGATGTTGGGACTAGCACAGGGGCGGTGTGGTTGAGGTTGTGGTCGTAGGTGGATATGGTGCGAGTGGGGATGGGTGACGGTTCTGAGAGTGGGGATTGGGTGGACTGTGGCGGCGGGGGTGCGAGGTTAGGGATAGTGATTGTGATTGTGTCGGGCGAAGGTGCAGGCCGGTCGTCGAGGAGGCAGGGTACTGTGAAGGTGGAGATGTGCTGTGAAAGTGGAGAGATTGAGATGATGATGATGGAGATTGAGATGATGAAGGATATTGTGGTGGATCTGCTGAGAGATATGAGGGAGAGACATTGAATTTAAAACAAAAATACAAAAGAGGTGAGAGAACCTTTTGTGTCAGTATGTACAAAATTAATCAGTCGAGGATATGTAATTTTTACCATCTTGCCCTTTTGATCAACTGAGTAGAATGGAGATGTGGACTAATGGGAGCCATTGGATGGGTTTTTTGAGTTTTCGCAACTCACCAAGGTTTTCACTAGATACATAGCCTATATATATATATATATATATATATATATATATATATATATAGGAAAAAGATCAAATAGGAACCTAGAGCCTAGTTAGGAACTTAGGAACCAATCTAAGCCATTCATCTTTGATCTTGATCTAGGGGGTAGTTATGTAATTAGACAATTAAATATTATATTTTAATTTAATTAAAAGTTTTATATATGGCAGTTAATTATCTTCCTGCAATTAATATGCAAGTTTTTTTTACTTTCCTTAAATCTCTCAACCTATTATCATCTCTAATCCCAAATCAAAAAAAAAAACACGTTCGATTGAATTCGATTGAATCGAAATAACTTCCAGTCGAATTCAGAAGATTTAAATTGATTGAATTGAAAAAACTTTCGATTTAAAATAATCTAAAATCGGCCAACGATTCAGATTTCCAAGTTATGGATAATAATTCTGTACATGAAAACATTGAATCACAATCTCATGTGATAGAAGATCATGAAACACAATCACAAGCTTTGTTTCTAAATAGTGTTGAAAATCAAGGTATTTATGTATTGTTTTTATTTTTTTTAATTGTTTTTCGTGCGAGAATCACATTTTTTTGTGATTTCTATTTGGATTAGCCTTATAGTGTGGTTTATTATTGATTTGCAAAATAGTTGTTTTGTTATGAGTTTCTTATCATAATGTATATCTGTGTTGATGATGTTGAATGAAGAAAAAAAATGATATACATCAATGTATAACTGATGTACACCGTTGTATATATGTGTTTGATGATGATGATGAATGAGCAAAAAAACTGATATACACCAATGTACACTTCAAAAATGAATATACACCAATGTATATCTATGTACATTAATGTATATCTGTGTTAATGATGAATGAAAAAACGAATATACACCAACGTATATCTATGTTGATGATGATAAATGAAAAAACCAATATACACCAATGTATATCTGTGTTGATGATGTTGAATGATGATGAATGAAAAAACAAATATACACCAATGTATATCTTGTGTTGGTGATGATAATGAATGAAAAAACGAATATACACCAATGTACACTGTTGTATATATACCGAGATATAATTTTAATAGTATATACAATAAATACGTTTGGGTATACCATAAACACTAATTTGCTGTTTCCAAATATACATGAGTTTCTTATTAATTACCTAATAAATGATATTGAACAAAAGACATTAATACCCCTTTATTAAAATAACAATTAATTAAAGTTTTACTTATTTACAATCATGCCATTGAAGATGGATGGCTCAGATTGGTTCCTATAGTTCCTACTTAAGGGTTGGTTCCTATTTGAACCCTACCCTATATATATATATATATATATATATATATATATATATATATAGTGGAGAGTTCAAATGAGAAGAAAAAGTATTATAAGAAGAAAAAGAAGAAATTTCAACCAATATGAATCCTTTATATAATAAGTGTACTTAATGTTAAATAAATGATTAGTTTTTTTGTAACCCCCCTAAACTAGTTAAATTAATGAAACTTATAATTCAATTTCAAAATATATTTTTTTCATATCAATCCTAATTTACAATGATTGACGTATGATAATCTCGATATATGTAGGATAAACGCGTGATAATTTAGATATGTGTAGGATGAATTTTGATATGTGTAGGACAAAATTTGATAATGTGTAGGATAAAGTATTAATGACTAATTAATTAAAAAGATAATAATTAATGTAATAAGAGTTAAAGTATTTAATGTGTCATTTCTTCTTTTTCTTCTCAAATTAAGTTTCTTCTTTATTTGATCCTTCCCCTATATATATAATCTTGTACAAAGGCCAAAATGTGTGAAAAGAATGAGAAGGCTTCTGGGTGCGACACGTGGCACAGGGTGTTTGGGCATTTTAGCAATTAAAGATCTAATGGTCCAAAACACTTCTTACCATTCTCACAAAAAAACACCCTTTGTACAGGAACCCTCCCTTAGGAAGGATCCTATGAAAACCCACTCTTATAGTGAAAACTGTAGAAGCCCTGACTTTCCGAGCTTTTTTTTATAAAAATTTTAGGACATGTATTATACATGATTTTAAGCATTTTAAGGTAAAAAAAATCAAAAAAGCGCCGAGCGTTTTTTGTTTTAAATAAATAAGTTTTCGTTTTTTGGCTCAAAATTTTTAAAATCATGTATATTACATGCCCTAAAATCTTTATTAAAAAAAGTTCGGGAAGTATATTGTGAAAACCCTTGTTATAGTGAAAACTGTGAAAACTATGACTTCCCGAACTTTTTTAATGAAGATTTTAGGGCATGTAATAGGGAGAGATTATCATATGTTTATCCTACACATGTAAAAAATTCATCCTACATATGTCCTATAAATCTCAAAATTATCCTTCACTCTAAATAAGGTTTGATTTGGAATAATGACAACCGGAGAGAATGGACGTGTTTTAGTCAGGGAACTGGACATTAAGTTGCGATGGCAAACGTACTTCTATAACCTCTTCAACAACGGGAGGGATTACCAACAAGAAAATGACAACCCATCTACTCAAATACTCCAAAGGAATAACTAGTATTGTCGGCGTATAACACATGGAGATAAAGGCAGCACTTAATAAGATGGGAAGGGCTAAGGCGGTTGGGCTGGACAACATACCGATTGAGGCGTGGAAGTGTTTAGGAGAAGAAGGAGTCCATTTGCTAACTACTTTATTCAATCTAATCTTCAAATCTGGAAGGATGCCAGATCAATGGAGGACTAGTGTAGTAGTACCTTTGTATAAGAACAAAGGAGACGCCCAATGTTGTGGGAACTATAGAGGGATTAAACTGCTAGGACATACTATGAAATTATGGGAGAGGGTAATCGAGTCTAGACTTAGAAAAGAAACTCAAGTGACGGTTAACCAATTTGGTTTCATGCCAGGGCGGTCTACCACATAAGCAATACATATCCTTAGAAGATTGATGGAAAAATATAGGGATAAGAAGAGAGATCTGCATATGGTGTTCATTGACCTTGAAAAGGCATATGATAGTGTGCCTCGCACACTAATTTGGGACAGTTTAGAGAGTAGAGGGGTTTCTGGAAAGTATATAGACCTGAGTAGGGATATGTATGTTAGGACTGAGACTAGCGTTCGGGCGCCTGTAGGAGATACGGAATCTTTCGCTGTAGAAGTAGGCATACATCAGGGGTCTGCCTTGAGCCCTTTCCTGTTTGCGGTTGTTCTAGACGAGTTATCAAAGTTAATCCAGGAGTCGGTCCCGTGGTGCTTGCTGTTTGCGGATGATATTGTGCTAGTCTCCGAGAGTAAACAAGGCTTGAATGCGAGGCTAGAGGACTGGCGTGTAGCTTTGGAAAGCAAAGGCTTAAGGATTAGTCGATCTAAGACGGAGTACCTGTACTATGACTTTAGTGGAGTGGGCAATGATGAGAACACTCAGATTACCATTAAAGGACAAGTGGTGCCACAGATAACTAAGTTTAAGTATCAAGGATCATTTGTTCAAAGAGATGGAGAGTTAGATAGTGACGTAGCCCACCGCATCCAGGTGGAATGGTGTAGGTGGAGAGCGGCTTCTCGGGTTTTGTGTGACAGGAGGTTTCCAACTAAATTAAAGGGGAAGTTCTATAGGGTAGCGTTTAGATCGGCTATGTTATAAGGCTCTGACTGTTGGGCAATCAAGAAAATGCAAGCACGGAAGATGGATGTAGCTGAGATGAGGATGTTGAGGTGGATGTGCGGACACACATGGTTAGACAGGATAAGAAATGAGGTTTTCAGAGATGGTTGGGGGTAGCTAGTATCTCAGATAAGATAAGAGACAGGAGGTTGAGATGGTTTGGACATGTAAAGAGGAGACAGTCAAATGAGCCTGTTAGAGTGGTAGAAGGTCTCACTGTGGAAGGAAGGAGGAGTAGAGGCAGGCTAAAATTGACTTGGGACGAGCGGATTAAACAAGATTTACTAGGGTTGCACCTCGCTGAGGATATGGTCCATGATAGGGGTTTATGGAGGTATAGGATTAAGGGTAGGGTCTTAACGGTCCTTACATGTTATGTGGATTTTACATTTGTTTGTCTTCCTGTATGTTTGTGTATAAGTTGTTGATGGTGGTATCATAGGGTCTTAATTGTTCTTTCATGTTATGTGGATTTTACATTAGTTTGTCTCCCTGTATGATTGTTTATAGGTTGTTTATGGTGGTATAACTGTATATTCTCTCAATGCAATGTATTTAATGTTCTGCGATGTTATATATATATATGTATTGAGCAGAGGGTCTCTCTGGAAGCAGCCTCTCTACCCTTAGGGGTAGAGGTAAGGCTTGCCTATATTCCACCCTCCCCAGACCCTATAAATAGCTTTGCTATTTGTGGGATTTACTGGGCTTGGTTGTTGTTGTTGTATTTATTTAACTAGTTTAGAGGGGGTTACAAAAAAAACAATAATCAATTTAACACTTAATACGTTAGAATTTGTTCTTTTTTTCTTATAAAATATTTTCTTCTCATTTGAACTCTCCACTATATATATATATATATATATATATATATATATGGGGATGGTTCAATAGAAAACTCATTTTATTGAGAGAACTCGAGAACTTTATATTACATATGTGCAATATATCATATATTGCATATGTGTAATATATATTGCACATGTGTAATATATCATATGTTACACATATCAACATATGATATATTACACATGTGCGATATATGATATATTAAGTGTATTACATATGTGTAATATATATTCATGTGTAACATATGATATATTGCACATGTGCAACATATGCAATAATAATATATTACACAAGTGTAATATACAACATATGATATATTACATACGTGTAATATAGAGTTCTCGAGTTCTCTCCCTGAAGAAACAATAAGTATACCGGAGGTTATGTGTAACCTCCGGGTGGTTAATACTTATGTAACTACAAGGTTAATCCTTTACCCAAACCGTGATGGTAACCCGAGAGAGTGTTAATGTGAGTAGTGTGTGTGAGAACAAGAGATTTAAGTGGTTCGGTCGTTAATGACCTACGTCCACTGTAAGTACACCGGAATATTATTACTAACAAGGGAGATTACAAGTTGAGTGTGTGGTAGTTATGGCTATATTTCTGAATGAATACAAGGATTGTATCTGATCCTATTTATAGGCCTAATAGTGGGCTGCATGGGAGGCCCACAGGCGACTTCATTGGCTTGGGCCCAACCGAGGCCCAAGTCCATGGTCTCCCTTGAAATGGTGGGAAAGGGCGGATTACTGTTGATGACGTTACGCTAGTGTGGTCGTTGTTGTAGTTGGACACGTGGCGGATTCTTGATGGTGTGCAGTAACATCGTACTTGCTACAGTGTTCAGGCCACCTCTGCCGTCTGACGTGATGTCTGACCGTGGGCGAGGTAATGCCTGCTGGTCATTGTTCATGACAGCGTGCACAGTGTAGCCGTTCACCTTTTGTACTATCTGCCACATGTCCTTCTCCTGTTGGTGCGTGCTCTGACATGGATCTTTATGAATCTTCCTTTTGTCATTCCTTGTACTTCGTATGAGAGGTGCTAAGGGAAGATTCCGCGCGTGGTTACACGCGCGTATCAGGTATTGTCTGTTGCTTATCATTCATCTTGGCGCGCGAGGCATGCTGATTGTCTGCCCCGCGCTGGTGCGTTTCTGCGCCGTGACCTGGCGCAGGGTTATTGTTTCTTGGGGATAGGGACGGCCTTCAGATTAGGCTCCCTATCCCTTCAAGTCCCCCTAGTCTAGGACTTCTCCTGCTCGCTGATGAGTAGGTGGAGTGTTAGACTCAAAGTATGTTAGCCGCAGATGAGAGCTCATCTGCTTGTATTGTAGCTCTTGGAAGTGTTCTTTTGCGCGGAGTCTGGAGATTTTTGGCGGGGAACGTCTTTTGAAGTTTTACGTCAAGTTTCCGCCGAGTAGGACGTTCTCCGCCCTGACTTTGCAGTAGTTGGGCGGGGAACGTCTTTTTGGAAATTTACGTCAAGTTTCCGCCGAGACATTAAATGCTGTTGGAGTGGTTTAATGCGGGTCCGGAGTTTGTAATAAATTCTAAATCATTGGCATTGAATTTGTCTCTCATGATTTGGAGTAAATGCGCCTGGAATTCCAACGATCGGTTGCTTCTGATGGAAGTTTAATGGTTGCTGACGTGTTCAGTGATTGTCTGGTTGTGCAGACTGAGGCACGTCACATCATTGTTGCAGTTACCAATATCTCGTCTGTGTCAGGAGCGTGGGTTGGCACGCGTCTGACGTATTGTCTTCTTGGCTGAGATTGTGCCACGTGTCGTTGGGCACGTGTTGCCTGTCAGGCGCGTGAGTTTTCACGCGCTTGTATTGCTGATATTGTGAGATCTGTTGACACGTGTCGATCATCCGGCGCATGTGTAGTGTATAACTGTCATACACTATCATCCAGGCCGCTCATTTTTGTTGTGGACACGTGTCGTCATCTCGTGCTTGGAATTTGAAAAGTTGACGGTTTGTGCTTTCCAGGTGGGTCCCTTTGTCATAAATGCGATGAGTATATAAGCCCTATTGTGGCTCATTTGAACGGTTATGCTCTCTAATCTTCTTCCACTTTGCTTTCTTTTCTCTTTATCTTCCGGCCAACTTCCGTTTGAAGTTTCCGTTTAATCTTCAAAGATCTTGATCTTGAAGATTCATTTGAAACTTCTCATTTCTTCTATTTTGGTGTCTTTTTTCTTCGTCCTCTTGTTGTTTGCTGATTTGTTAACTGCTTCATTCTTACTTTCTTTGAAGATTCCGTCTGATCTTCAAACTTTCCGGTGGGTTTTCCAGATTTCTTGAGTTTTCATTATCATGTCTGAGAGTCATAGTGCGTCTGAGGAGGTTGTAGGCGAGCAGCCGGAGGAGGTGGTGCAGGAGATCACCGTTGAACATGGCAAGATCAAGGAGAGGAAGTTGATGTCCAACACTTACTGTGTTTGGAGTCAAGAGGCCTTCAACCGGTTTCTTGTGATGTATGGAATCTTGCCGGAGTGGGAGCCCACCCTTCCAACTCCGACCAGCACTGTTCTCTCAGCCGGTACCGGCCGGTTGGCATTGTACGAGGCCCACTTTGCCAAGTGTGGGTTTCGCCTGCCGTGTACCCGCTTTCAGATTGACACCATGGTGGCTTATGGTGTTGGCCCTACACAACTAACCGCCTTTGGGATGCTGCGGTTAGTTCATTTTGAAGCTTCCTGCCGCGCCCTAGACATTGAACCCACCGTTGAACGGTTCAATGTCTTCTACTTTATGGCGCGGGATGAGATGTGGTTTTCATTCAAGCCACGCCCCAAGGTGCCGCCTATGGCCACCCACACTCCTAAGTCCTTGCATTGGGCGAAGGAGAAATTTTTCTTC
Organism: Ambrosia trifida; assembly: GCA_028751855.1. Classification (NCBI taxonomy): domain Eukaryota; kingdom Viridiplantae; phylum Streptophyta; class Magnoliopsida; order Asterales; family Asteraceae; genus Ambrosia; species Ambrosia trifida. The sequence goes on along the minus strand of CM054123.1, from coordinate 54,412,814 downwards.
GTGAAGAGGGGTGTGATCCCTATTAGTCTCCCCTGGAAGGTGATAGGGGATGGGCAGCGGGTGGCTGACATGCCTGTGCCCAAGGACTTCAAGAAGCAGGCGTGGTTCCTTGCCCTCAGCGCCAATGCCACTAAACTAGAGTTTCAGAATCTGACGGAAGGCATCTTCTTTCTTCTGGGGATGAGTCGAAATGGCATTCGGGCGGGTAAAGAGCCGTATATTGCGCAGGAGGGTAAGTGTATCGTCATTATTATTCTTATTATTATTAGTATCTCCCGCGCTCTTTTCCTTATTGCTTGTTATATTTCAGGTGTAAGTAAATTTGAGTTTTATGCTGCCTGCCAGGAGAAGGGCATTAAGTGGAGACCTTTGGCGGAGGGTCAAACTTCTTGCTTGGACGCGCTTGCTGACCGGTTCTACTACCCGGATTTGACCACAGCGCCCAAACCTTATTACACAACCGGTGAGTTCCCCGATCCCTTCGGTTCTAGCATTTTTGGGGATGACACTACTGGATTCTCAGTAGGGAGTGTCCCGCTGGTTAGCTCATCCGCGGGGCGTGGTCGTTGGAAACACGCGCCGCGGAATCATGGGTACCGAGCGAAAGTTGTGCTTTCTGACTCAGGTTCTTCCGTCTCAGCAGGGGAGGCTGTGAAAGGGCGTCGACGGCGCAAGGATGGCCCGCCGTCTGATGATGAGGAAGAAGCTGACTCTTCTCAGTTGGAGAAGAGGAAGAGGGCGCGCGTTGATAGCGCCGCCACTAGCAGCGCTGCAGCTGCTACAGAGAACGTGTCTACTGCCCCCACAGGTGGGGACGAGAGTGGGGCTGCCACTCTGACTGAACCAGTGACCGCCTCCGGAGGTGCTACTGATGTTGCTGGTAGTCAAAAGACCGGCGTTGCTGAGGGGCAGGGGGGAGTGCCCCTGTTTTTTCGGTGGGGATTCGTGCTGCCCCTAGCAGGCAGCCGTTGTTCCAAAAGTTGATTAAGAAGAAGGCGGCTGGTAAGTGACTTTTTTGCTGTTTTTTGATCTTAATTTTGAATTCCCTTTAATCCTTTTCCTTGTTTTCGCAGTGTCGCCCAAGTTGATTCCCACTCCTCCTCCTTTGTCTCCTTCTGCGGAGGCTGCCCGTGTGGAGGAGGAGCGATTGTGGCAGGAGCAAGAAATTGCTCGTAGACAGGTGGAGGCCGATGAAGCTTTACAAAAGGCAGAGGCTGAGAAGAAGGCCGCTGCTGCCAAGCAGGCGGAAGCCGATGAAGCCCGCCGTCGGGCTGAGGCAGAGAAGAAGGCTGCTGCCGATGAAGCCGCACGAAAGGCTGAGGCGGATAAGAAGGCTGAGGCGGAACGCCTTCGCCTCCAAGAACAAAGCTTCTTGGAGGAAAAGGCCAAGAAGATGGCTGAGGCAGAGGAGCGTGCGGCCAAAGAACGCCTTGATTTGGAGAGCCGGGAGTTGGCTCATGATGAAGATGGTTTTGAGAGGGCCCTGTTTCAGCAGGGTGCCTCTGGTGCTGCTGGCTCGCGTCGGGATCGGCGCGAGTCTTCTCGGGTTGGGGGATCGACAGGAGTCTACGACGGCTCCTGTTGGTCTGGTGGTGACGCCATCTGGCGCCCTCGCTGGGCAATAAGGGAAAACACCCTGTTTTCCAACTCCTTAGCTGCCGAGGAGTTTGTCAGCGAGGTGGTGCCTCCCTATGAGCGCACTCACCAGGATATGTTGAGTCGTCAGGACCTTATTGCCGCCTTGTGCGTTAATCAGGCGACTCAACTATCTATGATGGACTCGCTGCGGCGCCGCGATTCGGCGCTGTGGCGGGACATGGAGCGTGTAGAGGCAGAGAAGGCCAGCCTTGCTGAGAAGGAGGCTGCCTTCCAGGCGGAGATTGCCAAGTACCGCCGTCGTGCTCACGACGCGGAGGCTAAAGTCTCCAAACTTGAGGAGGATGCGGCCTCCGAAAGGCGCCGTTGGTCGGACTCCTGGAAAAAGGCCAACACTGACATCTCAGATCTTAAGGATCTTCTGTCAGTGGCGCGGGAAGAGCGGCGGACGGCGGTGAAGAAGCTGGAGGCAGAGAGCCAGGCCCTCACGAGGCAAACGGTTAAGTATGTAGCCATGCGCAAGGAGCTTGAGTCTAAGGATGAGGCTCTTGTCGCGGCTACTGAGCGCGTCTCTTTTCTGGAGCATGAGAGGATCCAGGTCCTTAGTGCAAAGGAGGACCTGGAGCGAGACCTGGACTCTTGTGATCAGGCTCGCCTTGAAGCTGTGAAGGAGAGTGAGGCGTCCAAGCTGTTGTTGGAGGAGGCCGTCTCCGCCCAGACCCAGATGCAAGATTCCATCAAGTGGTTGATGACAGATGGAATGAATGGGGTAAGTCTTCGCGCTTTCTTTATTTTTGGTATTTGTCTTTCGAGCTCATATACTAACTTTGGTTTTGTCTTCAGGTCTTTAAGAGGTTTTGGCAAGAGCCTCTGCTGGGTGACCAGATTGCTGCTATTGCCGCCGCCGCCCAAGCTTATGGTTATAGCGAGGGTTATGAGGATGGTTTCTTGCACGCTCAAAATGATGGGCGCATAGTGGACGCAGATCATTATGGCAAGCCTTTGAAGGATGAATACGAGGCGGAACTTCTGAAGTTTGAGAAGATAGAGTTCCCCATCCTCCAAGTGCTTGCGGATTGTAATAAGAATGCGGATCCTCCTGCAGCCTTGAAATACTTCATAGAGACATCTGATGAGTTGGCAAGGGCTTCTGGCGGAGAGACCTCTGGGGCGGGTGATCAGTAGGCGTTAGGCTTGATTATTTGTAATCTTAACTTTCAATGTAAATATAAAAGGGTTTTTAAGTCCCTTTGCTTAATGAAATTTTTGTTTGTTATATCGTGTTGTCTCGTCCCTAATTTACTTATTTAACCAAGTCGTCACCCAGTGTGTAAGTAAGAGTTAGGGCGCGCGCTCAGCTAGACAATCCGGCGTCTAAGTGTTTCAACACTCTTGCCTTGAAGATTGTAGCGGAGGAGACTTGTGCCATTGAGTCCGACTTAAGTGCGCGATAGCCTTGCCTTGAAGACCTTTCACCGCGTTTATGCTGCGCGCTACTCTGATGTCCGAGTTGCAATGACTCTAGAAGACAAGAGTTGGTGCGCGTGTTATTGCCGCGGTGTTGTAGGTCCGGCAAGTAAATCCGTCTTGAAGACTCTACGCTAGCTGAGTACAAGCCCGACGTGCACGCGGCGCGTCTTGAAGGCGTGCCTTGCTAGCGTGTTTGGTCCGACGTGATTTTGCCCAAGTCTTGAAAACCCTGGCGCGGAAAGTACAAGTAGAAACACAGATATAGGAAACGTTTTCATTAATAATGTGGCATGTGTAGCCATTTTGTATTACAAATAACAACGCCGTAACTGAGCGCCGTTCCATGATCGCGGAATAGGGGTGCCATCGAGCCTTTCTAGCACGTAAGCGCCCTTTCCTAGCACTTCTTGAATTTTGTAAGGGCCTTCCCAGGTTGGGGCGAGCTTCCCAGGCTTTTCGGCGTTGGAAGCCTCATTGTTGCGGAATACATAGTCCCCAATCCTGAAGGTCTGCTCTTTGACATGCTTGTTGTAGTACTGTTCAAGTTGGGTTTTGTAGCTGGCTTCTTTTATTGCCGCGAGGTCGCGGCGTTCTTCTAGCAGATCGAGGTTTATGCGGAGTTCTTTATCATTATCGGTTGTGTCAGCCATCAATACCCTTGCCGTGGGGCAAGTTATTTCTGCGGGGATTACTGCCTCGGACCCATATGTTAGGCTGAATGGTGTTTCGCCGTTGCTCGTTTTTGTGAGGGTGCGGTAGGCCCATAAAACGTGCGGTAACTCGTCTACCCACCCTGTTCTTCTGGTTCCGAGCCTTGTCTTGATGCCTTCGACAATAGTACGGTTGGCCCTTTCTACCTGACCGTTGCCTTGCGGGTGCGCAACGGATGTAAAGATTTGTGTGACTCCCATTTGAGCCAGCCATTGTTGGAGGGCCTGGTCTTCGAATTGTGTTCCGTTGTCACTGACCAGTTGCATTGGTAACCCGAATCGACAGATAATGAACTCCCATATAAATTTCTTGACGTGTGCGCCATCAATCTTGGCTAGAGGTTTGGCTTCGACCCACTTAGTGAAGTAGTCGATAGCAACAATCAAATATTTCACATTACCCGGCGCCGCTGGGAACGGTCCGACCAGGTCAATGGCCCACTTTTGGAAAGGCCAAGCTGCTGTGACCGGTACTAAATTGTTCTTGGGGCGCAGGGTGTTTGGAGCATGGCGTTGGCAGTTGTCGCACTTGCGTAGCTCATTGACCGCGTCGACGTGCATGCCGGGCCAATAATATCCTGCATTCATCAATTTTGCCACTACCATCCTTGGTCCTGCGTGCAGCCCGCATGTTCCCTCGTGTATTTCTTTGAGGAGAACGGAGGCTTCTGCCGGGTCTACGCAGCGCAGGAGTGGGCCTAGGAAGGAGCGGCAGTACAGGATGTCGCCCGCCAGTTGGTATTGCAGGGCCTTGTTTTTTATCTTCCGGGCCTCTAGTTTGTCGTTAGGCAGGATTCCCGAAGATAGGAAAGCTTTAATTGGCGTCATCCATGACGCGTTGCCCGTTTGGGTGACATTGACCTGGCGCGCGGAGATTGACGGTTTGTCTCGGACCTCGATTCGGACCTCTTTCGCCATGTGCTCAAAAACCGTGGAAGCCATTTTGCTGAGCGCGTCGGCTGGTTTGTTTTCGCTGCGCCGGATGTGTTCGACTGTGCATGTGTCGAATCTGCGCATGAGTTGCCTGGCTTGTTCCAGGTATAGAGCCATGGTTTCATCCTTTGCGTCATACGTTCCGTTGATCTGCCGTGCTACCAACAATGAGTCCACATGTGCCTCTACGTGCCTGGCCCCCATTTTTTCCGCTATGCGGAGGCCCGCCAGCAACGCTTCGTATTCCGCCTCGTTGTTTGTGCTTTTAAATTCGAGGCGGATGGCGTATGTAAACTCGTGTTTGTCTGGGCTGATGAGGCGCAATCCGGCGCCAGCCCCATCTCCATTGGAGGCTCCATCAGTGTATAAGGACCACTTTTGTGATGGATCATGTGCTGGCACGGGCGATTCTTCTTCTCGGCATTCTTGAATCTTGTCAGCTGGGATCTCGGTTGCGAAGTCTGCTAATACTTGGCCTTTGATTGCGGGTCGGGGCTTGTAACTGATTGTATGTTCTCCGAGCTCGATAGCCCATTTCGCTAATCTTCCTGACAACTCGGGTTTGGTTAAGATGTCATTTATCCGATAGTCTGTAAGGACATTTATCGGGTGGCCTTGGAAGTATCTGCGCAGCCTTCGGGAAGCGTGAATTAAAGCCAGGACCAGCTTTTCCATTATGGTGTACCCAGTTTCTGCATCTAACAGCGTGCGGCTGATGTAGTAGATAGGCGTTTGCACGCCTTTACGATCGACCATCAAAACTGCGCCTATTGCCCACTCTGTGACCGATAGATAGAGCGTGAGTGGCTCTTTGGGGAGCGGGGCTGTCAGTGTAGGAAGGTTCATCAGGCATTGCTTCATTTGCTGAAAAGCTGACTCTGCCTCAGGGGTCCAGCGGAAGTTGCTCTTCTTCAGGCAGTTTTTCAAAGTGTCCACGAATGGAAATGACTTTGAGGCGTAATTGGACAGGAAGCGGTTTAGGGCAACCAACGGCCCATTAGTGTTTGTACTTCTTTGACGGAGGCTGGTGATGGCATCCGCTCGATTGCCTGAACCTTTTCTGGGTTGGCGCGGAACCCATCCCGCGTAACGATGACGCCCAGAAATTTCCCTTCTTCCATCCCAAATGAGCATTTGCTTGGATTCAACTTCATGCGGACCTTTCGCAGTTGGTTGAATGTTTGCTGGATGTCCTGTAACATGTCACTTTCTTCCTTGCTTTTGATCACTAAATCATCGACGTACACTTCAAGCCGAACGCCGATTTCTTTTACGAAGGCCGCGTCCATCAGACGCTGGTACGTTGCGCCCGCATTTTTCAGGCCGAAAGGCATCTTTGTGTAGCAGAAGATGCCTGCGTCTGTGCGGAACGCTGTTTTGTCTTCATCCTCTTTGGCCATTTGTATTTGGTGGTATCCCTTGTAAGCGTCCAAGAAACACTTGTATCGGTATGGGGCGAGGGAATCCACCTTCAGGTCAATCTCCGGTAGAGGATAGCAATCCTTAGGGCACGCCTTGTTGATGTCTTTATAATCTAAACACATGCGCCATCCCCCATTTGCTTTGGCGACCATGACGGGGTTGGCCACCCAAGTCTGGTATCTGATGGGGCGGAGGATGCCCGCATTGAGCAGCTCGGTGACTTGTTCATTCATGGCCTTTGTTTTCTCCGGGCCCATACTTCTTTTCTTTTGTACAATTGGTTCTGCGGAGCGATAAACATTAAGCCTGTGTTCCGCTATTTCCCGCGGAACACCCACCATGTCTGCCGGTTGCCATGCAAAAATGTCCATATTACTGATCAGCAGTTGCTTTAAATGGTTCCGTATGGACTCGGAGATTTCATGGCCAATGGTCACCGTTTGCTCCGGAAATTTGGGGTTGAGCGTCCATTTTTCCGGCTCTGTGCGGGCGTTTGTTTTGACCATCTTTAGCGGCTTGGCTGTATCTGTGGCGTGGCAATCCTTGTTTCCTTGGATGAAGGCGACGCCTGTTTTGGTGGGGAAACCCACCATTGCGTGTGCCGTGGAGGCGTTGGCGTTGAAGCGAGCAATGCCTTCTCGTCCTAGGAGTATGTCATGGTTTGATGTGGCTGGTAGGACCATGAAGTCACATATCTCTGTGCGCTCGTGTGTACCGTCAGTCCATGTTACAGGCAAAGAAAGCATGCCGCGGGGCATGATGGTTTCATGGATGAAACCGGAAATTGGCTCATTGACGGGAATGAGCTTTGCTTTGTCTTCTTCATCGAGTTGTTGGAAACACTGGTCATACATGATATCCATGCTACTGCCGCCATCTAAAAACATATACCGCGTGCGGTAGTGTCCGAAGACGGCAGTGATCACTAATGGAGCTGTGCAGGAGGCACCACCTCTGACCCTTGGCCTGAGGATGTCAGCCTCTTTCCATGAGTCATCTAGCGGCTGTACCCGGGTGCGCTTCCCATGTTGGGTGTTCTTGCCCCGCCATGTCATGTTGCATTGGTGGCGGGGGATTAGAGTTGCAGCATGAGTGTTTAGGTCCCGGATCTTCTTCCGTGATCCTTCGCCTTGGGCTTCTTCGTTACCTTGGCCTTTGCCGGCTCGGTGAACATTTTTGACCAAGTGGCCGAGCTGGCCTGATTTCAGCGCTGCCTCTATCTCCATTTTCAGACTGTAGCAGTTGTTTGTGAGATGACCGTAGTCATTATGGTACTCACAGAACTTGCTACGGTCCACATTTCGGCGCTTCCCCAGAGGGTTGGGCTCTTTCAGGGTGACCTGCTCTGTTTTCAGAACTTGAGATGGTGTTTTTGTTAACGGGGTCCAGTCGTGGTTTTTCTTGGAGTGTCCGCGTTGGTCCCGTGTTTGTTTGGAGCTGATGATCTGGCGGGCATCACCGGCCGGGGAATACTTTCCCTCGTCGGTGGTGCCTGTGATGCGGTTCCAGACAGATTTGATTTTGTGTCTAGTATTATTATTATTATGGTGTTGTGGCTGGAAACCGTGTTGCTGGTTGAAAGATTTTTCGGAGGAGGCATATATTTTGGCTGAGCGTATGAGCTCATCCCAGGACTCTGGGATGCCATTCTTGCCGGTGAGGCATTTCATGAGGTCTGGACTGCGCACATTGTGAATGAACGCGGCCCGTGTGAGCTCCTCCCCGCATCCGATTTGCAGTGCTTCTTTGTTAAACCGGACTATGTAATCTTCAATCGTTTCTCGGTCATATCGTCGACATAGCAAGATGTCCGCTTTGTCTTTCTTATGCTTACGTAGGTGCGAGAAGTGGCTGCCGAACTTTTCTGTGAGGTCGTCGAAGTCCTTTACGCTTCCCGCTGGGAGGCTGTCAAACCATACCCTGGCGGCACCCGTGAGGGTTTGAGCGAAAAGGTGGCACCACACTTGAACAGGCCAGTCCACGGACACACCTGCGCACTCAAAGTCGTGCACATGGTCGTCTGGGTCACGCAGGCCATCGTATCTACCGATGCTGCTTGGGAGTTTGGCCTTTCTCGGTACTTTGGCAGCCGCTATGCGGGCGACGAACTTGGATTTCTCTGCAAAAGCTTTTGGTCGAAATGGTTTGACCAAATCATCATCTATCTCACTGTCTCGCGACGTGTGAGCGTGTTTCTTTCCTCTGTGGCCGGAGTCGCTGCTTGACGATTCGTAACCGTCCGGCTCTTCACGTGATTTGGCGTAGCCCCGAGCTCTGACGTTTCCGCCGAGCTCCCCGCTACGACCATCACCGTGATTGGCCGCATCTTTCTTCTTGTACCTTGCTTTCGACGGAGTGTCAAAAGCAAGTGTCTTACCTTTCTTTTTTGCTTGCTGCAATAGTTTTCGTTGGTAGATTGCGGCACTCTTGGCATTCTGACGGAGGAGCCAGTGGTCCGGATCCTCCTCGGAGAGCTCTTGACTGTCATCGTCTGATTCGACGTCACGGATTTCAACAGCTGACCTGTCGAGCCGAGACGTCGTTTGCTTGACGACAGTGTTGGGTGTAGTTTGGTTATCCGGCTGTCGGAGGTCTTCGTCTCCGGTTTGGTGTATGCCGGAGGTGTTAGGGTTGGGTTCAGCCATGGGTGGGGTTAAAAGATGAGTGAAAAGAGCTGTTCTAACCGTCGGATGGCGCCAATGAAGAAACAATAAGTATACCGGAGGTTATGTGTAACCTCCGGGTGGTTAATACTTATGTAACTACAAGGTTAATCCTTTACCCAAACCGTGATGGTAACCCGAGAGAGTGTTAATGTGAGTAGTGTGTGTGAGAACAAGAGATTTAAGTGGTTCGGTCGTTAATGACCTACGTCCACTGTAAGTACACCGGAATATTATTACTAACAAGGGAGATTACAAGTTGAGTGTGTGGTAGTGATGGCTATATTTCTGAATGAATACAAGGATTGTATCTGATCCTATTTATAGGCCTAATAGTGGGCTGCATGGGAGGCCCACAGGCGACTTCATTGGCTTGGGCCTAACCGAGGCCCAAGTCCATGGTCTCCCTTGAAATGGTGGGAAAGGGCGGATTACTGTTGATGACGTCACGCTAGTGTGGTCGTTGTTGTAGTTGGACACGTGGCGGATTATAATCAGTACTTGCTCCTTTTATTTGCAACTCTACTTGTTTCTAATCTCTATCTCCGTCCTACTTCTTATCCCTACTTTGATCCCTACAATAAGATTGCTCTCCATCACTGGATCTACTCTTAGACTAATAGGACAAAATCCTCAGGTTTAGCCTGAACCACCTTGAGATCTCGTCGAAGTTCTAGATTTTAATAACGAACACGTGCAATCTGGAAGGGTGAACGCCTGTATTCTGAGTTTTCTGTCTAGGACTGGCATTGCGCATATATCCCAATCAGACGAGGGACCCGGATGCCTATCTGGGAATTCTCGGGATGAGTGTTCACTTATAGGCTAAAGCATGTCTTCACTATGTTATTAGAATCTGGAAGTTTTGATAAGTCAACATTTTCGTTTATTCGTTTTAAATAATGAATAAATGATTACACTCACTAAGCTCTAAAATCTCAAAATTTTACAGCTTAAATCAATCTCATTTCATAACCATCTATGGATTTCACAATCACACTTCACCTTACCATCTTAGCCACTTTTTAAATATTCAACACCCTACCCAAATCATATTATCTCATTTCTCCACAGGTTACTTATTATTTTTTTTTTAATAAAAAAACTATAACCTCATACCTTAGCACAAACTAAAGATTTCTAAATCCTGTTGTATTTTCATTACCTAGTAACTTTACAAAGTACATATTTCTTGTCAAAAGATGTCCTCGAACTTAAATTCAATTGTTTATTTATTGACGTAACAAACGATTTTCTATATAATGCTTTAAACTATTGAAAATCACTTAATAGAACCTTGATCTTCAAAAACCTAATGTCATGTTTGAAATCTCCAACTAACGGGAATATTTTAATCAAAGCTCACGTAGTTTGTACTAATTAACGACTTTTGTTTTATATACAAAACCAATTTTGAAAATAAAATCTTCCCATCAATAGGAATAATAGTTAGTCTCTAAATTCTCCATCGACACTCACTCATTTTCAACCTGTTCAAATTTTTTTTACAATATTTGGCATATACCACAATCATGTTTTCTCATACACTTGATTTTAACCATTGACTCAAATCCCACAATTTACACTGCTACATAATCTCCTTACTATAAAATAAACTCTTTACCAACTATCTTCACATTCACTATCTCTCACAACCTTGATTCTGCTTCAAGATTTTTTTTTATCATCCTCTCAAGAACTAAATTCATATCCTTCACCTTCTCACACATGAGCTAGTTAACCATGATAACCAAACTATTGAAACTTGGTTGTGTGTTGCATCAAACATAATCCTTGGTTATACATGAGGATTCGACTATCTACCATATTTGAACATTTGAAACTAGAATTCATGGAATATAGACTAATTGCTATAGACACATCTAGAGTCATTAACCTTGTCTAGGGCAACTCTATTACAACTTGCATGCTATACTTGATACTTGATTGCTTACATGTACATATTATAAAATTGCAATTATTGTGTGTAATAATTGGTACGCTTAATCAAACAACTGAGAGAGGATAAAGTACTTGCTCAACAGTTGATTGTGTACCAAATAACCTACTCAACGATTGGTAGAGGTCATCATGCCTTTTCAGCAGTCGGGAGAGGCCCTACAACCTGCTCAACGACTGGTGGAGGCTATCGAACCTGCTCAACAATCGGTAGAGGTTCCTACTCACTAACTGGTAAGAGTCTTTTTCCTGCTCAACAGTTGGACTCATTAAATACAAAGGTTCAACCACAGGATTATTTTTGCATTACTTACAAGTGTGTTAGAGTCATAGAAGGACACAAGACCCTAATGTAAGGTAAATTGGTGATTGTGGTCCGGAACGTAATCATGAATTTACAGGTACGTTAAGGTAGTGTGAAATTCTATTAAGGTTGCGGGAGATAACCAAATATAAACTCTAGTTATCTGGTAGTTCATTTAGTCTAACCTTTTCCCACCAGACTCTCCAACTCCAACTTCGGGACGAAGTTCCTAAAAGTAGGGGAGACTGTAACATCGCAAATTTTTCTCCAAAATTTTGGTACTAGAAAAATCACCGCTTTACCTACTTTATACTTCTTTAACGTTGTCTAATATATATATATATATATATATATATATATATATATATATTCAAAACATTTTTTTATTAATAATAATACTAATAATAATAATAATATTCAAATTTTATCAAAATAGTTGAAGCTTAGTTTATAAAAGCTTAAACCCAAACATAATTATAACCAAACTAGACCCAACCAACCCATCCTTCTTTTGTTAAAATTCGTAGCCCAGAAACCAGCCCAGCCACCCCTTTCCTCCTCTCCCTCTCTGCTGCAGCGATTAGAAAGAAAAAAGTAAAAAAGGATTTTTTTTGTTTTATACGGGACTCGAACCCGCACCCAACCAGTTTTCACACAACAACTCAAACCAGCTAAGCCACCAAGGCATTTGTGATAATGGTCCAACGTTTTTAAACATAAACAGACCCAAACCAACCAGTTTACTAAGCAACAGTCAAATAGCGGTAGTTGACTTTTTATTTGAATCCAAACTCAACGCGTTTTCCCTTGTTTTTGGAAACAATTCAGGCATGATTATGACCGAAAATCAATTCCCTATCAATTAACGCACTCAATTACATTAAAAACATTCCAAATCGACCACAAATCAGACGCGTATGACTCATTGATGAGTCAAACTTCCATTTTACCAATCGAAGCGATGAAACTATAAATTGAATCCTCCTTTGCTCTCTGAAATTGCCGAAAATCAAACCCTCACCTCCAATTTCTATTAACAAATCGTTTATAATCAAGAATCAAGCTCAGTTGACTTTATAGTTGACTGATTCAAATCGCACGAACACGCATTGTAAGTCTCGAATTCTTTATTTGGTTTTGTTAATCGGCCCTAGTACATCATAAGCCCCATGATTAATTGGCCTATAATCGCGCATATTGGTTGATTAGATAATTAGGGTTCATGTCGATTTGGGGATAAGGTTTCAAACAGATATCATTTAAAGTTTAAATACGCTGAAACCTATCACCAACTGACTCTGCAGATCAGTTGGTCTCTCTCTGTTGTGTTAAGACAGGGGAGACGGGTTGTACCCAGGTTCGATCCCTGTCACAAGCATTTTAATTTTTGTTCTTTCTTTCTTTTTCCCTTTTATGCTTATGTATGTATTATTACTTTAAAATGGTTTTAAAATACTAAATCTAATTTATAAATTCTACAAAATTTATTTTATGTTATTCAAATGATAAACTTTATTATCCAAATTTTAGTTTTTCAAAAATCATTTATTTATTATATATAATAAATATTACAAGTTTATTCTATTATAATTATAAAATTCTATAAAAATATCAAAACGATTTTATAAAATTCCACAAAAATTATCCTAAACATAGAAAATAATAAACATTCCAGAAATGGTTTTTATTTCTGAAAAATCATTTATTTAATATTTTCAATCGATTTTTGCTATTTTAATCATAAATAAATCATAATAAATTCGTTTTTCATTATTTTTGCATCAAAATTTCACATAAATTATAATTAATCATTTAGATCAGAAATATAAATTTTTGATTCAAAATTTATAATTTTTAATATTATTAAATATTAAGTCTATATTTTGTCAAATAATTATTTATATATAAATATTCATTAATTAAGAAAATAATTTTATAAAAATTATTTTTTCATTTATTACATTATAATTCAACTACTGTTAGATAATATTGGTCAGAGAACATTTTCACTAATTATTTCATTATTTATTTAAATTATTCATATTTAAACATAAATCAATTATTAATCCCCAAATTAGGAACCCTAGCACATTTTAGACTAGAAAACTTAGACTTATTAAGTTTTCCCCAACACTTATTTATTACCTTGAAATAGGTGATATTTGGATACACACGAGCCACATTTACTTATATAACAATGGTCTTCATTCTAACACTAAGGTGAGTTTACATAGCCGCTTTTTCTGTTTTACATTTTGGGGTGAAACATGTTTAAACATTTTATACACTATCATTTACTTATTCTTACATTGTTGAAACTTGTGATTCAATTACACTATCATTTACTCATTCTATCATTGACTGTAACAAAAAGACATAATACAATCATTAACATTGATCAAGCCGCCTGTTTAGATTATAGCGATATAGGTCTGACAAACCCACCCCCCGCATAAATTCAGGGATGATCGATAACAGTTACACTTTTACTAACTTGCGAGTTAGGTCTCAGTCGACACAAGGTTTGATTGTACAAAAGACGCATTGTTACATGTCGGACTCATATTCTATCATTACTCATTATTATACTTCAACCATGATTGCTATACAACACATTGTTTTCAACTATATGCCAAACCTATGTATTCTCATCAACTATTTATAGTTGACCCCCCATCTTTCCAACTTAACATGTTTCAGGTTTTGTTTGCTATTGGAAGTTGTACAAGTCTTGGAACACGTAGGAGCTTTGGATCTAGTTTACATTAATCAACTTTTGTAATCATTACTTGTAAGACAAATTGTAAATTGTTTAATATTATTCAACTCTCATTTAGTATCATGAGCTATTGAACAATCATCACTACGTGACATCCCGATGTTTCCGCCATCGGTTGGGGTGTTACAATTATCTTTTAGAAGGAAGAAGAGGTGGGATTACCGATCATGTGGTTGAGGTGGTAATAAAAACACCAACCATCTGCTTGCTTACTATTTTCACATATTGTGGTCTTCTCTTTCGATACATAACAGAGACAATATCCAATTTTGCACGCCAGTTGACATGCGATTTGACTTTGTTGTCAACATTCATATATGTCTATAAAGGATGATTTGTGTTTTGGATGAGGTGCCATTATTGATATGTACATGTGCATTAAAAATGTTAATGCACATGTGCATAACATAATTTTGTTAATGATAAAAGTAATGTTAAGGCACATGTGCATTAAGATTGTTATGATTAAGGTCAGTAACAATAATGCACATGTGCATTTGTTATATGGTAATGAAAAAAGTAACGTTAATGCACATGCGCATTAAGATTGAAATTTTGGTTTTCTTATTTGTTGTTTATTATTTGTAGTTAGAGAATGAGGAAAAAAATCGAAAAAGGTAACTTTTGTCTTATAATTGAGGGAGAAATGGTCAAAAAAGCTGCCAGATGTGATTGAGGATGATGACATAATCGTTGATCATGAGGTTGAAAAGGTATATGAACATGTGCATATATGTATAGTTTTCATGTTAACTAATAAATTATGTTATTTATTAGTTGTTTAAACACATGAACAATGCGATAAATGTGATAATTCTACGATGTTCAGGTTAACAGATGAAAAAACAAGGGAGATGTTAGATGAGGCATCAATGAGGTGTGAAGAGTGTTGGAAGAAGATAAGTAAAATGGGAAGAAGTTGAAAAGGGGGCAATTAAGCAATAGAATGGGACACTGGTGGTGGACGTGAGTTTGTGAGATAGTTAGAAGTTTGTAGGTAGGTGGTCAGTGGTAACATGGTTTGTTTGTAATATGGATATTTTTTTGTTATCATTTGTTTTATTGTGTTGATGGTTTGGTAGAAAATACATGTATTTGTATATTAAAAACAAATGGGTATAAAAAACTTTGTTGTTTGAAGGATGATGCATGCACATATGTATATTGTGGGTGGTCTTTTATGGTGGTTGATAGGTTGATTATGTTTGTGATTATTATTTTAGCGTATGTAAATTTTTATGATAATAAAATTGACGTATATGTGCATGATTATATTAGTGAACCACTAAACTCATCACCACACACCCATCCCACCATACCTAAAAACTAAGCCCGAAAGCTAAACCACTAAAAAAATCTAACTATATTAGTGAAATGCACATGTGCATGCAGTACACGTTTCTATTTTATATTTCTTATATAGAGGTGTTTTAAGTTTCTTCATGTTTGTTGTCATACACGTATTTTATTTTCAATTTATGTCATAATATGCATGTCTAAACACTTGACGAGTTCAATTGTATTTTATATCTTACTTTGCGTCCATTTAATGATCATTAAATAAAATTTGTGACCCCTTATATATCTGTATCGCACCCATTTAATAATCATTTAAGTATGGTAATTGACAATTCATTCAAAAGTGTGTTTTAATAGTGAAATGCACATGTGCATACGGTGTATTTCTGTATATATAACAGCGAAATGCACATGTGCATCAGGATGACGTCATACGACGTCACAAGCCATTTTTTTTAATTTTTTTATTTTTTTCGAATTAATAATGCAAAATAATCATTTTGGTGTTTTTCCTTTTTTTATTTTTTTCATTTATTTAGGTTATATAATTTTTTTATTTTTTTATGGAGGGGTTTTTGTAGACACCTTCATATTTACAAAAATGTCACCTGTTCACACTGGTTCTTTGGTTCTCTCCCTAAATGGTGGTTCTCAAATGATCCAATATAGGGTAAGGATCATACGAGAACCAACTTTAGGGAGAGAACCAGTGTCAACACAAACAAAAAAAAACCTAAAAACCCCACCTCCACCCCCTAAAAACCTAAACCCACCCACCTCACTCCCTAAAAACCTAACCCCCCCCCCCCCCCCCCTCATCCCCTACACCGCCCCAACCCCCCCCCCCCCCCATTGTGAAATGCACATGTGCAGCTAACCCCACACCCCTCAAAAACCAAACCGCTCCATCCCATCCCCCCAAAAAGATACCCCCTCTTCCACCATACCTAAAAACTAAACCCTAAAGCTAAATCCATTAAAAAACTTAACTATAATAGTGAAATGCACATGTGCATGTAGTACAATTATCTTATTTTATAGTTTTATATAGAGGTTTTTTTAAGTTTATTCACCAACAACCCAAAAAACCTAACCTCGTTCCCATCATATCTAAAAACTAAACCCTAAAGCTAAACACATGAGAAAAAAACCTAACTATAATAGTGAAATGCACTTCACGTTTATTTAATGATTATTGAATAAAAAATTTTCCACCTTATATATCATATCACGTCCATTTAATGATCATTTCATTATGTTAATTGATAATTTATTCAAAAGTGTGCTCTAATAGTAAAATGCACATGTGCATACGGTATATGTATGTATATATATAGCAGCAAAATGCACATGTGCATCAGACCTGACGTAAACATGACGTAAAAAAGGCCATTTTTTTGTTTTTTTTATTTTTTTTTGTATTTTTTTGTTTTTTTCAGAAAGATTAACACTAAAAAAACATTTTGGTGTTTTTAGTTTTTTTATTTTTTTAGGTTATATAATTTTTTTTATTATTTTTTTTTTATTTTTTGGTGGAGGGGTTTTTGTGTTCACACTTGGTTCTTTGGTTCTCTCCCTAAATGGTGGTTCTCAAATGATCCAAATCTTATATATACATATAAATATAGGGTTTAGCTAGTGAAAACTCTAGAAACTCTATCTCTACCTTTGATCAATGTCAATCTATGGCCCATATTAATACTCACATTTTAACTATTTTTTTAAACTTCAAAAGATATCATAAAGTGTCAAAAGGGCATTATTGACATTTATAAAAGGAAATTCTCTCTCCCTCTTACACAAAGTACATCATCTCTCATCTCTTATCTCTCTTCTTTTTTTCAATGCATCTATACTTTTTCACATACCCACTGCACATTCTGAGATTTGAAAGACATTTAGTTTTTCAATATTCTTTTTCTATCTTTTTTTTTTTCAAACTCAATTTTAAAATAGTCAAAACTCATTTCAATGTATCAGTTTATCTATTATGTTAGTAACATGCAAATTCTTTACAAACATTACATGTAACTAACTACGATGTTACATATGATTTATTTCTGTAACTAAAAAAACTATATATAACAAAAAACATAACATGTAACTATCTTCAATGTTACTTATGACTCGTTTCTTGATATTCTTCTTGTTAGGTATCCAACGAATGCAAACTTTATTACAAAATGCTAGTTCCCAAAGCTTCACACTATTCGAAAATTTCCCTACAAAGAATTCAAGACAATTAAAAAAAATATTTGTAACTCATACAAGTTATATGTTGCATGTTACAAAAATCCTGAAAAATATGTAAAGTGTATGTTAAACAAGTATAATATATGTAACTTATACAAGTTAATTATATGTTGCACCTGTAACATACAAATGAACCCATCACTGCAAAAACATGATTTAAATATTTTTGTTTAGGTCACAAATAGACCCATTCATAAGAAAATTAGTCAAACGGGTTGAAAACCACCCCAAACATACACCTCCTAAATCGTTATTATCAAAAGGTTTAAAATTAACTTTTAGATTAAAAAGTTAAGATTTAAAACACTTCAAAATATGGTCATAATATGTATTTATTAAATAAAATAAAAATGACAAAGAAAAACTATGACATGCAAGAACGCTTACGTAATATTTTAAATAAAATAAAAATGCAAAAGAAAAAGTATGATATATTCAAAATATGACCCTTGTTGGATGCCGTAAAAAAACTAAAACAGAAAAAGAATCTTTTATTCGTAAAATAATTAATATTAAGGGTAGCAAGATGGGGGTAGGCTGATTGGTAACAGAAAAACCTTTATTGTAATCGCAGAATTAAGAAAAGCATCAAGAAAATAAAATTATAAAGGTATCACCACCAAAGCGTCGCCACCACCAAAGATCCACAACGTGAACCTTTACAGGCCTACACCTTCCAAACAGCGCCACCACCACCAAAGATCCGATTAAAAGAACACGAGCAGCTACGGTTTTATCGTTTATTAAAGGCAGAGCTTCAAACACGAGCAGTTACATACACCTCTTCATCATCGTTGAAATCACCCCACGACCCACAACCACCATCGATTCAGATCTGGAACAGGGAGACGATGGTTTGGGCGGAGCAAGGGTGGTCCGGCGGTAAATGGAGGCGTTGATGTTGGGACTAGCACAGGGGCGGTGTGGTTGAGGTTGTGGTCGTAGGTGGATATGGTGCGAGTGGGGATGGGTGACGGTTCTGAGAGTGGGGATTGGGTGGACTGTGGCGGCGGGGGTGCGAGGTTAGGGATAGTGATTGTGATTGTGTCGGGCGAAGGTGCAGGCCGGTCGTCGAGGAGGCAGGGTACTGTGAAGGTGGAGATGTGCTGTGAAAGTGGAGAGATTGAGATGATGATGATGGAGATTGAGATGATGAAGGATATTGTGGTGGATCTGCTGAGAGATATGAGGGAGAGACATTGAATTTAAAACAAAAATACAAAAGAGGTGAGAGAACCTTTTGTGTCAGTATGTACAAAATTAATCAGTCGAGGATATGTAATTTTTACCATCTTGCCCTTTTGATCAACTGAGTAGAATGGAGATGTGGACTAATGGGAGCCATTGGATGGGTTTTTTGAGTTTTCGCAACTCACCAAGGTTTTCACTAGATACATAGCCTATATATATATATATATATATATATATATATATATAGGAAAAAGATCAAATAGGAACCTAGAGCCTAGTTAGGAACTTAGGAACCAATCTAAGCCATTCATCTTTGATCTTGATCTAGGGGGTAGTTATGTAATTAGACAATTAAATATTATATTTTAATTTAATTAAAAGTTTTATATATGGCAGTTAATTATCTTCCTGCAATTAATATGCAAGTTTTTTTTACTTTCCTTAAATCTCTCAACCTATTATCATCTCTAATCCCAAATCAAAAAAAAAAAAACACGTTCGATTGAATTCGATTGAATCGAAATAACTTCCAGTCGAATTCAGAAGATTTAAATTGATTGAATTGAAAAAACTTTCGATTTAAAATAATCTAAAATCGGCCAACGATTCAGATTTCCAAGTTATGGATAATAATTCTGTACATGAAAACATTGAATCACAATCTCATGTGATAGAAGATCATGAAACACAATCACAAGCTTTGTTTCTAAATAGTGTTGAAAATCAAGGTATTTATGTATTGTTTTTATTTTTTTTAATTGTTTTTCGTGCGAGAATCACATTTTTTTGTGATTTCTATTTGGATTAGCCTTATAGTGTGGTTTATTATTGATTTGCAAAATAGTTGTTTTGTTATGAGTTTCTTATCATAATGTATATCTGTGTTGATGATGTTGAATGAAGAAAAAAAATGATATACATCAATGTATAACTGATGTACACCGTTGTATATATGTGTTTGATGATGATGATGAATGAGCAAAAAAACTGATATACACCAATGTACACTTCAAAAATGAATATACACCAATGTATATCTGTGTACATTAATGTATATCTGTGTTAATGATGAATGAAAAAACGAATATACACCAACGTATATCTATGTTGATGATGATAAATGAAAAAACCAATATACACCAATGTATATCTGTGTTGATGATGTTGAATGATGATGAATGAAAAAACAAATATACACCAATGTATATCTTGTGTTGGTGATGATAATGAATGAAAAAACGAATATACACCAATGTACACTGTTGTATATATACCGAGATATAATTTTAATAGTATATACAATAAATACGTTTGGGTATACCATAAACACTAATTTGCTGTTTCCAAATATACATGAGTTTCTTATTAATTACCTAATAAATGATATTGAACAAAAGACATTAATACCCCTTTATTAAAATAACAATTAATTAAAGTTTTACTTATTTACAATCATGCCATTGAAGATGGATGGCTCAGATTGGTTCCTATAGTTCCTACTTAAGGGTTGGTTCCTATTTGAACCCTACCCTATATATATATATATATATATATATATATATATATAGTGGAGAGTTCAAATGAGAAGAAAAAGTATTATAAGAAGAAAAAGAAGAAATTTCAACCAATATGAATCCTTTATATAATAAGTGTACTTAATGTTAAATAAATGATTAGTTTTTTTGTAACCCCCCTAAACTAGTTAAATTAATGAAACTTATAATTCAATTTCAAAATATATTTTTTTCATATCAATCCTAATTTACAATGATTGACGTATGATAATCTCGATATATGTAGGATAAACGCGTGATAATTTAGATATGTGTAGGATGAATTTTGATATGTGTAGGACAAAATTTGATAATGTGTAGGATAAAGTATTAATGACTAATTAATTAAAAAGATAATAATTAATGTAATAAGAGTTAAAGTATTTAATGTGTCATTTCTTCTTTTTCTTCTCAAATTAAGTTTCTTCTTTATTTGATCCTTCCCCTATATATATAATCTTGTACAAAGGCCAAAATGTGTGAAAAGAATGAGAAGGCTTCTGGGTGCGACACGTGGCACAGGGTGTTTGGGCATTTTAGCAATTAAAGATCTAATGGTCCAAAACACTTCTTACCATTCTCACAAAAAAACACCCTTTGTACAGGAACCCTCCCTTAGGAAGGATCCTATGAAAACCCACTCTTATAGTGAAAACTGTAGAAGCCCTGACTTTCCGAGCTTTTTTTTATAAAAATTTTAGGACATGTATTATACATGATTTTAAGCATTTTAAGGTAAAAAAAATCAAAAAAGCGCCGAGCGTTTTTTGTTTTAAATAAATAAGTTTTCGTTTTTTGGCTCAAAATTTTTAAAATCATGTATATTACATGCCCTAAAATCTTTATTAAAAAAAGTTCGGGAAGTATATTGTGAAAACCCTTGTTATAGTGAAAACTGTGAAAACTATGACTTCCCGAACTTTTTTAATGAAGATTTTAGGGCATGTAATAGGGAGAGATTATCATATGTTTATCCTACACATGTAAAAAATTCATCCTACATATGTCCTATAAATCTCAAAATTATCCTTCACTCTAAATAAGGTTTGATTTGGAATAATGACAACCGGAGAGAATGGACGTGTTTTAGTCAGGGAACTGGACATTAAGTTGCGATGGCAAACGTACTTCTATAACCTCTTCAACAACGGGAGGGATTACCAACAAGAAAATGACAACCCATCTACTCAAATACTCCAAAGGAATAACTAGTATTGTCGGCGTATAACACATGGAGATAAAGGCAGCACTTAATAAGATGGGAAGGGCTAAGGCGGTTGGGCTGGACAACATACCGATTGAGGCGTGGAAGTGTTTAGGAGAAGAAGGAGTCCATTTGCTAACTACTTTATTCAATCTAATCTTCAAATCTGGAAGGATGCCAGATCAATGGAGGACTAGTGTAGTAGTACCTTTGTATAAGAACAAAGGAGACGCCCAATGTTGTGGGAACTATAGAGGGATTAAACTGCTAGGACATACTATGAAATTATGGGAGAGGGTAATCGAGTCTAGACTTAGAAAAGAAACTCAAGTGACGGTTAACCAATTTGGTTTCATGCCAGGGCGGTCTACCACATAAGCAATACATATCCTTAGAAGATTGATGGAAAAATATAGGGATAAGAAGAGAGATCTGCATATGGTGTTCATTGACCTTGAAAAGGCATATGATAGTGTGCCTCGCACACTAATTTGGGACAGTTTAGAGAGTAGAGGGGTTTCTGGAAAGTATATAGACCTGAGTAGGGATATGTATGTTAGGACTGAGACTAGCGTTCGGGCGCCTGTAGGAGATACGGAATCTTTCGCTGTAGAAGTAGGCATACATCAGGGGTCTGCCTTGAGCCCTTTCCTGTTTGCGGTTGTTCTAGACGAGTTATCAAAGTTAATCCAGGAGTCGGTCCCGTGGTGCTTGCTGTTTGCGGATGATATTGTGCTAGTCTCCGAGAGTAAACAAGGCTTGAATGCGAGGCTAGAGGACTGGCGTGTAGCTTTGGAAAGCAAAGGCTTAAGGATTAGTCGATCTAAGACGGAGTACCTGTACTATGACTTTAGTGGAGTGGGCAATGATGAGAACACTCAGATTACCATTGAAGGACAAGTGGTGCCACAGATAACTAAGTTTAAGTATCAAGGATCATTTGTTCAAAGAGATGGAGAGTTAGATAGTGACGTAGCCCACCGCATCCAGGTGGAATGGTGTAGGTGGAGAGCGGCTTCTCGGGTTTTGTGTGACAGGAGGTTTCCAACTAAATTAAAGGGGAAGTTCTATAGGGTAGCGTTTAGATCGGCTATGTTATAAGGCTCTGACTGTTGGGCAATCAAGAAAATGCAAGCACGGAAGATGGATGTAGCTGAGATGAGGATGTTGAGGTGGATGTGCGGACACACATGGTTAGACAGGATAAGAAATGAGGTTTTCAGAGATGGTTGGGGGTAGCTAGTATCTCAGATAAGATAAGAGACAGGAGGTTGAGATGGTTTGGACATGTAAAGAGGAGACAGTCAAATGAGCCTGTTAGAGTGGTAGAAGGTCTCACTGTGGAAGGAAGGAGGAGTAGAGGCAGGCTAAAATTGACTTGGGACGAGCGGATTAAACAAGATTTACTAGGGTTGCACCTCGCTGAGGATATGGTCCATGATAGGGGTTTATGGAGGTATAGGATTAAGGGTAGGGTCTTAACGGTCCTTACATGTTATGTGGATTTTACATTTGTTTGTCTTCCTGTATGTTTGTGTATAAGTTGTTGATGGTGGTATCATAGGGTCTTAATTGTTCTTTCATGTTATGTGGATTTTACATTAGTTTGTCTCCCTGTATGATTGTTTATAGGTTGTTTATGGTGGTATAACTGTATATTCTCTCAATGCAATGTATTTAATGTTCTGCGATGTTATATATATATATGTATTGAGCAGAGGGTCTCTCTGAAAGCAGCCTCTCTACCCTTAGGGGTAGAGGTAAGGCTTGCCTATATCCCACCCTCCCCAGACCCTATAAATAGCTTTGCTATTTGTGGGATTTACTGGGCTTGGTTGTTGTTGTTGTATTTATTTAACTAGTTTAGAGGGGGTTACAAAAAAAACAATAATCAATTTAACACTTAATACGTTAGAATTTGTTCTTTTTTTCTTATAAAATATTTTCTTCTCATTTGAACTCTCCACTATATATATATATATATATATATATATATGGGGATGGTTCAATAGAAAACTCATTTTATTGAGAGAACTCGAGAACTTTATATTACATATGTGCAATATATCATATATTGCATATGTGTAATATATATTGCACATGTGTAATATATCATATGTTACACATATCAACATATGATATATTACACATGTGCGATATATGATATATTAAGTGTATTACATATGTGTAATATATATTCATGTGTAACATATGATATATTGCACATGTGCAACATATGCAATAATAATATATTACACAAGTGTAATATACAACATATGATATATTACATACGTGTAATATAGAGTTCTCGAGTTCTCTCCCTGAAGAAACAATAAGTATACCGGAGGTTATGTGTAACCTCCGGGTGGTTAATACTTATGTAACTACAAGGTTAATCCTTTACCCAAACCGTGATGGTAACCCGAGAGAGTGTTAATGTGAGTAGTGTGTGTGAGAACAAGAGATTTAAGTGGTTCGGTCGTTAATGACCTACGTCCACTGTAAGTACACCGGAATATTATTACTAACAAGGGAGATTACAAGTTGAGTGTGTGGTAGTTATGGCTATATTTCTGAATGAATACAAGGATTGTATCTGATCCTATTTATAGGCCTAATAGTGGGCTGCATGGGAGGCCCACAGGCGACTTCATTGGCTTGGGCCCAACCGAGGCCCAAGTCCATGGTCTCCCTTGAAATGGTGGGAAAGGGCGGATTACTGTTGATGACGTTACGCTAGTGTGGTCGTTGTTGTAGTTGGACACGTGGCGGATTCTTGATGGTGTGCAGTAACATCGTACTTGCTACAGTGTTCAGGCCACCTCTGCCGTCTGACGTGATGTCTGACCGTGGGCGAGGTAATGCCTGCTGGTCACTGTTCATGACAGCGTGCACAGTGTAGCCGTTCACCTTTTGTACTATCTGCCACATGTCCTTCTCCTGTTGGTGCGTGCTCTGACATGGATCTTTATGAATCTTCCTTTTGTCATTCCTTGTACTTCGTATGAGAGGTGCTAAGGGAAGATTCCGCGCGTGGTTACACGCGCGTATCAGGTATTGTCTGTTGCTTATCATTCATCTTGGCGCGCGAGGCATGCTGATTGTCTGCCCCGCGCTGGTGCGTTTCTGCGCCGTGACCTGGCGCAGGGTTATTGTTTCTTGGGGATAGGGACGGCCTTCAGATTAGGCTCCCTATCCCTTCAAGTCCCCCTAGTCTAGGACTTCTCCTGCTCGCTGATGAGTAGGTGGAGTGTTAGACTCAAAGTATGTTAGCCGCGGATGAGAGCTCATCTGCTTGTATTGTAGCTCTTGGAAGTGTTCTTTTGCGCGGAGTCTGGAGATTTTTGGCGGGGAACGTCTTTTGAAGTTTTACGTCAAGTTTCCGCCGAGTAGGACGTTCTCCGCCCTGACTTTGCAGTAGTTGGGCGGGGAACGTCTTTTTGGAAATTTACGTCAAGTTTCCGCCGAGACATTAAATGCTGTTGGAGTGGTTTAATGCGGGTCCGGAGTTTGTAATAAATTCTAAATCATTGGCATTGAATTTGTCTCTCATGATTTGGAGTAAATGCGCCTGGAATTCCAACGATCGGTTGCTTCTGATGGAAGTTTAATGGTTGCTGACGTGTTCAGTGATTGTCTGGTTGTGCAGACTGAGGCACGTCACATCATTGTTGCAGTTACCAATATCTCGTCTGTGTCAGGAGCGTGGGTTGGCACGCGTCTGACGTATTGTCTTCTTGGCTGAGATTGTGCCACGTGTCGTTGGGCACGTGTTGCCTGTCAGGCGCGTGAGTTTTCACGCGCTTGTATTGCTGATATTGTGAGATCTGTTGACACGTGTCGATCATCCGGCGCATGTGTAGTGTATAACTGTCATACACTATCATCCAGGCCGCTCATTTTTGTTGTGGACACGTGTCGTCATCTCGTGCTTGGAATTTGAAAAGTTGACGGTTTGTGCTTTCCAGGTGGGTCCCTTTGTCATAAATGCGATGAGTATATAAGCCCTATTGTGGCTCATTTGAACGGTTATGCTCTCTAATCTTCTTCCACTTTGCTTTCTTTTCTCTTTATCTTCCGGCCAACTTCCGTTTGAAGTTTCCGTTTAATCTTCAAAGATCTTGATCTTGAAGATTCATTTGAAACTTCTCATTTCTTCTATTTTGGTGTCTTTTTTCTTCGTCCTCTTGTTGTTTGCTGATTTGTTAACTGCTTCATTCTTACTTTCTTTGAAGATTCCGTCTGATCTTCAAACTTTCCGGTGGGTTTTCCAGATTTCTTGAGTTTTCATTATCATGTCTGAGAGTCATAGTGCGTCTGAGGAGGTTGTAGGCGAGCAGCCGGAGGAGGTGGTGCAGGAGATCACCGTTGAACATGGCAAGATCAAGGAGAGGAAGTTGATGTCCAACACTTACTGTGTTTGGAGTCAAGAGGCCTTCAACCGGTTTCTTGTGATGTATGGAATCTTGCCGGAGTGGGAGCCCACCCTTCCAACTCCGACCAGCACTGTTCTCTCAGCCGGTACCGGCCGGTTGGCATTGTACGAGGCCCACTTTGCCAAGTGTGGGTTTCGCCTGCCGTGTACCCGCTTTCAGATTGACACCATGGTGGCTTATGGTGTTGGCCCTACACAACTAACCGCCTTTGGGATGCTGCGGTTAGTTCATTTTGAAGCTTCCTGCCGCGCCCTAGACATTGAACCCACCGTTGAACGGTTCAATGTCTTCTACTTTATGGCGCGGGATGAGATGTGGTTTTCATTCAAGCCACGCCCCAAGGTGCCGCCTATGGCCACCCACACTCCTAAGTCCTTGCATTGGGCGAAGGAGAAATTTTTCTTCGTGAAGAGGGGTGTGATCCCTATTAGTCTCCCCTGGAAGGTGATAGGGGATGGGCAGCGGGTGGCTGACATGCCTGTGCCCAAGGACTTCAAGAAGCAGGCGTGGTTCCTTGCCCTCAGCGCCAATGCCACTAAACTAGAGTTTCAGAATCTGACGGAAGGCATCTTCTTTCTTCTGGGGATGAGTCGAAATGGCATTCGGGCGGGTAAAGAGCCGTATATTGCGCAGGAGGGTAAGTGTATCGTCATTATTATTCTTATTATTATTAGTATCTCCCGCGCTCTTTTCCTTATTGCTTGTTATATTTCAGGTGTAAGTAAATTTGAGTTTTATGCTGCCTGCCAGGAGAAGGGCATTAAGTGGAGACCTTTGGCGGAGGGTCAAACTTCTTGCTTGGACGCGCTTGCTGACCGGTTCTACTACCCGGATTTGACCACAGCGCCCAAACCTTATTACACAACCGGTGAGTTCCCCGATCCCTTCGGTTCTAGCATTTTTGGGGATGACACTACTGGATTCTCAGTAGGGAGTGTCCCGCTGGTTAGCTCATCCGCGGGGCGTGGTCGTTGGAAACACGCGCCGCGGAATCATGGGTACCGAGCGAAAGTTGTGCTTTCTGACTCAGGTTCTTCCGTCTCAGCAGGGGAGGCTGTGAAAGGGCGTCGACGGCGCAAGGATGGCCCGCCGTCTGATGATGAGGAAGAAGCTGACTCTTCTCAGTTGGAGAAGAGGAAGAGGGCGCGCGTTGATAGCGCCGCCACTAGCAGCGCTGCAGCTGCTACAGAGAACGTGTCTACTGCCCCCACAGGTGGGGACGAGAGTGGGGCTGCCACTCTGACTGAACCAGTGACCGCCTCCGGAGGTGCTACTGATGTTGCTGGTAGTCAAAAGACCGGCGTTGCTGAGGGGCAGGGGGGAGTGCCCCTGTTTTTTCGGTGGGGATTCGTGCTGCCCCTAGCAGGCAGCCGTTGTTCCAAAAGTTGATTAAGAAGAAGGCGGCTGGTAAGTGACTTTTTTGCTGTTTTTTGATCTTAATTTTGAATTCCCTTTAATCCTTTTCCTTGTTTTCGCAGTGTCGCCCAAGTTGATTCCCACTCCTCCTCCTTTGTCTCCTTCTGCGGAGGCTGCCCGTGTGGAGGAGGAGCGATTGTGGCAGGAGCAAGAAATTGCTCGTAGACAGGTGGAGGCCGATGAAGCTTTACAAAAGGCAGAGGCTGAGAAGAAGGCCGCTGCTGCCAAGCAGGCGGAAGCCGATGAAGCCCGCCGTCGGGCTGAGGCAGAGAAGAAGGCTGCTGCCGATGAAGCCGCACGAAAGGCTGAGGCGGATAAGAAGGCTGAGGCGGAACGCCTTCGCCTCCAAGAACAAAGCTTCTTGGAGGAAAAGGCCAAGAAGATGGCTGAGGCAGAGGAGCGTGCGGCCAAAGAACGCCTTGATTTGGAGAGCCGGGAGTTGGCTCATGATGAAGATGGTTTTGAGAGGGCCCTGTTTCAGCAGGGTGCCTCTGGTGCTGCTGGCTCGCGTCGGGATCGGCGCGAGTCTTCTCGGGTTGGGGGATCGACAGGAGTCTACGACGGCTCCTGTTGGTCTGGTGGTGACGCCATCTGGCGCCCTCGCTGGGCAATAAGGGAAAACACCCTGTTTTCCAACTCCTTAGCTGCCGAGGAGTTTGTCAGCGAGGTGGTGCCTCCCTATGAGCGCACTCACCAGGATATGTTGAGTCGTCAGGACCTTATTGCCGCCTTGTGCGTTAATCAGGCGACTCAACTATCTATGATGGACTCGCTGCGGCGCCGCGATTCGGCGCTGTGGCGGGACATGGAGCGTGTAGAGGCAGAGAAGGCCAGCCTTGCTGAGAAGGAGGCTGCCTTCCAGGCGGAGATTGCCAAGTACCGCCGTCGTGCTCACGACGCGGAGGCTAAAGTCTCCAAACTTGAGGAGGATGCGGCCTCCGAAAGGCGCCGTTGGTCGGACTCCTGGAAAAAGGCCAACACTGACATCTCAGATCTTAAGGATCTTCTGTCAGTGGCGCGGGAAGAGCGGCGGACGGCGGTGAAGAAGCTGGAGGCAGAGAGCCAGGCCCTCACGAGGCAAACGGTTAAGTATGTAGCCATGCGCAAGGAGCTTGAGTCTAAGGATGAGGCTCTTGTCGCGGCTACTGAGCGCGTCTCTTTTCTGGAGCATGAGAGGATCCAGGTCCTTAGTGCAAAGGAGGACCTGGAGCGAGACCTGGACTCTTGTGATCAGGCTCGCCTTGAAGCTGTGAAGGAGAGTGAGGCGTCCAAGCTGTTGTTGGAGGAGGCCGTCTCCGCCCAGACCCAGATGCAAGATTCCATCAAGTGGTTGATGACAGATGGAATGAATGGGGTAAGTCTTCGCGCTTTCTTTATTTTTGGTATTTGTCTTTCGAGCTCATATACTAACTTTGGTTTTGTCTTCAGGTCTTTAAGAGGTTTTGGCAAGAGCCTCTGCTGGGTGACCAGATTGCTGCTATTGCCGCCGCCGCCCAAGCTTATGGTTATAGCGAGGGTTATGAGGATGGTTTCTTGCACGCTCAAAATGATGGGCGCATAGTGGACGCAGATCATTATGGCAAGCCTTTGAAGGATGAATACGAGGCGGAACTTCTGAAGTTTGAGAAGATAGAGTTCCCCATCCTCCAAGTGCTTGCGGATTGTAATAAGAATGCGGATCCTCCTGCAGCCTTGAAATACTTCATAGAGACATCTGATGAGTTGGCAAGGGCTTCTGGCGGAGAGACCTCTGGGGCGGGTGATCAGTAGGCGTTAGGCTTGATTATTTGTAATCTTAACTTTCAATGTAAATATAAAAGGGTTTTTAAGTCCCTTTGCTTAATGAAATTTTTGTTTGTTATATCGTGTTGTCTCGTCCCTAATTTACTTATTTAACCAAGTCGTCACCCAGTGTGTAAGTAAGAGTTAGGGCGCGCGCTCAGCTAGACAATCCGGCGTCTAAGTGTTTCAACACTCTTGCCTTGAAGATTGTAGCGGAGGAGACTTGTGCCATTGAGTCCGACTTAAGTGCGCGATAGCCTTGCCTTGAAGACCTTTCACCGCGTTTATGCTGCGCGCTACTCTGATGTCCGAGTTGCAATGACTCTAGAAGACAAGAGTTGGTGCGCGTGTTATTGCCGCGGTGTTGTAGGTCCGGCAAGTAAATCCGTCTTGAAGACTCTACGCTAGCTGAGTACAAGCCCGACGTGCACGCGGCGCGTCTTGAAGGCGTGCCTTGCTAGCGTGTTTGGTCCGACGTGATTTCGCCCAAGTCTTGAAAACCCTGGCGCGGAAAGTACAAGTAGAAACACAGATATAGGAAACGTTTTCATTAATAATGTGGCATGTGTAGCCATTTTGTATTACAAATAACAACGCCGTAACTGAGCGCCGTTCCATGATCGCGGAATAGGGGTGCCATCGAGCCTTTCTAGCGCGTAAGCGCCCTTTCCTAGCACTTCTTGAATTTTGTAAGGGCCTTCCCAGGTTGGGGCGAGCTTCCCAGGCTTTTCGGCGTTGGAAGCCTCATTGTTGCGGAATACATAGTCCCCAATCCTGAAGGTCTGCTCTTTGACATGCTTGTTGTAGTACTGTTCAAGTTGGGTTTTGTAGCTGGCTTCTTTTATTGCCGCGAGGTCGCGGCGTTCTTCTAGCAGATCGAGGTTTATGCGGAGTTCTTTATCATTATCGGTTGTGTCAGCCATCAATACCCTTGCCGTGGGGCAAGTTATTTCTGCGGGGATTACTGCCTCGGACCCATATGTTAGGCTGAATGGTGTTTCGCCGTTGCTCGTTTTTGTGAGGGTGCGGTAGGCCCATAAAACGTGCGGTAACTCGTCTACCCACCCTGTTCTTCTGGTTCCGAGCCTTGTCTTGATGCCTTCGACAATAGTACGGTTGGCCCTTTCTACCTGACCGTTGCCTTGCGGGTGCGCAACGGATGTAAAGATTTGTGTGACTCCCATTTGAGCCAGCCATTGTTGGAGGGCCTGGTCTTCGAATTGTGTTCCGTTGTCACTGACCAGTTGCATTGGTAACCCGAATCGACAGATAATGAACTCCCATATAAATTTCTTGACGTGTGCGCCATCAATCTTGGCTAGAGGTTTGGCTTCGACCCACTTAGTGAAGTAGTCGATAGCAACAATCAAATATTTCACATTACCCGGCGCCGCTGGGAACGGTCCGACCAGGTCAATGGCCCACTTTTGGAAAGGCCAAGCTGCTGTGACCGGTACTAAATTGTTCTTGGGGCGCAGGGTGTTTGGAGCATGGCGTTGGCAGTTGTCGCACTTGCGTAGCTCATTGACCGCGTCGACGTGCATGCCGGGCCAATAATATCCTGCATTCATCAATTTTGCCACTACCATCCTTGGTCCTGCGTGCAGCCCGCATGTTCCCTCGTGTATTTCTTTGAGGAGAACGGAGGCTTCTGCCGGGTCTACGCAGCGCAGGAGTGGGCCTAGGAAGGAGCGGCAGTACAGGATGTCGCCCGCCAGTTGGTATTGCAGGGCCTTGTTTTTTATCTTCCGGGCCTCTAGTTTGTCGTTAGGCAGGATTCCCGAAGATAGGAAAGCTTTAATTGGCGTCATCCATGACGCGTTGCCCGTTTGGGTGACATTGACCTGGCGCGCGGAGATTGACGGTTTGTCTCGGACCTCGATTCGGACCTCTTTCGCCATGTGCTCAAAAACCGTGGAAGCCATTTTGCTGAGCGCGTCGGCTGGTTTGTTTTCGCTGCGCCGGATGTGTTCGACTGTGCATGTGTCGAATCTGCGCATGAGTTGCCTGGCTTGTTCCAGGTATAGAGCCATGGTTTCATCCTTTGCGTCATACGTTCCGTTGATCTGCCGTGCTACCAACAATGAGTCCACATGTGCCTCTACGTGCCTGGCCCCCATTTTTTCCGCTATGCGGAGGCCCGCCAGCAACGCTTCGTATTCCGCCTCGTTGTTTGTGCTTTTAAATTCGAGGCGGATGGCGTATGTAAACTCGTGTTTGTCTGGGCTGATGAGGCGCAATCCGGCGCCAGCCCCATCTCCATTGGAGGCTCCATCAGTGTATAAGGACCACTTTTGTGATGGATCATGTGCTGGCACGGGCGATTCTTCTTCTCGGCATTCTTGAATCTTGTCAGCTGGGATCTCGGTTGCGAAGTCTGCTAATACTTGGCCTTTGATTGCGGGTCGGGGCTTGTAACTGATTGTATGTTCTCCGAGCTCGATAGCCCATTTCGCTAATCTTCCTGACAACTCGGGTTTGGTTAAGATGTCATTTATCCGATAGTCTGTAAGGACATTTATCGGGTGGCCTTGGAAGTATCTGCGCAGCCTTCGGGAAGCGTGAATTAAAGCCAGGACCAGCTTTTCCATTATGGTGTACCCAGTTTCTGCATCTAACAGCGTGCGGCTGATGTAGTAGATAGGCGTTTGCACGCCTTTACGATCGACCATCAAAACTGCGCCTATTGCCCACTCTGTGACCGATAGATAGAGCGTGAGTGGCTCTTTGGGGAGCGGGGCTGTCAGTGTAGGAAGGTTCATCAGGCATTGCTTCATTTGCTGAAAAGCTGACTCTGCCTCAGGGGTCCAGCGGAAGTTGCTCTTCTTCAGGCAGTTTTTCAAAGTGTCCACGAATGGAAATGACTTTGAGGCGTAATTGGACAGGAAGCGGTTTAGGGCAACCAACGGCCCATTAGTGTTTGTACTTCTTTGACGGAGGCTGGTGATGGCATCCGCTCGATTGCCTGAACCTTTTCTGGGTTGGCGCGGAACCCATCCCGCGTAACGATGACGCCCAGAAATTTCCCTTCTTCCATCCCAAATGAGCATTTGCTTGGATTCAACTTCATGCGGACCTTTCGCAGTTGGTTGAATGTTTGCTGGATGTCCTGTAACATGTCACTTTCTTCCTTGCTTTTGATCACTAAATCATCGACGTACACTTCAAGCCGAACGCCGATTTCTTTTACGAAGGCCGCGTCCATCAGACGCTGGTACGTTGCGCCCGCATTTTTCAGGCCGAAAGGCATCTTTGTGTAGCAGAAGATGCCTGCGTCTGTGCGGAACGCTGTTTTGTCTTCATCCTCTTTGGCCATTTGTATTTGGTGGTATCCCTTGTAAGCGTCCAAGAAACACTTGTATCGGTATGGGGCGAGGGAATCCACCTTCAGGTCAATCTCCGGTAGAGGATAGCAATCCTTAGGGCACGCCTTGTTGATGTCTTTATAATCTAAACACATGCGCCA
Organism: Ambrosia trifida; assembly: GCA_028751855.1. Lineage (NCBI taxonomy): Eukaryota > Viridiplantae > Streptophyta > Magnoliopsida > Asterales > Asteraceae > Ambrosia > Ambrosia trifida. The sequence goes on along the minus strand of CM054123.1, from coordinate 54,380,378 downwards.
TCCCCCATTTGCTTTGGCGACCATGACGGGGTTGGCCACCCAAGTCTGGTATCTGATGGGGCGGAGGATGCCCGCATTGAGCAACTCGGTGACTTGTTCATTCATGGCCTTTGTTTTCTCCGGGCCCATACTTCTTTTCTTTTGTACAATTGGTTCTGCGGAGCGATAAACATTAAGCCTGTGTTCCGCTATTTCCCGCGGAACACCCACCATGTCTGCCGGTTGCCATGCAAAAATGTCCATATTACTGATCAGCAGTTGCTTTAAATGGTTCCGTATGGACTCGGAGATTTCATGGCCAATGGTCACCGTTTGCTCCGGAAATTTGGGGTTGAGCGTCCATTTTTCCGGCTCTGTGCGGGCGTTTGTTTTGACCATCTTTAGCGGCTTGGCTGTATCTGTGGCGTGGCAATCCTTGTTTCCTTGGATGAAGGCGACGCCTGTTTTGGTGGGGAAACCCACCATTGCGTGTGCCGTGGAGGCGTTGGCGTTGAAGCGAGCAATGCCTTCTCGTCCTAGGAGTATGTCATGGTTTGATGTGGCTGGTAGGACCATGAAGTCACATATCTCTGTGCGCTCGTGTGTACCGTCAGTCCATGTTACAGGCAAAGAAAGCATGCCGCGGGGCATGATGGTTTCATGGATGAAACCGGAAATTGGCTCATTGACGGGAATGAGCTTTGCTTTGTCTTCTTCATCGAGTTGTTGGAAACACTGGTCATACATGATATCCATGCTACTGCCGCCATCTAAAAACATATACCGCGTGCGGTAGTGTCCGAAGACGGCAGTGATCACTAATGGAGCTGTGCAGGAGGCACCACCTCTGACCCTTGGCCTGAGGATGTCAGCCTCTTTCCATGAGTCATCTAGCGGCTGTACCCGGGTGCGCTTCCCATGTTGGGTGTTCTTGCCCCGCCATGTCATGTTGCATTGGTGGCGGGGGATTAGAGTTGCAGCATGAGTGTTTAGGTCCCGGATCTTCTTCCGTGATCCTTCGCCTTGGGCTTCTTCGTTACCTTGGCCTTTGCCGGCTCGGTGAACATTTTTGACCAAGTGGCCGAGCTGGCCTGATTTCAGCGCTGCCTCTATCTCCATTTTCAGACTGTAGCAGTTGTTTGTGAGATGACCGTAGTCATTATGGTACTCACAGAACTTGCTACGGTCCACATTTCGGCGCTTCCCCAGAGGGTTGGGCTCTTTCAGGGTGACCTGCTCTGTTTTCAGAACTTGAGATGGTGTTTTTGTTAACGGGGTCCAGTCGTGGTTTTTCTTGGAGTGTCCGCGTTGGTCCCGTGTTTGTTTGGAGCTGATGATCTGGCGGGCATCACCGGCCGGGGAATACTTTCCCTCGTCGGTGGTGCCTGTGATGCGGTTCCAGACAGATTTGATTTTGTGTCTAGTATTATTATTATTATGGTGTTGTGGCTGGAAACCGTGTTGCTGGTTGAAAGATTTTTCGGAGGAGGCATATATTTTGGCTGAGCGTATGAGCTCATCCCAGGACTCTGGGATGCCATTCTTGCCGGTGAGGCATTTCATGAGGTCTGGACTGCGCACATTGTGAATGAACGCGGCCCGTGTGAGCTCCTCCCCGCATCCGATTTGCAGTGCTTCTTTGTTAAACCGGACTATGTAATCTTCAATCGTTTCTCGGTCATATCGTCGACATAGCAAGATGTCCGCTTTGTCTTTCTTATGCTTACGTAGGTGCGAGAAGTGGCTGCCGAACTTTTCTGTGAGGTCGTCGAAGTCCTTTACGCTTCCCGCTGGGAGGCTGTCAAACCATACCCTGGCGGCACCCGTGAGGGTTTGAGCGAAAAGGTGGCACCACACTTGAACAGGCCAGTCCACGGACACACCTGCGCACTCAAAGTCGTGCACATGGTCGTCTGGGTCACGCAGGCCATCGTATCTACCGATGCTGCTTGGGAGTTTGGCCTTTCTCGGTACTTTGGCAGCCGCTATGCGGGCGACGAACTTGGATTTCTCTGCAAAAGCTTTTGGTCGAAATGGTTTGACCAAATCATCATCTATCTCACTGTCTCGCGACGTGTGAGCGTGTTTCTTTCCTCTGTGGCCGGAGTCGCTGCTTGACGATTCGTAACCGTCCGGCTCTTCACGTGATTTGGCGTAGCCCCGAGCTCTGACGTTTCCGCCGAGCTCCCCGCTACGACCATCACCGTGATTGGCCGCATCTTTCTTCTTGTACCTTGCTTTCGACGGAGTGTCAAAAGCAAGTGTCTTACCTTTCTTTTTTGCTTGCTGCAATAGTTTTCGTTGGTAGATTGCGGCACTCTTGGCATTCTGACGGAGGAGCCAGTGGTCCGGATCCTCCTCGGAGAGCTCTTGACTGTCATCGTCTGATTCGACGTCACGGATTTCAACAGCTGACCTGTCGAGCCGAGACGTCGTTTGCTTGACGACAGTGTTGGGTGTAGTTTGGTTATCCGGCTGTCGGAGGTCTTCGTCTCCGGTTTGGTGTATGCCGGAGGTGTTAGGGTTGGGTTCAGCCATGGGTGGGGTTAAAAGATGAGTGAAAAGAGCTGTTCTAACCGTCGGATGGCGCCAATGAAGAAACAATAAGTATACCGGAGGTTATGTGTAACCTCCGGGTGGTTAATACTTATGTAACTACAAGGTTAATCCTTTACCCAAACCGTGATGGTAACCCGAGAGAGTGTTAATGTGAGTAGTGTGTGTGAGAACAAGAGATTTAAGTGGTTCGGTCGTTAATGACCTACGTCCACTGTAAGTACACCGGAATATTATTACTAACAAGGGAGATTACAAGTTGAGTGTGTGGTAGTGATGGCTATATTTCTGAATGAATACAAGGATTGTATCTGATCCTATTTATAGGCCTAATAGTGGGCTGCATGGGAGGCCCACAGGCGACTTCATTGGCTTGGGCCTAACCGAGGCCCAAGTCCATGGTCTCCCTTGAAATGGTGGGAAAGGGCGGATTACTGTTGATGACGTCACGCTAGTGTGGTCGTTGTTGTAGTTGGACACGTGGCGGATTCTTGATGGTGTGCAGTAACATCGTACTTGCTACAGTGTTCAGGCCACCTCTGCCGTCTGACGTGATGTCTGACCGTGGGCGAGGTAATGCCTGCTGGTCACTGTTCATGACAGCGTGCACAGTGTAGCCGTTCACCTTTTGTACTATCTGCCACATGTCCTTCTCCTGTTGGTGCGTGCTCTGACATGGATCTTTATGAATCTTCCTTTTGTCATTCCTTGTACTTCGTATGAGAGGTGCTAAGGGAAGATTCCGCGCGTGGTTACACGCGCGTATCAGGTATTGTCTGTTGCTTATCATTCATCTTGGCGCGCGAGGCATGCTGATTGTCTGCCCCGCGCTGGTGCGTTTCTGCGCCGTGACCTGGCGCAGGGTTATTGTTTCTTGGGGATAGGGACGGCCTTCAGATTAGGCTCCCTATCCCTTCACTCCCTAACTATGAGTTCTCAATTGAACTTTCCCCTATATATATATATATATATATATATATATATATATATATATATATATATATATATATATATATATAGGAATGTTCTTGTACAAATGGTTCATATCTTACAAATATCCATTAACGTGAGAAGTGAAGGAGTGTATTTATTATTTTTTTTTTTTGAATTTTTTTCATATTGTTAAACATGTATTTTAGTACTGAAATCTAATTTTTTTTTTTGTGTAATGTAATTACTCTAATGTAAACTACTTTAATTACTCTAATGACATAATTACGCTAATTTTTTTATATTATTAATCTAGAAAGCATATTTAAGCAGATGGAAAAAATCCAAAAAAAAAAATATCACCTCTTCATTTCTTATGTTTAGTAGGTTAAGCCCATTTGTATTTGATCTTTACTATATATATATACACACACACACACACACATATACATACACACACAAATTAAAGTGCCCTATCCATTTCGCCAACCAACTCACGATTCCGACGTGCTAGGCCAGTGGGGAACGGTGTGGTTGGGCCTCGCCGTGCCGGGGACGTCCCCCACACCGTCCAGCCTAAGACAGAGGGTTCAAATCATGCAAGTGCAATTATAAGACCACCCATATTGGTTTGGAGGAGACTCACTCCCCTTTCCAAATGGAGAGTTTTGATAGTCTCAAAAAATGGCAACAATTTTCATGCCTGAAACCGGCGTTAAAAGTTCCACGCCAAACATAAAATTTGAAGAAAAACGCCCCTAAGGGTGGTCTACCGGTCATTTGGGTGGCATTTTTACATCCAAATTCTTTGCCACTGCAGGTGATATAAGTGTTTAAAAGTAACTTAGTTTGTCATTATAGTATATATTAAAAACCAAGTTTCGGTTATCTCACATAAGGTAATGTAGCTATCTCGACGGTTAGAATGCTCCCATGTTTCTTATTCTTAGCTACGTGTCCGCATCTCTAGCATTGGAGTTCTTCTGGCGGTTGACAGCCTAACGGTGTACGTGACAGGCACAGCCTGTTGCCGGTTTCCTTCTCCGGTTTGAGGTTGTGTTTGCGCAGCTTCTTCTATTTCACGTGTGTCTTCACCACCATCATACTCACACCAAGCACCGACGTCCGTCTTCGTCATCGCAGCCGAAAAACCCCCCGTTATCGAATAATTTTCGTCGGTGGTTAGAGATGCCGCCCCCCGGTTTACTTCTAATCGTCGGCAACCTTTTGACCTCCTTTAGACAAAATCGCCCACATCTTCAAATTTTCGGTTGATTTACCACCTCTCCAGGTGGCGGTAACAGGTTTATATAGAGAAAGAGAGAGGTGATGGATTGTTACCAGAGGCAGGGGACACGTAGGATGTACCGTTGACAGTGGTTTACGCTGGCCGAGGGGTTGCCAGCATTGGTGTATTTAGATTTTAGAGTGATTTTCTTATGGGGAAAGGGGAGTACTGTGGAGGTAATGGCGGAAAAGGGGCTAGGTAAACATAAATGGGGTTTGTCATGTTTCATAATACTAGATGTGTTAGTAATTGATATGGGCCAAGTTAATTTGGTATCTCATCTTGGGCCTACAAAAGATTGAAATGCTAGCCTTCATGAAGTCATAGATTTGTATATTCATAGGTAGTTGGATATATGTGTGGTCTTCGGTTTCAATTTTTATACTGTCTTTCGGGTATTGTGTTTACGAATCGTCTGCCGCTCATCGTTTTTTTCCATGTTCTAGTCCGTCGCGCGCCATGGCAATGCGCGGCTGGTTAAATACGGCAATGCACGAGGGTAACACATACCTTCATCCGTCGTGTGCCACCGCATGTCATGGCGGTGGGTAAAATACTAGTTAATTATAATAAAAAAAATAAAAAAAACCTCAGCGGTTTCGGTCTGAAATCAATGAATAAAACGTTGGGAATTATTAAGCGTGAAATTTAAGGCTGGCGCCATTGTACGTAAACCAGAGAACAGGCCCTACAGTCACGTGAAATTTAAGGCTGGCGCCATTGTTACAATCATTAAATTACCTACTCTTCTTCCTTATCTACTACACCACACCTGTTACTTAATATATATAATTTCATACAATCTATCAATGCTATAGTAGTGTGTGATTGTGAGATTGGAAGCAGTTATGGTTGAAGAAGGTAACTTAAAGGTTAGGTTCAAAGAGGTTGCTAAGCACTGGACTGATGCTCTTCCTATCGGCAATGGCCGTCTTGGTGGCATGGTGTGGGGTGGTGTCTTATCTGAAACCATCAACCTAAATGGTAATCTCTGCACTCCATGATTTTGAATTAGTTAATATGTTAACATAACATAATTTTTAAATGAAGAGTGTGTGAGACTAGGGATGAGCTTGAGACGGGATCAGTACGGTACCGATACCAATCCTGATAATACCGATATTGAAAACATACGATACGGTACTGGTATTTTAAGGTAAAATACCGCTATCAAACCGATACCGTACTGTAACCGAAAACCTATAAATGTGGGCACCGATACCGAACGCCATCGGTCCGGGATCAGTATTAGGGACAATATGCTCATCCCTATGTGAGACTGTGTCCAGGGATTTAAGTGTCTCATACGAGCCAGAAAAAAAAGACGCTTATATCTAACGAGTAATATAAAAGAAATAATTTTTTAACGTCGGTTTAGAGGAACGAGTGGTTGTTTAGGAGGCATAATTTCTAAAGAACAAACCAAAATTCAAAACCGTTACCAATTTATAACAAAATTTAAAATTTTCAAAACGGGCAAAATTGTATGAATCAAAATTTTATTGAGAGGGTGTTTGGGATTGATTTTTCAAACAACTTCTGCGTTTTGGAAAGGGTTTGTCTATTGGCACTCCCCTGACTTCTATTTCAACTCCCACTAAAGCGTCTCGTTATAGCCATAGAGAGACGCTTTAGTCACATCATGGAGAATGTCAGTACGAGGTTGCATATGGAAGTTTGAAAAAGGAGATGCAAAGCGTCTCGCTATGGCCATAGCAAGGCGCTTTGGGTCAGTGTGGATGAACCTGGACATCTGGGTGGGGGGTGTTGGGAGGGTTTTGGTTTGGGTTTTTTTGTGTTTGTTTTAAAGTGTTTTTTTTAACTTTTTTATTTAATTATTGTAATTTTTTGTTAAAATTTAAAAAACAACGTAATAACCCTAATCAAACTATAATTAATCAAGTATTCCCAACTTTAACCTATTAATAAAGTGTTCGATTGTCACTGTGAGTGGATAAATTATTAACGGAGAAGACCTCGTCGAAGAAAGATTGAACAAAGTCGCGGAACTTGATATGGATATGGCGGTTGGTATGGTCAAGGATGACGGCGCAGGTGTTCCAGGCGTCGTCTGACTGGCAACGGTACTCGATGTTGTCATCAGTTATCTTATCGTCGCCATTGTTGATGGTTAATGTGACGTCGTTTTGGTTCAGAACATGCAGGTTTTGTTTGGTTTGGAATTGAAAGGGTTAAGTGGTTTTTTAATGTTTATAATCGGATATTTACTGCTTGGATCTCATTGGTTTTACTGGCTTGTCATTTATAATTTGGTATTAGTTCATTTATTATTTATGGGTTTAATATTTAGGGGAAAGATCATGTACAAAGTGTTTTTTGGTAAGAACTGTGAGAATCAAAGGAGGATATTTTTTTTTTAATTTTTTTTTTTTTGAAATTTTTTTTCCCATATTGTTAAACATGTATTATAGTATTGAAAACTAAAAAAATAAAAATAAAAATTTGGTGTAGAGTAATTACGTGTAGAGTAATTACATAATTACTTTAGTGTAAACTAATGTATTTACCTTAATGACGTAATTACACTAAAAGAAATTTTTTAATTTTTTTTTATTATTCATCTAGAAAGTATGTTTAAGCACATGGGAAAAAAATTCTAAAAAAAAAAATTTTTTTTTACCCTCTTTGATTCTCACAGTTCTCACCGAAAAACACTTTGTATTTGATCTTTACTCTTAATATTTATTAGACAATTAAACATTCAAACGGTTTATACACATTCGAAACAAGCATTATAAACAATCAAAACAGACAACATATAAACAAAAGATCAACTGCATATATAATAATCAGTTTGTACATATATAAAAAATACAACTGTAAAAAATCTACTGCAAAGTAAGATATATAGATAATCACTATGGCAGTGGTGGGGCCCCCGGTGGTGGTCCACGCCCTGGTGGTGCGCGTACCCGTACCCCCATATGTTGTACCATCGTCTGTATCGCCTCGACCGTTCACAGCTGAACATCCTGTATCTCACTGATGCGGCGATCCATGTCCTCAGCCACGAAACGCGCAGCAGGAGTGAGGTAATCATATATATGCCGGGGGTACTGCTGTTGTGGTGGCGACGAAGGTGGGGGGTCCTCATCGTCGTCATCGCCGCCATCGCTATAGTCACCCACCTGGTCCTGCTCAGGTAGCAGAGGTACTCCTGGCCATAACTCATGGTAGATCGGTATAGCATCGGGCGCAGGAAGGGGAACCGGCTCAAACGCGGTCCTGCTACTGAGAGATCGGAACCGATGTACTCCCTCTGATATCTCCAGCAAGATCCCCATGCTCTGACAATTGGCCTCACTGATCGGAATCGATCAGATCTTGGCTGACAACTGCGGGCCAGTCTCTGGCTGGATGCGCACATGACGCGTGATGACGGTGAAGAACGCCCCACCATAGAGATATGAGCGAGCCTGGCGCTTGTGCGCAAGCTCAAAGTACTCCACCAGGCCCGCGGCTAGGTCGCACAACCACCCCATAAGTAAACAGTATAAAAAGAAAATGTCACTTTGGTTAACCTTCTCCCGGCTGTTCCCCCGTGCTGCGATAGATGTGACAATCGCACGATGCAAGTAAGCGTACAGGAGGTCCCTAATCTTCGGCGCCTTCCCCATATTCTTCCCAAAGTGAGAAGTGGCGATGTACCTCCAAAAAATGACCAGGGTCTGCCTATCCACCCTCGTGACAGCGTCCTAGTACAAAGCAGTATGAATCTCGGGGCCTATGTACAACCCCTAAGCAACCGCGAACTCCTACAAAAAATAATTATAAATATTAACAAGTTTTGGTAAAATAATAATCAAATGACTGATAATTGAAATAACTTACCACATAGGTCATCGACTGCCACTACGTCCCCAACCGAAATCTGATTGGGCGAAAAGGCCGATCTGAGTCCTCCCTCCGAGGCCTAGGTAGTACCTCGAATGACGAGATAAACTCGATCATCAGCTCCCGGTAAGAATCCCCCTCGGCTATATCAAAGAGACGACGTCATGGGGTGTTAAACCCCACAATGTCATCCTCACCACCAAATGCCCCGGCAAAAAAAAAAAAAAAACGTCGTCTATATCTATGTAAACAATAATTTGTAATTAATAATAATAATAGTAATAGTAATAATAATAATAATAATAATAATAACAATAATAAAAGTAATAATAATAAAAATAATAATAATAATAATAATAATAACAATAACAATAACAGTAATAATAATAATAATAATAACAGTAATAATAATAAAAATAATAATAATAATAACAAAGACAATAACAATAATAATAATAACAATAACAATAATAATAATAATAATAATAATAATAATAATAATAATAATAATAATAATAACAGTAATAATAATAAAAAAAACCAGCCAAAGCGCCTCGCTAAGGCCAATGCAAGGCGCTTTGGTCTTCTTCCCCAAACTGACCCAACCGGAAACCACCAAAAGCAGCCCCAAATCAAACACACAATCAATAACCTTTGTCCAAGCAATCTGAGCCTTGTAGCGTCTGTGTGTGTGTGTGTGTGTGAAGCTAAGCGAGATGGCTGACTGTCTCGCTTTGGTTTTTAAATATCCTGCGAAGCGCCTCGCTTTGGCCAAAGCGAGGCGCTTCGAATAATATCTGCCCCCATCAGGCGCCTCATTTTGGTCAAAGCGAGGTGCTTTGGAGTTTTTTTTAAACATTGTTTTAATTCATTTTAAATGGTTTTGATTGATTAAAAAACTTTTAATTAATTTTTAAGAGTTAGGTTGTTTCCAATCCATTAAAAATTCGTTTGACGCGTTTTGGTTCGTTAATTGCTCGTTTATGGTTTCTGGTAAGAATATCCGAGTTTTAACAACATTCATAGATCATTGTACGTCATACACGGACTATACAGTCAATACCGGTTTTTTTAAAAACACAAATTTTGCATGTCTAACCAATATCCTGGAGTTCCGGACTTTATTTAACGCGTTTCGGTACGTTTAATTGCTTGTTTGTGGTCCAAAGCGAGGCGCTTTGCAGTATGATTAGACGTAAAGCCTGAGATTCCCTGGAAAATTTAACCCAGGCGCCTCGCTTTGGCCAAAGCGAGGCGCTTTGCTTTGGGGGTTAAATTAGAAGTGAGGGGGTTTAATTAGGAAGACCCTTTAGAAAAGCAGTGGTGGAGCTGCTTTTAGATTAAAATTCATTTCAAAACTCAACCCCAAACACTAAACACTGATTATTTGCGTTTTCAAAACACAATAATCTAAAATCCATTTCAAAAATCAACCCCAAACACACCCCTAAATAGTGCAAAAATTAAAATTATCAAATAGGGAGTGAAACAACTAACAAAAAAAAGGCATACCTGATTACCTTCAAACTAAGAAAGTGTAAATAAAATTACCAAATAGGAAGTGAAAGTGTGGAACAACTAAGGGGCTGTTTGGTAGCCTTTTAATCAGCCTCTTAATCATTCAGGTCTGAATCATTCAGCATTCAGACTGTTTGTTTTAGCATCTGAATGGAATGATTAAGTGCTGAACCATTAAGCTAATTAGGAATGCTGAATGATTCAGCTCTTAAACATTCAGAGCTTCTTAACCATTCAGACCATCTTAATGATAGAGGCTGACGAAGATGATTATTGTGTTGTTGGTTGTTGCCTCCTGTGTCGTCTGCGACTATTTATATCCGTATTATTATTATTTAGAATTTGATGTTAGGCTCAAACTAAATTTCTTTTTAACAAGCCCAACTAAGTTATATGATTAAAGATAGAGGCCTACTAATTCTTAAGGTATAATTTTTTTTAGAGGCTCAATATATATTTTGTTTTTATATTTTTAAACCTATATATATATATATATATATATATATATATATATATATATAGACTATGTATCCATAAGAAACTTGGTTGAGTTGGAGAAACCATTGAAACCCATCTTAAGGCCACCATTCAACCACATCACCAACCTCCATCACACTATCTAGGGGTATTTTTGAAACTTCTTAAACCTCTCTACTTTATAAAACCTGACATCTTTTAGAATGGATGAATATTTATCATTGTCTCTATACATCTCTCTCTATATCTCTTTCTCTTTCCCCTCATCCATCCAACTTCAGCATCATAGTTTATCAACACAAAAAAAAAAAAAAAAAAAAAAGATATCATCAATCTACAACATCCACTTCTGTTAACAATCTAATCCCGATGTCAAAGTGAAAGTCAAGCCGGTTGGGGTTGGTCTTGGATTTACACAAAGGGTTTTTGTGTCAGATCGAAGGATGTTGCACAGATCTGTTACAGATCTGAAGTTTTTTGGTGTCGGCATTTCGTGTTCAGTGGTGGTCTTTGGTGAGGGCGACGGTTTGGGGTTCGTTTTGAGGCGACGGTGGTGTTGATGATGGTGGTGTCGGATCTCCATTTGGATAATAATCATGTGAAGATACCATGGATTTTCGTTTGGTGACACTACTCTAATCAAGTTCTTAATTTTATATTTTCATTTTAATTTTATATATGATCTCAACTTTTCTTTAAGTAAAGTTTTGTTGATTTGTTTTTGTTTTTTACTTTTTACATTTCTAAAAATGTCATTTTCCTTCATAATTTTCTTTTTGTGAACGGTTTTATAATTTTTCTTAATTTGGTGATTAATGAGTTATTTAGATCATTATCATATCTGGAATTTTGTTAAAACATGGGGATATTAATTACTATATAACTGTCATGCATGTTTTTGTGTGTAGATTCAGTTTGGATGTTGAGAAAAAATTTTGTGTTCTTGTTTGTTATTTGCCCAGATCTAGTGTGTTACGCTTAACATGTGTCGGTTACATTCTTAACTATTTAAATAGTTACATAAGCACCTTTAACTAGTGAATCGGTTCATAAAATATCTACATATGTAACAATCGTTATTTGGTTATCTAACATCATTAGTTACATATGTAACATCTATCAGATTTTTTGGGTACATACTATCAGTTTACATTCTTAACTGTTTAAATAGTTACATAAGCACCATTAACTCGTCAACCCTTTAATCAATTCATAAGATATCTACATATGTAACAATGGCTATTTGGTTATCTAACATCATTAGTTACATGCGTAACATCTATTAGATTTTCTGGGTACATATGTCAGTTTTGCTACGTACGTATGTAACTATAAGTAATTCCATATTGACCACTAGTTTCGTAACTGTTTTATTATTGAAATTTAAACCATAATAAAAAAATTCAACTATTTCTAATTTATAATAATAAGAAAATTGAGAATATTTATACTACACAAAGTCAAACCTGGATTTAGTAACTACTGAACCAAAATCAAAATTTAAAATATACATACTAATGTCATAAATGTACTTTTAAAAATTCAACTATTTCTAATTTATAATAATAAGAAAGTTGAAAATATTTATTCTACACAAATGTACTTATAATAATAAAAAAATTGAGAATATGTGTTATTTTAATACTATATTCTATATTTATTGTTAAAGGTTCGATTTCTTTTTTTTTAAGAAATAAGAAAACAATTGATATGACTTGCAATTAAAGTTTGATGTATGATTTGACAAATCAAAAAAGGTTGGATCTATTATATGTCAGAAGAGAGAAGTTGCAAATGTGGTTGGACAATAATGCCCTTTAAAGAAGTTTACAAACAAAAAGAACATTTTTTATTAATATAAAATTCTAGGGTCACAAATGAGTTTCTTAAGTTTCTCCAACTCAAGGGAGTTTCTAAATTATTTATATCCTATATATATATATATATATATATATATATATATTATATATATCCCGCTAAACAGGGCCGTCTCCGAGATTGCTAAAAACATTTTGGGCCTCGTGCGAAACAAAAATTTGGGCCCCCCTGATACGCAGTGTTCTTTGTTCTTCCTCACGTTAAGACCGTGCGTAATGACTCAAGTCCCTTTGGAGCGTTTTCTTCCATGTGGACATCACCTTAGCAAAGACAATTTTAACAAAAAAATGAATGTGGTGGTTCAAATCCCTTTAAACATTACTCAATTATCTAATATTTTATAGTTTTATATTTGGATATTTTTAAAATAAAAACAAACACCGAGAATACTTAATAATAAGCATAAAATATTATAGTATCTATTAAATCAAAGACACTTCTACAATATCTTTGGCTAAATTAAGCCACAAATGCATACCCCTTTAACATGTGTGCAACTGCCCACCAATGAAGGAAAAACACGTCCACTTATGATGCCTACTTTTTTGACTTTTTTGACCGACAATTATAATTATAACTAGTAATTTGCCCGCGGGCGTTGCCCCACGAGTTTGTATCAAGCAGAAAAAAACCACAACGCAGTTGCACTACGATGATGACATTAGTTTGCGACTTTATTACACACTTATATAAAACATGTTTACAATGATAGGTTCAAAACCTAAAGGCTCACATGAATCGTGTAAATGTTTTAACTGTTCATTAATGTCTTTATCATATACTTGGCACCAATTTAACATATTATATGAACACATTTTAATTCTTGACCATATATTAATATCTAAGATTACATTTTACCAAAATGTGTAATTCTTAATTTATTTTCAAGGTGGCTGCCAATTCTTTGGTTCAAAATTCAAAAATATGTTATTAAAAAAAAAAAAAAATACCGGTGCAGCGCACCTAGAACTCAATTTTTTGGATCAAGACCCGACCATGTCAACATATTAGCATGCCAAACCTTAAATATTCCAAAAGGGTTAATAAGACTTTAATAAATGTTGTGGAATTTACTATTCTCGTTAACAAAAGCCACTGCACACTTATCTTCAATTTCGATGTTTCCATGTTCCCATGAAAACTTATAGCCTTCTTTTCAGACTTCTTCTATATTATTATTTTTTAATTTTTAATTGATTTAAAGCTGCTTCAAAAAACATAACAATTTGTACTGATTAACCTTAAGTTATAGATTTAACATCAAAAGCCAAAGGAAAAAGGTATGCTTAAATTAACACTTTGCGATGAATCAATTTCCATATCAGACACATCACAATGTAAACCCCATTTGGAGGAAACGTAGTAAGTAACATTATTCAAGCTCATTTTCTCAACATCAACCACCTGCAAAACATCACAAAGTAAACATCACCACTCCACCACCACCACCTCTTTCTAAAAACCTAGTCACCACTACCCCTTCTCTCCCTAAAACCCAGCTGTGGCCGCCACCTCTCCTCCCTCCCTCTAAAAACCCAAACACTACCACTCCTCCCCCCCCCCCCCCCTCTCTCTCTCTCTAAAAACTTAGCCACCACCACTCCTCCCTCTCTCTCTAAAACCCAGTAGCAACCATCACCATTCATCCATCTCTCTCAAAAAACACGGTCACCACCACTTCTCCCTCTCTCTTCTCTAAAAACCCCGACCACCACCCTCTTTCCATCATCACATCTAATCAGTCAACCACCAACACCACAACCTACATGAAACTGCAACCATCACCAAACAGTGGTAACACCACCAACACCAAAACATAAAACAAAAGAAAGAAAGAAAACTAAATCATCATCATCATAACAAAACAAAGAGGCTCGGATGCTGCCACGGCTGCAACCGGGGTTGCCATGCCAAGTAGCATGCCACCATCATCGCCACAACAAATCTAAAAACAAAAACCGTATAGGATTCAGGAGAGAAAGCATCGTCTATGGCCATTAAAAACCATAATACTCCATCCTTTTGTTCTCGTAATGATTACGACTTTGTTACCGAAGCCAAAAACCTCCGGCGAGGTGGTTCAAAACAAAAAAAAAAATAAAAATTGTAACGGCGCCACCATGGGAATGACTATAAACGGCAGTACCCGACAATGACTCTCCAAATTAGCCTTATGAGTAGCCGAAATCCATCTGGATTTCTCACATTTTAGAGAGAGAGAGATGAGAGTGTTATGTAGAGAGAAAGCGAAGAGTTGATACATATTTGAGGGAGAGAACTTAATAAGGTGAGTTGTATGCATTAAAGGGTAGTACCCTAATGCATTGACAACTTATACAAATTGCAATAGTGTCTTTCCACTCACAAACCCAACTTGGTAAATATAGTAGTAATAATCTATACATATAATAAACCAAAGCCATTTTAATGACATGACATTCAAAGATGCATTCTCTTCCTTGAGTGTGCCATGTGTCATCCCATGTGGCATTGAAATATTTTAGGAAAAAAAAATTAAAAACAAAATTGGATTTTTTACCCTCATGTTTCCTCCCATAATTTTAAACGTTAATATCTTTAATATACGAGATTTTTTAAAGAAAAAAATTACACCAAATTAACGAGCGTTTTATTATCTTTCCAACGAGTACCATAATGCTATATAAAAAACGGAGAAATTTTTTTGTGAGGTTTTGTTCATACAGGAAAAAAACACAAAGTGTTCTGGTAAATCATTAATCATGTATAGACAAGTCACTAATTATGTTTAAATCAGTAAATATGAATTTTTTTCAACCAGAGCCGAATAGGTTAATAGAGTTATACGTTGTTTTAAGTTAGGTATCAATATTAGTATGTTAGAGTTGTACATTTGTTTAGTCTTCAGGATATATATGTTAATATTAGAGTTACATTAAAGTTCTACATTATTTTAGGTTAGGTGTTAGCATTGTAGTTGTACATTGTTAATTTGTTTTAGATTAGATATTAATATTAGAGTTATACATCAGTCTATTTCATATGTAAAATTGATGTATCATATTAAATTTCTCAACCCGGGACGCTCCCGGGGTATAATCTAGTATATAAATAATCAAACATACAAATGAGATATTCTGAAGCATATTCTTCCCCCTGGTATATATAAAATCAAACATACTTTTAGCTTTTATGATTTCAAACTTTGACCACCAAACTTTTAGCTTTTAGCCGTGAGCATTTTTTTGAAGCCCACGCGAGAATAAAAGTCAATGTATATTATCTTTTATGTCCACGAAACCCTCCACGCAACAGAAGCTACCACAGCGGCGCGCGATCTTTAACGTCTACCAAACCCTTAATGCAACAGGAGCTCCCAATTCAAAACCATTTTGATGCTATCCAATTCAAAAGTGTTCATGAACCAAATTTTATGACAACGATCAGAAAAAAATAAAGTTATTAGATATTGACAAATATTAAAGTCATTAAGAGGTTTTAATGTGCATGGATGAAGATACTTACAAGATTTGTGCTTCAAAGACGTCACAACGCTTTGGGTATTACTTCCAATGCGGTTTAATGTCAAAGAGCATGAGAAAGTGTTTTAAGATTTTCATAAAAAAATCATGAGATTATCAACAAAAGATGAACAATAGTGAATAAGATATATGAACATATTTGTATTTACTTACCAGATTAAAGATCATTTGGAGTGTTCCTTCCCTTGATCATTGTAGAATGAGGAAAGATATGTGATGTTAGTAACTAATGTATGAGGAAATGAGAAAAGTGAAAAGTTGTCATTATATTATTTATTCTTTTCCCTAGGATATGAAGAGTTGGTGGTTAGCATTAGTAAATAAGAAGGTTTTAATGTGCATTTTAGCCCTTTACTAACTTAAAAGGTTTGTACAATGTGCATTCATTTGTAATTACTTAAGAATAATTAATTTTATGTAAAATGATTATTCTCTCCATTTCATTTAATTTAATACTCATGTAGAAATACCATTTTAGCCCTTTACTAACTTCAAATTTGTTGTACCATAAGCATAAAATGTTGTAATTACTTAATTTTTATTGAATCATTCCCTCATACTTTATAATATAGTATAGATATAGATAAATATTTATTAAAGTATAAAAAAACTTCAAATTGAAATTAAAAAAAAATCTTAATTTAGAACTACAATAAGTAATTAATAAAGTAAAATAAGAGCTTTCTAGATTATTTGTTGACTTAAAAACTAAAGAATGTACGACCAAACTTAGAAAAAAATAATAAAGGGAGAGGTTAACGTAAAAAGTCACTTGTTGTATAAGAAACAATATGGAGCGTAAGATTAAATTTGATAATCAGGTGCACGATGGTAATTTCTTAGCGTCATTAATGTTTCACCCCCATTTTTAAAATGGCCACAACTTTTTCATACGACATTATTTTTTTTTTTTTTAAATTACACCATAAAAACAAGATTTTCATCCTCTTTCATTTCCATACCATATTGCTATACTTTTTTTTAAATATTTTTTTTTGCTAGGTTGATAACTTGGTTTTATTGAGGGTATACTTGCGTTTTAGAAACGCAAGGTATACCTGATAAGACGACCTGATCAAACGCAACTTAAAATGATAAAACGCAAGTCATACATGCTAAAACGCAAGTTATGCATGCTAAAACACAAGTAAGTAATATCAAGTTTTTACATTTAGACGCAAGTTATTATTGTTTAAACGCAAGCAGGTAATATCAAGTTCTTACATACATATCAAGTTTATTATTGTTTAGTAGCCTTTTACATAAAAAAAAACACTGCAAAGTAAGGTTACTAACTAATAAGAGTAATACTTTATGTAAATGTACCTTTTCCTCCATCGATAAATTAATAAAACTAACAAAATGTGGTTCTCCCATGTAAAGCTCTTCTAACTTTCCCATGATATTAGAAACAAACTAAAAAAACAAAAAAAAAACTATTATTACATTCAGAATGTTTAAACGCATGTAATAACATCAAGTGTTTACATTTAGACGCAGGTACTATCAACCCAACAATTTGTTTTTTTTAAAGTATAGCAATATGGTATGCAAATGAAAGAGGATAAAATGCTTGTTTTTATGGTGTGTTTAAAAAAATGTCGTATGAAAAAGTTATGGACGTTAAAAAAATGGATGTGAACTCAATCATTGTGGGTTATACCTATTTTGTCTTTCTCCTTCTCTTTTAGAAACTCAACATATACTTTTCCTCTTTTAATCATATCCATTGATTTATTTTGATCAAAGACCCAAAATAGTTTTTATACTTTTTACGTTAAACTAATTTTTACACTAAACTTAAAGAAGAAAAGTTAATGAATAAACTATTGATTTTAAACACCCATCGCGTACCATCATCTTCTTCAAATGCACCACAAAGCACTAAAAAAAATACCATGCTTCAAACCCGTTTCGAACCTAAGATCTCAAAGCACACAAATGCACCACAAACTACTCCACCACCAAGCCATTTTGTTAATTATTATGGAATCATATGTATTTATAAATAAATAAGTGTTGAAAAAAAACAAAATGCTTCAAACCGGTTTTGAACTTAGACCTCAAAGCACACAAATGCCCCACAAACCACTACACCACCAAGCCATTTTATTAATTATTATGGAATCATATGTATTTATACATAAATAAGTGTTGAAAAAAAAATGCTTCAAAACAATTTCGAACTTGAGACCTCAAAGTACACAAACACACCATAGACGGCCACGATGGACTGATGCTCACAGACGGCCACGATGGATTTTTCTGACCAAAACTCCTCCTCTCCCCTCTCACGGACCTCTCTCCATTTCTCACTCATTTCCCTCTATTGCACAAAGACTTTTAGCTCGAAAATGCATGAGTGTGTCAAAACAACATAACTAATGACTTAAGTTTACTACAGATGACACCTTGTGGACAGGAAGCCCTGGGAACTACACAAATCCAGATGCACCAAAGGCACTCTCTGAGGTCCGAAAACTAGTGAAAGATGGAAAGTATGCAGAAGCTACAACTTCTGCAGTCAAATTATCCGGAGAAGACTCCAATGTATACACGCCCTTCTTAACTTTCCTATTTATTTTGTACAGAAAGTGTACGGATGGCGGCAGACGCGCAAAAAGCTTGTTGCGCCGCCATCACGTTTTGAATAGCAAAACTCAACTTGCTAAAAACAAACCATTGGCCCTAGGGGTCGAAATAACAATGGGTTTGTTAAACTAACATTGTTACTAAAGTCAAACCTTATTGATTTGACTAGCAAGTTTTTTTATAGGAAAAATTACCAAAATAGTCATCTTTTGACAAAAATATTTCCAAAATACAATGTTTTTAGCCCTTTCCAAAGTAACCACTCTTATTTCCACCGATTAGAAATTGACACATTAGTTTCGCCGCTAATGTTGAGACGGTTAAGATTTAGCTTACATTTTTTTTCAAGGTGGCTGAAACGGCTAAGCCTACTCTTTTTCGAAGAAACTTAGATGGCTGAATGGTTAAGACGGCCAAGCCTACACTTTTTACGTACTTTTGAAAGTCTAAACATAATGTCTATTTTAGAAAGAAAAAAAATGGTCAACGATGACTATTTTGGTAATTTTCCCGTTCTTTTAAGAACGCTTATACGGCCGTTTTCCCATTCTTTTAAGAGCATTCACAACCCGGGAACCAAATTATGTGAAGGGTTCCCTCAAATTATATGGAGTGGGTGTGAGTGCAGGAGAGAGAAAATATTTAGAGAAACTACTGTTCACCCTTATATATGAAAAGCTACTGTTCACCCCTATATATATTTTAATATTTTTGTAAGTGGTTGTGAGTGAGGAGAGATAAAATATAATGATAAAAGTAAGAAAAAAATATTATTATTTTAATTAGGAGAGAGAAGATTTAGGGGTGGAGTAGTGATTTTTAGTGTAATTTGATGGAAGAGATTTGGTGGAAGGGATGTGAATGCTCTAAGATGTAGCATACGAGCGTCAACCTTTTATACAACCCGTATAGTACTTTCGATCTTTCAAACAACCCGTAATGGGTACATTCAGCAAAAAAGTGGGGAGGGGTGTTATATCTAGGACATATCATAATTAATCATAATGTTCTTGTAATGGTGAAGGCATATCAGCTTCTGGGTGACATTAACCTCAAATTTCACGAAACTGATGCCAAATACAACGAGACAACGTATCAAAGAGAGCTGGATCTAGATACTGCAACAGTAAAAGTTATGTACTCTATTGGTGAAGTGGAGTTCACTAGACAACATTTTGTTTCATACCCTGATCAAGTTATGGTCACCAAGGTTTCTGGAAAAAAATCTGGTTCTCTGTCGTTTACTGTGTTTCTCGATAGCAAGATGCCTCATCGTGCATCGGTGAATGCTGAAAACCAGATTGTTATGGAAAAAGCAGAAGATGGAATTAAGTTCACTGCAGTTCTTGATCTTAGAATTAGTAATGGTATAGGTACCATAAGTGTTTTGGAAGATAATAAGATTAAGGTGGAGCGATGTGACTCAGCCGTCATACTTCTAGTTGCATCTTCTTCATTTGCAGGCCCATTCATCAATCCTGCAGATTCTAAGAAAGATCCTACAGTTGACTGTTTGAATAATTTGGAACGCTTGAAGGGATATTCATATGAACAGCTTTATACGCGTCACTTGGATGATTATCAGAATCTTTTTCATCGTGTTGCGATTAACCTTTCAAAAAGCTCCACTTTGACAGATTCTTATGTGGCAACTTCAGAGAGGGTTAAGTCTTTTAAAGAAAATGAAGATCCGTCGTTGATTAAGCTTTTGTTTCAATATGGTCGGTACTTGCTTATCTCGTGTTCTAGGCCTGGAACTCAGCCTGCGAATCTGCAGGGTATATGGAATGATAAAGTTTATCCACCATGGGAGTAAGCTCTACTTCAAGCACCATATCAAGAATATATATATATATATATATATTTATATATATATATAGGGGAAGGTTTAAATAAAAACCCACTCAAATTGTAAAAACCTTGTAAACCTTCTTACAACCATTGATCAAACTAGATCAATGGTCCACATTTAATTGATGCTTTTTGATTTAAATTAATAGACTAGATGACAAAAAAAGGGCAAAAGGGTCAAATGCCATTTTCTGAAAAAGCAGATATGACAGAGTGGACCCCACACATGTCACATCATCTCTCTCTTACTTTTTCCACATTCTTATATAAGCTGTCAGACGTCCGTGTTACATATGTAACATATGCAGTGTTGCGTACGTTAAAATTGCACAGATTGTATATAATCAATTAAAAACTTTATAGATCAAAAAACATTCAAATGTACACAAAAATTGTTTCTTACAAAGTGCTAAAACAAACAAAACGGTCATTACAAATCGACAAAATGCTAAAAAAAACTATCATAAATAAAAAAAAATTGTCTACACTTCATTCTTGATAATCATCTTCATCTTTAATGCAAAAAAATATGCTCACCTGCAAAAATAAAACAAAATTCATCAATTTACATGAAAAAATCAAAACTTTGTATATAGTAAAAAAAACAGAAACTAATGTATACCAACTTAGTGGTGCTGTTACATACGAAACATACGCAAACATAGATTTCATCCCATGATCAATGACATTCCATTCAAGAATTTTTTTCCAAATTCTTCCTCTATAATATGCAATATTACATTCCTGATAAGGTGCAAAAAACACGAGTGTTACATGTGTAACAGGATTTTTTCTGGAAACACAGACAAACTTTTGTAGTCTGCACCCAGCATACATTTTTTACTGAATTACAAGCAACCTTTGACTGCAAAACAGATACGCTACACACGTAACATCCTACCTTAACACAGAAAAAAACACCCTAATTAAATTCACAAAGATGATACGACCATATAGACGAGAAAAACACCCTAACTAAACACAGAGAAAACACAAATAACAAACATTCTGAAAAGTCATTCTTAAAACAAATAACAACACATTTTCTGTCTTTAGTTATAGATAAGACTATATGAGAAAACACAAAAACAGACATTTTCTGTAAAAAAGACATAGGTAACATTAAAAAAAACTCATACATGAGAAAACAAAAAAAACTAGACAGACATGGTGCAAAAACACACGAGTGTTACATGTGTAACAGGAAAACACAGCAAAAACTTTTGTAGTCTGCAGTAAACATAGAGCAGAATCTGATATGCTAGAAAACATAGAAAACAGAATTTGACTGCAAAAAACAGATATGCTACACACGTAACAGCCTAACTAAACACAAAGATTATACGAACATAAAACACCCTAACTAAAAAAACTCATACATTCGAAAAAAAAAACAACATTCCGAAAAGTCATTCTGAAAACACCCTAACTAAACACAGAGAAAACACAAAATAACAACATTCCGAAAAGTCATTCTGAAAACAAATAACAACACATTTTCTGTCTTTAGTTATAGATAAGACTATATGAGAAAACACAAAAACAAACATTTTCTGTAAAAACACATAGGTAACATAAAAAAAACTCATACATTCGGAAAAAAAATAGACAGACATGGTGCAAAAACACACGAGTGTTACATGTGTAACAGGAAAACACAGCAAAAACTTTTGTAGTCTGCAGTAAACATAGAGCAGAATCTGATATGCTAGAAAACATAGAAAACAGAATTTGACTGCAAAAAACAGATATGCTACACACGTAACAGCCTAACTAAACACAAAGATTATACGAAAATATAGACGATAAAAACACCCTAACTAAACACAAAGATACTACGAACATAAAACCAAAGGATCTATAAACATTCATCAAAATGTGTCCGATATCGCCGCATGATGCTTATCAAAAGATTGCAATGCCAGTTTACAAAAATGCATAACTGACCCTAATGATTTAGTATTCACTTGGTATTATGTAAATTCAAATCAAAACTATCAAAATAAAAGATTAAACTTTATCTTTTATTTTAAAGTTTATCTTTTATTTTAGGTCAAAATATTCCCTCATTGTCATACACCTTTACAAACCAACACTCCAAACCAAAATCAACAAACTTTACACTTCAAGATTCATAAACTCAACAAAACTTTCAAACCCAAAACATTAAAAAAAATAAAAAAAAAACAACATATAACCAAAAGATCTATCAAAGATTAATAATAATAATAATAATAATAATAATAATAATAATAATAAAAGATACCTTTTGAGGAGAAGAAAGAAGAGCCTGGTTGGAAAAAGCCTGACTAGGAAAGACAAGATCATTCTCTTCAGAGGCAAGAGACTCACCAAGAATAACAGCCTTCAACTCAGGTATCTTACCAGCACCAGAGGGTAGGGTCTTCATTGACTCCACATGACGGAGGTAACTCTTTGTGTTTATATTTTTCCCGGTTGCCATGAATCAAATGGGTAGTTCTTGTTGATGTTAAAGGTAAGAAGAATGGAGGGATCAGGGGATTTAAGTTACAATGACAGGAGTTTGACCTGGTTGGTTTAGATGATGAAGAAGAGAAGAGAAGAGAAGAGATCAAGATTTGAATATGGTGGCAGACTGTTGATATTCCTCGGGAGGTTTGGATCCAAACCGATTGTCGGTTTTGATGATGGTGGTGGTGGGCGATGTTGATGATGATGGTGGTGTTTAGGGGTGGTGTTTAGTGGTGGTGGAAAAAAATCTGAGAAAACAGGGAGATAATATGTGTGAGAGAGAGAGAGATCTAGATTATATAGGGTGGGAGAAAGAGAAGATTCAAATTTTAAAATGGGGGAAAGTTAAAATGACTAAAATACCCTCAAAACATAAAATAATATATTTGATAATGAGGTGATGTGGAAGAATGAGGGCCACAAGATGGGTTTCTAGGAGTTTCTTCATTTTAGAAGGTTTCTTGTGTATACTTAGCCTATATATATATATATATATATATATATATATATATATATATATATATATATATATCTATACCTATAATAAACCAAAGCCATTTTAATGACATGTCACTCAAAGAGGGTATTCTCTTCATTGAGTGTGCCATGTGTCATCTTATGTGGCAAAGCCTTTATTTTAGGAAAATAATAATTTAAAATTTAAAAACAAAATTAGATTTTTATCTCTAATGTTTTCTCCCATAACTTTTAAACGTTAATATCTTTTATATACAAGATTTTTTAAAGAAAAAAAATTACACCAAATTAACGAGCGTTTTATTATCTTTCCAACGGGTACCATAGTGCTATATAAAAAACGGAGAAAAAAACGACTATTTTTTTGTAACCCGATAGGTATTGTGTCAGGTTTGGAATTAGTTTAAATAAAAATTGTGGGTTTGGGTCGGGCCTGGGATTAGGTGATACCCGACCCAATTACCTTTTTTTTTATATTAGAATATGATAACTTATGGCAGAGATTTGTTTAATAATAATAATAATAATTATAATAATAATAATAATAATAATCATTAATCATATATTGGCAGATGCCATTTTCATAGTTTAGATACTTCTAATTTTATTCACTTTACTTAGATTTCTCAACCCGGAACGCTCCCGGGGTATAAACTAGTATATATATATATATATATATATATATATATATATATATATATATATATATATATATATATATAGGGGAAGGATAAATTGAAAACCCTCTTGAGTTGAGAAAACCTTGGAAACCCATGTAAAAAATCATTTTTTTTTTTTTGAAAAAAATAACCAATGTAAAATACATGTTTTTAAGCATTTTGGGCCAAAAAAATATAAAAAGCGCCGAAGGGATTTTTTTTAAAAAAATAAACAAAGTTGCTAAAAAAACATATGTTTTAAGCTATTTGCTGTTTTTTATCAGGTATAAACATGTGTTTTCGCAGCTTTGTTTATTTTTTTAAAAAAAATCCCTTCGGCGCTTTTTTTATTTTTTTGGCCCAAAACACTTAAAAACATGTATTTTACATTGGTTATTTTTTTCAAAAAAAATAATGATTTTTTACATGGGTTTCCAAGGTTTTCTCAACTCAAGAGGGTTTTCATTTTATAATTGCCCTATATATATATATATATATATATATATATATATATATATATATATAGGGGAGGGTTATCTTGAGAACGCTAAATATTGTGAGAACCGTGAGAACAAGTACAAAAATCAATCAAAATCATTTTTTTTAATACAAATCCCATTATAATCAAAATACAACATTAATAAATGAATTTTCTTTCCAAATAAGTCATCTTTTCTTGCAAAAACACTTTTAAATTAACTTTTTACACATGTGTAAATGAAACAATTTACACATGTATAAACAGCAAATTTACACATGTGTAAAAACAAATTATTTTCGTATACGTTTGAATTTTTACGCGTAATTTGTGTTTTTGAGATGGAATTTTAGTAATAAAGACAAGTGTAAAAAGAAATTTGGAATTTGAATGGTTTTAGATGCCGTTCTCACGGTTCGCACGAAATATAGGTGTTCTCAAATTAACTTTCCCCTATATATATATATATATATATATATATATATATATAGGGGATGGTTCAATAGAAAACTCATTTTATTGAGAGAACTCGAGAACTAAATAATAACCATTGATCTCACAAGATCAATGGTTGTGATTAAAGGACATGGGGTATTAACAAAAAAATGGATTTTAACATGGGAGGGTATTTTGGGAAAGTATAAATTGCACATTTTTCTTTTTCACTTATTCAAACAAATCTGGAAAACCTCTTTTCTAAAATTCTCTCCCATTCTCTTGCTCTCTCTTACAACAATCTAGGGTTTCAAAGTTCCATATTTGTTCGACAATCCACCACAAAATATCTCAGACTATTGAAGATCAACGTCAGGTAAGAACTCATAATAGTCTTAATCGCATATTATCTCACTGATTTGGTATATTACACACATATCACAACGATAGTTACTTGTATTGCATAGATTTTTTTGCCCGTTTTAAGGAAAAGAACAAAACATGGAGTATATAGAATTATGTAATCATAATCGCATGAAGTACGTCATATTACGAGATATAAATGTATTTGTACTGTGTTTTGGTAGTTTTAAATAAGACTATCTTTCTCACATGTGATTTATTTAATGTATTCAACATGTGTACTATACTTGTTCTAGCTAATGTTAATCATGAATGTACCTTGTATGTCATGTATTGCACATGTGTGATAATCGTGAAATGTATTACACATGTGTGTTAGTACGGTCGGTGATAGTCAGTATTTAAATGAGGTTAAGCTTTGGTTGTTATGTGTTGAGCATTTGTGATAGATGTAACTGTAGTTCACATGTGTAATATAATTGTTTTAGATAATGTTAACAATGATCACGCTTCGTATGCAATGTATTGAATAGGCGTGATAATTATGCCATGTATTACACATGCATGATAATATTATTTGTGATAGTTAGTGTTAAATTATATTGTTGTGCTTGTCACATGTTGCACATATGTGATACCTGTAATTATATTTCACATGCGTAGTAGGCTTGTTTTAGTTGATGTTATGTGTGAATAGGATTTGTATGTAATGTAATACACATGTGTGACAAGTGTTTAATGTTTAATGTATTATACATATGAGATAATTTAATTTGTGACAGTTAATGTTAAAATGATAAAATCTTTTATTTGTTGTGCTGCCATATGTTACAGATGTAACTGTATTTCACATGTGTAATGCGACTGTTCTAGCCAATGTTAAATGTGAACAATATTTGTATGTAATGTAATACACATATGTTATTAGTGTGTAATATAATACACGTGTGATAGTATAATTTGTGATAGTGTTTATTGAGATTATGCTTTGTTAATCATGTACGCACATATGTTATATATTTAACTGTGATTCACATGTGTAAATATTATTTGTGATATGTTGTATCTAATGTTAACTGTGAACAAGAATTGTTTAACACACTACTAGAAAAATACCCCTATCTTGACACACATTTCATGTATTACACATGTGTGATTATATTATTTTCTGATACTCAGTGTTAAGTTAGATTGATGTGCTTGTCATATGTTGCACATATGATATATTTGTAATTGTATTTCACATGTGTAGTAGTCTTATTTTAGCTGATGTTTAGTGTGAACAGGCTTTGTATGTAACGTAATACATACGTGTTATAAATATTTAATGTATTACACATGTGTGATAATTTAATTTGTGATAGTTAATGTTAAAATAACATAATGTTTTGTTTGTCACGTGCTACCATATGTTATAGATGTAACTGTATTCCACATGTGTAATGTGACTATTATAGCCAATGTTAGATGTGAATAGTATTTCACATTGTTCAATGCTACAGGGAAGAAGTTACATGTTTGTAGGTTTGGCTAAGACTCCATTGTGTGGAGAAGCTAATGAAGTGATACCAGGCCTATTGAGATCGATTAACAGCAATGAAGAGCATGCTAGGATAAGGCAAGCTCAGATTAGGCAACATGAAGAATGAGCTGGAATTTTGGCATTGAAGAATAAAGGATAAATGTTTTTTTTTTTTTTTTTTTTTTTGTGTGTTTCTGGTTGGGTCCTTTTCTTCATGTATTTTTTTTTATAATGAATTAACCTATGTACTAATTTTGGATGTATGAATTAATGGATATGTGTTTTGAATTTTTGTATGTACCAAGTTTAACGGATGAATGAATGACACTTTAATATAAGTTTGGTTGTTTAAATTTGAATGACATTTTTTGCTGCATAATGACTCATTTTCATTGCAATTTTTACTATGATTTTGACAAAAAAAATATGCAGTTTTGACCCATTTTCGCAGCAGTAATGACATATTTTTTGCTGCAGTTTTTGGTTGCAACTTTTGACTCATTTCGGCATGTTTTTGCTGTAATATTTGGCTGGACTATACGACCCATTTTGGCTGCATTTTTGACACATTTCGCTGCAGTTTTAAACACCTTTCGGCTTCAATTTTTGACCCATTATGACACATTTTTGCTGCAGTTTTTTGATGCAGTTTATGACCCATTTTGGCTGTAGTTTTAACACATTTCAGGACTTTATTGGTTGCAGTTTTTTAACACATTTCCGCATAATTTTACTGCAGTTTTTGGCTGCAAATTTCGACCCATTTTGGCACATTTTATCTGCAGTTTATGACCCATTTCGGCTGCAGTTTTGACACATTTTCCTGCACTTTTAACATATTTCGGCACTAACTTGGCTGCATGTTTAACACATTTTGGCAGTTTTTAGCTGCAGTTTTTTTTTTTTACTAAAGTACATTTTCATCAATAATAAGATATATACAAATTGTAGTATAAAGTCAAACTCAAGTACATATAACACCTGAACATGTAAAAGAATGTTTAAAACAAATGGTATAATTAATAATATATGAATTTGAATATACAATGCATGAATCAGACAACATGGCAAAACGAGCGTATAACGAAACGGTTTGCAACAACACAAGATGATGTTTCGGCATACGGATAAACAACACGTTTAATATCATCATATGATGACTTGACAACAGTAGCAGCTGCAACCTCTATACCATCTTGTATCTTTTTTATAGTCACGTAGAATATTGTCATGCACATATTTGTCACACGTACAATGTAATATTGTATTTTTTTTTCTTAGAAATTTTCCAGAACCTTTTAACCTGGATCAATTATACCTACAATAAAACATAAAACATAAAGTTAGTATAAGAGTAAACATGTGATAATAGTATCACACATGACAATTAATGTAGAGATACGGAATAGGTATGAGACCATTACTACATATATGCAATAATTACACAATATGATACGCATAGTAGAACAGTGTACCAATGATAACAATATTACATATGTATGTTCTTTAATCCACACAACTTTTGCGCAAAATGTTTTTGCTTTTTCATGTCATTATTTGCAAGTTCTTCAACACCTACTTGCAAAATTAAATGTTAGAACTAAATTTTAACCAATAATATACGTTATTATTATTATTTAATATATGGACACACTATTAGTTCATGTATTTAACAATGTAATAGCCCAAACATGATGCACATACGCAATACAACTTATTTGAATAATACATATGCAATATAAAACACACACACATATTCACACATAACATTAGATGATATAACCATAATGAACATGTGCAATACAACTTCATGTGTCACATATAAACAATACAAAATAGAAACATCCAGTTACATCTAATATTAAATAGTCCACGCCTTATGCACATGAGCGATACAACTTACTTAAATAACACATATGCAGTACAAAACATAAACACCTATTCACATATAACATTAGATAGCTCATGCATAATACACATAAGCAATTCAATTCCCCGGATAAATAATTACATATAATATTAAATAGCCTGTGCATAATACACATGTGTAATACAACTCCATGTATCATGTATATGCAATACGAAATACACATGTGTAATACAACTCCATGTATCACATATATGCAATACAAAATAGAAACATTCAGTCACATCAAACGCTAAAGAGCCCAAACATGATACACATGTGTAATACAGGTTCTCGTACACCATATATACAGTACAAAACATAAACAACTAGTCATGTATATCATTAAATTGATGAATCATATTCATATTTGCACACAAGCAATACGCATCCTTGTATTACATATATGCAGTACATATCAATAAAAGACTAGTCACATATAATGCACATATGCAATATATGGATTAAAACATGTACCTTTATGTTCAAAACCTTCAAAATCCAAATTAACATATGCAGTATTGGTAGAAATCGAAAAATTAGCAAAATAAGATCTCAAATCTGAAGTCGCATGTATAAATATACGTTTTTATCTTCGATTACCATCAATTTCTTATAAATAATCCATATTAATCATAGAATTTTTGAATTCATCTCATTCTGTATCTAATCGATTTAAAAACAACAATACATGCAAAATCCTAACAATTTGGTATCAAATAAAAAGATATATGAAATCGATTGAGACGAATGTCTAATATTGGGAATTTGAGCATGTACCTACAATTGACATGAATAACAATCGTAATAAGAATTCGTATATGTATGAACATGTTATAATCTGGTAAGAAATTGTTGATAGATGTGATTGGAGTAAGATATATTCTAGATCTAGGTCTGAATTTGGGCATCTATGAGAAATATCTTAGGTAGTGAAGTTAATACAATTGGACAAAAATACCCCTATACTTAGGGAGTTCTCGAGTTCTCTCCCTAACTATGAGTTTTCTATTGAACCTTCCCCTATATATATATATATGATAGTGAGGAAAACGAGAGAAAAATACCCGTCTTGACTCTTTACCAATGAGTTTGAAAAAATAGCTTTGACTTTTATTATTTCCAGTCAACTAGTGCTTAACACGTGTCCCTTGGCGCAACAAAACCATTCTTCTATGCCATATTCAAGAGAAATGGCATAGGGTGTGCCATGGGGAAGCTTCTGGTTGGCTAAAACAATTTCTTAATAAAAAAATGTTAAAATAATACGTTTGTAAAAGAAAAAATGTCGACGCTGTTTTGTAAAACTATATGTCAAGATGGTCATTTTGGTGATTTTCCCATGATAATGAAACTACTGCATTGACCATGCTTGTTGATTTATTTTTGCAGTGGTGCACCTCACTTAAACATCAATCTTCAAATGAACTATTGGCATTCACTTCCATGCAACCTCCATGAATGCCAAGAACCTTTATTTGCCTTCATAAAAAACCTCTCTGTCAATGGAAGTAAAACTGCAAAAGTGAACTATGAGGCAAACGGATGGGTCGCGCACCAGGTCTCCGACATATGGGCTAAAACATCACCTGACCGAGGTGAGGCTGTGTGGGCTTTATGGCCCATGGGTGGAGCGTGGCTTTGTACACATTTATGGGAGCATTATACTTACACATTGAACAAAGTAAGACCTTGATAAAGTCTTCCTATCGATTACTACTCTTTATTGTTGTGATTGTTATTTGTTAATGCTTGTTGTTAAAAATAGGATTTTTTAGCGACGAAAGCGTATCCTTTGCTAGAAGGATGTGTTTTGTTCCTTTTGGACTGGTTGATTGAAGGTCAAGATAAGTATCTTCAAACAAATCCATCAACTTCTCCAGAGCACATGTTCACTGCTCCTAATGGTCAACCTGCCAGTGTCAGTTATTCAACGACGATGGATATGTCCATAATTAAAGAAGTTTTTTCCGCCATTGTTTATGCGGCTCAGGTAACAATATTAGTCACGTTTTACGCCTATTTGCAAATCTACGATATATAAAGTTTCTAATAGTAATAAAGATGGCTGCAAGCAGGTTTTAGGGAAGAGTGAAGATGAACTGATCAAGAAAGTCGTTGAATCCCAATCAAAACTTTATCCAACACAAATTGCAAAAGATGGTTCCATTATGGAATGGGTATGAATATAATCATAGTTAACACATTAGTTGTTTATAAAAGCAAAAAAAAAAATAAGATTTTAATAATCCAAATCATGACTCATCGGTTGATAATAATTTTTATATGCAATTTGACCAATGAAACTCCTAACTTTCACTTTTGTTGCCAAGCGTATTCCCTCTCACATAATCATCATATATTTACACTTGAGTGAAATCAAGTGTAAACCTATGATGATTATGGGAGTAGGATTGCCCTTTGTAGCGAAAGTGAAACTTAGGAGTGACATTGGTTAAACTGTCTGGTATGGATTATTATCGGCCAATGAATTAAAGTTTGGAATACTGAAAATCGAATTTGCCGTTATAAAATTCTTTAAAACAAACTCATGATTACAGGCCCAAGATTTTGAGGACCCCGACGTGCATCACCGGCATATTTCACATCTATTCGGGCTATTTCCTGGGCACACAATAACACTGAAGGAAACTCCAGAACTATGTAAAGCTGCAGAAGTCACTCTTAATAAAAGAGGTGACATTAGTGCAAACCTTATGTTAAGTTGGATAACTAATTACTAATTCAAACTAATATCTGATTTATCTAGGAGTGGAGGGTCCTGGATGGTCAACTACATGGAAAGTAGCATCATGGGCGCGACTTCACAACAGCGAGCATGCGTACCAGATGATTAAGCATTTGTTTGACTTGGTTGACCCTGAAAACGAAAGCAATTACGAAGGTGGACTTTACAGTAATTTGTTCACCGCTCACCCTCCTTTCCAGATCGATGCCAATTTTGGGTAGTTAACATTTTTAACGTATGTTTGTTAATAAACTGAGATAACACAAGTTGATTGTATAACCGTTGATCTGCAGATTCAGTGCAGCATTGGCTGAGATGTTGATTCAGAGCAGTGCAACCGAGCTTTACATCCTTCCTGCACTTCCTCGAGATAAATGGATTAGCGGGTCAGTGGAAGGATTAAAGGCGCATGGGAATGTAACAGTGAGTATCTCATGGAGTGATGGAGATCTCCATGAGTTGAGTCTTTGGTCAGATGATACGGAGAGTCAAAGGTTCACAAAAACAATACATTATAAAGAAATGAGTGTTGTTGCAACAATGGTGACAGGGAAAGCATATACATTTGATGGGAAACTAAAGACAATTAAGCCTGCTTCTTCGTTAGATTCTTCTAAGAATTAAGTTTGAGGTCGATCGGGTATTTCAGTATTTGTATCTTTGAGATTCTTGTATTGTTACTTCTTGTGTGGCGAGTCTTAACGGGTCTGAGTTGTCGAGCATGTTGGATAATCTTGATACAGGTTTCGGAGTCATGTATCAAGTTGGGTCTTGGTATTGTTAGGAATAAGTCAATAATATGGCCGTTGGTGTGTTTTAAGTTTGAATAAGGGTTGTGGTTCAGGTTGTTGGACTTCACCTATATGTTTGGTTTGAATATGTTTTAGTATTTGCCTATATAAGGCTTGCAATGGAATGGAATAAAGTACCAACTCTTTTATTTTATCCTTTCACTATCCAATTACTTTTCAATATATTATTTCAAGTGTTTGTATTTGTTCTCTGCAAAGTCATATTTGAGTTTATAAAACACAACAGTAAGTGAGTTTGTGTGTGTTCAAAGGGGCCTGAAACCAACAGAGCAGTGGAGATTATACTTATGCATGTGTGTGTTTATTTTGGTTTATGAATAAGATCAAATGTTAGCACACAGGATGAGTAATTTTTTTTCTTTTTTATTTGATTAAATTTATCATGAAGGTATTAATTTTTCAGTAAATGTTATAATTTGTAGTCATGTCTGATGATACACTTGTCTAGTTTCGCTAGTGTATCCGACTTAATTTCAACAAGTTCTGGCTAATAATCAGTATGTGAATAACTACTGGTGTATCAACTTTTCATTCTAGTATATAAAAAAATGTTAAAATTGTGGGGATATCAACTCGAAGGGCTAAAGTCGAAGGACTAAACGAGTAAAATAATAATTAACTTTGTTTAATTATTATTTGAATTATCTAGTATTTAGTTATTGTTAGAAGTAATCTTGATTCAATAAATAAACATGTGTTAATTAAGTTATGTACATATGTTAGATATTGTTATTATCCTAGATATCATAAGTTTAGATGAATAATACATTGACCGGTGTGTCACATATAAGATTGAACGGTTACAGCAAGTTTAAGGGGACATGTTGGTTTAGTCGCACCCCTTCGTAATGTATAAGTAGGCCGAACATCATGTATTTTTAGTGTGTGGAAAAGTATTGTTCTTAATAACTACTTTTCAAATTTCCCTCCATATTCTCCCTCTATATTTCCAATCATACAAACCGTATACATTCAATAATTTCATTCCAGAATTCAACATGGCATCAGAACCAAAATTTCCGAAGACCTGTGGTGGTGGTTTATTCGATGTTAACAAGAACGAAGCAGATTATTTAGGAACAAAGGGCGGTTACGGGTTTGGGCCGCTAATTCCTAATTTGGTGTATGATCATGCGGATCACAAATGGAAGGCCAAGAAGGCAGAATGTGAGAGTAGTGGAGACTCTCTTAACATCAAGATATCTTCGTTTAACATCGGGTCTAGTAGTGTGTCCGTGAGGGATCACGAAGAAAAGAAGAAGAAAGCTGATGTGTCGTAAAACACATCTATTTTCCTATGTATTTTGTATATTATTTGGTCAAGTTTTTATTTGTTTTGTTTTATTTTTATTAGGTATTTATTTATTTTATTATTTTATAGGTGTTCGTGAAAAATGAGCTCAAAAGGGAAGAATTTTAATTGAGACACGGACACTTGAGGGCATATGTTCATGGACGTCGGAGCGTAAACGAGAAAGTTTGGTCGAGCCAAGAACAACCGAGCCAGAAACATAGAGTTATAATTATAATAATAATAATAATAATAATAATAATAATAATAATAATAATAATAATAATAATAATAATAATAATAATAACAACAACAACAAAGTGACTTGGGCTCGTGACACAAATCAAATAAAACACCAAGTCAAAGTCGGTGCACGAATGAGTTAATATACAAAAAACTTTGACGGCAGAATATATAATATTGGATTGGAATGAATTCAATCATTCAACAATCATTCATTCGATAGCAGCAAACTTGAGTCGCGCGAAGCAAGAAGCGGCCAGAAGCGGTGACGAGCAGAATAGCAGTGAAGGAGAAAAGGCCCCGGGCACGTTAAAGGTTAATATTCAAGGAGCCTTGGGTTAGGTTTAGTTTTTTTTTTTTTTTTTTTTCTATAGACATAATTAAAACTATTTGTAATTATTTTGTGATGATGATTTATAATACTATGAGTGGCTAGACATTTTCATGGCTACTTAGGATGATGATTTAGATAATAATATGATTGAATGACGTTTGGTTTCCGTTTGGATGTGTAGAATTACATGATTTTAATTTTATTGTTGTATTTGATATATGTGTGTTGGTGTTAATTTTATTTGAAGTTTGTTTATTGATTTTGTGGAGCTAGGCATGTAGAGATACCCCCTAGGTCTTGAAATCAATCTAGTTCGTCAACTTAGGTTAGCGTGCTAGTATTTGGAGTTGGAGTACGACACAAGTATAACAAACTAATATAATAAATTAACTAAAACGTGCAGTCCATTCTTGAGGGTGAGAAATCTAACTCGAGATTGCTAGGTAACTAACTAGGCATTGTTCGGTAGTTGGCAAGCGCTAGGGCGGGAGTCGCTACTTGTCCGTGTTTAGAGTTTTCCTAGGTTTTCTTCAGTAGAGTTTAAGTCTGCTTCATAGTTTGAGGGTTTTAATCCAGGAGAGGTTTTAATCTGATTTCTGTGGGATTTTGGTACGCTAGGGCGATCCAATTCCATTTTAGCATTTCTACACGTGTCCCGCCTTGATTCTAGCTTACTAGCCTTACCTGCAGGAGGAGAGTAGTTGGATGAAATTAGGGTCTCCAAATGGGTTTCTTAGTCAGGATTGAGTATTATGTCTAAGGATTCTTACCTAGGTAGCCAGTCTTTCCCTTGCTTGATTTTTCCATCACTTTAGTTCGGTTTTTATTCTAGTTTTAATTAGTTTTTAATTTAATTTAATTTAATTTAGGATAATTTAGTTAATTAATAGTTAATCAATTTTTATATTTTCAATTTAAAACCCCCCTTAGTTATTAGTTTAAACAAGCAATTCAGTGACGGTTTAATTTTCTGTGTTTAATTGAGTCCTTTGGTTCAATACCTGGTCTTACTTGCTTGCTACAAACGAATGGTACACTTGCTGGTTGTGCGTGGTTTCGTTGAGTCTAGGGTTTTAACTTGTGCACATTTTTATATATATATCAGCACGCATCAAGTTTTTGGCGCTTTTGCCGGGGATCGAACCCGGGTCCCCCAAGTTTTTGGCGCCGTTGCCGGGGACTTGATTTAGGCACTGTGTTGAATTTACTTGAATTGTTTTGCTTGTTTATTTCTTGCTGGACGTGCTTCTGATTATTTGTGCTTTTACTTGTTAATTGTGCTTTTAGTCTTAAGTTATTTGCTATCCACTTTCAGTGTATGCTACATACCCGCTCTCAGGGACCTCCACAGTTCACTGCTTCCACAGATCCCGAGCGAGACCTTCACGAACGTCTTAGCGAATTTCGAACGGTTATCCGCAAGAAAATCGATCAGGTACGTTCTTCTTCACCCCTTCATTCTTCTTCATCTTCCATACCCGAACAAAAACCTTTTCATTCCTTACCACATATTCCTTTTCCAACCCTTGTTACTGAGATGGCTGACGAGAGACGCATTGTTCATCAGCACGCTGCTGAGGGCTACACTGGAGTCCACTCACCCATTGCTTTTCCTACCATTTCCAATGCTAACACTAGGCAAATTCCATCTTATATCATGACTGTGATTGCTAACTCTACTCAGTTTCATGGTCTTGAAGAGGAGGATGCTCCAGCTGACTTGTCTCGTTTCGTCCGCATCTGCAAGACTTTCAATCTTGCGAATGTTCCCATTGAGACAATTTATATGCATCTGTTCCCGTTTTCTCTCTCAGGCCGCGCTGCTACTTGGCTTGAGTATCTTCTTCACGAGGGTATCACCACTTGGGACGGTTTGCGCTCTAAGTTCATGAAGAAATATCATCCTCCGTCCAAGGATGCTCGTGTTAGGGAACAGATCCACTCGTTTCGCATGGAAGCTGACGAGCCTTACTACATGGCTTGGGAGCGGTTCTAGAATCTGTTGAGTAAATGTCCTCAGCATGGCTTGTCCGACTGGGCCCTTGTAGAGAAGTTCTACAATGGGTTTACTTTTGAAACTCAGATGCGTTTTAACACTGCTGCACAGGGACATGTCATGGAAAAGATGGACATTGATGCAGCTAATTCTTTGTTTGAGAGCTTCGCTCTTTCTGAGCAGCAGAGCAAGCAAGCTGTTAGGAATTCCACTCCTACGACTAGTAACACCTCCCCCGCTACTCGAGGTGTCTATCAGGTTGCTCTTGATACTAGTCTTGCTGCTACTGTTGAGTATTTAGCTAGGGAGGTTAAAGAGCTTAGGTTTAGGATGGAGAGATGTGAGATATGTCGGGGGGACATGATACTTCTGAATGCCCAGTTTCTTCTCCTGAGCAGGTCGATTCCTTGAATTCTGGGTGGCTTAGACCACCATTCCAAAACTACACTCATCTTCTGGTCCGAATTGGAAAAATCAAAACTCCAATTGGCAAGGTGGTAACTCTTCGAAGTATCCACCACGCCAGAATCTCCACCGTGATCCCAATCCCGGGGATGCCTCGAAATTTTCTAATCGTACTAAGAGTGATTTGACCTCCCTCTTGGAAAGGCAAACCGTTCAGTTGGACCAGCAGGCTAAAGTTCAAGCTGAGATGTTTTCCATGCTTCGTGACCATGCCACCTTCTTTAAGGGACATCAAGTTGCCTTACAAAGGCTAGAGAAAGAGGTGAAAGATCTTGCTTTACAGGTAGGCGAGCGACCTCCTGGGGGCCTTCCTAGTAACACTGTCAATAATCCCAACTCCTCTGATTCATCGTTTAGGCAGCATCAGGCGAAAGCCGTCACTACTAGGAGTGGGAAGGGGGTAGATGATTCATTACCAGTAGGAGAGGATGAGTCTGTTGATGAGGGAGTTGAGAGAGAGACACCAGCTGGCGAGGTGTAACCTAGGCTCCGCCCAGCAAGTACAGCACAAACCAGCGGGTCTCAAGGTGAGAAGAGAGATGACACTCCGGTGAAGGCCTACAAGCCTAAGCCGCCATTTCCTGGTCGACTTGCTAGACCAGATGATTCTGATCAATACCGTAAGTTCCTGGATATGCTGAAAAAGATCCAAGTGAACTTACCATTTGTTGAGGCTCTTTCGAAGATGCCTAAGTATGCCAAGTTTCTGAAAGATTTTCTCACAAACAAACAGAAACTTGAAGAGATCTCTTCTATTACTCTTCCTGAGCAGGTTTCTGCAGCGCTGCAGAATAAGCTGCCCCCGAAGATGACTGATCTGGGTAGCTTTACCATTCCCTGTCTGATAGGGAATCTCATTGTTAGTAATCCTCCTGCAGACCTTGGAGCTAGCATTAATTTAATGCCCTACTCTGTTTTTGCTAGGCTCAATGTAGGAGAGCTGTCTCCTACGCGCATGAGTATTCAGCTCGCCGACCGATCGGTGAAGTTTCCACGCGGGATAGTGGAAAACTTGTTAGTTAAGGTTGATAAATTTGTTTTCCCGGTGGATTTTGTTATACTTGACATGGACGAGGACTCACAGGTTCCACTAATTCTTGGTCGTCCATTCTTAGCCACTGCTCGTGCTATTGTCGATGTCTTTGATGGCAAACTCACTCTTCGAGTTGCCGACGAGCAGGTCACTTTTGATGTTCAGCACTCCATGAAGCACCCTAACCAGAACGATGATACTCTGTACTTCATTGATTCGTTCATGACTCAGGTGGGGAGCTTTCTCACTAGCTTCTGCGAGCGAGACACCCTTGACACACAGATGCTCGGTACCGAGTATAAAGGGTGCATTGAGATGACTGAGTTTGATCTTGAGCGGGACATGTCTCCACCCGCTGTTCAGTCTCACCTTTCTGATGATGTCTCCCAGGTTTTCGAGACCACTGATTCGGAGAGACCTCTAGAGACACCATCACTTGAGACACCCCCTACCATTGAGCTTAAGGAATTACCATCTCATCTAGAGTATGCATATTTAGGGGAGGACCCTCAGTTGCCTGTCATCATATCATCTGAGTTGACAGAGGATGAGAAAGAGCGGTTGTTGTGTGTACTGAAAGCACACAAACGTGCTATTGCGTGGAAGCTCTTTGACATTAAGGGCATCCACCCTTCTTTTTGCACGCATAAGATTCTGATGACTGAGGAGTTTAAGCCGGTTGTCCAGCCTCAGCGACGGCTAAACCCGAACATGGAGGATGTGGTTAAGAAAGAGGTGATTAAGTTGTTAGATGCAGGTTTGATTTATCCCATCTCTGATTCATCTTGGGTGAGTCCTGTCCAGGTTGTTCCCAAGAAAGGGGGAATGACGGTTGTCACGAATGAGAAAAATGAGCTCATACCCACTAGGACTGTGACCGGATGGCGAGTTTGCATTGACTATCGCAAACTCAATGACGCCACCCGCAAGGACCACTTCCCCTTGCCCTTTATTGATCAGATGCTTGAGCGTTTGTCGGGTCAGCAGTTTTACTGCTTTCTGGATGGTTTCTCTGGTTACTTTCAGATCCCTATTGCACCTGAGGATCAAGAGAAAACCACATTCACATGCCCCTTTGGCACTTTTGCGTATCGACACATGCCTTTTAGGTTATGTAATGCCCCGGCCACGTTTCAGCGATGTATGATGGCGATTTTCCATGAGTTGATCGAGGATTCCATGGAGGTTTTCATGGATGATTTTTCTGTCTTTGGGAGTTCCTTCGATCATTGTTTGCGTAATCTAGAGCGTGTTCTTACTCGGTGTGAGGAAACGAACCTGATGCTTAATTGGGAAAAGTGTCACTTCATGGTTCGTGAGGGTATTGTGCTTGGGCACAAGATTTCACAGGCGGGGATTGAGGTTGATAGAGCTAAAATCGACACCATTTCCCAACTCCCGCCGCCTACTTCTGTGAAGTCTATTCGTAGTTTTCTAGGTCACGCGGGTTTCTATAGGCGTTTCATTAAGGATTTTTCTAAGATTGCCCGCCCGATGACCCAGCTTCTTGAGAAAGATCGACCATTCAAGTTTTCTGCTGAATGTGTCAAGGCATTTGAGTTGTTGAAGGAGCGTTTAGTGACTGCTCCCATTCTGGTCGCTCCAGATTGGACTCTTCCTTTCGAGATCATCTGTGATGCTAGCGACTTTGCTGTTGGGGCTGTGTTGGGCCAGCGTAGGGACAAGCATTTCCATCCCATTTACTATGCTAGCAAAACACTCAATGATGCCCAAGAGAATTACACGACGACAGAGAAGGAGTTGCTAGACGTCGTCTTTGCTTGTGATAAGTTTAGGTCGTATCTCGTGCTCTCCAAGACTATCATTTTTACTGACCATTCCGCTCTTAGGCATCTTTTCTCCAAGAAAGATGCAAAGCCTTGTCACACCACGCCTACGGCGGAAACACGTGGCGCAACGGTTCAAGAGGATTAAGCCAAGATTAATGCAAATCACAAGTAATCAAAGAAACGAGTTATTTATTCAGGCGTCGAAAATCGTTTAGATTATTCATACATAATTGGAAATTGTTTTTAAGACAAATAGGGAGGCTCCTCAACTATATCCCGATTCCCTTGGGATAGAGAGACGAGACCCCTCCAAAACGTCCAAAGCCCAGTTTAGAGATCCCCCCGACCCTGCTTGCCATGTTGTCCTTCATCTATCAATTACCTGAAAGATATGTTTAAAAATTCGTCAATATATAAATATTGGTGAGTTCACAGGTTTTAGTTTATCAAACTTTATCACTTTGGGAATTTCTATGTTATGACAATTTGTAG
This sequence comes from Ambrosia trifida, assembly GCA_028751855.1. NCBI lineage: Eukaryota > Viridiplantae > Streptophyta > Magnoliopsida > Asterales > Asteraceae > Ambrosia > Ambrosia trifida. Next base: position 54,340,395 of record CM054123.1, on the reverse strand, counting down.
GAGTTGCAAGTTCCTACAATGCTACTTGAGCCTATAATCAAACCAAGACAAATTATAATGCCCCGCTCCAAGTCGTTACTCGGTATTCCTACGACTTGATTTCAGAATACGTGCACCCCAGGCATACGCCGATGCATAATCGACGCTATCGATTAGGGGTGGGCCTTGTCAGGCACCAATAGTACTATTCAAATATTCCTTCGGTTTCATTTCCCTGAATTAATGATCATAGTAGAGAGGTCTTAACCCCGAGTGGCGAACACAACTCAAGTATCCAACCCGTCAAACAAATCCCAACATATCTTTCCCCCGTAAAAACGTTAAATAGTTTAGAAATGGGGCCGTGAAACTCACCTGAAACTGTGCCCGGCTCAAAGAAGAAAATAGCAAATTTTGCGGTCTCGCACCTACAAACGTCCTAGGCGTATAAGTCACTACACCTATAGTGCATGTGCCTTGGCAAGTTGTACACCCAACTCCCCGACCACGTATTATCCCAATTCCCGTTTAATTAGTCTCGTATCCTAGGTTCATTGGCGATGGATTACCCTTTTCTTACAAGTCATATATTATTCTTGTTAATACTCTTTGTAACTTGTATACTATTATTCTCGACACGACTCTACCCAACGTATAATTATTTTCCCATTTAAATAATTATACTTAGGATCGTTTCGCTCGATATAATATGATTTCTTATTACCCGACCCGACTCACTTTGCCGCATATTTATTTTCCCATTCAAATAAGTATGCTAAGGTCTTGTCGTTCGATAATATATTCTTAACGCCCGACTCGACTCACCATGCCGTACATTTATTTTCCCATTTAAATAAATATACTAGGATCTTGTCGGTATTCACATGTTCGTAGATATACTTCACCTACTCGTCTCGGTTTTCCTTCTTGCATATCTACTTTCCCATTCAAATAGATATACTAGAATTTCGTCGAGACGAGCATGTGTACATATACCAATGCGTGAATTTTCCTTGTTAAGTCCATGTGTCGTTTAGCGTTTTTAATTCATTACGTTATGTTTTCTCCCACGAATATTCTTTCTAACACTTAGGAAAGTGTTACATAAGTTTCACCCTTGTTATATATATTTTATTTCTTAAAATATATATATTTTCATCTTGCCGCAATGGCATTCTTTTCTCATTTGTCCGTTTATCCGTTATCGTTAGTTCATGTTACTAAGTCCGTTAGTTAGTTTTTTCCACATTTTCTTCCCATATGCGCTCTATGGGAATATTATCCATACTCCCACTTCCAACACATATTACTTGGAAAAATATACTTTTGTATTTTTAGCCTAACTTGTTAACTTGTATCCCAAAAATGTTTCCGATACTTTTATATTCCCATTTATATAAAAGTATCCATTTTTGTACAAGTTTTCCCAAGTCTTTACTAATATTTTATAAAACCTTTATTTTTATAAAATCCTTATGTTAACTTAACCTCCTATTTTATAAAACTTCTATTTTTATAAAAATACCTTTTTCAATAAATACACAAGTATGTTTCTCATGTCTACCAAACTATACTTGGAAAAACTATTATTTACGTTTTTGACACCAAACTTTCCGTGAACATATTTTGGGACCCTAGGTTTCTAAAATACTCATTTTAGTTCCTCAACTTTCAAAGTTTCAACATTAGTCCCTTAACTTTTAAATGTTACTTTTTCCATCCTAACTTCCAAAGTTAGCATTTTTCATCCAGCTAGTGGACTTTGAAGAATCATATTTCTCATGTTTGATTATTTTTGCATTATTCCACTTCTAATATTCTTTTATTTCATTATTAATGCTTTTAACATGTGTGCTTTATGTTTTTATCTATTACATCCAAATTTCACTCATCCAAGTGAGTAGACTTTGAACATGTAACTTTTTCATCCATGATTACCTAATATGATGATTAAAACCATCTTTTATCATATTCAAGTCCTTTTCAAAAATCATGTTCCAATCATCATCCAACTCAAGTGTATGTATATATTTCTACATTTTCTTAAAAATGTCACATTATTAATATTAAAACCAAGATTTATCCATCTTATTATTCATCTATTTTTACTCTTGTAAGATACATTATTCTTATTTTTCAAAACCATATTCTACCCATCAATGTACAACTTGCTCATAAGGTCACATAATATGAACATTAGAAATCAAAACAAGGTTAAACTTACTACTAGCTCAAGGCTAGGGAAGACAAGAACCTTGGATTGGATGTGGTTTAGTGTGTTCTTCCAAAGGGTTAAGCTCCAAGCTCTTGAAACACACAATGGGGTTTTGAAGGATAATGATCTAGAGATGATTTTGTGGCAACCGGAAAATTTTTCTTCTCTTTCGTCTCTTCCTTTTTGGGCCTTGGGCAATTTTCGGGACGAAAATTCTTTCAACAGGGGGATGATGTGACACCCGGCAAACTCAGGTTAGTAACGTTGACTAAACTAGTAAGTCTACCTTAGCGAGTCATGCATATTACGTTCTTAACGGGGTCAGTCGAGTCGGTATGATGATTCTGGGAATCATCGGGAGTCGTTACGATGATCCGCGGGGTCATCGGGAGTCGGTCCATAACCATGTGTACAAGGATTGGTGATTCGTGGAATCGCCGGGTTTAATGCACACACGAGTCTCGAGTCTCGGGAATTGGTGAACGGATGTAAACGTGTTAGTTATCATGCATTATATGTTTGGAATCATTATGTGACTTATCGGTATGTGAATACGTGTTTATATGTGTTAAAATAGCGTTTAACGCGCCGAAAACCCAACTTGGTGGGTTTCAGGCGATTAGGACCTGGAAGAGGGCCTAATCGCCTATATATATAGGCGAGTAGGGGTGATAACAGGCGATTGGGACCTAATCGCCTGATGTAGCATGGATTTGTAGTGTCCTTGTAAGATCTCTAAAAATCTTCCAATCTTTGTAATAAATCGGCCAATATATACACATACATATCTAGTAAGATCCTCCTAGTACAACATATCCATAATATAAGAGATTTGAATCTAGGTTGGATATTATAAATCTAGGAAAATCATGTGTATGTATGGTGTAATCTATGATATGATTTTATATAAGACTTGCATGTCCTTAATAGATTGATAAAATCCTTTTTTTTTTCTTCTTAAGAACTCACGGCCAAACACCCTCAAATAATATCCACCAAAGATCACTCAATATCACCTAGTACAAACCCATCCATATTATAAGGGATATGAATCTAGTGTGAGATCTTATGGATCTAAGGAAGATCATGGGAGATATGGAGGAGATTATGTGTAAGATCTTTAGGTACTTGAAAGATATCCAAGATCCTCCAAATCTTTGTAAACAAATCGGCCAAACACCCCTAGATATAATCTCCACAAGATTTGTTAGTACAAGGAAGACCATGATCTAAGGGATTTCATATCCAAGAAGATTACATGTAAGATTATAAAGGATATGTGTATGGCTTGGAAGATTATACAAATCCTCTTTTCTTCTTCAATATCCACGGCACACACACACTTATACAAATCCACCAAGATCATCTAAGGACAACATATCACTAATATATTGGGTTCATATCTAGCATTAGATCTTTTGAATCTTGGATAGATATTATGTCATAGAAAAAGTTATACAACCTTCTCTTTCCTTTTAAATCCACGGCAATATACACACTTAGAAGATCACCCAAAGATTCAACTAGTACCACATAAATCCTCATGGATCCATACTAGATTGCATCCAATCTTTGGAAGATTTGGAAGAATTATAAAAGACACATGTGAGAATAATTGATCATACAAAGCAAATTCTTATTCTTTTCTTCTTCATTTGGCCGTAAGTTTCCAAGAGCCCACACACACACTTCTTTTAAGTTTTAACACTCTAATTTCCTTCATAAACATCCATCATTCAAACCCCCATTGTGTGTTTCAAGCTTGGAGCTTAACCACTAAGGAAGAACACACTAAACCCCATCATAATCAAGCATTGAAAGCTTCCCTAGCCTTGTGCTAGTTGTGCTTGATCACGGACTTGCTATTCTCTGCTATTTGATTGTACGCTGTACATCAGGTGAGTTTCACAGCCCCACTTTTACCGTTTTACTTTCGGGGGAGAAACATGCTACTTACTTACCCATTAAAGGTCATGTTATACTATGGTCACTTTACATATACTATGCGGCTTTTTACGGAAAGTCCCGGGGGGGAAACCATGAATGTGCGGGGATGCACAACGGGGGAAATGTGGATAGATCTATTGGGCCTCACAAACCCCACTCGACGGCTGGGCCGGGCGGGTGCATATTGTCTCTTATTACTGGCTCGCTGAGGCATCGGTTATAGCCAAAACTGCTGGGCAAGCTTCAACAACTTATAAACGTATAGTAATGGATTCCCAACCGCAGTAGTAAACAAACACTTAACGTCTAGCTAACGTTCTTATAACCTAGTAGTAACGGATATGATCTTCACAACTTATAACAAACACTTTATAAAAGAAAACCTGTGAACTCACCAGCATTATATGTTGACATTTTTGGCATGTTTTCTCAGGTCGCTAAGGTAGCAGTCAATGGGCTAGGCGCACGGAGTCATGCACAGCGTCTAATATTTTGAAGCATGTTAAACAATGTTTTGCAAACAATGATATTTCTTTTGGTTGTAAACAAGAATGCTTCCGCTGCTGGTTTACGGCTCAAAGCATGATATTTTGGTTTTAAATATATTTATGAATGCATGTTTGTTGTATGTTTATTGTGATCGTTGACTGAGATCCTGGTGTGTCACGCGCCTCGCGGTAAAACCCCGCACGTGGAATTTGAGGGTGTGACAGATTTGGTAGTGTAAAATTTGTAAGAAGAATGTATATGGAGGGGGGTATGCTACGGCCACAAGGAGGAGAAGAAGAAGAGTTTTTGCTTTTTGATTCAAGTATTCTATGTATATATCCTTATATTATCTCTTCCCTATCTCTCCAAGATCACTTGTATCTTTTATAGATTGTGTAATATCTTAGGAAGATTATAAGAGATAACAAAAATCTTGGGAGATCATATTAAGAGGGTGCTTGGCCGTGGGTTTTAGAGAGAGAAAGGAGGAGATTTGCTAATTCTTGCCCAATGCTCTCTCATGCACGTAATTCTCATGATTACAAGTAATCTCATTGGGTTAATTAGATAAGAGAAAGATATTAATCATTTGGGAAGGGCCCAAGGCCGGCCCCTTGTGGGTGTTTGGGTGGGGTCCACTTTGTTAATTAATACCCAATATTATTATATTTAAGTTAATCTTGTTTGGGTACCGTCCGGGTATTTTCGGGTTTTTAATCGCGTGTTATCCGAATATTAAAATACCCTTAATATTCCTTAAACATAGTCCAGTTTAAGCGTTGATAAATTATTTTGGCTTTTGCCGGGTGAAATTATATGTTACGTGCGTATCGGGTGCGGTACGCGCACTTTATTCGTTACCGGGAGATTTGTATAACAAGCTTTCACGTACGGCTTTGGAGTTCCAAAACCCATCATATTTTGTGAAATTACGTTTTATTTTATATCTCGGGTGTCCGGGATTCGTTTCGCTTATTTAATTTTTACCGGGTAATCGCCAGTGTCCAAACCGGATAATCTACTCGCACATGATCCTATCATGTTTTGTCATTAAACATATGCATTCCTATGCATTATTTGGGAATTGCTATCTTTCTAAGGCCTCTGTTAAATAATCAACACATAATTACGTTTAATTACGTTAATCGCGTATAGTTAATTAGTACGGAATTACCTTAATTTTGCCGGTTGTTACAGCCTAGACTGATTAGGTGGATCCTTTTGCTTCAAGAGTTTGATATTGAGATTAGGGATAAGAGTGGAGCTGAGAATGTAGCTGCAGATCATCTATCTCGTTTAGAGAACCCGGAGTTAGAGAGAGGTAGGGAAGAGAGGATTAGGGATGATTTTCCTCATGAGAGTTTGATATGTGGGGCATTGATTTCATGGGTCCATTCCCCAATTCTCGTGGGAATAGATACATCCTAGTTGCGGTTGACTATGTTTCTAAGTGGGTGGAAGCTCAAGCTTTGCCTACAAATGACGCACGGGTTGTTGTGAGCTTTTTAAAGACACTGTTTTCTAGGTTTGGTGCTCCTAAGTCCTTGATTAGCGATTGTGGTACGCACTTTTGCAATGACCAGATGGAGAAAGCTTTGAAACGCTATGGGGTCACCCATCGGCTTTCTACGGCTTATCATCCACAAACAGTGGTCAAGTGGAAAATACCAATCGCGGAATCAAGAGAATCCTAGAGAAAACAGTGGGGCAGAACCGAAAGGATTGGTCGGATCACCTAGAGGATGCATTGTGGGCTTTTCGCACCGCATTTAAGACACCGATAGGCACCACTCCTTTTCGGTTAGTTTATGGGAAAGCGTGCCATTTACCGGTTGAGTTAGAGCATAAGGCATTTTGGGCATTGAAGAGGGTGAATTTAGATCTGGATAAGGCAGGTAAGCACAGATACCTTCAGTTGCATGAGTTAGAGGAGTTGAGGGATGATGCTTATATGAGATCGTGGGATTATAAAGAGAAAACTAAGAAGTTGCACGATAAGCGTCTGAAGATAGTGAAAGAATTTAAGTGTGGGGAGAAAGTGTTACAGTATAATTCTCGTCTTAGGTTGTTCTCAGGAAAGCTTAGGTCGCGTTGGACGGGTCCTTATGTTGTTACACAAGTTTTTCCCTACGGTACAATTGAGATTGAAGGTGAGGATGGCCAGCGATGGAAGGTGAACGGCCATAGGTTGAAGCATTATGAGGATGGGATGAGCGTTGATGCGGAGGTGGAGGTTTCGGACCTCCCTGAGATCAATCCTGAGTAGATTTGTGAGAGTGTGGGGATACCCCCAAGTGTAGAGTTTGTATATTCTTTTCATGTTCGTTACTTAGTTGCGTCGTCTTTGTGTTTTGGCTTTTATTATGTGCCTAGGTTATTAGTTTGAGTCTTTTTATTTTATTTTATTATTATTATTATTTTTTAGTTCGGTATTCTGCTGGGTTTTGGTTTTATCTTGTGCAGGTTTGAATTGTACCGCTCGTACTCAATCTCCATTCGGGCGATTCTGGAGTTGTACGTTATATTGAAGCAACCCAAAAGTTTACCATTGTGTTAGAGCCGATCGCGAATGAAATGCTATACGATCGAGCTGGATTGGACTAATGTTTTGGAGCTTACGAAGAAAAAAATTAACCAGCTAAGTCCTTTCCAATTTGCCCTCGTCTCTTTATTTTTGTATTCGGAATTTATTTTTTGTTTTGTGTCGTTTTCTATTCCTACATTGAGGGCAATGTAGAGTTTAAGTGTGGGGATGGGAAACTGTCGTTTACTCTGTATATAGCGTCGGTTTGAGTTCAAAAAAAATTGAAAAAAAAATGTCCCTGATTTTGAAGTTTGCATTATAAAATATGGGAAATGATAGATAAAATCAAGTGTCTGGTTTTCAAATATTATATGTATTAGAAGAATAAATAATCAAAATCGTGTTGACTTGGGATGTGTGGGTAGGCCCAGCCGGTAGAAAAGTTTCCTTTGAGCTAATTCACCTAAATATATTAGGATACCTTGTGGGTTCTCATCTAGAAAAAAAATTGGGAAGCTGAAACCGCCAATAATAGTATAAGGAATACCGTTATAAGTTTAAAACCGTTAGAATTTCTAATCAAAAGTTGAAAAAAAAGCTGGATATAAAATAAGGGCAAGGCTAATGGTGTCGTTTCTAGGGATAGTGACTCCGGACTCGACTCCCTCTAGGATTGTCTGAAAATAAATATCTAAAAAAGCTCATGAATTAATTAGAAATCAAAGCGAAAATGCTAAAGCTTAAGGTGCCTGACCACTGGGATAGCGACTTGGATTGGTCACACCCTCTGAGTTAAGTATACTGAGATGAAAAAAAAAACAACAACAAAAGATTTTAAATTCTCTCGGTTTTCTACATAAAACGGTTAGGAATAGTCAATTGGTTGTTCCTTTTGTTTCATAAGCTTGAGGCGGGATTAGGTGAAACTGTGGCTTCTTTAGTGTGAGACCCTAAGTAGACTAAATGAACCTAAAGATAAACTAACATGATAAGGGGCTTAGAAACCGGCGGTTGGGTTTAAGAGGACAAGTATACCTGCAATCGCAGTTGGCACGTGATTAGATTTTTAAAATTAAAGTAACCTATGTTTTGAGGCTAGATTATTTGATTGTGATCCCATTGCATAATTCTTTTTCAGGGACGAAAAAGAGTCAAGTGTGGGGATGTTTGATGTATCGTAAAACACATCTATTTTCCTATGTATTTTGTATATTATTTGGTCAAGTTTTTATTCGTTTTGTTTTATTTTTATTAGGTATTTGTTTATTTTATTATTTTATAGGTATTCGTGAAAAATGAGCTCAAAAGGGAAGAATTTTAATTAAGACACGGACACTTGAGGGCATATGTTCATGGATGTCGGAGCGTAAACGAGAAAGTTTGGTCGAGCCAAGAACAACCGAGCCAGAAACATAGAGTTATAATAATAATAATAATAATAATAATAATAATAATAATAATAATAATAATAATAATAATAATAATAATAACAACAACAAAGTGACTTGGGCTCATGGCCCAAATCAAATAAAACACCAAGTCAAAGTCGGTGCACGAAGGAGTTAATATACAAACTTTGACGGCAGAATATATAATATTAGATTGGAATGAATTCAATCATTCAACAATCATTCATTCGACAGCAGCAAACTTGAGTCGCATGAAGCAAGAAGCGGCTAGAAGCGGTGACGAGCAGAATAGCAGTGAAGGAGAAAAGGCCCCGGGTACGTTAAAGATTAATATTCAAGGAGCCTTGGGTTAGGTTTAGTTTTTATTTATTTTTTCTATAGACATAATTAAAACTATTTTTAATTATTTTGTGATGATGTTTTATAATACTATGAGTGGCTAGACATTTTCATGGCTACTTAGGATGATGATTTAGATAATAATATGATTGAATGACGTTTGGTTTCCGTTTGGATGTGTAGAATTACATGATTTTAATTTTATTGTTGGATTTGATATATGTGTGTTGGTGTTAATTTTATTTGAAGTTTGTTTATTGGTTTTGTGGAGCTAGGCATGTAGAGATACCCCTTAGGTCTTGAAATCAATCTAGTTCGTCAACTTAGGTTAGCGTGCTAGTATTTGGAGTTGGAGTAAGACACAAGTATAACAAACTAATATAATAAATTAACTAAAACGTGCAGTCCATTCTTGAGGTTGAGAAATCTAACTCAAGATTGCTAGGTAACTAACTAGGCATTGTTCGGTAGTTGGCAAGCGCTAGGGCGGGAGTCGCTACTTGTCCGTGTTTAGAGTTTTCCTAGGTTTTCTTCAGTAGTGTTTAAGTCTGCTTCATAGTTTGAGGGTTTTAATCCAGGAGAGGTTTTAATCTGATTTCTGTGGGATTTTGGTACGCTAGGGCGATCCAATTCCATTTTAGCATTTCTTCACGTGTCCCGCCTTGATTCTAGCTTACTAGCCTTACCTGCAGGAGGAGAGTAGTTGGATGAAATTAGAGTCTCCAAATGGGTTTCTTAGTCAGGATTGAGTATTATGTCTAAGGATTCTTACCTAGGTAGCCAGTCTTTCCCTTGCTTGATTTTTCCATCACTTTAGTTCGGTTTTTATTCTAATTTTAATTAGTTTTTAATTTAATTTAATTTAGGATAATTTAGTTAATTAATAGTTAATCAATTTTTATATATTCAATTTAAAACCCCCCTTAGTTATTAGTTTAAACAAGCAATTCAGTGACGGTTTAATTTTCTGTGTTTAATTGAGTCCTTTGGTTCAATACCTGGTCTTATTTGCTTGCTACAAACGAACAGTACACTTGCCGGTTGTGCGTGGTTTCGTTGAGTCTAGGGTTTTAACTTGTGCACATTTTTATATATATATATATCAGCACGCATCAAAAGCACAAAAGGAATTTAATCGGGAAGTCAAGTTTGATCAAGAAGTGCCCGAATATCCTTCTACTATGTGTTGTAGTAAGTGCAAAGAACCCTTTCATAATAAGCGTAATTGTCCTAAGAAAATTGGAAAAACCGAATTTATGGTAAAGGGTAGTGATGAGATGGGTTGGAATGATATATGGTTTGCGAGTTTGACTCGAAAGGAACACGGATGTGGCAACAAAGATTTGTTTATTGTGTTGAACAATTCGTTTGGTATAGAAGGTTGCCCTAGTGGTTATAGACAAGAATATTTCCGTGGTAAAGGATCGGTGGTGATCACGAGTGGTGGACAATTGCACAAAATTCAAAACGTATTTTATGTGCCCATACTTAGGAAAAATGTGTTAAGCATTGAGAAGTTGACACAAGAGGGATTAGAGATTGAGTTTGATGGCGATGTGTGTTACATCAAGAGGCCGATCATGCAAGAATTTAGAAAGGTTATAACTTGTCGCATATGTGAAGGAGACGACCACTTCACTCTTAAATGCCCAGCGTTTGATCAAGGACGAAAATAAAAGAAGGAACAAGGCTGTAGCGTACGTATTGATCAAGGCCGAACCATTTCAGAAAATTGTGATGGGTTCAAAGACAAAGGGAAAATAATTAGATTTGAAGGCGACAAGATGGAGGGTATAACCGATGAAGATAAAGAAAGAGCGTCCATTTTCAAACACTTTGATGACTATTCCATTAACGAAGACCAATATGAAGGTGTTATGGCAAGAGGTCCGGTGATGTATCCAACCGAAGGTACACAATTACAAGATTGTATTGTCTTTATGGATTTAATCCATATTACTAGCATGGTTGAAAGATACAAGAGAAGGTTCGAGTTTGAGTTTGAAAGAACCGCAGATTGGTTTATGAAAGAATTCTTAAAGATAAGAATTAGAGCACCTATCCCACCAAGAGATGAAACGGGTTATCCAATTTGTTTATTGGATCTTTACAAGACGGTACAAGTATTTGGTGGTTATGACAAAGTGACGAAGGACAAGAATTGGACGGTAGTGGCCATGTCAATGGTATATGGAAGAGGATTGCCAAGCCTAGTGTCAAAGAGAGACATTACAAGAAACCTAAGGCAAACATACGTCCGTTATTTGGAGATGATTGAGTGGTATCATCTAAAGTACAAGGGAAGAGAACTAGTGGTCGAAATCAATGAATAAGCAATGGAAGATCACAAGATGAAAGGAGTCGAATTAAATGACTCGGACCTGCCCCCGAAGAAAAGATCAAGATCCTCATCAAGTGAAGATTAAAGCCGAAGCATATGAATCAAGATTAGGGGGAAATGTTAGAAGTAATCTTGATTCAATAAATAAACATGTGTAAATTAAGTTATGTACATATCTAAGATATTGTTATTATCCTAGATATCATAAGTTTAGATGAATAATACATTGACCGGTGTGTCACATATAAGACTGAACGGTTACAGCAAGTTTAAGGGGACATGTTGGTTTAGTCGCACCCCTTCGTAATGTATAAGTAGGCCGAACATCATGTATTTTTAGTGTGTGGAAAAGTATTGCTCTTAATAACTACTTTTCAAATTTCCCTCCTTAATCTCCCTCTATATTTCCAATCATACAAACCGTATACATTCAATAATTTCATTCCAGAATTCAACAGTTATGTTTGATCATCATCTAGTTTGTTTAGATAAGTCTAGTTTAATTGTTTTAGTATTATCTTTCCTAAGTTGAATAGGTTAAGGTTAGTTTATTGAACTAGTATAAATAGGGGTCATGTTTTCTTGTTTTTATATAGTATCTTTCAAGAATCAATAAAAAGTTTTGTTCTTAAATATTGTTTCTGATTTAACAATAAAAACCCACACAAAAGTAAAACTCCATTTATATGTTATGCAAATTGAGAATATATAAAACAATTCAATAAGACACATTAATGCTCTCAGAATAGGACTTCATATGCTCCTGTTGTTTCGGGCCGTCTTGGGGGAGGTCTGAGGAGGCCAACCAGACATGGTCTATAAATTTTTGAGGTATATTTTTGTTAAATAGTTAATTGCCAATTTAGTCCATGATGTTTGTAAAAAAAATGTCACTTTAGTTGTAAGGACAAAAAGGATTGAAGAAACCACTTTTGCAAACCTTAGTCTAATTCCTATTCTGCCAAAAATGCTAAGTATAGAAACTACTGAAGAAGAAGATTGAAAGTACTGAAGAAGAATACATCAAGTGTTGGAGAGTAAAGATCAGAAGTTCTGAAGTCAAACCAGACAAGTCAACTAAAGAACTACTGAAGACAAACTACTCATCAGTAGTTTGTCACTCATCAGCTGTTCTGAAGGAATCTTCCCACCGCCTTTATATTTCAGTAGTTTAGTATTATAGTATTACTTTATGCTTTTGTTAAAGTCTTTGTACAAGTTCCAATGCTACAGCCTGTTGTAGTATTAACTTTGAATCAACTTGTATGTATTTGCTGGTCTATAAATAGATGGGTTAATCCCACTATTTTAGACATCGATTTTTACTGAAATCCTTCAAAGGCTTTTTAATTGAAATACCATTTCACATATGAGAATCTTTCATCATACTTATTGTTATATGCATTCAATTGTTTAGATTCTCTCTAACTGCTTTAGTTCATTAAATCCAAGGGGAGTAATAACTCCTGTTGAAAGTGAAACTTTAAACTTGAACACTTCACTTATGCCGCTGTGCAAACTGTTTTGATAAACTTACAACACATAAGTGTTCATGAATAAGATCTATTAAAGAACATACTGATCCAACATTAGTCCAAATAATTTTTTTTCTCATCTGTGTCCCTGAGGTTTCCTTTTTTTGTTATTTTAGGCCATTTGGCTAACTCAGTTAACAAAATCCAGTTAAGTCAGGGGTATTTTAGTCAGTTAGCATTTATATTTTGTTTTTGCCATTTTCATCCAAAAAGAAATTAAACCAAATTCCCAATCTTATAACTAAGAACCCTAACCCTCGATCCTAATCTGCTTAGCGATTTATAGGCTACGACATCAAACAAAACTACAGGGCTTTTATTACCATATATAACTTGATACTTACTTGGTCAAAATCTAGGTGTAATCGATTAAAATAGGCTCGTGGCTCCCAGTTCTTCAATCGATTAATTGAAGCTTGATTCGAATATTTTTTTGTACAGAAAGGGTCGACTAAGATGTCTAAAGGTTCGAATGGTTTCAATTTCGTGTTTCGAGTTCGTTTTTATAAAGCTCAGATCGTTTATTTTAAAACTTAATAATTGGAGAACCATCTGTACATTATTGGCCGTAATTATTGAATTCCATGCTCGATTTGGAGCTGTCATTGGATGTGCAAGACTCGATTTTGTGGTGTGTGTGGATTAGGGTTCATAAGTTTAATTGGGGATTTATTGTTGTTGCAGGTTTTGTTTAAAAACAACTTTCATCCAATATAAATAACAAACGCAATTGGTCTAGACGTGGCCATGCACATGAAGGGTCTCATGTTCGAGTCCTTTGGGAGACGGTTTCTGTGCCCTTTTCCTTTCTTTTTGGATGAAAATGGAAAAAAAAACAAAATATAAATGCTAATTGACTAAAATACCCTTGACTTAACTGGATTTTGTTAACTGAGATAGCCAAATAGACTAAAATGACCAAAAAATGGAAACCTCAGGATCACAGATGAGAAAAAAAACTATTTGGACTAAAGTGGCAATTTTTGATAAACTTCAGAGACTAAATTGGCAATTAACTCTTTTTTTTTTAAATACCTATAGATATGTATATATTTTTTTTATATAACTCATTTAACACTTAAACTTAGACCTAAGGGGCCTATTTTTTAACCGCTCGAATAAGGTACATAAATTTTCAGGGATTTTCAGAGACGCCTCGGCTGTTGTTAAACAAGACTCTATTCACCTCTTTTATAATACATCAGTGTAGACTTCACTACTACTAATGACTCCATTAATTTTTTCTAGAGAGAAATATAATTTGCGTCCCTGTGTTTTAGTCATTTTAACTACCTGAATCCAAGAGTGAAAATCTTAACTTCTTGCGTCCCCAAGTTGAAAATAACTAACTACTTGAGTCCATCTGACAGATGCCGTCCAACAGATCTGTTAACTCCCCCCACGTGCAGTTCATGTGAGGGGTATTTATGTCCTTTCATACCATCCTCCCCCATTATAAAACACCTTCCTTCATTTATTCTCCATTTTAAAACCCTAATTGAAGAAATCGAAGATGAACAATTGCAGATGTGGGTTTCCAACAACAGTTCGAACATCATGGAGTGCACTAAGATGTTTGATGCCATTAAAGAGGAAGCTGCAAAGTATAATGTTCTTATGGCAAGTCCAACCAAATATGAGGTATGCAAATGTTAATAAATGTTTTACTGTTCAATGTCAATAATTTTTATTCTATGGCTAATAAATGTGTTGGTTTTAGGTGAGTATGCCTGGGTCAGACCAACGTGTGGTTGACATACAAGCCAAGACATGCACATACAGAAAATGGGAGTTGACTGCAATGCCTTTCAAACATGATGTTGCAGTTATATAGGACATGTCTCAGCATGGATATGATGTTGGAATCCCTGAAAGATGGGTGGATGAGGTGTATTGGCTAGATACATGGAGGAAAGTGTATAGGAACACTATTGAGCCAATTAATGGTAAGGACCTATGGAGACCATCACCATGCCCAACTACTACCAGAGCCCCTAAAGTTCATAAACAGATTGGAAGGCCAAAGAAAAGAGGAGAAAGTCAGCCAATGAAGGTGATGAACCTACAATCAAGGAAGGTGGTGATCCAAAGAACAATGGAAAGAAAAAAGTCAATGAAGGGGTTGGATCAACAACTGATGTGATTAAAAAGTCAAGAAAGGGGGTACAACAACTTGCAAAAACTGTGGAAAGAAGGGGCACAACTCCAGAAGCTGTGGCAAAAGAGGTCAACAACCAAGCTCACAACAGTGCTCACAGTCAGCACCTCAAGATTAATTCTGATGATGTTGTTTTAAGATTTTGAAGTTTTAAACTGATTATGTTGCTTTTGATGGTGAACAATGTTTAATTGTCATGTTTATGTTTATGTTGGCTAAACAATCATGTTTTGTTGTTGAACAATGTTTAATTGTATGTGCAAATGGGTCATGTTAATGTGCAGTTTTGAAAAGGTTTGAATGTGAATGTATGTTAACTGAATGTATGCAGTTTTATGGTCATTTTTTGACAGTTTGGGTCAGTCAAATGGGTCAAATATATGTTGACAGTTTTATGGTCATTTGTTGACAGTTTTGGGTTAATGGGTCAAATATATGTTGATAGTTTTATGGTTATTTGTTTCATGAACAGGTTTAAACACAATTTGTTTCAGTCAAATGGGTCATTATATTGCAGTTTGAGTTATTAGTCAAATGGGTCATTTGCTATCAATAAAATGTATGCAAATTTATAAGAACAACCTTGTTTAAGAACAACTTGTAACAACATCATTTTCATTTCATTCATAATCAAAGTTAACTGAATGTATGCAGTTTTATGGTCATTTGTTGACAGTTTGGGTCAGTCAAATGGGTCAAATATATGCTGACAGTTTTATGGTCATTTGTTGACAGTTTGGGTTAATGGGTCAAATATATGTTGACAGTTTTATAGTCATTTGTTTCATGAACAGGTTTAAACACAATTTGTTTCAGTCAAATGGATCATTATATTGCAGTTTGAGTTATTAGTCAAATGGGTCACTTGTTATCAATAAAATGTATGCAAATTTATAAGAACAACCTTGTTTAAGAACAACTTGTAACAACATCATTTTCATTTCATTCATAATCAAAGTTATTACAAGAACATAATGCATACACCTACATTAATCAACTATAAATGACGTACAACACAAAGAATAACCAACTAAAAACAAGCATAATCCTCAGTTTCCTTGCCTCATAACCTCTTGCTTTTGCTAATTGTTGTTGTTTGTTCAAATTTTTGAGTAATCCGTTGATGACCTTGGAATTCCCTTCACTAACTGGACCCTCTGCCCATGTCACAAACCCACATCCACTTACACAATAGTGAAACCTTCGACCAGGGTTTGCTTCAGTCCATAATGTTCGAACCTGTGTTTCAAACCCACATCTGCAAATTGGAGGAACATCAATCCATCTTTCAACTCGTCGATGATAATTGGAGCTCGAATTAGACATTGATGATCTGCTAGACCTCGAATTCGACATTAGGTTTTGTGGAATTAGGGTTTAAAAAGCAAATTGGGGAAGAATTCAAGTTGGGGAAGAATTCAAGTTGGGGAAGATGATATCAGAATTATAAACGTTTATAATGGGACAAAATGACAATAATACCCCTCACGTGATGTTCACGTGAGGGTGATGTAACGGCAGATGTGACGGACTTTAGGTCGAGGGACGTAAAGTGTTAGAAAATAAAACCTCAGGTACTCAGGGTGTTAAGCCTAGGCTGAACCTGTTAGTTTAGGCAAACCACAAGGACGAAAACTGCAATTTCTCTAATGTAAATCTAAGAACCAAATATTTAGATGAATTTGGTTAGTTGGATGAATTCACATAAATATCCAAATTATCAAAATATACAACAACAAAGATCCAAGTATAAGACATATCCAAATTATAGTGTTTACACAAGTTCGGTAAAGAGTAACGTGACTGTCTAAACTTTCAATAAATCCAAAAAAAATAACACCATGATATCAAAAGATGTCAAATTTCACTTAGGACAAAACAAAACAGGTTCAGTCCATAGTGGGGTTGGGTTGAAGCAATAATGAATTTTTTTATAAGCAGGGCATATATAGAGATTGTAACAAATATTACATATATATTGGATAACATCCCCACTTGCAGATGGGTGAAAGGCTCAACCTTCCATTTGGGAGATCCCTGCTGCCTGCATTTGGAGAAGACCTTATGATGGATAGTTCCTACCGAGGCATGGATAGTTTCCGGGCGAAGGTCAGTTTGCGTGGCAGCCGGGACCCGATAGAACATCACGTTTGCGGACGGAACTGACGGGTAACGTCTTAGACGAAACCCGGTGACCAATTCAATCCAGTACATAGAAAGTCACCTTTCAAAAAAAACATATATATTGGATAAATCTGCTCTACCAAGTTTGCACTTTGGTTAACTGTAATACTCATCATCCATATGAAAAAAGTTAATAAATATACACAAAAAGTAATTAGTAATGGTAGTCGATGTTAACGAAGTACCCAACGTATAAAAAATCTGTTCAGCTTGTAAAAAAATCAGTTAACATGAGAGCATACAAAGAAACAACCCAAATAAACTTCTCAATTTTTTATTTTTTTTAACGGCTAACAAATCAGTCCCAAACACTCTTAAAGTACCCATTGAACAAAGGAGTACTTCGAAATAACCCGGGTCCATCAGTAATTTCACACTAGTCCCAAGAAAAACAGATAATTGAAACATAATTATAGCATTGTCTTTTACAGAAATGAATAATAAAAACTTCAAACTTCTAAGACCATCCACAATCACAAACATACATTTTAATAAAAAATAATTTCTTCCTCTTCAATCTACACAACCCAACCTTAACACACAATTACAACCTAACTAAACCTAAAAAATTTCTTTTAAAAGAACTCAGTTTTTAATAAAATTTATATCGGGATGTTCACAAAAAAAAGTTAAGAAATACAATGTATTTAGTTTTTTTTTAAAACATAAATATTATAAGTTAGTTAAGTAATTAAGTTAGTGGGGTGGTTTATATGATTGCAAACATGGTTGCCACTACAAATCGTTTGAGGGGTTTGTTTGCAAACAATTGAATTTTTTAATATTATTAAACAAACTTGAGTTTGTTTGTCAATGGGAATAGTCTAAGGTCTAAAAGTTAAGACCAATGTTGAACTCAGGAATTCGATTTAGGATGTGGGATGGGTGACAAGTAGTGTTAAGATGCAATAAAATAAAAAATAATAATAAACATTATTTAAACTCTTAGGGGGGACGGGGCGTCATCCGAATTGGTCACGGGTATCCACTATCAGCACGGTAACACCGCCGCCACCCATGTCGGTAGTGGTCCCGTGAACTGTTTTGCTGGTTCTTTTTACCGTGCTGGTAACCATTTTTTTTACTTAAATTAATACTATTTTTTATTTTAACCGTTTGTTTTAATATTGTTTTATTATTTTAACCGTTTGTTTTATATTTTTTTTTGAACGGTAAACTTCATTAAAAACGAGCGACTTTGTTTTATAATTGTTTTATTATTTTAACCGTTTGTTTTAAAACCTTATTAAATAAAAAAAAATTAAAGAGAAACATAAAAAACTGAAATTCACTACTACTAAACATAAAAATAAAATACATTAAAAGAAATAAAAAAAAACCTAAAGTTGGTGCAACAATTGTCATGTCTCGACATGGTCAAAACTGTTGTCATATTGAGTCGCATAGTTCACATGCGTGAACTCGATAGCCAACTTCGGTTCGATGCCCGACTCCTCCTAAACGTGTTCTCGTACAAGGTGGTCCACCGATCACACACTTCCGCTGTAGGCTCATGATGGTCCGGTCGTTGGTGCCGACGTAACGTTTGTTTATACGGTGGTAAATGTGAGTTTTAACCCCACGGTTTGTTGTGTTTACATACAAAAAATTTGGAATGGTTCAAAGTTATTCAATATTACTGACCGTTTGCTGGAACGATTTCAATGTTATTCAATTCGATTGACGGTTTCCAAAGTTAAAAATTGAATTTACTGACCGTTTGGTGGTGGGACGGCTATAATAGTGTAAGTAATTAATATTAATCTTTAAACCGTGTGAAATTAAAAAAAAACGTTTAGCGAAATTAAAAAAACTAAATAAATAAAAGAATCAGTAGGGTATTGTTTCCAAAAAAGTGTTTTAGTAAAGTAAATCAGTGAAATAATGTGATAGTACATAATTTGTTAAAATCAGTAAAAAAATTTATATGCCCCTCCCCGTTACATTAAAAAAGATTGAAACCCAATAACTTCTTGAAATTCAATTTACCTTCTCAATTTTTTTTTTAATTTCTCTTTTGCCCAGCTAAATTCATCATAATTTGTAAGAACTAAACCCATAATTTAGTCCTCGGACCAGTATTACCCCCTCCACTTAATAAACTTAATAGATTTTAGTAAACTATCATTTCGGTTCATGTGATTTTGGCCGAAATGCAACTTAAGTCCCTACTTTTGTGAAATCCCCCCCCCCCCCCCTCTAATCCGTGAAGTTCCCAATTTTTGGGTTGTAAGGAATCCATATTAACGGTTGTTTGAGGGAGGGATCCGATTGACTAAAATTGGGAACGTCGGTGACTCGGGGGAAAATTCACAGAAGTAGAGACTCAAGTTATATTCTGCATAGCTACAGGGACTTAAATGATAATTTACTCTAGTGTTTTAACCTTAATTCGACATATCAAACTAGCTAAGATCGAGGGGATGTAACACATATTGTCGAGTGGAATCGCATTCAATGTGTTCTTGCTTCTTCCCATGTAACATATTGGCTAAGCTCTAATGGGGTTTGACCTTTGGCCACTTCGAGTACGCTTGAAGGTATCGCAAAAATTAGAAAAGTTAATTTTAACCTATTTCTTAGAAAATAACCTATTTCTTAGAAAATATAAACTTTCATTATAAATATTCATAACAAACATACGTTGTTCTCGGTGGGAAAAACTGTGAATGAAAGATCCCAATGAATTGAATTGGGTCTAAGGGAGAGAGGGGTGCTTCTAGTGTTTTTTTCCAACTTAACTGATTTTAACCAATTCTGCATTGCCAAATCACTTCATTAATTTACTTCACTAAAACACTTTTTTAGAGGCAACACTCCACTGATTCTTTTATTTATTTACATTTAAAACCCAAACTTTTTTTTTACATTTTTGAACTTTTTTTTTTTTTACATTTTTGAACGGTTTTAACATTTATTTCTTACTATTTCAACCGTCCCACCAAACGGCCAACACAATAAAATTGTAAATCTTGGAAACCGTCTATTGAATTGAATTAGTCTCACCTAAACGGTCAGTGAATTTATTTTAACAGTGCACCGTCGGTTGTATATAAAATGCTCAAACCGTGGGGTTAAAAGCCACACTTACACGGTTAAAAAAAAACCAAACACACCAAAAAATGAACCCGTGGACCAAAGAGGAAGAAATGGCCCTTGTGGTTTGCCACAAGGATGCGTCGAATGACCCCGAAATTCAACTCCCCCCTCCCCCCAGGGGTTTTGGGCTCGAGTGTTTAGCGACTTCGTTGAACACGTTGGCACCAACACCACCAAGACCGTCCATGACCTCCAGTTCAAGTGGAGCGACCTCAACAACAAATGTGAGAGGTGGACCACCCTATACGAGCAACAAGTAAGGGACGATCTGGAGCTTGATGAGGAGTTGGCTATCGAATTCACTCAATATGAGTATGGGGTTCGATACGGCAACGATTTCGACCATGTCGTGCCATGGCGATTGTTGTGCCAACTTTAAGTTTTTTTCTTTGTTTTTAATGTATTTTTATGTTTAATATTATTATGTTTAAAATATTTATGTTTTAATGCAATCTTTTTATTTTTATTTACTTTTACATTTTAATAAACACACGGTTAATACAAAAACCTTAAAAAATAAACGGTAAACATATAACAAAACTACAAAACACGCGGTTAAAACAAAAAAAAAAGTTGCATTTATATAAACTCAAAATTAAAATAACAACCGGTACCAGCCCATTAGATAGAACCAGCAAAACGGACCACTACCAGCGTGTGTGGTTTCGGTGTTACCGTGCTGGTAGTGGGTACCCGTGGACAATTCGGATGGCGCCCCGCCCCCGCCCCCCACCCCCCAAGAATCTAAGAAATAGTAAGAATTCTTAATCTCTCTTAGTTCTAAAATAGAGGACTTGAATTCATGTCATGTCATTAAATTCCTCTTAATTTATTAGAACTAAAAGAATTTCAATTAAGCATCCCGTTGCTTTAATTGAAAGATTCCAATTTTTTTGTTTTTATCAAAGCAGGTTTATCTATGGCTGAATGGTTAAAGCACTCAACTCATAAGATTATGTGTTGCGGCCCGCGAGCGATCAGCCGCGAGCCACATTTTGATCCTCGTGGATCGCTCACACCACAACATCCTCACGTGGCCCATCGCGAGAGCCAGCTGAAGCTACCACAATCGCGTGTGGTAGCGGATGGAATCCGACCGTTGGAGAGTCAAAATTATGACCGTTGGAGGGCTTTGGTTATTTTTGGCAAGTTTTAAACAAAATCATATCCCACACAAACAATCAAAAAAATTTCTTTTCACTCTCTAACAAACGGCTTTGACATGGAACGATTCTTCTTCGTCTGAAGAAGACGAATTGCTTATGGAAGTGGGAAAGATAACGATTGAATATTTGATGGCTCGGTCTCGAAGACGAAGAACTCCCGCGCTAACCAAACAACCAACGCTTGACCGTGATAGAGAGGGAGCAAACGAAACTTTGATACGGCACTACTTCAGCCCAGATCTCGTGTATACTGAAGAACATTTTAGGCGACGCTTTCGAATGAGCAGACAATTATTCATGCGCCTATCAAATGATTTTTCGGAGCGTTATCCTTTTCTTTCAACAAAGAGAAGACGCAAGGGGCCGACTAGGGTTCACCTCGGTACAAAATTGTATGGCCGCTCTTCGGCAGCTAGCCTATGGGCTTTCGTCGGACGCAATGGATGAGTATATTGCCATGTCCGAAAAAGTTGCGCGCGACTCTCTTCATTTTTTTTTGTCAAGGTATAGATCTATATATAGTTTACCTTACACATATTGTTTACACTTTTATTATCAAATGTCATTTAATATATATATATATATATATGCGTAGGGATCATATCTATTTACTAACGAAGATATTTTCGTAAACCAACCATGTATGATATCCAACGCATATACGAGGTTCATGGTGAAAAACATGGGTTTCCCGGAATGCTTGGTAGTCTCGATTGTACGCATGTTGGTTGAGCTATGTGTCCTATGGCTTGACGAGGTTAGTTTCATCGAGGTGATCATTCTGGACCGAGTATTATACTTGAAGCGGCGGCCTCGCATGATCTTTGGTTTTGGCATGCTTTTTTGGAGTTATTGGGTCAAATAACGACATAAATGTTATCGACCAATCACCTTTATTCGATGACCTTATCGACGGGGTTGAGCCGCCCCAATCGTTTTACGCTAATAACGTAAATTTCATGTACGGCTACTACTTGGTCGATGGTATTTACAACGAATGGGCGACACTTGTTCAAGCTTACTCGTCTCAACTTGAAGACAAACGCAAGTACTTTACAAAGAAACGAGAGTCAGCAAGAAAAGATATTGAAAGAACGTTCGGCGTTCTTAAAAAAAGATTTTTGTTGATTGCCAACCCAATAAGGTTTTTGACACGAGAAAGGATTATGGACGTCATCTATACTTGTATTATTCTACATAACATGATATTGGAGGACCAAGGCATGGCAATATGTCAAAATTACCAAGGTGATATCCCACGTGCCCAATCAACAATCACTGATATTCAAAGACTCGACAACATAAATAATTTTAAGA
The DNA here is from genome assembly GCA_028751855.1 of Ambrosia trifida. Taxonomy (NCBI): domain Eukaryota; kingdom Viridiplantae; phylum Streptophyta; class Magnoliopsida; order Asterales; family Asteraceae; genus Ambrosia; species Ambrosia trifida. The sequence continues at coordinate 54,317,693 of CM054123.1, read as the reverse complement.
ACCATGAGATACACGGAAACCTCCATCATGAATTAGTCGAGCATTTGTGGGCTAGACATCCCGATGATCTTGTATTAGATTAGTTTTTAGTTTTTTATAGTTTGGATTATTGTAAACATTAATCTAATTTGTAGTTAAGTTTATTTTTGTATTATTATTATAACTTTAACAAATTTAGAAAGTCTCAAAAAAAGAAAAAAAAAAACTGGATAAAGCTGCTTCTCACCTCTAGCCACAACAGCATCAGGTGAGCGATCAACAGTTTTATCACCCTACCAACTAGGCACTGACATGACGCAATATGGGATGATAAAGTCATGGCTCACCTCTAACCATAACACATAGTTCAAATGACGAATTCGTAGGTTCAATTCCTATTGAAAACATGCTAATGGAACCCTCCAATAAGTGTATTGGAATTAACGGTTTTTTTTTCTTAGAGATTAAAACTACGTGCTTTTTCTATATAGATAAACTTGCTTTAATAATTACAAAAAAAAAAAAAAAAAAAGTGATGTGCTTCATTATATAACGTAAATAGTTTTTATTAAAACACCTTTACATAAAAAGTTGTATAAAATATTCTGTAAGCATCAACTCATTGATAAAAAGAAGCCAAAGTGATAGTGACATAGACAGTGTAGGGTGAAACATGATTTGGTTTTACAATAGGGAGGTAATATTAAAACCCCTCACTTTTATTTCCACATCCTCCCTTCAAAGCGTCTCGCTTTGGTCTAAGCGATGCGTTTTGGTTACTTTTTTAACTGTCTCAGTCTGAGGTTAAGTAATTCTGATTTTGACCCCAGACGCTTCGCTTTGGCCAAAGCGAGGCGCTTCGAATCCAGCTTTTATTTTTGGGGTATTTTTGGTGTTTTGAATTGGTTTTTTAGTTTTCTTTTTATTTTTTAATATAATTATTGTAAAAAAATTATAAAAATAAAAAAACAAAATAATAACCACCAACTTGTAGCAACTTGATGTTTTAATGGTGTTGTCCTTGAAAATAGCGATGGATGATATCGATCAAATTGCCAGAGGGTCATTGGTCTTTAGAGTTTCGAGCCTTTAAGAAGACACTTCTAGGAGATTCATGAAGATATTCATCAAGACCTTTGCAAAGGGTCACTATTCATATATAAAGAACATTAAGTAACCAATTGCCAAAGTGTCACTATTCATCAGACTTTCCAACCACTACGAAATTTATCTACTCACAGTGGTGTGGTCTACCTTTTTGCTTATGATCCAACACCAAATCTCATTATCTGTCAACGATGAAGGCAACCTAAAACAACCGGATGGTTAGTAGCTCTAGGTAAGAACATTGTGAATGAGGATTGTTTACCTTCCCATTGATTTCAAGTATGTTGCCTTCACCGTTCGTTGACATGTATCTCTCCGACAACAACTGAATTTTACTTGCTGCCTAAAAGCGGTCCAAATACCATGGTTGTTGGATGTTCATGTGAGAATGCATAGTACAAAATTCTTTTGACAAACGTCTGGCTGACCTGAAGTTCCTTTGCAACCTAGTTCCTTTTAATTATAAAAAACATTAAAGAGGGAGCTAGATATTCCTCATGATGAGCAGGAATTGTTTACATTCCCTTTGAAAGATTAAAAAGTCACTATTCAACGATGAAGTTGTTTTCGGATAGACATCTGTCAACGATGAAGACAACCTGGAACTAGGTGATGGCCATACGGACGTGAGGGTAGTCAATTGGTATTAATGGCAAAGTGATTGTAAGGGAAGAAGAAGAGAATGTTATATAATGTGGCAGATAATGATCAGGTGTGATTAGTTTCTTTTGCAGCAAGATATGTTACCTTCATACCTTTACGGAGGTTTGCCAGAGGGTCACTATTCATATATAAAGAACATTAAATAAGCACTTCCCAAAGGGTCATTATTTATATATAAAGAACACTATTCATATATCTAGGTGCAGGAATTGTTTACCTTCCCATTGATTTCAAGTATATATGCCTTCATCGTTGACATATATCTCTCCGAAAACAACTGAATTTTACCTTCCCATTGATTTCACGTATGTTTACCTTCCCACAGGCATCTAGCTTTGGCCTTTTTTTAAAAAAAAATTAATTTGTATTAATTCATTTTAAATACTTTTATTGATTAAAAAATAATTTTAATTCATTTTAAAATGTTCTTAGTCGTTCCCAACACAACAAAATTCGTTTGAGGCGTTACGGGTCTTTTATTGCTCGTTTGTGTGTTTTGGTTGAAACATCCGAGTTTGTTCAACTTTCATGAATCATTGTACGTGGTTCTCCGACTATACAGTCGATACCCATATTTTTTCAAAACACGATTTTTGCATGTCTAATCGACATGCTGGACTTCCGGTCTCTGTTTGACGCGTTTCGTAATGTTTAATTGATCGTTTGTGGTTTTCAGAAGTCACATCCGATCAATTAAAACGTACCGAAACGCGGAACCCTTGTTTGAGTATACTCGTGTTCAGCCTTTAAAGAATTATAAAATCATTTTACTAATTCCCGATTCTTGATACTTTCATAAATCGTTATACTAATTTCCGATTCTTGATACTTTCATAAATCGTTTGTCAAATCATAACCATCATCATCATTACACCCTCAAAAAAGAAAATAAAATAAAAATAAATAATAATTATTATTTATTATTATAATAATAAAACAAAGTAATTAGGTTGCAAATATAATAATAATTTAAATAATAATAATGTAATATAGTCATGTTTAATGCTCAAAGAAGTCAACCTTTGTTGACTCCTGGAAGTCTTGAAGACCAAATGACTTTTACAAGATACTTGAAACAAGGTGTGGATATGGAGAATATGCAATGAGATGATTTCGTACAAGATTCCAATGCAAGCAAGTCAAATTCAGTTGTTGGACCAACTTAAGATATGAGTTTGATTAGCTTGAATCTATCTGATCCATGGTATCCACTAACAGTAGCGATTATCGCGTGTCATGAATCCTTTTGAAAGTGGATACCATGGATCAGAGAGATTTAAGCTAATCAAACTCATATCTCAAGCCGATGCAAGTTATGTTAGTGATATCTGTCATCTTCTTCTTCAACTTGCATCCTCTTGATCTTCACACTTGCTTTTGGAGCTCTGATCTTCTTCCTAGGAAAGTAAAGCTTCAGGTGAAAGTGGATACCATGGATCAGAGAGATTTAAGCTAATCAAACTCATATCTCAAGCCGGTGCAAGTTATGTTAGTGATATCTGTCATCTTCTTCTTCAACTTGCATCCTCTTGATCTTCACACTTGCTTTTGGAGCTCTGTTCTTCTTCCTAGGAAAGTAAAGCTTCAGGTGAAAGTGGATACCATGGATCAGAGAGATTTAAGCTAATCAAACTCATATCTCAAGCCGGTGCAAGTTATGTTAGTAATATCCGTCATCTTCTTCTTCAACCGAATGGTTGGTAGCTCTAGGTAAGAACATTGTGGATGATGATGATAATAACTTCTCTTCAGATTCTAATTGTACCGGTGGAATTGGAATTAATGTTAGGAATTGGTGTGGACAAACCGAGGCCTAAGGTGAATCCGTTTGGTGATGGTAAACCTAAAGAGGTTTTGCTTCAGGAGAAAGGTGTGGATTATCGGAATTGAATACTTAGAGATGACACGCGAAGCTTTAGACTCCAAGCGGATCCTTTGATTGCCAACTCACCTCCCGTGGAAAATAGGCCCCTTACAAAGTTTGATCAATTCGCGTTTTTCACTTATTTAATGAAATTTAACGCACATACCACATTCGAATTGGTTTTTTTATTTTTCTAAAAGTAGAAAAAACTATAACAACATTAACAACTAACAAAAAAATTGTAGAACAAAAGAAGAAAGTGTTCTTCTCTATTACCAAGCATGTCAAAAAATGATAATTTTCAAATATTGCAGATCAAGGTCTTCATGATTAGAGATGATAAAGGATAACGAAGATTAATGTTGTATTTTTCCCGAGAGTACTGAATTTATTGTTCAAGCTTCCTGAATCTATTGTTAAAATCTTTGACTATACGTGGTTGATGATGTCAAGTTTAATTTGTTTTAACTTTTTTAAATAATTATATTAAAAAATAAAATAAAAATAAAAAACCTATTCAAAACACCAAAAAAATACCCCAAATTAATATTTTGTTCCAAAGCGCCTCGCTTTGGCCAAAGCTAGGCGATTTGAATCAAAATATTCCACTTTTCCCTGCCACCTCGTACACCTCGTTTCATTTGACCCCAAACACCTCAGTTTGGGGAAGTTGAAATAGAAAGATGGGGGTGTGAATAGCTCGAGCCTTACAATATCAAAGTATTGGATACTTTTCATTAAAGTTTTGAACCTTTGAATAAAAAATTTACACTATATTCCCTAAATAGGACAATTTATAACTTGAAGGAATTTTAATCAACTTTGTAAAAAAATATTATTCTACATACCACAGTTTAAATAAACAAATTGGAATTACCGTATGTATTATACTCGTCCATTTTAGAGAGAATATATGAATACATCTATAATAACTGAATTCTTTAATAAGTGCTCAATAGTAGTAACACATTTTCTTTTTTGTATTCTTTCTGGCAAGAAAATCTAAAATCCGAAACATTCGGGAAAAGTGTTCAGACATTGACTTGATTGTAAAAACTCCCGTGAGCATGAGGTGGTAATGGTACTTAACGTACTCGTCTGATTACTCGAACTAATCTACCCACATCAAAACCAAATATACTATATAATCTTAAAAGTGAGGCTAACGTAAAAAGGACTTTCACGTAAGAAGTATAAGAAGTAATTTCTGTTAGGATCGGAGAACACACACGTACACGAACACAAGTATTTACGTGGTTCGGTCTAAACTAACCTACGTCCACGGGGGCAACCGGGGTATTCTTATTATTGAGTGATACAAAAAGTTACAAGTACAAGAGGTTATTATATAGGCATAAATTAGGGTTAAACCATGGGCTTCAAACGGCTGGACCTATAGGTGGGCTGAAGGCAGCATCTCCAACAATCTCTCACCTGGTGTCTTCGGACCACGAACTGCACCATCTCTTCTGTATCTCTTGTAACCGGTCTACACCATGAAATTATCAAACTTCAAGTACCACTGCCTTGGCGCTTGTTTCAGACCATACAAACTCTTCTTCAACTTGCACATCCAATTCTCTTATCCAATAACCTGGAATCCCTCAGGTTGTGCCATGTAAATATATTCATCAAGGTCACCATGTAGAAATGTTGTTTTCACATCTAGCTGCTCTAGATGCAAATTCTCTGCTGCTACAATACTCAGAACTAACCTGATGGTGGTCATCTTCACCACTGGAGAGAAGATCTCATCATAATCAACTCCCTTCTTCTGCTGAAATCCCTTGACCACTAAATGTGCTTTATACCGTTTAGAACCATCATGCTTATCTTTGACCCTGAAAACCCATTTATTCTGAAGAGTTTTCTTGTCTGGCGGAAGCTTTACAAGAACCCAAGTCTTGTTCTTGTCTAGTGAACTCATTTCTTCTTTCATTGCTCGTTCCCACTGGAACGAGTCCTTCCTCTTGACTGCTTCAGAGTAGCTCTCTGGTTCACCATTTTCTTTCAAGTGAATATAATTAACTGAGGGGCCAGTGCGACTGGGACTGTACCTGTCTGGCACTTCAGAAACTCTGGTGGATCTCCTGACCAAAGTATCAGTCTAGTCAGGCTGTTGTGGAGACTGTTCGTCTTCAGACTCTGAACTCCCACTGTCAGAAACTCCCACTGACTCTTCATTCTCACCATCTTTAGTCTCTGGTTCTGTGTCATCTTCAGATTTTGTTACGGGCTCTGTGACAGATTCTTTCTTCTGATTCTCAACACTAAACTCAATTGTTTTTTTCTAAACCTTTGACTTATCTAAGTTTCTGTCTTTGTATAACTCTTTTTTATTGAACTCAGCATGCTTGCTTCTGACTACATTTCTGCTTTCAAAATCCCAAAGCCTGTAACCCATTTGATCACCCCCATATCTAATGAAAATGTACTTCTTTGCTTTCGCATCCAACTTGTCATCTTCAGGGTTAATATCATAAGCACTACACCCGAAGATTCTCAGGTGATCATACTCAACTGCTTTGCCATTCCATTCTTCTTGAGGAAGCTTGAATCCCAACGGTACTAAGGGTCCACGATTGGTAAGATGCGCTGTTGTGTTAACTGCATCAGCCCAGAGCATCTTTGGGAGCCCTGCATTCAATCTCATACTTCTGGCTCTTTCACATAATGTTCTGTTCATCCTCTCTGCAACTCCATTCTGTTGTAGAGTTCCTGGAACTGTATTTATCATCTTGATCCCTCTATCAGCACAATAATCTGTAAACTCATTGCTGATATATTCACCACCGTTATCCGTTATCCGACTTCAAGCATTTCACCTTCGAATCAGTTTCAAGTTCAACAGCAGATTTCCATTTCTTAAAAGTATCGAAAACTTCAGATTTTTGTTTAAGAAAGTAAACCCATACCTTGCGTGTTGAATCATCTATGAAGGTCACAAAGTAACGAGAACCTCCAAGTGAAGCTACTGATGTCGGTCCATATACATCTGAGTGAATAAGCTACAATTTCTGAGCTTTCGATGCTCTCCCAGTCTTCACAAAAGTCATCTTCTTTTTTTTGCCTAAGATGCACGATTCATAAAATTCTGACTTGACCTTCTTCAACTCTAGAAGTTTTCCCCTGGCAATAAGCATCTTCATCCCCTTTTTACTCATGTGCCCGAGTCTTTGATGCCATAACTTTGTCTGACTCTGGTTACTCGATACTGCATTCACCCCATCAAGTGATGCTTCAACAATGTACAAACTACCTCTCTTCTTGCCTCTAGCAACTACCATACTGCCCTTAACAACTCTCCATTGTCCTCTACCAAAGTGAACATCATATCCCTTATTATCAAGCTGACCGATGGATATAAGCATCTTTTTCAAACCAGCAATGACCCGAACATTTTTCAAGGTCCAAATGGTTCCCAATGGAGTTTTAAGGTCTATGTCTCCAATTCCTGTAATATCAAGACTCTGATTATTAGCCAAACGAACTTTACCAAAGTTACCTGTTCACTGATTCTTCATCTTCTTCGTGCTAAAAGTAGCATGGAAAGACGCTCCTGAATCCATAATCCAGTCTTCAACAAAACTCTCGATACAGCAAATAAGAACATCCTCTGAATCTGAGGATGTAGTAGCATTCACCTCCTTTTTCTCTCTCGTAGGTTCAGAACACTGACTTCTGAAATGTCCAAACTCCTTACATTTCCAACACTGTATGTCTTTCCTTGGCTTTCTAGGCCTTGACTTGCTCTTGCGTTTTGACTTCGATCTACCCCTATTTCCTCCTCTATTATTACTTATCCCTCTTCCTTCAGTATTGAGCAACGAGCTTGATTCTCCATTGTTCCTTCTTCTGGAATCCTCGTTCAGTAACAAATCACGAACTCTTCCAAAATTCAGAGTCTCAACTGACCCTATGACTGCTGTGATTGTGCCTGACCAACTGTCAGGTAATGAGGATAACAATAGACAAGCCTGCAATTCATCATCTATCTTAAAGTTCACGGAAGACAAACGTGTCGAATGTGATTTAAACAAATTAATATGCTCAGTAACAGAACTTCCCTCTTTCATTCTGATGTTGGCTACCTCCCGTATCAGAAACACTTTATTTGCAAGAGACAGCTTCTCATACATATTGGACAAAGCTTCCATAATGCCACGCGCTGTGGTTTGCGCCGAATCGTTGACTGTTCTTTCTTGTCAAGATTCGTCTATGCAGTAGTTATAGTCTCAGGGAGAGGATCTAGTCAAGCATCTAACTCCTTCTGTATAAGCAAATCCTTGATTTGCATCTTCCACCAACCAAAGTTCTTCCCATCGAATTTCTCAACTTTGACTTTTCCTTCTTCAGACGTGATCTCTTCTGAATCTTGGACAACTAGCCAATGCCTTGAGATAAACCAACAAACAAAACAAAGAACAAGTCTTAATCCCTCTACCAGGGCCGGCTATGAGGAAGGGCGGAGAGGGCCGCCCTAGGCCCAATCTCGTAAAGGGCCCAAAATTTTTAAAAACATTTATATGTATATAATTTTTTGACATATTATCAGACGTTGATGTAGGAAGGGAGAACATTGTGAAGAATATAATCACCGCATTTCCAATTTTCCGGTGACCGGCGAGACCTGCAACTAACGTTGTGTCTCGGTGAGAATAGAAGAAAAAAGAAGATGACCAGCATTATTTTATGTATTTATTGGGTTAAAGGTAAATATAGACCAAAGGTAGGGTGACTAGCTAGTTGAGTATATTGGAGAGTGATTCACGTTTCAAGTCATATCAAAGTTGTAAATGTTTGCCTTTTCTTTTAAACTAGTAGTAACCACCCGCGCTCCGTGCGACTTTCGAATCGCAGATCGCATAATTGAAACGTCGACAGTTGCTTTCCCTGTCATGCATTGCGCGACTTCCATTACAATTTGCTTCCGTGAGTATGTTCATGTTTGTTGCGCCGTCGTAACAATTTATTTAAACATATAAGTACATGAATGATAGGCGCAAACGTTAGTAGGCTACATATACTTACCGTTTACACCTCTTGAGAACCCGATAAAAGGGATGACTATAGGTCAACATATGGATGTATGTGTAGGGTAATGGAACTTGAACACATACTTAGTAGCATGAAACAACATATTAACATATATGTAGCTGCTGAAAACAGAAGTTCAAAGACATTAGAAACCCAAATCCAAAAGTAGATTTACATTCATCAAAACTAACGTAATCAACGCATACATCAATTCAATGCAATGACTATATTACATATAAATCCTCTAGAAGCATATTCGCTAGAACCCCACCGGACGGTACGTATACATCACATCAACATTAGTCTTCGGATTATGGTTCAGGAGCAGTCAGTCTAACAATATATTAAACATGTAACAGTAAATGGCCTACCGGATGTTGATCGAAACCCTATACCGGTTGACCGCACGGTGCCACCAAAGAGTACCGCCACCATAATGATGGAAACGCCGTCGCGTGCCGGCGGCACCGTCGTCATCGACCTCTCCCTCTCGCTCAGTTCTTTCTCTCTCTCTCTCTCTCTCTCTCTCTCTCTCTCTAACGGGTTCTCAGCGTAATGTAGTCATCTCCACCTTTTACACTAATTATATAACAGATGACTGAAACTGTTACGTAACCGCAACCATTAACACCATCCGGTCACCGGACGGAAGGGTTTCACGGTGACGCTGTTGTGGCGGTGTGTAACAGTGGGGGTTTTATGAAGCGAGTAAAAGTAAAGAGAGAGAAGTTTTGGAAAGAGAGATGTATGTGATATGGCTTTGAAAACCCAACCATCACGTGAGCAGACAACATGTGTTGTACTAAATCTCTGGTGTTCAAATTTAAAAAAGTAGAACTTCTGTGTGCAAAGCAAAAAGTTAAAGAATTGTCATATTGTACCGACAGTTGTCCTTTAATAGTATATACTAATAATATCATATTATAAAATAACTTTATTATTTATTAATTAATTGACTCAAGGTTTTTTAAATATATGATCTATTGTCATTTTTTATGTTTTATATATAATGAGGAAAGTTTTTATCTTACAAATAGTCTTTAACGTGAGAAGTGAAGGAGAGTATTTATTTTTTAATTTTTTTTCCATATTATTAAGCATGTAATCTAAAAAAAATCTAGTGCAAAGTAATTACGTAATTACTCCCACGTAAACTACTGTAATTATTCTAATGAAGTAATTATGCTAAAAATCTAATTTTTTTTATATTACTCATCTAGAAAGTATGTTTAAGTAAATGAAAAAAAATGCCCCATTTACTTATCATGTTTAGTAGGTTAAATTCATCTGTATTTGATCTTTACTCTATATATAATAATAATTTATTAATTTATAATATTATATTCAAAAGCAAGTGTGAAGATCAAGAGACGGCCCTGCCCTCTACCTTGGCTTTCTACCAAAATAAATACCTTCTTTTGTCTTGAATGACACAAAAACTAAAAAAGAAACAAAATATAAATATTTTATTTCTTTTTCTTTGAACCTGCCACTAAAGTCACACAAAAAATAAAACACACGGGATTATTTTGTCCTTTTGTTTGTTTCTCCTTATTATTCCCTTCGACAAAGTAAACTGAAGAAAACAAAGAATCTGAGTTATGGCTCGACAACAGTGTAGGACTTCGGTGGAATCCTAATCGATTGATCAGGAAAGAGGGGCACAGATAGATATTCGGTTGGAGGGCTGACGCGACCAGAACCCTAACCAGAGGTAGGGCAGCGGCGACGGGGGTGGAGGAGGTTGGGTGTCGACAGAGGTGGGAGAACATACATGCACACGAACACAAGTATTTACATGGTTCGGTCTAAACTGACATACGTCCACGGGGCAACTGGGGTATTCTTATTATTGAGTGATACAAAAAGTTACAAGTACAAGAGGCATAAATTAGGGTTAAACCCTATGCTAATCTTTCTCAACAAGTTAATCATACTGGGCTTCAAAGACTAGGCCTATAGGTGGGCTGAAGGCAACATCTCCAACAATTCCAGCCACGCGTCATTAAATTTGTCGAAAACATTAGTAATTGGACGAAAAATAAAATAGCGGGGAAATTACAAATCTCATTCAATTGACATAGCAATTTCTAAAATAAATAACTAACTTCGAAAACCATCCACCATCTACAAAACAAACCTAATATTATGGTTCTTTTTACTGATCTCTTAAAAAACACAATAATCTACTATACAATGGCATCGAAGAAGAAATCAGGTATGTATATAACAAATGGTAAATGTATTGTGTGCAATTATTAGTTGCGTTTTACAATAAGAAATTAATGAACAAAATGGTTCTTAACAGGAATTGAATATGAGAGACGATCAAAGGAGAACAACTATCGACCTGCAAATACTTCGAAATCAGGTTTGCTATCAGTTGCTAAGTATCAATAATTGTGCTAGAGTTTTGATATTGTTATTTTGATTTCAAGTACGTGTATATTGTGTTTTAATTTGTGTGGTTTGGGATCATTTTGTTTCCCGCGTCAGAAATTATTACAACTTGCGTTTTAAATAATTATGAGGAATGATTAATAAGCCGTCATACTGTAGATATTTTTAGGTCATAATTAATTAACTAAAATGATGTTTGGACGTTTTCTATCAGTTGGATGTGTCACGCAAATAAAAAAGATAAAATATACTACTGTCACTAATCAAAAGCCTATAGTCTATGTATAAAACTTCTTTATAACTCAAGTACTAGTGAGAGGTCACTCCATTTAACTTGTGTTTTTCATCTATATAGTTTATTTGCTTTTTTTGAATTTTTTTTTTATTTTGAAATGGCAAGACGTTATGTCTCCCTAAGAGAATACCTAGATGAACTTGATGTTGTTGATGGTCTGTTTTTATTAAACAATGATGCCACTGTGGATGATCCTTTACCGACAGCCATTGTCGTTGAAAGATTAGAAGCATTCAAAAACATAAATGAAGTGAGGCAGGGTCAGAGACGTTATGGTTTGGTTTATCACCGTAGAAATAGAAACCATATAATCCATGATGAGGAAGAGAATGCTGAAGAACATGAAGAAAATGTGGATGTGCAAAATGAAGCAAATGTAGAAGTCGATAATAACATCCAAGAAAATGTTGATATTGCAGCGGAAGAAGGTGCGAACGACAACCAAGATGCAGATGTGATGTACACTCCCTCAGAAGTGTTAGCAATGCTTGGCGAGTGATTGTAACTGCCCTGTTCACATATTTTTAAATATTTTGTTAGTGATGCAATGCATGTACAAAAAATGTATATATATGAACCTATAAGGTAATGTGTATGTATGTTAAAACGCAAATGATGTTCATATATGTTTTTCTTTATTATATATAACTTGCGTTTTGTATGAAAAGAACTTGCGTTTGTTTGTGCCTGAATTTATAACATGTGTGTTGGTATTAGAATGCAATTGAATACCTTTTAATATTAATACTTGCGTTTGTATCTTGTACAACTTGCGTTTAATATATTCCTATTAAATTCTAGATGCTTCGAAATATGCTATTGTTTCGTTTGTACAAGCTGATGAATTTGAGCAACCAATAAGCACATTGATAAAGAAAAAACATGTAAAAAGGAAAAGGAAACAAGTTGTGGAATCAGAATCGTCTTATGAAGTTGTGGAGATAAAGAAGAAGCAAAACAACAAAATTAACCACTAAGAAACTTCAAAATAGCCTTCAAAAGTAACCCTTAAAACACTTCCATATTCTTCAGACCATCACTTCAAACACCAAAAAAATTGAATCATGTAGGAAAAGAAAGAATTATAAGAACTGTATACAAAAACAAAAATGAACAAACTGATCAAGAAAATTATGATTTAGATTTACGAACTGATGAATCGTGTTCGTAAAATTCTCAACCAGAAAAAAGAGAATGGAATTATTATTGTAGTAGAAGGCAAATACAACAAAAAAACATCAAAAGCATATCTGACCACCTTAAACAATTCCATAGCCTTCAAACACACAAAAAAAAAAATTAAAAGCAAGAACAGAATCAACTTAAACGCAAGCACAGATATAAACATATCTTCAATTGATCCTGAAAAAAAAAAAACAACAAAGTTAACCACTTAGAAACTTCAATAGTCTTCAAAATTAACCCTTAAAACACTTCCATATTCTTCAGATCATCACTTCAAACACCAAAAAAATTGAATCCTGTATAAAAAGAAAGAATTACAAGAACTATATACAAAAACAAAAATGAACGAACTGATTAAGACGATTATGATTTAGATTTACGAACTGATGGATCGTGTTCGTAAAGTTCACAATCAGAAAATAGAGAATGCAATCTAATTTAATTAGACCTTTTAACGCAGTGTTAGGGTTTTGGATTTTGTAATTTTTGATATTGAAATAGAGATAAAACGAATAGAACATAAATTGAAAAAATGCGAAAAAAGTCAATGATACCATCGATGATGGAAAATTAAATACGAGGTAATCATGGTAACCGCTTTCATGTGTATGGCTGTTATTCCTTCTTATACTTTGTACGCTAATATACTTTGTACAGTAAACTTTCTCATCTAAAAAATATTACAAATACCATTTTGAAGTGGTTAAACACTTTATATTATCAATAGTATAAAACTGTAAAGGCATAGTTTAGTATTTGATATATCATGTTGGAATCTGAGTTAATGGCCTATATTGTCAATATTATAAAACTGGAGAAGGCATCTATATCTATTTATATATAATAAATGAAAAGGGGAATGGCGTTAGATGAGACCTTCCTACATTTTGATTTCCCTCTAAAAGTCTTTTTCTTTCTCATGTGTATAGCACATGCACTTTCTCCCACAATTTTTAAACGTTAATAACTTTTATATACGACATTTTAAAAAAATTACACCAAATTAAGGAGCGTTTTATTATCATTCCAACAAGTACCATAGTGCTATACAAAAAACGAAAAAAAAAACAATTTTTTAAGTGGGTTTTTGTTCATGCAGAAAAAACACTATGTGTTGAGGTAATTCATTAATCATGTATAGCGAAGTCACTAATCATATTAAGATAGTATACATGTTTTTTAACCTACTATTACATATAAGAACCCACTAATTACATATATATTCATAGATATAGTCAGCTTGGTAAAAATCTAATTTCTTTTATTTTACGGCAACAAAGTTGATGACAGATCATTACTAATTAAATACGTAATGTGCATGGCTATTGGATTGTGTAACATTAAAAAAAAAGAAGTTTTGAAAGCATGTAAATATTGATACACATACAAGTTTCATCAACAATATGTTTATATATCTAACATATACCTTTCATATACAGTCTTAACTAGAAAAATACACGTAGAATTAGAAGTATGTTTTATGAGTTATCGAGTGTTGATACTATACAAAATTTATTTTTTTTAGAAAAAACATCCTATTCCTTTTACGGTACACACATTTTGTCATTTCATATTAGATTTGTCTATCATGATAACAGGATAATCTAGTAGTTTTGTATTTGATATATCAATTCGGAATTTGAGTTAATAGGCATTCCAAGTGGTAATTTCTAACAACAAAAGACTATAAGGGCATGTGTAGTGGGCGTTATGAGGGGCTCCATGTGAATTTATAGCGCCCCATAGCGCCCTTTACACCGCCCCCTTAGGCGCTATGGGGGCTTCATGGAGAAGAGCTTTATGTACATAACGAGAGTTATCCAAAAGAAAACCAATTTTATAATATTATTTTTAATCAATTTCTACATCCCCTTCTTCTACATCCAATAGGACTGGAAATTTTGTATATGAACACGATTACCTGACACGAACCTGAACGATCTTAACAGGTACAGGTATGGCCTTAATAGGTTTCGTGTCCTAAACAGGTAGACACAAATTTACCTGTTAATTTTAGTGTCTTAACAGGTAACATACATGTTTACCCTGCAGGTACCTATTAATACCTGTTTAGAATTTATTTAAAAATAATAATATATTTAAAAAGCTTTTCATTTTACAGCCCTCATATCCATACTTTACCCAAACCTTTTAACCCTAAATCCCTTTTCACTCCAAAAAGTTTTTATCTCCACCCCTACTCCATCTACCATCGCCGCCTCCTCCTCCACCTCCACTCCACCGCCTCCTCATCCTCCACCACCTCCATTTCCATTTTATTATTTGTTAAGGCTTTTTATTTATATAATATAAAACATGATGTAAAGCATACTTCTACATTCTGTTCGTAGATCCACAAAACCATCACACTCTGTTCGTGGATCTTGAATCATCGTTGCAATTGTTATAGGAGTATTAATTGGATATGTTTTAGCTGTTTTATACCAAAACAAATTACAAGAATACTCAAAAGATTTTAGTTATTCTTGTGATTTTAGTTTTATATTATATTATGACGACTGGGTTTGTGGAACACGTTTTCACACTTTACACAATTTGTTTTTCAATTTATTATTGTAATATTGTTTTGCATTTGTTCACCGTTATTTCTTTGTCTTACATTAGCCATTGCTGTAGTGTTGGATCCTATATATAAATTGCATTTTATTGATTGGAGTTATTCACAAGTATATGGAGAACAAAGCTTGGAATATGAAAATGTTGATCAGGTTTTGCAATCTACTTTTAATGAATATGTGTTGTTAAATGTGGGTGATGGTTTATCTACAACCTTAAATACCATAAGTAGTTCAAATGCTAGCAATGAGGTTGATGATAAAAGGGTTGATTCAACATGTGTCTATTGAGTTAGAGCAAGACTTAGGGTAATTTATTTGTTTGTTAATGTTAGGATTAAGTGGCGCAGCGGAATAGCTTATTCACAACGAACACGCAATAACAACTGAGAAAATATAAAGCAGCACGGGAACACGAGAATTTTACGTGGTTCGGTTCCAGTGGGGAACCTACGTCCACGAGCTGCAACGAGGGATATTTTATTAAGCTCTGACAACTATTACAACCACATAGACAGGATATATATATATATATATATATATATATATATAGAGAGAGAGAGAGAGAGAGAGACTAATCTAGGGTTTAGGCTTGGTGAGCAAGAAAACCTATATGGGCTTCCTAAGCATCCAATAAAACAAGCCCGATAGCAATACCTAGCCCAATGACATCACACCCAACAATCTCCCACTTGAAGGCCTTGCGATAAACACCAAGTCCACCAACAACCACAAAGCAATCCATGTCTTCAGTAATCCGTAAAGTTCAAACACACACAAGAATAGAAGTCTTCCAGGTCCAACTCCCAAGAACAAACCAAACTTCAAATCATGTATCCCCAATTAACCTAGTTACAGCCGGCCAATCATCATCAATAAACAGAAAGGCTCGTTGAAGCCCCAGATGGCTTCAACCCGGTCTCAAAAGACCCTGTCTTCACATCCTCAATCCCAACTGATTCCCATAAACACAAACCATCAGAAACAGGGATTCTCAGAGGAACACTCCCCACTAGCAGAAACTTCTCAAGAGAGATTTCATTCAGAAACCTGGTCTTCTGAATCCAACATCGATTTCCAGATGGTGTTGGAACAGTCCCCATGCTCCCACTACTACAAAAATCCCGTACATGTTCAGATCTCCGAATACGCCCAAGCGGATTGCTTGAAGTCCCAGAGTCCTTTTCTGCAAACTGGACTCGTTTAACTGTCGAATCAGCGAGCCCGACTTTAGCGTTCGTCTTAACAGGGGCGGTCACTTCCCCAGACGAAATAGGCACCATATACAATGACCCCTTCTTGAAACCGTTAGCAACTACGAGATTACCTTTAACGACCTTCCACTTTCCACCACCAAACTTAACGTCCAAACCTTGTTCATCCAACTGCCCAACGGAGATCAACTTTATTTCAAGCCTTGGAATAACCCTGATGTTACACAAACTCCATGTAGTGCCCAAAGTAGTAACCAGATCCAAACCTCCCATGCCAGTCACATCAAGAATTTCACCGTTTCCTAGCCTAACCTTGCCAAAATTGCCTTTTTTAATATTCCGCATGCCATCATTGCTATGGGTAGCATGGAATGATGCACCGGAATCCATGACCCAGGATTCCACACTACTTTCAACACACAGTATCAAAGCGCCATCATCAGAATCGCTTACCGCAACAGTGGTCAATCCACTAGAATTCTTCGATCCTCCGTCAGAATTCTTGTTCGGACATTCATTCCTATAAAGTCCCTTCTCATTGCAGTCCCAACAATGCACACTCGGACGAGCCCTAGACGAGATCATGCCCCGACCCTTGCTGCTCCCACTGTTTCAACTATTTCCCTTTCCTCTGCCAACATGTAACATCTCCGAAGAAGGCCCTTTAGTATTCCTGCGGCGAACATCCTCACCTAATACCAAATCCCGGATCTTTTCAAATGTTAACTTGTCAGGCCCCATTGAGTTAGTGACAGCAGTCACCGTCCTAGACCAACTATCAGGCACTGAAGATAGCAAAATCACAGCTTTAGTCTCATCCTCGAATTTCATTCCCACAGAAGACAATCTGGACAGAAGAGAATTCAAATTATTTATGTGCTCGGTCACTGAGCTTCCTTATTTCATTCTCATCGTGAACAACTCTCTCATCAAGAACATTTTGTTAGCTGCAGACGGTTTTTCATACATGTTCAACAGAGCCAACATCATACCACGAGCCGTGGTTTCAGACATGATGTTAAATGCAACGCTCCGCGTCAACGACAATGTAATAACACCTCTAGCTTTCTTGTCCTTGGCATTCCACAGAGCTTCTTCAGCTTCATTCATTTTCTCCGATTTTTCTTCTAGTACCATATCCATGTCTTTTTGACCCAACCATGCATCGATCTACATTTTCCACCAGCTAAAATCCGAATCGTCAAACTTTTCAATCACCAATTTTCCGTCTTCGCCCATAATGAAAACTAAAAATAGACCAAAGTTACCCAGCTCCAAAGTTGATAATAACCCATCAAAAACAGACAAACAAACCAATCTTGAACAACCCGAATAATAACTCAAAACTTGAACACCTAAAGCCCGAACAACAACCCAAACAAACCTTAATTAGAAAACAAGAACGAGTGAACCTGTCTCTCTTAATCATGGCTAAAAAAGTTTGTAAACGGCACGTTCCCAACATCGTCAAAATTAACGGTGTCGATTCAATTGGTCTAACCCGGTACTATATCGATATTTCATTGGTCAATTTCGAATAAAAGATCTGGCGGCTCTTAAGGTTTATCGCAAACCCTAACCTCCAATCTTCAAAACAGAATAAACACCTCTGCGAATCCTTACGTGAATCTAATGAGTCGTAGCTCTGATACCACTTGTTAGGATTAAGTGGCGCAGCGAAATAACATATTCACAACGAACTCGCAATAACAAACGAGAAAATATAAAGCACGACACACGAACACGAGAATTTTACGTGGTCTGGTTCTAGTGGGGAACCTATGTCCACGGGTTGCAACTAGAGATATATTATTAAGCACTGGCAACTATTACAATTACATAGACATGATATATATAGAAACTAATCTAGGGTTTAGGCTTGGTGAGCAAGAAAACCTAAATGGGCTTCCTAAACATCCGATAAAACAAGCCCGATAGCAATACCTAGCCAAAGGACTTCACACCCAATAGTTAATATATTTTTTATATATTGTCTTTTGGTTATTGACTTACTAATGTTTTATTATTTGTTTTTAGGACTTAGATTAGTTTCAAAGTAAAGATTTTACAGTTAACAAAAAGTCCGAAGAGCAATTGTATTTGGAGGAGTCAAGAGTTGATACGAACTTGGAATTTGATGTGTTGGCCTTTTGGAAAGCCAACGAGTTTAGATATCCCACACTTGCAAGGATGGCAAGAGACTTTTTGACAATTCCAGTATCTAGTGTCGCATCGGAGTCAACATTCAATGCAAGTGGAAGAGTACTTAATGAGCATCGAAGTTCACTTGGTAAAGATACAATTGAGGCTCTAATATGCATAAAAGATTGGTTATATGGAGATTATTGTAATGTACCTTACCCTTTATTTTTATAAGTTCTTTTTATTAACCGACCTAGTTTACATATATTTAGAAAGGATTGATTCTCAGCATAATGGTATTATATTGTATTGATTATGTTTCCTTGTTAGCTGATAGGCCTATTATGTATTCTCCCCTATTTAAAGGGATGTTTGTTTAACAGAATGATCAAGAAATAAAACTAGTTTCATGGTATCAGAGTCGAAGCTCTGAATACCCTATCACCTATCTTCTTCTTTTTTCTGTTTGGTTTCGACCACCTGTAGGTTTCGATCTGCAGCCTGTTCTTGTTGCCCTTCTTTTCTGCTGACATACTCTAACACCCTGCAGCCCTGTTTTTGCTTCATTTCACTGCCTAAACCCTAGCACAGCCACCGCCGAAACCTCTGTTCATACACCTCAGCCGATTACAATCATGACCAAGCCAGATGAACCTGCACCCTCCAACCCCAAACCGGTCATCCAGCCCCTCTACCCTGCCTATTCAGGTGTTGTTTGTTTTTTGCTCAGAAGCACTTCTGACCTCTTTTGTCTGCACCACGCAGACGCGCGCAGACGTTTGGGGTCTGCAGATTGTTTGTTTTTTGGAAGACCTTTCACTCAAAAAGGTCTTCCTGACCTCTTCTTGGTGCAGACTTGTTCCAAAATCTTCTAAGGTCTTCAAAGGTCTTCTCCACTTCTCTTCTCACCCACCACCACCACCACCACCACCACGGTACACCACCACCTACCACCTTCCACCACCACCACCACCACGGTCCACCACCACCCATCATCGCCACCACCACCACCATGGTCCACTACCACTAGCCACCACCACGGTCCACCACCACCACCGTTCACCACTACCATGGTCCACCACCATCACCACCGTCCACCACCACCCACCACCACCACCACCGTCCACCACCACCCACCACCACCACCACCGTCCACTACCACCACCGTCCACTACCACCACCACCACCGTTCACCACCACCATGGTCCACCACCACCCACCACCACCACCACGGTCTACTACCACCACCCACCACCACCGTCTACCACCACCACCAACCACGGTCCACCGCCACCGTCCACCACCACCTACCACGGTCCACTACCACCACCGTCCACCACTATCCACCACCGACGTCCACCACAATTCACCACCACCATGGTCCACCACCACCACCAGACTGTTGTAAAAATCAGTTTATTTAAATTTCAGTTTATTTTAGCAGCCTACAGACATTAACAAACAAACAGTCTTCTTCTTGCAGACTGCAGACCTTTGGTCCACCTCTTCTCCCGCAGATGTCTGCAGATGTGGTCCGCAGACTGCAAACATTTTCCTGCAGAAAAAACAAACAGCACCTCAGTCTCTAACATCCAGTCCAAGATCCGCATTCTTGATGGAACCAAAGTAACTTATACATCTTGGGTTAAGTTATTTAAATTCCACGCGATTGCGTACAAACTCTTAAACCACATTGATGACACACCCAAACCCAACCCCACTGATCCAGATTATGAGGCGTGGAAAGAGCTTGATACTCTTGTATCCCAGTGGATATTCAGTGCCGTGTCTGAAAATCTCCTCGGCAAGGTACTTGACATGGAAGCCTCGGCGAGAGAAACTTGGCTCTGGCTGGAAAAGCACTTTTGCAGCAATAAACAGGCTAAGGCAGGAGCCTTGGAAACCCAGTTTGTCAACCTCACACTTTCTGCATGTTCATCTGTGGATGACTACTGTCAACAGCTTAAAGACTTGGCAAACCAACTCGCTGATGTGGATCACCCAGTCACTGAATCTCGTATGGTGTTACAGCTTGTTCGTGGATTCTCTCAAGAATTCGATACCACAGCTCAGTTGATACATGCCCAAAACGCTGATTCGGACCTTGCACGGACCATGTTGCATGATGAAGTCATTCGCCAGGAAGCCCGTAAACAACAAACCACCTCGGTTCTTGTCACCCAAAACAAACCGGCTGATACCAATAACAATCAGCAGCATCATCAGCCCTCGGCTGATTCCCAAGCGCACTACCATCATCAGCAACAGCAGTAGTTTAACCGTATCGGGAGCAGGGGCCGCAATCAGAATTGTAGAGGCCGTAATCAGAACAGTAGAGAACAGGGATATTGTGGATCCGACTCCTCCAATTGGGCTTTTCAAAACCCTATGGGTCACCTGTCTTATCCTCAATGGGCTTGGTGGAACACTCCACCATGCCCCTACCCGACCTAACAATCTTAGTGGCCCAACCCCAGTACTGCTCCATCAGCCAACTACCTGGGATATCCACACCCAGCAGGCTACGGCTCGTCACCAGGTACGCCTACAAATTTTGATGCATTACGTCCTTAGATATTAGCGATGCTTTCAACTCCATGAACCTCACTTACATGGATCCTAATACTATCATGGACACTGGTGTAGAAGGACACGT
The DNA here is from genome assembly GCA_028751855.1 of Ambrosia trifida. NCBI lineage: Eukaryota > Viridiplantae > Streptophyta > Magnoliopsida > Asterales > Asteraceae > Ambrosia > Ambrosia trifida. Next base: position 54,296,575 of record CM054123.1, on the reverse strand, counting down.
TGCTGAAAACCGAGGTATGATTTCTATCCCTGATCAATATCCTGTTCACACTAAACTCTTGGTTGGCAATGGTCAATGTTTACCAATTAAAGGATCTGGCATGGTTTTTCTTCCCATCCTTAACCGAACCTACATCTTACCAAACATACTTTATAGCCCTCACATTATTAAAAATCTTGTTTTCGTTCGTCCTTTCACTCGTGATAATAATGTCTTAGTTAAATTTGACCCGTTTGGTTTTTCTTTGAAGGACCTACGAACTGGATGACTCCTTTCCTGCCACAATAGCACGGGAAATCTCTACCCAATCACACCACCAACTCTTCCGCCAAAAGCCTGCTTTCTAGCTATCACCACTCAACCTTGGCATGAGCGTCTAGGACATCCAAGGACTCAAGTTCTAGACATTCTTAGCAAACGTTCTGGTTTTTTTATGTAATCACAATAAGGGTTCCAATTTATGTCATTCTTGCACTTTATCTAATAGTAAACATTTATCGTTTTATGAATCTAATTCTTTTACGTTTACGCCTTTTGACATAATACATTGTGATCTATGGACATCGCCAGTCGTTAGTAAAACTGGTTATAAATATTACATGGTCTTAATAGATATTTTTTCCCACTTTGTTTAGGTTTACCCTCGCAAATACAAATCTGAGACATTCCCAACCTTTGCCAAATTTCACCGTATGATTGCCACCCAATTCAACCGTAATATTAAAACATTCCAATGTGACTTGGGTAGGGAATTTGATAATAATTCATTTAAGAGTTTTGCCCATCAACATGGCCTTCTGTTCCGTTTATCTTGTCCGCAAACCTCTTCCCAAAACGGACGAGCCGAACGGATGATTCTTCGTTTAAATGACACCATCCGCTCATTGCTCATTCATGCCAATCTCCCACCCTCGTTTTGGGTGGAAGCTCTTCATACCGTCACATATCTTCACAATATTTTACCCACAAAATGTCTCAACTTTTTTACCCCTACATTCGCCCTTTATCTTCACCACTCGACTTACGAACAACTTCGTGTGTTTGGGTGTGCATGCTACCCAAACACCTCCGCCACCCAACCTCACAAATTACAAACCCATCTGTCCGTTGTATTTTCCTCGGATATCCCCCCGATTTCCGAAGATACCGGTGTTTCGACCCCACCACCGGTAAAGTTTCTTTCTCTCGTCATGTTACCTTTGACGAGAACGTTTTTCCATTTACCCTAAACACACTATCCACATCCTACTCCTTTCTAGGCGATCCACCCCCCCCCCCCCCCCCGGGGGTTATACTTCTTCACTTCCTCCTCCCAAGTCCTGACCACCTACACTTCACACCACCTCCCCATACCAACAACACTACACCCGCCGACCGAAACCACCTGCCACAGCTGCAAATCAGCAGCATTCTACGGCTTGTGCAGCCACTACTGTTGTCCCGGCTGCCCATCAGCGGCATTCTGCAGCTTCTGCAGCCAATGCCACCTCTCAGCCGGTTGCTACAGCTTCCGCTACTCATACTGTTGGTGGTGAAAATCCTCAGGATGATTTTACCTCATATTCTTAGTGTAGCATCCTCAGGATGCTGAAGGGCCTAACAGACTTCAGGATGTAACTATACTTTAGCATGTGCACATCCTAAGGATGGACTAACGAATTATCTTTCAATGACATAATTGCAGGTACGACTAAGCTATAACATGGATTTATAACTCTTCTCCAACGTCTATATTTCAACATTCAGTCAAAGAAATCAAGGATGATGATGTTATGCTTGCAAACCAAGTCCAAGCTCGAAGAGAAAGTCAAACTTGTAACTGACTTGCATTAAATATAGGTGAAGAAGGGGAAACAGCCATATAACGACTATATTCAGTTGAAACCACTTAACGTTCACCTGAAAAAGTCTTGAAGACCAGCGGATTACATGGGATCTTATATTTACTTTCATGTATTATAAATAAGGGGATGATTGACGAGGATAGGACACCCGAGAATCACTTGAACAACACATACACTCTGCTGCTCAGAATACTCTCACACTTAGCACAAACTTTGTAATCTTAGTACACTCGTCGCTCATTCATCCAAAGTTGTACTTATTTTTACCTTATGAATATTAACAAACAAGGCAGGGGCCTAGTCTCCTCCCGAGGTTTTGTGCCGGCGATCAACAACTGATCAAGGGCTTTCCTCGTATATCGAGTGTTGTTCTTTGTTTACTTGCACTTTATTTACATATTTCTCAATTCTGCCATATAGTTACTTCCTCATGATATAACTGTCCATCCTCAACTTTACCTTAACCATCCCGAGCATAGTTGTCATATTATTGTTCATTTGTTATTATAAGTCACCATCTTGAAAATAACACTGAGTTTTTACTATACTAGCACTCTACCCCACTTTTACTAATTTGGAAAACAAGATTATTTTTACTAAGTAATTTTTTACCAAAAAAATTTGGCGCCCACCATGGGGCAAGTGGTGCTATTTTAACAAAAAACTTTGTTAAAACGTTTTCTCATTTAGTTCATTTTTCAGATCTTGACAACTATGTCTTCCTCACAAAAATATGTTTCCTCGTCCATGCCATCTTCAACCTCTACCAGAAATGCAGCACTGCCACCCCCACCTGCATTCCCAAAAAGTTCTACTTCTCAAATTCCACCTAGACCAGTAATGGGGACATCTGGATCCACTCCTCCTGTTTTTTGTGTCAAATGATGAACTCCTTTCCATGTTTGCATTGATGAAGGATCAAATACAGAAACAACAAGACACAAACGGATGCTGATAAGGGAGATACAATCTCTCAAAACATCCTCAAGGAGGCCAACTGAGGACATGGGGACACCATTACAACCTAGGGTGTTAGAGGCTGACAATCCTTAAACCGCTTGTAGGCAACACCTGCCTGAACCGGAGGAGCAGTAACACCCATGAAAGTCTGCTGGGCAGCCTGAAAAGCAGCTAGTGCAACGCCCAACTGTTGCTGCATCATCTCATTGAGCTCATCATACGTCAAGGTGATGTTACTACCACCTCTACCCCCACCAGTGCGGCCTCCACGTCGTCCCTCAGTGCGTCCTGACATCTTCTGAGAAGGAACAAGAAACATATACTCAGACCCATCACCAACGCTAAACCAAGAGAATATGAAAAGCCTAGGATCGGGTTCGAACGTGACCATTAATCCCAACACGAGATCCACCAAGTCTTCCATGCATTTCAACTTATGATTTCGTGTGCACCCGAAATGATAAATTGCTCCACATGGTCCTCAAGGCGTGCCCCGAGCTCGAACCTCAAGTCACCCGGTACCCGCATCTTAGAAAGATACAACCAACTCAAAAGATCAACAAATATGTTCCCTTGACTGCAAACCCGAAGAAGAAGATAAATGAAGCTAGGAATAACCAAGAATGAGATAGGTAATGTGACACTGTGTGGTAAGGATACCGACACCCCGACAAGGTTAATATGTTTACCAAAAGACACGACTCAAATGTATGTGACCGTCTAGTGTGTGAGACTCGGCTATAGTCTATGTTGGATCAGTTTGCTCTTGTTTGCTAAGTAAGAACTTGCTATCTTGACACTTAAGTGTTTAGCAAGTCCTTGTAAATCAGATTATAAGCACAGCGGAATGTTATAAGTTAAAGCAACACTTTTTATGCAAAGGCAGAGTTGTAACTCCCCCTTGATGTTTGAAACAAGATAAATGACAAAGTATTTATTATGAATCTAAGTTGTAAATGAGAGTTAGATACTTAGCAAGATTCACAATAAATACAGAAATGGAATATAACAATGAGAGTGTTTGAAGGATTTTTCTGTTAAAAATCAATGTCTAAAATAGAAGGTTGAAGCCTTCTATTTATAGACGATTACATGCATGTATCTTGCCTAAAAAGCAAGCACAGAAAGTCCAGTTACAAGTTGCACAAGTTGCAACATTGAAAGAAACAAATAAAGCTAAAAGTAATATTAAACAACAAACTACTGATGCAAAAGGGCGGTGGCAAATATCTTCTGCTAAGTGCTGATGAAGGATAACTACTGAAGAGTAGTTTTGTCTTCAGTACTTCTGAAGTGAACTTGTCTGGTTTGGACTTCAGAACTTCTGCAACTTCAGCACTTCTTCATATCTTCTAATCAGCAGTTTCTTGTCTTCTATTCAGTACTTCTATACTTAGCCAAAAATGACAGAAGTGAATTAGACTAAGGTTTACAAAAGTGGTTTCACCAATCCTCTTTGTCCTAACAATCTCCCCCTGGATTGATGAAGCCAAAACCTTACTAATTCCTTATGTATTTCTTCTGTCTTGAACAATCTTCCATATCTCTTTGTACATGGTGTTCTTGAGCTGGTTGTACAGATCATCAGACAGAGATCCTCTCTGTGGGTCTAGATGTTGAATTGTGAGCAGGTCTTGTGTTGACAGTTTCTTCAGATCACTGATCTTCTTGTAAGCCCTGCTTGAGAAGTCTCTTCTTGTCAACAGTACTGAGTTGTTATCAGTAAGTGACCATCTGATGATAGGGATCTTTGACTTGTTAAAGTCAGAAGAATAGGGAACCAGACTTGTCCCTTGGGTTGATGGTCCTGAGTGCTGGATGTCTTCAGTTTCAGATAGCCTCAGGTGGGATTCTCTTCCTTGTTGATGTTGTTGCATACCAGGCATCTGAACAGTTGGGAGATGGTGTTCAGTCACTACTTTGGTATGCATCTTTTCTGTGATTGTCTTTTGTATTTGATAAGCAAAAGTGGAAGGATCCCTGAACTGTGTTAACAGAGGTTTCTCCTCAATGTCAAAATCTGAATGGACTATTGAGCTTCCCTCAAGTAGTACCATTTTGAAATCAGTTTTGACATTGTCCTCTGCCTTCTTCTTCTGAGCAGCAGATCTTCTAGATGCACCAGAAGTTCTAACTACTGATCTTGAAGGATCAGCAGTTTGAAACTTCTCAGGATTTGCAGCCTTGGCAGCCAAGTATTTTCTATATGTATCCATTAGTCTTTCTTCTTTCCATCTGGATACAGAGGCTTTTGAACCATATCCTTCTGCTACTAGCTCTTCTATTATCTGGGCTCTCTTGGCCTTTCCATCTTTGCTTGTGGCCATTTTGTCTGCAAGCAGTTGTGCTCTTCTTGTCAGCTCTTGCATAGAGAGTCCTTTGAGTGTAAAGGCTTTGGTTTTGCTGTTCTTGGTAATATAAGACACCAGTTGTTGTCTTTTATCCTGTTCAGCAATCTCATCAAGGCTAGCCTGCCTTTGTAGTTCAGCTGCATAAGCCTGAAGTTTTTCTTCATGGCTTAAGTCCAAATCATCCCTTTCTTCCAGAGATTTCCAAATCTGATCTTCTCTGGCCTTCTTGTTGGCTGCAATTAAACTCTTCTCTAATAGTTCAGCTGAATGAGAGATGGGAGAAGGGTTTAATACAGTCATTGTTGTAACAGATGTAGGCCTGATGGGATCAGATGTTGGTTGAGTGGGAGCAGTGGTTCTGGAAGGTTCAGTTGTTTGAGGTTGGGAAGTGTTGACTTCTGATGTGCTGACAACTGCTGATGGTTTGTCAGCTACTAAAGGATTGTCTTCAGTACTTTCTGATTCTTCATCAGAAGTTTGGTCATCAGAAGTTTCTTCATTACACCTTAGGGAATCATCAGAACTTTGGGTCTCATCTTCTTTCTCAGCAGCTTCAATTTCTTCAATAGAGACACCAAACTGTTTGGCCAATTTTTCTTTCCTGGCCTGATCTTTCTGATCTCTTTCAAGGAGTGCTACTCGTGCCTTTATTCTGGCTTGGAATGACTCCTTAGGTTCCCTGATCTTCTCCCCCTTTTTGGATTCATCAATTCTAACCCTTGAAGCAGAGGGTTGGGAGAAGTGTCCTTGAAGATGAGCAATCTGTTGACTGTTGAAGTCTATTTTGTTTGACAGATCGTTCATCTTGGTCTTGATCACTCCAAATTGGTTCTTGATTGACAGCTCCAAGTCAGCTGTATATGTTTGGAAGTGATTTCTGATGAGTGTGTTCATCATGTGGTACAGGGGACCCTCTGGGCTGCATAGCTGGTTCAGGTCTATGCTTGTTTGCCCAGGGAATTGGGTAGGCATTTGCTGTGAAGGGGGTGTTTTTGGGAGATCCTCATGTTGTACAGAGGATGCCACTCTAGGGGTTTTAGGGATTGAGTGGACTTTAACCTGTGCAGAGGTGACTGGCTTCTTGAGCCTGGATACCTTTGCAGCAGGACCTTCAGAAAGTGCCGTCAATTCAGTAGTTGGAGTTTTTGAAACATCATCCAAATTAATGGAATCATCTGTATCCCTGATGTTGCCCTCAGAGAGGACTGTCTCAGTTAAATCATGAGCTGAGCCCAACTCAGTTCTCTCATGAACCTCTGTTTCTTGGTACTGAGGATTTCCTACTTCAGGCATTAAGCCTTCATCAGTAGTTGCCACATCTGAGGTCTTAGCTATGTTACTTCTGTCCTCAGATCCACCACTGGGTGGTAACTGAGTAGTAGCAGCCTCAGATGCCCCAAGAGTCTCTAAATTTGGGCTTAAAGACTCTGGTCCACCCTCATCTCTTGGGATAGGGCTAATGATGTCCACATCCATGTCTAAAGTAGTAGTTGTGTCCCCTCTTTGTTGTGGTTGATGGGGACTGACATGATCAGATGGGACATTCTCTCTTAGCCCAGAGAGAAGTTTGGCAATTTCAATTGCCTCTTGTTCAGAAATTTGTGGGGAAGGTTCAGTAGTTTGGGCAATAGTTTGTTGTTCAGCAGTTTCAAAAGAAGAGTGTGTTTGATATGTTTTTCTAAGTCTTTTTCTTTTGAAATGAACAGATATGGGTGCTCTTGGTGGGGTTTGAGATGGATGAGACTGAAAGGGTGTTTCAGTCTCAACAGTTTGAAGAGCAGAATGCTCAAGAGCATGTTCAGGCATCTCAACCTCCTGAACAGCTTTTCTTTTGGGTTGGTGGGTTACAGTTTTTGTTGGCTTGGGCTTTTTGGCTTTTGGTGGTGTGGGTGTGGAAGATGTGGGCTTCAGGGGGACTTGTTGTTGTTCTCCCTGATCATCTTCTGGCCAGGCAGCCGGTTTGTTCAGTATTGAGTATGCTTGTGATGTTAAAGGGTTTAAAGTTGAAATTTTTCCCACAAGCACCTCATTACCCAGTTCCCCTATTATGCATTGCATAATGAACCTTGGGTACAACAAAAACTTTTTCTTGGTATTATTGTGATGTAACACCAACTCATGGAAAAACAGTTTTGATGCCCTGAATTTGGTTTCATTCACAATGGAATGAAATATTGGTTGAAAAGTGGAGGGCATCTGGTCATATGACCCTGTTTTTGGACTCAAACACATAATTATATAATGAAACAAAAGTTTGTATTTTGGTTCAAAATATTTTTTGAATATTGTTGCATGGGAGAGAGTACCTTGATAACCACACTCAGTCATGGTTAGATGAATATCTTTGTTAGCAACATGGTCAGGGGCAGCTACATCGTCCAGACCCAGGCTTGTTGCTAGTGTGGCTGGTGTGATGGTCAGTTGTTTCCCTTTTATCTTTGAGTTGAGGGAAATGACCTCACCACCCATTGTAACCGTCTCAGCATTTGCCCAGAACTCATTCAGAGTTTCAGTGTGAATTGGTGGGTTAATTGTGAGAGCAGTAAAGTATTGGGATTTGACGACAAGATCAATGATCTCATCGTATTGGGACCAGCCTTCTTGTTTTTCAAGAAAAGCTCTTTGATTGTGTCCCTGTTTTAGAACTAGATCCATTGTGGTTTGGGTGTTTGATCGAACAGTGAATTTTCAGGTATAGGTTTTGAGAGAGTTTTGAGAGAGAAGGAGGGATATTTTTGTGAGTTTAAAAGGATAAGTGTGTGAAAAAGGTATTTATTAGGAGTTTTAACCGCTTGAATCTTCTTTATTAGAAGTTTTAAAACCGCCTTTGGTTAAAAATCTCTTTATCAGAGGTTTTAAACTTATTAGGTCAAACCTCTGATGATGGGAAAAGTCTGATTTGTCCTTTTGACTTAAACTGCTGATGAAGGATTACTTCATCAGTAGTTCCCATTTTCTCTTCAGCAGTTTTAACATCTGATGAGAAATGTTTTCATAAATACTTTATTCATAACTTCTGAAGTTTATTTTATCAGAAGTTACACACTTTTTCAGAAAGTTATCCCTATACTGATGATTTTTGTTCATCAGTAGTTTCTCTCAAACTGTTTTTGTTTTTCAGAAGTTTTGTTTCAGACTTTTGACATTTGTAAGTGAAAACCAGAAAAAAGATGGAAAAGGTTAATTTGAAATCCACCAAGGTAAACAGGATGGAATCAGGGGTGGAAAAAGGAAAAATAAATTTTTCATTTTGATTCCACCATGGTAAACAGGATGGAATCAAGGATGGAAAAAGGAAAAAGAAAAATTTTGATGCATATCAGTAGTGATTGATGTAGAAGTTTGCTGTAGAGTTGGGTAGAATCAAGTGTTAACTTGGATTCTAACTGATATGCAGAAAAAAAAATAAAATAAACACTTACAAATTTAGCATTCCAAGCATGGAAACTAACTTCTGAAATGTTGATGTGTCAAGGGGCTTAGTGAAGATGTCAGCTATCTGATTAGCTGTTGCTACATGCTTCACCTCAATCTTGCCTTTTTCATAGCAATCTCTTATGAAATGGTACCTGATCTCAATATGTTTAGTTTTTGAGAACTGTACCGGATTTTGAATGATGCTAATGGCAGATTTGCTGTCTACAAACAAAGGTGTCTTGGTCTCTTTGATTCCATAATCAAGAAGTTGATATTGGAGCCATTGTATCTGTGATGTACAACTTGCAGCTGCAATGTATTCAGCTTCAGCAGTTGAAGTTGCAACAGATGTTTGCTTCTTTGATTGCCAGGACACTAGACAGTTACCCAGGAATTGACAACCACCAGATGTTGACTTTCTTGTCATCTTACACCCTGCATAGTCACTATCTGAAAATGCTGATAACTTGGTATTGCTTGAAGCAGGATACCAGATTCCCAGCGTTGGAGTTCCTTTCAGATATCTAAAAATTCTTTTGACTGCAATAAGGTGTGATTCCCTTGGTGCTGATTGATATCTAGCACAGACACATGTTGAAAACATAATATCTGGTCTAGAAGCAGTTAAGTATAAAAGGGAACCTATCATGCATCTGTACATGGTTTGATCAACCTGTTTTCCTTGATCATCTGGTTCAACTTGTGTGATAGGTGTCATGGGAGTGGAACATGATTTACAGTCATTTAAAGAAAATTTGTTCAATAATTCTTTAACATATTTTGATTGATGTATAAAAGTTCCATTTGTTTGTTGTTTGATCTGCAGTCCTAGAAAGTACTGCAGTTCTCCCATGGTACTCATCTCAAATTTTGATTGCATGAGTTTCTTAAAATCATCACACAATTTTGTGTTTGTTGAACCAAAGATGATATCATCAACATAAATTTGAACAAGTAAGACATGATTTCCAACATGTTTAATGAAAAGTGTTTTATCAATGGCACCTCTTGTAAAGTTATTTTTGAGTAAAAAGGTGGAGAGTGTATCATACCAGGCTCTTGGAGCCTGTTTGAGCCCATAAAGAGCTTTGTCTAGTCTGTACACCCACTCAGGATGAGAAGGATCCTCAAACCCAGGTGGCTGACAGACATACACCTCCTCTTTGATTTTTCCATACAAAAATGCACTTTTCACATCCATTTGATAAACTTTTATTTTGTTGGAAATGGCATAGGCCAGAAATAACCTGATGGCCTCAAGCCTTGCAACTGGAGCAAAGGTTTCATCATAGTCAATTCCCTCTTCTTGAGAGTACCCTTGAACTACCAGTCTTGCCTTGTTCTTGATTATCATACCAGCTTCATCTTGTTTGTTCCTGAAAACCCATCTTGTACCAATTGGTTGCTTGTTTTGAGGTAAGGGACAGATTTCCCAGACCTGTTGCTTGTTGAACTGTAGTAGTTCATCTTGCATAGCCTGCACCCAATTGTTGTCTTTGAGGGCTTCCTGGTACTTCTTTGGTTCCAACTGTGAAATAAAGGCTGAGAATAGGCAAAAGTTGGAGAGCTGGTTTCTGGTCAGAACACCTGTAGCTATATCACCCATGATTTGATCAAGTGGATGATCTCTGTGTTCAATCAGTTGTTGTAAACCACTGACAGGTGTAGGTGGCTCTGGTTCTTCAAACAAACTACTGAGGTCTATGATATCTGGTTCAGCAGTTGCAGCTTCTTCAGTAGTTGCAGGTGCTGAAGCAGATGTTTGAGTTTGCCCTTCAGTATTTGTTTGATCAGAAGTTTGGAAAACTTCTGATGGTGTTGTAGTTGACTTAATGACTGTTTGAGGAGTCCATGGTGCAGGATCCTCATCTTCAAACCTTTGATCACCATAGTAAGTAGGTTTGGAAGAAGTAACAGCCTTTTCAGGTCCAAAGTGAAAGTTGTCAAGGTCAAAGAGTTCAGCAGGATGTGCTGGAATAAGAGTGTGTTTTGACTCATTGAACTTGACATTCAATGTTTCTTCTACTATCTTGGTGTGAGAATTAAAAACCTTGTAGGCTTTTCTAGTTGAAGAGTAACCAAGAAAGTAACCTGAGTCAACTTTGGCAGCAAACTTTGAGATAGATTCCTTGATGTTCAAGATGAAACATTGACACCCAAAAGCCCTAAAAAAGGAGATAAGGGGCTTCATGCCATGAAGAACTTCATAGGCAGTCTTGGAATGTCTCTTGACCACAAGAACTCTATTCTGAACATAACATGCTGTGTTAACTGCTTCTGCCCAAAAGTACAATGGCAGTCCAGAATCAGCTAACATTGTTCTTGCTCCTTCTATCAATGTTCTGTTCTTCCTTTCTACTACACCATTTTGTTCAGGAGTTCTGGGAACACTGTATTGTCTAATAATCCCTTTAGACAAACAGAATTCATCCAGAGTTTTGTTCCTGAACTCTGTCCCATTGTCACTTCTAATGGTTTTGACAGAAAGAGAATATTGTTTCTCTACTTGTAGAATGAAGAACTTGATGATTTCAGCAGCCTCATCCTTGGAAAATAAGAAGAATACCCATGTGAATCTTGAGTAGTCATCAATGATGACTAAACAGTACTTCTTTTTACCAAGGCTCATGATCTTGACAGGCCCAAATAAGTCCATATGGAGTAGTTGAAGACATGCAGTTGTTTTTGATTCTTCAATAGACTTATAGGAGGACTTATGCTGTTTTCCCTTTAAACAGGATACACAGTGTTCTTGACACTGGTATACTTTCAAAGGTAGACCTCTGACCAAGCCCATTTTTGTGACTTTATTTATGGTTTTAAAGTTCACATGGCCAAGTCTCCTGTGCCAGAGATCTGTTTCTGAAGTTGATGCCCTTGAGAAGAAACAGGCAGTGTTGTTCAATACTTTGTCTTTTTCAATGTCCACTGCATAGACATTGCCACATCTTTTGGCAATCAGCAAAGTATGATCTTCTATAATCTTCTCAATCAACTTCTGGCCTTCTGGTGAGATGATCTTGCAAGCTGTCTTTGTGAAAAAGGAAGAATATCCTTTATCACACATTTGTGACACACTCAGCAAGTTGTATTCAAGGTTCTCCACCAGATTGACCTTGTCAAACTGTATTTTGCCAGAGGAGACATTGCCATGTCCTAGCACATATCCCTTGGCATTGTTCCCAAAGGACACAGATCCTTCTCTTTGGCTGATAAAGTTGTTTATCAGGTATCTGCATCCAGTCATGTGCATAGAGCCTCCACTATCAACATACCATATGCTGTTTAAGCCCCTGGAAACTCTCTGCACATAAAAGCAAATTAGTTAGATTTGGAAACCCAAGCCTGTTTGGCTTTGGGTTTGCTCTTGAGAACAGTTACAGTTTGTTCTTGACCAGGTTGAGAAATCCATGTCTTTTTGGCAATGGATTTTTCATGAAGAACTATGGTGGTATCCTTTTTAGGACCACCATCAACCTTGGTCATCAGTAGTTCTACCATGTTCTTTAGATTTTGAATCTCAGCAGTTTGTGAAACTGCTGATAATTCTGGTCTAACTGCTGACAAGGAATTTTGAGAAAAAGATTTTGGTTGAGATTTTATCTTTTTCTGAGAAAAGGTGTTTTCAGGTTGTTGTTTCTTGGGTTTAAAGACTTTTTCATAATCATTTCTGATTTGATTTCCCACAACCTGTTGTTTAAATTTTTGATTGAACTGAATTCCTTTTCTGTATCTACAAAATTCAGTTTTGTGGTTGAACAGGCCACAAATTTCACATGCTTTTGCCTTCTGTTTTTGTTCTGAAGGCAAATTTCTGACAGTTGTGAAAAGATTTTGCTCATCAGTAGTTTTCAGGATCTCAACTCCTGAAGTAGATGAAACTACTGATGGCTTATTGTCAGTTTTTGTAAATACTTCTGAAGTACTTTCCTTAAAAATGCCAGGATTTCTGTTTAGAAAGTTTTCATGGAAAGATGTGCATTCTTTCCCTTCAGAAGTTTCATTTGAAACAATTCTTCTCCCATCTTCAGTAGTTTTGGGAGAAAAATCTGTTGGTGTTTCAACATGATGGTATCCTATGCCAAACTTCACATTTGAAGCACTTTGTTTATTTAGCAGTAGTTGATACCCCCTACAAGATTCAACCCATTTTTCACAAGTGATCCTGGTGTCAGCAAGCTCTTGTCTGACATCTCCCAGGTCATTTAGCATCATTTTGATTTGTGCTTGGGTTTCAATGGCAGAGTCAGTTAATTTAGAAACCTCTTTTGTTTTAGCACACAGTTTTCTTTCCAAATCACATTTTATCTGTGTGTATTTTCTTTCTAAATCATTGGCTTTGCCTTGTAGGTGCACGTTTGTCTCTCTTATGAGAGCAAAAGTTTCTTTGCAAGAGTTTGAACATAGTTTTGTCAAAGATTCTTTTGATACCTGAGACAATGCAGATTTTGAGGTACATCCTTCAAATGCCATTAAGGCAAAGTTCTTTCTGCCATTGTCTGGTTCTCCCCAGTTGATGTCAAACACTTTGTTGTCTGCATCAGGATTACACTCTGTGGTGTCATATGGGAGGCTGCTCCAGTCAACATACCCCGAGGTAAAGAGGCTTTGTTGAGGGGGTTGTTGAGGCTGTGGAGGAAGTTGAGCAGCTGGAAAGGGAGGGATTGATTGTTGGCTCTGCATCTGTTGAGCAGGCACTTGAACATATTGTACTTGAGGCATATATTGCTGTTGAGGAGCTTGTGCCTGTACAAAATGAGCACTCCCTTGAGTTCCATTGTTCCTATTATAATTGGGGTTATAGTTATTTCCAGATTGTGATTGGTTAAAGCTAGAGCTTCTACACTCTCTAGCAAAGTGTCCCAACTTCTGACACTTGTGACATCTCAGTTTAGATTTGTCAAAACCAATTTTTGTGTTACTGGTCAATCCTGGAAATTTCCTTCCTGACCTTTTATAAAACTTGTTAGTTTTAATGCTTAGCATGGCCAGTTGGTGAAGTATGTCCATTTCTTCCAAGTCATCACTGCTAAAATTTTTCAAATCATCCATGATAAAACATAGATTATCAGCAGTTTGACTTTGGTCATCATTGTCATAACCTGGGAAAGATCTTTCTGATGAGATCCCAGTGGTTATGTCAATATTGTCATAAGATCCATAGGAACAAGTTGGTGAATCTTGTCCCAAAAGTGCTGTACTACCTGGTAGGTAGTCATCAGCAGTTTTACCAGAAGTTTGTAATTTCTTCTTTTGATCGATTTCTCTTTCAAAAGTGAGTAATCTCCCATGGAGTTTTGTAAGAGTGAGGGAGCTAAAATCTGGTGAGGATCTTAAGACAATGGAGTAAGTTTCCCATTTGTCAGGTAGAGACCTTAAAAATCTATGTAACATAGATACTGTTGTATAGGTCTGCCCATTTAACTTTAGCTCAGAGATTAATGAGGAGAATCTTTCAAATTGTTGTGTCAAAGTCTCCCCATTAATATAAGCAAATGTTTCATATTGTTGAGCCAAAATTTCTCTGGTGTTGGCAATCACCTCTTCAGTTCCTCCAAACTGTTCTTTAAGACAGTCCCAAAGTTCTTTGGCACTTTCACAATGTAAAAGGCCAGAGTATATTTCATTTGGGAGAGCCATTGCCAACATAGAGAATGCCTTAGCATCTAGCTCAAGTTTTAGGAAATCTTCATCTGTATAGTCTTTGGGATCCTTAGGAATCCCTTCTTTTGTTTCAAGGTTTATGTTTACTGGTTTGTGTGGACCATATATCACAGATCTCCAACAACCAGTGTTGGTTTGTGACAAGGTATGTGCCATTCTTTTCTGCCATATATTGTACTCATTTCTCACAAGCATGGCAGGTTTGGTGGCAGAACCAGTATTATGTGGATCCATTTTTAAAGAGTATAGATTTGTCTGATGACTCTCTTAAATGATGGATATTGATAAAAAGTGAACTTTTGATCTTTTTATTGAATATCAATAAGAGCTTTGTGTCTGATTCTCAATTTGTTAGATTGATATGTGATCAGATAAACCAAAGCTCTGATACCAATTGTTGGATCAGTTTGCTCTTGTTTGCTAAGTAAGAACTTGCTATCTTGACACTTAAGTGTTTAGCAAGTCCTTGTAAATCAGATTATAAGCACAGCGGAATGTTATAAGTTAAAGCAACACTTTTTATGCAAAGGCAGAGTTGTAACTCCCCCTTGATGTTTGAAACAAGATAAATGACAAAGTATTTATTATGAATCTAAGTTGTAAATGAGAGTTAGATACTTAGCAAGATTCACAATAAATACAGAAATGGAATATAACAATGAGAGTGTTTGAAGGATTTTTCTGTTAAAAATCAATGTCTAAAATAGAAGGTTGAAGCCTTCTATTTATAGACGATTACATGCATGTATCTTGCCTAAAAAGCAAGCACAGAAAGTCCAGTTACAAGTTGCACAAGTTGCAACATTGAAAGAAACAAATAAAGCTAAAAGTAATATTAAACAACAAACTACTGATGCAAAAGGGCGGTGGCAAATATCTTCTGCTAAGTGCTGATGAAGGATAACTACTGAAGAGTAGTTTTGTCTTCAGTACTTCTGAAGTGAACTTGTCTGGTTTGGACTTCAGAACTTCTGCAACTTCAGCACTTCTTCATATCTTCTAATCAGCAGTTTCTTGTCTTCTATTCAGTACTTCTATACTTAGCCAAAAATGACAGAAGTGAATTAGACTAAGGTTTACAAAAGTGGTTTCACCAATCCTCTTTGTCCTAACAGTCTAGACTCTACATGCAGTCCTAGTTCACTATAACCATTGGCTCTGATACCAATCTGTCACACCCTCAAATTTCCACCTGCGGAGTTCTACCGCGAGGCGTGTGGCACACCAGGATCCAAGTCAATGGTCACAATAAACGACGTCTAAATGTAAAATCATACGTAAACGAAAACCATGCATAAGTTTAAAACCAACATTCAACAGTGCGGAAGCATTTAAAGTTTACAAAAGTCATGCAGAAATAAAACGTAAGTTCAAAAGTTCATAAATCCAAAACGTGCAATGAGAACCTAGACGCGAGACGACTCCAGTGCGACCTCGTGCGCCTATCCGACAGCTGCTACCTTAGCGACCTGAGAAAACATGCTAAAAGAGTCAACATATAATGCTGGTGAGTTCACAGGTTTTAATTAAACGTTAAAAGTGATCCTTCGAAAACCGTTACCATCACAGTTACTACTATGCTTGTGAGAACGCTAGCTAGGCGCAGAATAAGATACTCATACGGGTGAAACCATTGCTGACTAAGCCGTGTAGTGACCCTTAGTTTCCTATGGGCTACCGTCATCACCGGTAGACCTTGTTTTGTTAGAGACAATATGCACCCGCTCGGTCCAACCGTCGAGTGGGGTTTGTCAGTTCCCAATAGCGCTATCCATATTTCCCCGCCATATACCCATGTTAGTGGTTTCTAAGGGACTTTTTGATGAACCGTATAGTACGATAAGTAAGCCATAGTATAACGTGATAAAGAGTCATGAGCCATAAGAGTTTAACAAGTCATAAGTCATAAAAGAGTTTTAAGCATGTTTCTCCCCCGAAAACATAAACCGTAAAATGTGGGGCCGTGAACTCACCTTAGGTTGCGTATTCCGTTTAAGAGTAAACCGTATGCGTGATATGAGTAAACCGTCTGTAAGATATGATAGCCCCAACTATTGGCGACCTATCATAAGATATGTGTCAAGTTAGACTAATAACCCGTCGGGTTCATTAGTCCCTAAGTCCAGTCCATGACCATTATGTGTCCGAAAAGTGTGTTTGACCGACAACCAGACTACGTAAGACAAGACTCGACATCCCATTGGTGACCCGACATTCCACGTGTTCATCTCATACACAAACATACATAAAACATGCAACTTAGTACTTAACATGCGTTAATGTTCAATGATTCTAACACATAGGTCAAATAACGTACAAATAAGTCCAAACACGTGTTACTATGTTACTAGGCATGTCACAGGGCTCCTATCATGTTCCTAGGTGTCAAATCGGGTTTCGGGATGTCAAAATACACTTATAACAGCATTACACGCGATTAGGAATCAAACTAGCATTTAGGATTGTAATCACTAGTAAAAGTAGCATTTAGGATTGTATTTGCTAGTAGTTGAGGTGAATAGGGTTCTAATTGCCTATATATAGGCGATTAGGACTTATAAATGCCTAAGCTTCAGGCGATTAGGAGTCCTATTCGCATGAAGCTTCATGCGAGTAGGATCCTACTTGCCTCTGCATGTCTGTAGCGCACTTTCGCGCGTCAAACTCTCCAAATCAGATCCAAAACATGTAAAAACACCCAATAATCATCCTAACACATTAACAAACATATTTCAAGCAAAACCCCTAAGTTTTCATCGTTCTAACAGTTCCGAATGCGAGCGTTTTCCCAAAATAGCAACTTAACATGTAAACATCACATCAACATGCAAGAACTTGCCCTAAATAGCAATTATTCAGATTAAATCACATAACCACGTTGTCCGATTGCATCCTACTGTTCTAGCATCATCCTAGAGCAAACCCTAACATCAAACAATCAACAACACACCTCATATCATCCTTAATCATCCAAAATCCTTCAAATGGGTCAAAACATCAAGTATCAACAATACACAACCAAAACCATTCAAACTCCTAGGACATCATCATACTAACTTGTAACAGCCATAAACATCATAATAACACAAAAACAACCATGATTCAATCCTAAAAATTCTATCTTTAATCACATATAACACATATAACACATGTAAAGGTGTGGGTTTGTTTAAAAACGGTTTTAAATGGATTTTCAAAGACAAAAACATTTATAAGTCAGGTCTGGACTTTTAGGGAGTAAAATATAATCATTTAAAGGTTTGGGTTTGAAGAACACACCTTGTATTTAAGAGGAGATGATGGAATAAGCTTGGAAATGGTTGTTTTGATGTAAAAATAGGTTCCAGAGGGTGTTTGTGGGTTGAGATAGGTTATGGGACGGCTAGGGTAGCATAAATGATGTTTTTGAGGTCAAGGGTGGTATTTATAGGCGTTTTTAATCATTCGGAGCAGCTCAGGCAAGTACGCAGCAGCTTAGGCGAGTAGGACTGCTATTCGCATGAAGCTTCATGCGAATAGCCTCCTATTCGCTTCAAGTGCCACCCTACTCGCTTAACAAAGTGGAGATTAGGCTATCACACATAGCCTAATCGCCTATAGCCTATGTGTCCGGGTTTTTGGCGCGTTAAACCCTATTTTAACATATGTAACGTTTTCACATACCGACAAGTCACATAATGATTACCAACATATAATGCATGATAAATAACACGTTCCCGCCCGATCACCAATTCCCGGGACCCGAGACTTGCGTATGTTAAAACCCTAATGATGTGCGACTCGACTCGACCGACCTTGTTATGTGTAACGTATGCGCGACTCGCTAAGGTAGACTTACTAAGTTTTCAAAAGTTAGTTACCGGAAATTGCCGGGTGTCACATTTCATCCCCATGAGCACTGGATTCTCTGCTCCTAAAACTACCACAACACCTAGGATGACAACGACCAGGGATCCTGGATATACACCTAGGCTATCCCGAGGATAAAATAATAACGGTAACAATTTGAGTTCAAGTACTTTTGCTACTAATGATGTTGCTTCTTTGCAGGATACAGGTATAAGCCCACAATTGGCAAGGGAGCTTCAAAAGATCAAGGATACCAGGGATAATACAACCTATCCCCGAAGTATCCTTAGCATGTCACAGGGTGTCTCGTTTTGCACCTCCTATATGTGATGTAGAGATTTCAAAAAGATTTCAAACTCCAAGCATGAAGCTTTATGATGGATCCACAGATCCTGAAGAGCATCTTGCACAATACAGGGATAGGGTGGAGATAAATCCAATCCCTGCTGATCTCAAGTAAGCATATTTGTGTAAAGGATTTGGTTCTACCCTCACTGGTCCAGCCTTAAAATGGCTCCTAAGTGTTCCTCCCTATTCTATTACATCTTTTGCACATTTGATTAATATGTTTAACAATCAATTTTCTTGTAGTCAAACGTTTGAACGTATTCCATGAATACTCTATTTTTTCGCAATAGATTGAATTTTCCCTGCATTGAATATATATATATGTATGTTACAATACAAATGAAAATGTAACATGCTAATAACTTCTCAATAATTAAAATTAAAAGTATATACAACTTACCTCTAACTTTTCATACATCACTTTTTTATCATCAGTGGGTATGGACTCCCATTTATGAAAGTTCATAGGACATACACTACGTATTACAATCCCACACTCATTTGCAAACTGAGTAGCTGAAGTCCCAACAAATCCTTTCGTACCAGTAGCCATTGTTAAAGCAATTTTGGAACCCTTTAGCAAATTCTCAAGGGCTTTGTCAGCACTACGGTTAAGATTTTGACCACGCCTTTTTGGTGGATCAACATGGGGTTGATTTGCATCTATATGTTAATTTACAATTAAGGGAGGCTCAAAGATTATAACAACAAAGATTATAAGAAATAAAAGTTTAAAACAAACACATTAGTAGAAGTGACACAAAAAATTGAATTGCATCATAGATATATGATTAATACAATATTCAAAGAGCACAAATCCAAGATAAAACCATATATGTGTAATCTTAATATATGACTCGAATATTATGTTATTTGGGTCAAATAATATGTTATGACTTATAAGATGGATAAAATATATATGATATTTACCGGTAGTTGTAATGGCGTTACGCTTGCGTCTACGTGCCGGGCGCGATACTGAATCAGATGCATTTCCAATGACCACCGACTGATTTGTAGGTCCCCTAGAATCTTCTTCAGGCATAGTTCTTGTAAGAACCATCATCACCAAAAACATAAATTTCCACATCATACTACAATGAAATCGATAGTTAGTTACTAAAAGATATATACATTACACAGCTAGTTTTGTTTTTTGAACCAACATATAAAAAAATGAAGAATTTCTATTGTTGTAATTTGCTATGAGAGCCTTCAATACTTCATGATTAGCAACATTTATTAAACGGAGCAAAACTGGTTAAAAATTGACATATATAATTTAAAAACCATGTCTCGCGTGAATATATTTTTATAAGTTGGCATCAAGATTAGAGAACACCAGGAATTATCCTAACAAGTTACTAGGCTACATAAAGTTTGTTAATTGGTTTGACTAATGTTCTTAATTTTGACCCATTAGTATTTTAGTTTTTATAAGATATATAGTTTATATACATTTTTTTTACTTCCGCCTCAGGCTTACGCCTCGGTTCGCCTCGAGGCTTACGCCTCGTGAGGTGAAGGGAAATCGCCTACCAAAAATCTCAATTAGACCAACCAGTTACCTTCCTCTTTTTTTTTCAACGGCCAACAAAAACGCCACGTTTTATTAATTACCACAAGCCAGCAGGGAGCTAGCTAACACCAGAAATGTACAGAGGATAAAACGCAAAGCAAAACAAAAACAAAGAACTAAGCATTACAAACCAATTCTATGCAACCTAAAAGCTGACCACATATCCCAATCCAATTCAGCTTTCCTTGAACGCGATTTAATCCATAAGAACGACATTGTGTTGATCTCACCCACGACCCGATCTAGAGATGGTTGCTTCTGCGAGAACACTACCTCGTTTCGGGACTTCCAAATGCTCCATATTGCTGTGAGAAAGATCGCATACACTGCTTTTTTCAACCTTGCTGAACCATCAACATACTTGCGCATATCCACGATGTCCGATACACCAAACGCATATACCGGCTGTATTCTACACCAAAGGGACACATACTGCCATACAGATTGAGCAAATCCGCATGCGACAAAAATGTGATATGCTGTTTCGACTCCATCTCCACATATCGGACACACTGAAGATGCAATCGAAATATTCCTGCGCATCAGATTTGCAGCTGTAGGTAAGCGCTCCAGCTCTGCACGCCACGCAACAAAACTGACTTTTTTTGGGATCCAATTATTCCACTGGAACACGCGATTAGACTGCACGAACTTCACCTTATGCAGGCCTTCTTTGACACTCTTAACTGAGAAGCGACCCATACCACCCAACGACCAAACCCACATGTCTGCTGAATCTGTCCGTGCATAACCCCGTAGCAGCAGCAACAAATGCTGCAGATCTAACTGTTCTGCTGAATCTGTCCACTGGAACACGCGATTAGACTGCACGAACTGTACCTTATGCAGGCCTTCTTTTATACTCTTAACTGAGAAGCGACCCATACCACCCAAGTCCCAACGACCAAACCCACATGTCTGCTGAATCTGTCCGTGCATAACCCCGTAGCAGCAGCACAAACACTGCAGATCTGACTTTTCTGGTCCACCACCAATAGGCCTCTTCCATTCCCAATAAAACCCCTTATCAAGCTTACCAAACATATTTAAGGAGTAACTACACAAAACTCAAAGTACAGCTAGCAAATTTTGTAGTCTAGTCAGTGTCTACTATTATATGTTTCTACAAATCTATATATAAGTTAATTTTTAATCAACTGATGACTACCCTTATTAATCATTATAATAAGAAGCCAATCTAATTATCATTCAAGTATTCAACTAAGATTATGTATGGACTGAATGATTATTCTTTTTTCATGCAAGCATTGATACTTCCTTTCGTAGACCACTACAACTCCCATAAATGAAAAACTGTCGATTATTAGTTAGTACATAATTATAATTTTTCCACTTAATCAAAATAACACCTGTTATATACATAGAAGTTATAAGTAGATGGTTGGCCCAACTAACCTGACCAAGCGAGTGAGTCGTCCGAATCTTTCACAGAAGCGGTAAGTTGAACAACGTACACAGATGGGCGACGTAGGAGATGTTTTGAGAAGGAATAGTTGAGGGGTAATGGGAACTTGAATCATTGAACGAACGTGTATGGAGAATAGTTGAGGGGTATGTAGAACAAACGTGTGTGTAGAACTTCCCGATTTCCATGGAGTGGTGGTATGACCTGGTGTGTTGAGAAAGAGAGGGTAGATTTTTTTTTTTTTTGAAAGAGAGGGTAGATGGAGCAATAAAATAAGGGTGAAATACAAATGAAAAGTCAAAAATTTGACACAAGATATCACGGAAAAGGAAAGTAACTTTAACAATGTACTTATCTTTTTTTATAAACTATACTAGGGGGGACGGGGCGCCTATCGAATTGTCCACGGGTACCAAATACCAGCACGGTATCACCGCCGCCATACACGCTGGCAGTGGTCTCGTGGACCGTTTTGCTGGTGCTCTTTACCGTGCTGGTACCGGCTATGTTTTTGTTTTTTATAAATGCCAAGTTTTCATTTTACCCACCATGTTTTAGTGTTTTTTTTTTTATTTTAACCGTCTGTTTTATATGTATAACGTTTATTTATTTAGGGTTTTGTATTAACCGTATGTTTATAATGTAAAGTAAATAATAAAAACCTTGCATTAATAAATACTAAAAAATACATTAAAAACAAAGAAAAACACTTAAAGTTTGCGCAACATTCGCCATGCCTCGACATGGTCGAAAGCGTTGCCGTATCGAACCTCATACTCATATTGAGCGAATTCGATAGCCAACTCCTCTTCAAGCTCCGGATCGTCCGTCACTTGTTGCTTGTATAGGGTGGTCCACCTCTCACATTTGATGTTGAGGTCGCCCCACTTGAACCGGAGGTCGCGGATAGTTTTGGTTGTTGTAACACCCCAACCGATGGCGGAATCATCGAGGTGCCACGTAATGACGATTGTTCAAAAGCTCATGGTACTAAAATGTAAATATTTGATTATTGAATATTGTTTTACAACATGTGAAAATAAATACACAACAACAATTGAGATAGTTGATTTATTTAGTCTAAGTCCAAAGTCCTATGTGAAGCGTCAAGCAGCTTATCCTGAAACATGCACGAAAATAAATTTTGTCAACATATGATGTTGGTGAGTACTACCTAGCTTTGTACATATAGTATAAGTTTTGGAAAATGGTACAATTCATGTGTCTAGCATCACCAAGGCATTATGTAAACACGCAAGTAACCAAACAAGACAAATGTAAAGTTGATAAGATGAAATTGATAATGAGCACCCTAACACGTGGCAAGTCTGAAAGAGCACCATAACATAAGTTATGTCTAAATGAGCACCGTAACATAAGTTACGTCTATATGTAAAGAGCACCATAACATAAGTTATGTCTAGATGTATGATTTTGTACGTAAGCTACATTCATGTTCAAACATAAAGCACAAAGATAAACAAGACACGTATATGAATTGTAAATGAAGAAAAATGTATGTGTAATTGAATGTGCAAGTTTTGTATACTTGTGCATGAATCACCCCAAAAGTGTAAAACCGAAAAAGGGGATAAGTAATACTCACCTTAGCAAGGTGGTAAGTCTTGTGGAATTGAATAAGTGTAATCCAACGTTGCCAAGTATCACCCTATGTATAAGGTAACAAATAAGTCTAAGTCTATCTAGTCTATAAGTATTTTCAAGGGTTTCGAATTGGGGATAAGTATTCGTTTGATTAATAAATTATGACATGCGAACGTCATAAAATTTTGTCATAAAATGTGTCGCTAAAAACTGTCATAAAAATGTGTGTCATTAAAAAGTGTCATAACGCGTGTTGTTGATGTGTTTTGCGACTAATGATTGGATAAACATTATTAACATGTGTTAGTGACTTGGCCGAAGGTAGATAAAAGGGGCGAAGGAAGATATTAGTGGGCGAAGGTAGATGTTTAAAGGGCGAAGGTAGACTGGAACTGACATGAAGACACATTCGACCATTGATAATGGGCGAATGTGGAAAAGACCTACGTTCGACCAGTGAAAAGGGGCGAACGTGCAGTATCTATAAATAGGTTTTGTGATTTTGATTATGTAATAGAGTTGTCAGTTGTGTCTGTGTTCAGATCAGGTTCAGAGGTTGTTTTGAGATATTGTGTGTGTGTTCTAGATTAACAGAAAACTGATTGTAAAAGCTTATTTGAAAGAAGTTAATCTATGAAATGATGTTGAAAATGATCTTGATTGTGTTTTGATTTGTGTTTTATCAATTTGCTCAGAACTAGGGTTTCCGCACCTAGTTTTGTGACTTGTATGATCATATAATCATGTTTTAGCTAAAATCTTACGCTTACAAAGTGGTATCAGAGCCTAGAGGATCATACAATAACAAATTTGATAAAATCAGAGCTGATTTGGACATGTTTTTGACCTAAATACATCTGTTTTTACATAAACATTGTTTTTAAGTGTTTTTGACCGATTTAAAGGAGAATTTGTGGTCGAATTCAAGTTTTCCAAGAATTAAAGTTGCTCCAAATCAATTCCGAAACATAACCTGATTGAGATCATTCAAATTCATGAACTTTTGAAAATCTGAGATCAGAATAACCGTTTTTCAAACAATAACCGTTTTTCAAAAATGAAATCTGATCATGGTGGGCGAACCTGGAACCTGACTTGAGTGTAGTGGTCGAAAGTGTTGTAGAGTGGGCGAACCTGAGTAATTAGTGGTCGAACCTAAAAATTTGTGTAGAACATTTCACTTTCGGGTACATATTTTCACCTTCAACCGGATTATATTTGGGCGAAAGTGGAAGGGTGTTATTTGTAGATCATTTTGGGCGAACTTAGAATATTTCGGGCGAACCTAGATTTTTTTTTGTTGAAAATTTTTCTAAGTGTTGAGATTTTTCTTAGTTTGTGATCATGTGGCGTTTTCAAACTACTCCTGGATCAGCAACAACACAACCACAACAGCAAACGATGGACCCATGGACAGTGGCAGCGCAAAAGACGAACACACAGTCTTCACAACCACTTAACTACATGGCAACGACGAGCACGATGCCTCAAAGTGTAGCACATCCGGCACTACAATCTGATTACTGGGGAGTAGCAGCAGCGGCGGTAAATACTCAAACTACTAATGCTATTTCTACTTTGATTAAGGATTTGTCTACAGGTAGTGGAACTCGGCCACCGAAGCTCATGGAAATGCAAGAGTATAATCAGTGGCATACCATGTTCAAGATCCATTTGGAAGGCATGGGAGTAGAAGGAGCAGAGGCTTGGAGAATGATTGCTACGGGATACACACCACCAGTGTTGGAGAATACCGGTGAAATAGTTCCATTGGAGAGTATGTCGGAGGAGGAGAAAAAGAAGTTTGCGGTGGAGAAGAAGGCTTTTTCACAGTTGACACAGGCAATCACAAGTGACCTGTTGCATCAGTTTGGGACATGTACTACATCAAAGCAGCTTTGGGATAAGCTTAAGAGGAAGCATGATGGTAATGAGAAGACTAGGAGCCTGAGAATGGAAGAATTGGTCAAAGAGTTTGAGAATTTTTCTTTTATTAATAATGAAACTCTAAAAGAACTAACTCCTAGATATATGCATTTGTTGTCTGAATTGTCTAGTTATGGTGTACAGATTCCAATGACTAAGCAGGTGGATAAGTTTGCAGATGCTTTACCACCACAATGGGATCAGCATGTGGAAGTTCTCAGAGAGAAGGATGCTTATCAATTCTGGACTATTTCAGAGTTTATCGAAAAGCTGGAGAACAAAGAGATGGAGGATAGGAGGAAAGCTAGAAGGTCACAGATTCCTCAGAATCCTAGTTTGTATTTTGGAGGCACTTCAGTTCCAGTTGGTAACTCGAGCTCAGGAAGCATTGCACCACATGTTGCATGTATTTCCAATGTCATGGAATCATCAAAACCAACCACCAACTTCTTGACACAAACATCATCCTACTCACAACCATCATACACACCACCACAATACAATTCCTACATTTCACCACTCTCCCCAATGCAACAAGCAGGTTTTTACACCGCTAACCAATCACGACAACCAATAAACCAAGTTACTAAACCTAATCAACAACCGGTGGTTTTGGATACATCTAACTTGGGAAATGTGACTGTGGAGGTTGCTCAGCAACACATTGCATTAGTCTCAGCAATGGTTTCATCCTACAATGGGTTAGTTGCTAGTCAGATTGGGAACAACAACTTAACCAACGAAGACTATGCACAGATTGACAAGGAAGAGATGGAACTCATTGACATCCAATGGGCTTTTGCGAGTATCATGAGAAGAGCAACAGAGTTCATCGAGAAAACAGGTAGGACTGATTTGGCAACTTCTCCCAACACAACCTATGGATTCAACAAGGAGAAGGTTACGTGTTTTAATTGTGGAGAAAAAGGACACTTTAAAAGGGAATGCACCCAGCCACCTAAACAAGGTAATCGAAACCCTTTCAATGCAAATTACCAGAACCGTCAACAACAAAACCAAGTTTCTTACCAAAATAACAACAACTACCAAAACCGAAACTTTAACAACCAAAACAGACAACCAAACACTCAAAACCAGATTCAAAACCAATCTTCTAACAACACAAACCGAACAGTTATACCTATCACTACACCTAATGAGACTCAACAGAATGCGAGTCAGAACCAAGCTTTGGTGACTCAACAGGATGAAAGGTTTGACTGGTCGGGTATGCAAATAGGAGTTGAGGAAGTGACTACTGGTGGGAATGTGGCATGTGTTGCTTATCAGGTTGATATGGAAGAGTCGGTGGCGGTTGATGAGAAGAAAGAAACTGAGGAGTGTGAAAGTGATGATTCTGAGACTGAGATGGAAGTGGAGAATGAACCTGTTGAGGTTAAGGCTGAGGAAACGAGTTCTGGAATGGTGATTGACTCTGTTACTGATGTTCCTGAAGAGTGTAGATCAGTTTATTCAGATTCTGAGAGCGAATCAGACACAGAGGCAAGTGTTGATTCTTTAGATGATGATATTGATCAGCTGCTGGCAGAAGCTGATTTTTTGATGACGAGGAAGTCGTGCATTGCTGATGATGCTTTCACCAAGATTGACTACTCCAAGTTTTTCACTGGAAAGGAAGCTCATTTTGCACTAATGGCCATGACGGAACCGCCTAAACCTGTAAGTTCTGAATCTAGCACTGATGTTATGAGTGATAAATATTGTGGAACATGTGATAGATTGACTGAGGAGAATAAACAACTCCGAATTTCACGTGATAGTGCTATCATGAACAGTCAATCTACTCGCAAAGAGTTGAATGCTTTCAACAAAGTATTAGATGGCTATAAAAAGGACATTTCCGATTTGAAAAACACTTTGTCATTGAAACAATTGGCAATAAACAACTATATCAATGAAATTGAAAACACCAAGTTGGAAATGGCAGCCATAAAATGCTTTGCTGAAAAGGTTAACAAAAAGTTGGAAAGTTATAAGAATGTTGCTTATGTGGTAGATCATATCATTGATGATAACACCACCAATTACAAGTCTGTACCATCTCCGGTTCTTTTTGAAAATCATAACTATCACCAAGTTATACCGGAGAGTTCGGTAAAATCAGACTCATCATCGGAAATGGAATCTAATACCTCGAGTATTGGTGATCCTCATTCCGATGTGAGACCGATTTTAGGCTTGAATAATGAGGGTGTTTATGCTGAAAGTGTGAATTCAGACTCAGAGAATGATGATACTGGTAGTGATCAAACTGTTAATGTATGTGAGATTCCAAAAGAAAATCACATCATTACTACTGAACCAGTGTCACCATCTCAACATGTGCATCCGATGGCAACTGTGCATCGTGAGAAAAAGTCTGAAAAGAATGAAAGTAGAAAGGATCTTGAGAATGAACCAAGTGACAAACCTGTCAAGGTGTTTTATCGAATGGAGGGATCTGATAAAATCATCTCTGATGAGGAATTTCCAATCAAAAACGTTAACTATTCTAAACTTGACAAAATCTGGCAAGAAAGCACTATTTGGTTTCCAAAACATGAGAGAACAAACGAAATTCCACCAGAAATCTTAAAGAAATTGTTTTCGGATGTTCCTCAAGAACCAAAGGTCCATGTCACCGAGTTCATTCGACCAAATGACAAAGCAAATGGTTTTCATGAGCCCACTTACTCGAAAGGACCACTTCCT
Source organism: Ambrosia trifida (assembly GCA_028751855.1). NCBI lineage: Eukaryota > Viridiplantae > Streptophyta > Magnoliopsida > Asterales > Asteraceae > Ambrosia > Ambrosia trifida. The sequence continues at coordinate 54,268,894 of CM054123.1, read as the reverse complement.
GAGAGTTTGAGGAATCAACAGTATAATGATCAATATCCTGTTAGATCATTTGCTCCACCAAATGCTCATTATGTTTTTGAAGAGTATCGAAAATGCTCTAAATGTGGAGAACGCGGGCATTTACTTGCTCAGTGTCCATATGTAAGGCATAAAAGACATGAGGTTGAAGTTAGAAATTCCATGAGAAAACCGATTGATCATTATGTTCCACCTCATAGACGAGTTGTTCCTCAACAACAACAGTTTTATAATCAAAACAATTTTCAAATGGGGAACAATCGTCCAATTCAATATGATCAAAGAAATCGGATTGCTATGGAACAATCATGGAGAAAACCTGTGGTGAGCGCAACAGTTGATAGGCAAAAGGTTCCACAAAAACCAATTGTCAAATCAAATGTTGGACCTAAGTCTGTTAACTCAGATAAGGTTGCCAAGAAAGTTACTTTTGTTAACAATGTTCAGAAACCAATTGAGAAACCAAAATCTCAAATTCGTATTCTTAAAAGGTCTGAACAATCTTGGTCACCCAATAGTACTCCAGGAGCTTCTACTTCAAAGGTAAATGAGAAAAATGAAAGTGTTTTGAACAATCAGAAAAAGATTGATCCAAAACAGAAAGTTGTTGAAAAAGTTAATGAGAATGTTTCTTTGAAAACCGATGTTCAAAGGCCCAAGACTCAGGCTTGGGTCCCCCGAAAGAACTAAATGTTTACTTTTTGTGTGCAGGGAGCTTCAGCTGGCCCTATTAGCAGTCTCTGGATTGTTGATAGTGGAGCTTCAGGCCACATGACGGGGGATCTCGCATTGCTGTTTGACGTGAAAAACATCAATGGAGGGTATGTCGCTTTCGCGGGTAATAAAGGAGGATATATCACAATGGAAGGAAGCGTGAGTAATGGGATTGTGACTTTCGAGCGGATTTCTTATGTCAAGCAGATAGACTATAATTTGTTGAGTGTCAGTCAAATATGTGATAAACAATTTTCTGTGCATTTTGATGACAAATCCTGTTATATTCTCAAACCGGGCTTCAAAATTCCAAAGGAGTGGGTAATGTTGATGGCACCTCGCGTCAACAATCTCTATATTCTTGACATGTCCAAGGCGATGACATCACAGGGGAAAATAACATGCTTTCTATCCAAGGCGACCGAGAAAGAATCGATAATGTGGCACCGCAGAATGGGGCACATTCATCTGAGGAAAATGAATCAATTGGTGAGAAATGGACTTGTCGATGGAGTAAACGTGAAACATTTCCATCTGAACGACAAGTGTGTAAGTTGTTTGAAAGGGAAACAACACAAACAGTCCCATAAAGTGAAGAAAGTTAACTCTGTTGAGATGCCGCTTGAGCGATTGCACATGGACCTATTCGGACCGGTCAAGCGCAAAAGTCATCTTGGAGAGCTTTATTGTTTAGTTGTCACTGATGACTATTCAAGATTTTCATGGGTGATGTGTTTGAAGAACAAAAGCGACACCTTTACCAACCTACAAGTTCTGTTCACTCGATTGGAGAATATCTACAACTTGAAGATAAAAAGAATCAGGAGTGACAACGGGACGGAGTTCAAAAACGCCAAGATGGATGAACTTTGTGAAAGCAAAGGGATACATCATGAATATTCGGCTCCGTATACCCCGCAACAGAACGGTGTTGCTGAAAGAAAGAATAGGACTCTAATCGAAGCGGCTAGAACAATGCTCGCTGATTCAAATCTTCCAGTAATGTTCTGGAATGAGGCGATTTATGCAGCAAATTATACATTAAATCGGGTTCTAACAGTGAAGAAGTTTGGAAAAACATCTTATGAACTGTTACATCGACGAAAGCCCAACTTAGAGTATCTAGAACCTTTCGGGGCGCCATGCACGATGTTGAATCCAGGGGAGAAGTTTAGTCCTAAAGCTGAGGAGGGATATTTTGTTGGATACGCAACCCCGCTCAAACGGGTATTCAATAAGCGAACTCGTCAAGTGGAGGATTGGGCTAACGTGGAAGTTCAACGATACACTCAAAATTTGCAAGGCACGGGCCCTGATTCGATGTTTGATTACAAAGATTTCTTTGAATCATTCAACCTAGATAGCTTGGTTGAAGAAGCTGTTATCAGATTACTTTACGAGTGTGAAAACGCAGCGACTTCACCGTTGATGCGTCCAATCACCGTAAACCCCCCACCAGCTTCTAATGATACCAGTGCTCCTATACAAGAGGAAGAGATGTTTCAAGAGGCTTCAACTTCATTAGACACTTCAGAATCTGAAGATGAACAATTTGAAGAAGTTGTTCTTGAACATGCAGAAGAATTAGAGGCGCAACCTGTGAACCCAACTCCAAATCCAGATGTTGCTACATCATCAAACACGGGTCATGATCAGGATGCTGTAGAAAACTTGACTGCTCAGACGGGAGTTATTGTACCTGTTAATCCGGAATCTCGGATTCATCGAATTCACCCGCTGGAGCAAGTTATCGGTGATCCTGGAAGTAGTGTTATGACCAGAGGGCAGCTGAAAAGCGTTAATTCGCCAGAGAGTTTTGGTGCTTTAGCATTATATGCCAAAATTCAGAAATCTGGTAGTCAAAATGATTGGTCGTTTACATGTTATGTGTCGCAGGTAGAGCCAAGGACATACAAAGACGCTTTGAATGAAGATGCCTGGGTTGAGGCAATGCAGGAGGAGTTATTGCAATTCCAGAAATTGGGAGTCTGGACGCTCACAGATTTGCCGCCGGGAAGGAAGAAAATAGGCACTAAGTGGGTGTTTAAGTGCAAAAAGGATGATCGTGGAGTTATTGTTCGCAACAAAGCCAGATTGGTTGTGCAGGGTTTCCATCAAATCGAAGGAATTGATTACAACGAAATCTATGCACCAGTAGCACGAATTGAAGCTATTCGGATGTTCCTCGCATTTGCTTCATACAAGAAATTCAAAGTCTATCAAATGGACGTCAAGAGCGCATTTTTGTACGGGAAAGTCAAGGAGGAGGTTTATGTTGGGCAGCCACCAGGCTTTGAGGACCCAATCCACCGGGACAAGGTCTACGTGCTGAACAAAGCTTTATATGGTTTGCACCAGGCTCCAAGACAGTGGTACGAGGAGCTAAGTACATACCTCATCTCCAAAGGATTCAAGCGCGGCCTCGTCGATTGCACCCTCTTCACGAAGAAGACGGGAGATGACTTGCTTCTAGTACAGATTTACGTTGATGATATTATATTTGGTTCAACTAACGAACGTTTATGCAGGGAATTTGAAACTGTTATGCAGGAAAAGTTTGAAATGAGCGCTATGGGGGAGATGCAGTTTTTCCTCGGCTTACAGGTGGACCAAAGACCCGACGGGATCTTCATTCACCAGACGAAATATGTATCCGACATCTTGAGCCGATTCCAGATGGAGGACTCTAAGCCGATGGACACCCCGATTCAACCCAATCACGGGATTGGAGTGGACGCTAAGGGGGAGCTGACAGACCCATTTACATACAGAGCAATCATCGGATCTCTAATGTATTTGACAGCGTCTCGACCAGATATTATGTATGCAACGTGTCTCTATGCTCGCTATCAATCGAAGCCGAAACAAAGTCATCTGACGGCGGTCAAGCGTATCCTTCGATATCTGAAGGGTTGTCCATCAAAAGGACTTTGGTACCCTAATGATGATGATTTTGATTTTATTGCTTTTAGTGATGCAGATTGGGGCGGCTGTGACAAAGATAGCAAATCAACAACAGCTGGTTGCCAGTTTTTAGGGAGCAGGTTAATTACCTGGCAATGCAAGAAACAGACTTCCGTCGCACTATCTACATGTGAAGCCGAGTACATTTCAGCCTCGAGTTGCTGTTCGCAAGTGCTTTGGATCCAACAACAGATGGTCGATTACGGTTTGCAGTTTCTTAAAACCCCTATACACTGTGACAACGAAGCCGCAATTGCATTAACTAAAAATACTGAAAATCATTCTAAAGCGAAACATATCCGGATTAAATATCATTTTATCCGTGATTGTTACGCAAAGGAATTGATAGATATGGTCAAAATCCATACTGACTACCAACGTGCAGATTTGTTTACAAAAGCTTTTGACAGATCCCGCTTTGAGTATCTTTTAAAAGTAAACAATATAAAGGAAAAACAGGACTAATCGGCACCTCGGTTTATCGCTTTTTAATTTTTAGTTTTAGTTTTAAATTTTTTTTGGGAATTTCTCTTTGCTAATTGGGAATTTCTCTTTACTATCATAATCCTCAAAGAAGTTGATGCTTTCGAGGGGATTGTTTAATCCTCAAAGAAGTTGATGCTTTCAAGTGGATTGTTTCTTTCAAATTTTTGTTTCGTTTTTCAGAAAAATTAAAAACCCAAAAATATGTTCTTTATTTTAGGGGGAGTCTTTTTATCAGAAAAACCAAAAACATTGAAAAATTTTCAAAAGACCTAAAAATTAGAAAAATCAAAATGATTTCCTGGATAAAAAGAGGAAATGATAGTACATCAGTAGGGATCTGACACAGGCTAAAGAATTGTATAGTATACTGAGATGTATGTTGATTACGTGTGATATGCTGATAGGCTTCGTAGACTAAATATTGTGTGCATTAGTGATACAAACATAACAAACTACGCATTTGTGGCTGAACATCTCATGGACATATGGTCTTAGTACCGTAATTTCGTTTGATAGGGTATTTGTACAAAACTCGGAGGTTTAGGGTCGTTATGTTATTAGTTGTCTGGGGATAGCCTCTCTGATCTTCTGCTGTAAGTCATTACGGACCTAGATCAGACAGGGTGTCTTTATAAAAGAGCTATATGCCAAATCCTAAAGTTACCGAATTGAGGAACTTTCCATGTTATATGATGATCAAAGATTATCTATTACATCGTATTGATCATTGATGCAAATCATGATTAATATCAGTCCTCAACCTGGTATAATGCATATGTTACTTTGCTGCATTAATTTGCTGACCTGTATACCTCTATGCATTATATCTTGTACAATTACAGGCGACGAAAGCATAATCACGCTTTACAATGAGTCTTTGTGCATTTACTTCTTGATACGGAAGTATGTCGTGTGTGTGGGAACCATAATGTGTTAGTCTAATACATCTAATTCGTATCATTTTAAAGCATTGCGTAATTGTCTGCATGTGAGCTTACGTGGACCACAATATCAGCAATTGCCGTGTCACATATTGTTTCTAATGATAATATTAAAACAGATCAACGCTGTGCTCAGATTTCTCAGTAAACTGATATGATCCTCTTACCGGAAATCACAAAATGTTTACTGCTTTCATTTACTTTGATGCATTTTACTTTGTTGCATTTTACTTTTATTGTCAAAAAGATACAAAATCCAAAAAGATTTTAGGTGTGTTTTGATAAAATTTCAGAAAATCCAAAAAAGATTTGCATTTCTGCTTTATTTTTGATAGCCGGGGATGCTTGATGGTCAATTTCTGAGATTTGATAACACCATCTGGACTTTGTATCATTCAAAACGTGAAAATTTGAGTTTTGGAAGTTTAACAGATTGAAAAATGTTGAACGGGATTCGAATTCGTGATTTGGCGAAATTTTCAGATTTTTCCATTTCACATTCGCCCCTTAATTGGGTCGAATGTGGAAAAATCATCACTTTCGACCGTTTCCATTTTGGACGAATGTGGACATTTTCACTTCCGGGTGACAAAATCCACCTCCGGGTATACATTTTACCTTCGGGTGGACGAAGGTGTCCATATTTCACATTCGTGCCATTCATTTGGGGCGAATGTGGATTTCACCCACATTCGTCCATCTCAAACGGGCGAAGGTGGCTTTCTATATATAATCCATTTCACATTCGAACCTTTCATTCACAAATTTTTTCAAAATCCTTTGATAACCAGACCTTGTTGCTCGTTTTCTTTTGATTCACTGATTTAATCCCTGTCCTTTACTGATCATTTTGAGACTAAATTTGCAGGTAATGGACATCATTACAGACCAGAATCGTCGTGTTTTTAAACCGGACCTAGGGTTTCAATTTAGGGGTCTTAGGATGTTTAATAATGTTTGATTTTGATTGCATTTCAATCCACATCAGTTTTAGGGGGAGATATATGAATGAATTAGTGTTTAACATCGTTTAATTGATTAAATGCTTGAATGAACGAAGTTAAACCTAATGTGTCTTTGAAAACTGATGTAAATTGAAATATATGGACAATTGATGATGAACGAATGTTAATCGGCCTTGTTAGAGCATATTCAGATCAAAATAACATGTTATATTCAACATTGGCAAAATTTTAAATTTTGGGCAAAAACTTTTTCACCTTCGGTTCAAAAACTGGGCGAAGGTGGAATCGATTTGGGCGAATGTATAACAATCTGGACGAAAGTGACTTTTTACTCAGATCATGTTCACATTCGACCATAATTTTCACATTCGACCAAATAATCTCACATTCGACCATTCTAAAACGGGCGAATGTGCAGTATATTTTTGACCAGAATGTTTGTAATTTTTGTCGTTTTTTTTATTTTGACGTGTTTGTTTGATTTTAATGTGCAGATGGCTGATCAATCCGAGAACGTTGAAGCACCAGCAGTTAATGTTGAAGTTCCAACAGAGATTATTGTTACAGATCCGGTGCCAGAGGCAGAAACTTCAGTTCCAAGCAGTTGGCCGTTTGAAAGATCGCATAACTGTTGCGCATATCTCGGTGATGTAGAGAAGAATACGGAGTTCACCGGGATCATAGAGTTTCTGAAGAGGAGCAGAATAGTTCATGCATTAGCCACACCGACGATCATATACAGAGACATTATTGAAGATTTCTACCGAAATGCGATGTATGACTTCTGGGAGAATCAAACGATTATCAAAAGCAAGATTCAGGATATGGAGATGTTCTTGACTGAAGCTGATATTCGGGAAGCGTTACAGATAAAGTTTGAAGATAGTGAAGATCCTAGGGAGTTGTCATGGACAGAGCAGAAAGCGTGTTTCTTACGGATGAAATACAAAGGTCCAATTACTGACGGATCTATGTATAAGGGGAAGCTGGGAGTGCAGTTTAAGTATTTTGCACATGTTCTTATCCACGTATTTGGGTGTGTGAGCGGTGGATATGATGTCATGAGAAGGAGTTTAAGTTCGTTAATGGTTGCGTTGACACTCAACAAACCATTTAACGTATCTGGGATGATTCTTGATCATATGCTGGAGATGCTGAAAGGAATGAAGAACAAGAAGTTCATGTTATATCCGAGATTTCTGATGATGATCTTTGACTATAAGTATCCTATGTTGAAAAAGGATCCGACTATGATCCTAGGTCAAGATCATATGAATATTAGAACATTGATGAGAATGAAGGGTTACAAAGGTGTGCCTGATAGTGAGAAGCCACCTAACAGGAGATTATTTGGTGCTTTGGCTCGTCAGGATTACACTGATCCTGGCAAGAACAAAGCAAGGCATGATAATAGTGACTCGGACAACGATGATCCTTTAGTGTATGTTGATTCAAACACTAAGAGGAAACGGCAAGTAGTTAATCCTGGAGCCAAAGGGAAGGGCAAGGGAAAGACTGTGGATCAGGGAAGCTCTAAGCAACAAACGGTTAGACAGAAATCGACAGCGAAGAAAGGATCAGGTTTGGTGGACGAAGAGTCGGTAGATTCAGAAGAGACTGAAGTAGAGGAACAGTGGGATTCTGATACTGAAAATGTGAGGACCACCAAACGTAAGGCCACTATGGTTGGTGAGTCTGAATCTTTAAACAAGTCGATTGAAGAAGCTGAGAGAAGAAAGAAATTTGTTGAAGATGAGAGTCTAGGTGTTGACCTAGCAGAGTTGAGTGTTGGAGATACTGTGGGGGTTAATTTGCCTAGAAAGACAAAGAAGCAAAAGACCATGGCCAAGAAGTCAAGTACAAAAGAGCTGAGGGAGAAAGAGTTAGCTCAGTTATTGAAGTGTAAAAGAGTACCTGATGCTGGTACATCATCTAAGCTGTCTTCACCTGTTTCTAAAAAGCAGAAGAAAACGAAAGAGGCAGAGACTTTACCAATCGATCAATTCAATGTCGATTTGGATAAAGTGCTCGATATGTTCAGAAAGCCTCAGAAGGAGAAAGTAGCTGAAGTTGAGCCATCTAAATCAAAGTCAAAGAAAGTAACTGTGGATGACGATGTCATGAAGCAAGTGAATAAGAAAATGGAAGATATGATGAAGATGTTAGTTGCTCAACAGGCTGAGATTGCTAAGTTTAAGCAAAATGAGGAGAAAATGCTTCAGATTGTGGTTGCTTCAAAATCTAATCAGGATGAGATAAATGATAAGATTAAGATGCTTGAAGCTAAGAATGAAAAGCTTGAAAGAAAGTGTGAAAGAAACAAGGGCAGGATCAAACTGATTAAGGCAGATAACAAAGAACTAAGGAATGAAAACAAACGCCTTAGTAATTTGATTGACGAGCTTTATAGCAGGGCACCCCAGTTGAAAGAGGGTGAAGAAGATGAAGAAGAGGAAGAAGAGCAGGTGGATTTTGAACCATCAGATTCTGATAAAGAACAAGAAGATGATGATGAGGATGATGATGGATCGGAGAAAAGCGATGATGATGATGATGACAACAATGATGATGATGATGATGCAGAAGGTGCTGGGAGACAGAAAGGAGATGAGTTTAGCAGTGGTAGTGATCATGATGGAGGAAATGATACTTCCAGATTCACTTATGAGAAGAGAACACCAAAGAAGAAAGATACTGGAGAATCAAGTTCTAAGAAGAAAGGTGAGAACGTTGATTCAGATGAAAGTATTTTCTGGAATGAGAAGGTGAGATCTCTATCTGATGATGCTAAACAGTTGTATAAAGATATGTTGGAAAAGAGAGAGTGGACCATTGAGTTCACAGGATGCTTCGCTGAGATATTCCAAACTGATGACTTAAGATATGAATTGGAATATGAAGATCCTGATCTTGAAGAAGGGGAATTACCTGCATCTGTGGCAAAGGAAATACTAGATGGTCTTGCACAGAGGGTAGGGAAGACGTTTGAGGAGTTTATGATGGATGAATCGATTCCAGATATTCCTGAAAAGGATTTTGGAAGTCATTCAGATGATATGCAGACTCCTGAGAACAATGAAGTGGAGATGGAAGATATAACTCATGAAGAGTTCCCTCAGTACTTCAGACAAACAGATGAAAATGAAGTATTTCCTGATTTCACTGAGGTACCAAATAAATCAGCAAAACAGAAAGCTCAGAAAAGGAGTGAAGAGTTTGTGGAGAAGGTATTCGGTACTGATAAGAAAGATTCTTCTAACCAGTCTGATGAGTTGAAGAATTATTTGAAGAAATTGAAGGAAATGGATGAGAACCGACCAAAGCCTGAAGCTCAAGGTAACTTTTACAGATTTCATAATGCCAAGTTCAAAGGCAGAGCTCTCGGGTGGACTTACTTAGGCAGGCTGAAATGTATTGCTGCAAAATGGGAAACCGGAATTCTGTACTTCAACAGATTCTGTGACTTGCTTACACTACCATACTGGGCGGTTAGAGACTTATGCAGATTCCCAATGTCAGGTGCCGAAGTAAATGGATCACATGTCGGTTGGTGCGCAGATAAATTGGTTTGGGAAAGTCGTACAAGATGGAAGAGATTTCAGCCTCAATATCCCCGAAGAAAAGTTCATAGGGATATTGATCCTCAAACCAATATGAAGCGAGTAACTTTGATCTACAAAGCACCTAATGTGATGAGGAAGATACCGTTGATGCCGATGCCACAGCATTTTAGTGCTGATTTTATCTTTTGGTATTATGATTGGAGAAAGGCTGAAGCGGTGATCGTGTTGAGAGATGGAAAGGATAAATACAAGCATGTTCATGTATTTGATCCTATGTGGTTGATTAATTGCACGTTTGAAGACATCATCATGCTTTTCTACAATCCGATCTACTATGAACCAAAAGACTTTGATCAAGCAAGAAAATACACTCAAGTGGTTGGAGTTTGTTTTGCGTATGACATCAATGCAGGAAGCAACTTGGAGGGTAAGCTTGGTAAGACAGTGAAGATAGCAAATGTGTCTAAGCCAGTGAAGAGAACATTTGAGCCTCCAATGACTACTGAGCAGAAGAAACAGCTCAGAATCAAGTTGATGAACAAGACAATGGACCAACAGAGAAAACTATCCAATCAATAGTCGAGGGGGAGTTTGTTGATGTGTTTTGCGACTAATGATTGGATAAACATTATTAACATGTGTTAGTGACTTGGCCGAAGGTAGATAAAAGGGGCGAAGGAAGATATTAGTGGGCGAAGGTAGATGTTTAAAGGGCGAAGGTAGACTGGAACTGACATGAAGACACATTCGACCATTGATAATGGGCGAATGTGGAAAAGACCTACGTTCGACCAGTGAAAAGGGGCGAACGTGCAGTATCTATAAATAGGTTTTGTGATTTTGATTATGTAATAGAGTTGTCAGTTGTGTCTGTGTTCAGATCAGGTTCAGAGGTTGTTTTGAGATATTGTGTGTATGTTCTAGATTAACAGAAAACTGATTGTAAAAGCTTATTTGAAAGAAGTTAATCTATGAAATGATGTTGAAAATGATCTTGATTGTGTTTTGATTTGTGTTTTATCAATTTGTTCAGAACTAGGGTTTCCGCACCTAGTTTTGTGACTTGTATGATCATATAATCCTGTTTTAGCTAAAATCTTTCGCTCACACGTGTCAATAAATGTTGTCATAAATGTGTCATAAACAGATGACACGCGAAAATATGTCATGCTAAATTTATGACACCGCCATCCTTGACATTCTTTTCCGTGTCATCAGACCCCTTTCTTGACACGCAATACGTGTCAAGAAAGATCTTTTTTCTAGTAGTGATTTTACCCAATTTGTTGTATAATTGAGGCTATATTATGTTGTTACTGCTGCTCTGCTTGTTACTAGACATATATTAATGTTGAACTTTAAATTATTTGTGTAATTGGTTGGGATAACTCTCGAAGGATGCCTGCATGTCCGTCTTACTATCACACTTTTAGGTAGCAAACCTCATAATCATAGGCGATTCCACTCCATATTAGTTTTTTTTTTTTTTTTTTTTTTTTGCGTTATCTTAAGCAAGACGGTTTAATCCAATTGCTTTTGTAGACGATGAGAATATTGCATGTGTTCACTCCATATTAGTTTGTGTTTCGTACTCTCTTTCATCTACTTTTTTACTTCTTTTTCAAATCTCATATTATTTTCAAATAAAGGACACGGGCAAGATCTTTAAAACTGATTTTCACTCTTCAATGCATATCCTATAATGGCATAACTTGTGCCAAACAATCAGAGACTAAAAATTAGTCTTTGTTCATTTCTTAAGCAAATGGCGTCTAAAACTAATTATCAGTCCCCAATGTTGGCCACTGTAACAATATTGAGAACTGATTTTTACTCTTTAATATGTTCCCTCTTTATCAAATACTGAATATTAGTGACTATAAAATGGTGCCATTTCTCATTAGTGAGGGCACTTATTTGAGACTAAATTTCAGTAACCAATTACATTCCCTCCAAAAAAATTATACTTGACAGACATATTTGTGACTAAATTTCAATCTCAAATAAGTGATTAAAGTATTAATGACTGATTGTTAGTCACGAACATCAGTCACCAAAAAAACAGTTACTAATACATTTAGTAACTGACATATTAGTCCTAGATACTATGTATTCGAGACTAATAGATCAATCCCTCATAACTTAGTCCCCAATGGTCACAATATTGAGAACTGATTTTTACTCTTTAATATGTTCCCTCTTTATCAAAGACTGAATATTAGTGACCTATACAATGGCGCAATTTCTCATTAATGAGGGCACTTATTTGATACTGAATTTCAGTAACCAATTACGTTCCCTCCAAAAAAAATATATTTGACAGACATATTTGTGACTAAATTTCAGTCTCAAATAAGTGATCAAAGTATTAAGGACTGATTGTTAGTCACGAACATCAGTCACAAAAAAATCAGTCACTAATACAATTAGTAACTGACATATTAGTCCTAGATACTATGTATTCGAGACTGATAGATCAGTCCCTTTTACCTTAGTCCCCAATGGTCATTTTTCTTGTAGTGTACATATGAGCCTTATAAGCATAAACCATATGCTAGACCTGATAATAAAAAGGTCAATGTGGTTGAGGATGATGATGAAGATGGATGTCCTAAATTGTCAGATTATTGTTTTTCTGTGGATGTAACAGGATTGATGTAGGCCATGAAGGATCTAGGGGACAAGGCAAGGTGTCCAAGAAAGGATAACAAGTCAGGATGGAAGGATAAATCCAAATTGTGTGCCTTCCACGAAGATTTTGGTCACATCACTGAAGATTGCATTGCCTTGAGGAAGGAAATAGCATATCTTCTGAGCAAGGGTCATCTTAAAGATCTCCTAGGCAAAAAGAAGCCGAAGGTTCAGGATGGCACTAGCATCCCAGAAAGAGCAGCATCACCTCCTAAGGATGCTGACATAATTAACTTTATTTCAGGAGGTTCAGACATTTGTGGAACATCATACTCGGCTGCTGAAAGGCATGCAAGAGAGACAAAATCAGAAAAAGGAGAAAGACCTACAAAGACTACTATCCTGACAACTTTGAAAGTGATAAGTTTTGAAGAAGAAGATCGAGAGAATATCCTTGACCCTCATCATGATGGTTTAGTTATAACTCTATATATTTCTAATCATTTTGTTCGTAGGATCCTTGTAGATGGGGGAAGTTCGGTCAACATAATCCAACTAGAAGCCCTCAAAAGAATGAACATCCCAGAAACTGAAATAGTTTCCAGATCATCGGTCCTAATTGGCTTCAGTGGAGAGGCTAAGAGTACAGTGGGTGATATCAAGCTACCGGTATATGTAGAGGGGGTGAACTCTATCCAAAGATTCTGTGTGATAGATTCTCTATCCTGCTACAATGTCATCCTAGGGAGACCTTGGATACATGATATGAAGGCAGTCCCTTCAACATATCACCAATGTGTAAAGCTACCAACACCATGGGGAGTTGTTAAAGTTAACAACGATCAACAAGAAGCCTAGGATTGTTATACAACATCAATGAAGGCTTCGTCAAGACAAGAATAGCAATTACAGAAGGATGCACAGTGCCATCCTCAAGATGTCAAAGCACATCCTGACCAGGATGTAAAGGCTGTTTGCCTCGATGACAATAACAAGGATATCACTGTGCAAATCGGATCTCCACATTTGCATGGAAGCATGAAGATATGACTGGCATCTCTAAAGATGTCATCACTCATAAGCTTGGGATTGACAAAAGTTTCAAGCCTATCCAGCAGAAACGAATGAAGTTTGCACCTGAGAGGAATGCCATCATACAAGAAGAGGTTGACAGACTACTAAAATCCAAGATGATAAGGGAAGTCAAATTCCCAAGATGGTTGGCAAACGTGGTGGTGGTACATCGACGACATGGTGGTTAAATCCAAGAAGGCAGAGAACCATCTTCAGGATCTCAAAGAAGCATTTGAAATCCAGACAAGTGTGTATGCATCAGCCACAAGGATTTGTGAATCAAAGGTATCCAAACTAGGTTTGCCGGCTCAAAAAGTCGTTATATGGGCTTAAACAGGCCCCGTGAGCTTGGTACACTTGGTTTGCGATTTATATCTTGTCTCATGGGTTCAAAAGCAGTGTGTGACAACTCCTTATTTATTCTCACCTGTGACACACAGACTACGTATTTGTTGCTTTATGTGGATGATATTGTTGTTACGAACTCCTATGATGAGTTATTACAGGATATTATTCGCACACTCTCACGAGAGTTTGCTATGACGGATTTGGGCCCCTTACATCATTTTTTTGGGTATTCGAGTTACACGCACATCAGCGGGATTATTTTTGGACCAGTCACAATATGCCAATGATATTATTTCACGGGCCTCTATGTCATCCTGTAAACCTTATGCGACGCCCGTTGATCTTAATGCTAAACTGAGTGATACTGATGGTCCACTGTTTGATGACCCTACCTTATATCACAGCTTGGACGGCGCACTTCAATACCTCACCTTTACACGTCCTGATATCTCCTATGCAGTTCAAACAGTTTGCTTGTTTATGCATGAGCCACATGACCCACATTTTGCTTTCCTCAAGCTCATACTTCGGTATCTTCAGGGCACCATAGATTATGGGATACGACTTGTCCGCTATAACACACAGTCGCTAGTTGCATATTTTGATGCATATTGGGGCGGGTGTCCAGATTCTCGTCGTTCAACAAGTGGGTACTGTGTTTTCCTCGGTGATAATTTGATATCCTGGTCTTCTAAACGACAACCGACCGTTTCCAGATCTAGTGCAGAAGTAGAATATAGGGGAGTTGCCAATGTTGTTGCTGAAGCCACTTGGATTCGCAATTTACTTCTCAAGCTTCATCTACCTCTTCGGCATGCCACTGTTGTGTATTGTGATAATGTGTCAGCTGTCTATCTCTCAGATAACCTGGTTTAGCATCAACGCACCAAACGCATTGAGATAGATATACACTTTGTTCGAGAGAAAGTACGTGTTGATCACATACGGGTTCTTCACGTCCCATCCTCTCTTCAATATGCGGACATTTTCACCAAGGGGCTTCCACGACATTTATTTCAATCTTTCGGGTCCAGTTTGAGCGTTCTTCCCAACGACCGCTCAAACTAAGAGGGAGTATTAACCGACCGGGTTTACATATATTTATAAATGATTGATTCTCGGCATAAGTGTATTATATTGTATTAATTATGTTTCCTTATTAGATGATAGGCCCATTATGTATTCTCCCCTATTTAAAGGGATGTTTGTTTAATAGAATGATCAAGAAATCACAATTACTTTCACTTTTAACATAACATTATTTTAATGGTATATGTTTGTTCGTACTTTTTAGGTTCTAATCAAGTTGCTATAGAGGATCTCACTAAAGATATAATGGCGCTTGACATTGGTGGAGAATCAAATGCTTCAAACTCAATGAACAATCCAAAGGTAACAACTCAAAATGCTTCAAGTAGTGTTGCTTGCTAAAGATCAATGATCATAAGGTACTCTAAGTATTTCAAGTAATGTTGCTTGATAAAAGTATATAAATCATTTTATGTCTAATTGTCCATGCTTAATATGACTAAAATTTATAATTATGTGTAGGTTTGATTAGAGGTGTACAAAAAAACCGGTTATTAAAACCGGCCCGGAAAAAAACCGGTAAACCAGTTTGGAGAAACACAGGTCCGAACCCGACCCTATACATCGGTCCTATGAGCGGTTTGTGGTTTCGTGGATCGGTTTGGTTTGAAAACCGGTTTGAGAGAAGAACCGGTTTGGGGAAAAACCGGTTTTTGAGAAAAAAATGGTATAAGCAAGGTATTTTGGATATTGGAAGACCGGTTTTGCAAAAAAAACCGGTTTTAAACCCGGTCCTAATCGATTCCAATAGATGGTAGTGTTTGGTGCTAAAAACCGGTTCCAAAACCGGACAGGTTTGGATATAAAACGGTTTTATCTTCATAAAAAAAAACCGATCCGGTTTGGCAAAAAAAAACGGTTTGTACATGTCTAGGTTTGATTGGTTGGAATTGAAGATTTGAGAAGAAAGACTATGGAACTTTGAATTGTACTATATTAATTTGTAAACTCATTTGAACTAGTTGTATAAAGTCACGCGCGTTGCGCGTTTTACAATCGAGATTTAGACGATGTGTTAATCAATCAATGAATTATACAATCGAGATTCCATTTTGGTTGTAAATGTTAAAAAAAAATAAAGAAATCTACACATAAGGTAACACATGAAATTGGTAACGAAATTACATAAGATTATGTTATTTATATTAATAGTATATAATATAATAAATTTTTTTAATAAAATAATAGTATATAATATATTAATAGTGTATAATATAATAAAGTTTTTGAATAAAATAATAGTATATAATATATTAATTAGGGATGAGCATACAAGGCCGAATACCGATCCCGTCCCGTCCTGAACTCGATACCATACCAAACCGATACCGAACCGAGTGGTTTCGAGATCGGTATCGGTACCCATATTTATGGATTTTCGGTTTCGGTTTTATCGGTATCGGTACGGGATCAGTATGGTATCGGTATTTTAAGGCAAAATACCGGTACCGTACCGATACCGAACTGATACCGTACCGTTCAGTATCGGTATTGTCGGGATCGGTATAAAAAGTTTTTGAATAAAATAATAGTATATAATATATTAATTAGAGATGAGCATACAAGACCGAATACCGATCCCGTCCCTATCCCGATACCGTACCGAACCGATACCCAACCAAGTGGTTTCGGGATCGGTATTTTAAGGTAAAATACCGATAACGGTACCGTACCGATACCGTACCGTTCGGTATCGGTATTGTCGGGATCGGTATAATATATTAATAGTATATAATATAATATATTAATAGTATATAATATAATAAAATTTTTAAATAAAATAATAATATAAATAAAATATTAATATTTTTATTATTCATTTTAAGTTACTCTTCATTTTAGTTTGATTATTAATATATTGTAATAGTAACACTCAAATGAATAATAATTATATTAATATCTATTAATATATATAAAAGAATTGAACATTGCTGACGTGGCGTGTAATGGTGCCTTCAACCTCTCCATGAAACTGCCACGTGGCATCATAATTGAAAGATTTAGTGTTTTTAAATTATTTCCTTTTTTAATTAAAAAAAAAGATAAACATAAAACCCTAAATTTATCTCTCTATCTCTCAATTCTCAATTACTAAAATTAAATTGAGTTATTTTAGGAAAAAAGAATTTAAAAATAAATTTAGATTTTTCTCTCTTATGTTCCTCCCGTAATTTTTAAACGTTAATATATTTTATATTCGAGATTTTTTAAATAAAAAAATTACACCAAATTAACGAGCATTTTATTATCTTTCCAACGAGTACCATAGTGCTATATAAAAAACGGAGAAAAAAACGACTATTTTTTGTGGGGTTATGTTCGTACAGAAAAAAAACACAAAGTGTTCAGGTTATTCATTAATCATGATTTTTCTTTTAAACCAGGTTCTTATCTACGATGTTGAAATTCAGCCCAATCGCCATGCTATCATTGGAATTTTACTCTTCTAAAAATGGATAGGTATACTTCATCAAGAGAAGCTAGGAGAAAGAATTGCGCAACATTGCAACACATGGTGTCACCTTATAACAAGGTTATTTTTTTATTTATTTAATTAAAAGAGTAATAATTATTACTATTAGTATTAGTATTATTAGAATGGTTATATTTTTCAACCCATTCATGAATTCTACATCTATATAACTCAAAGTCAAATTGTAACATATTTTAAATTACGTGAAGATGATTATATGTTGAAGGTTATCCTTTTAATAATGTATTATGTTTAATATGGTTTATGCTTTTTATTTTTTTAACTTTTTAAATAAATGTTTTTCTAACTAAAATTGATTATGTTTAAGTTATTTACTCTTTTCGTGATTTGAGTTTTCTTCTTTTATCATTTTTTATTAAATCATATTAAATTTTTCAACCCCGGGACCTTCCCGGGGTAATCAGCTACTATATATATATATATTGCAAAGGTATTAATCCTACATGTCATACTCTTATGCAATCTCTTCTTTGAGAGATGTCACATGATGTGATGTGGCAACTCTAAACCAATTAAAAAAAATAATATGATTTAACCTAATCTATTATAATCTTTAACCTAATCTATTAAATACATAATCTACTAAATCTAAATATTAAACCTTTATTATTTTATCTCTCGTGTTTCCTCCAATAACTTTTAAACGTCAATATCTTTTATATACGAGATTTTTTAAAGAAAAAAATTACACCAAATTAACGAGCGTTTTATTATCTTTCCAACGAGTACCATAGTGCTATATAAAAATCGTAGAAAAAAATGACTATTTTTTGTAACCCGACAGGTATTGTGTCGGGTTTGGGATTAGTTTAAAAAAAATTGTGGCTTTGGGTCGGGTCTGGGATTAGGTGATATCCGACCCGATTACCCGAAACAACATACCCAAATACCCGAACTACATACCCGATCATATACCCATGAATTTTTTAATGCATCACATAACCCTTAGACTAATGCGTTCGATATTTCAATAATTAACTTTTTTTACTTTATTTTATGTTAGTTCTTTTTAGAATGATCGATTACAAACTTCTGAATTCATTTGTCATGGCACTAGATTTATACCCCGGCGCAGATATTCGTTTTTTTTATATTTGAATATGATAACTTATGGCAGAGATTTGTTTAAAATAATAATAATAATAATAATATATTTTATTATGTTATATTAGATATTTCAACCCGGGACGCTCCCGGGATAAAAACTAGTTTTATTTATATTATTATTTTATTTAAAAATTTTATTATATTATATACTATTAATATATTATATTATATACTATTAATATATTATACTGATCCCGACAATACCGATACCGAACGGTACGGTACGGTATCGGTTCGGTATCGGTACGGTACGGTACCGGTATGGTATCTGTATTTTACCTTAAACTACCGATATCATACCGATCCCGTACCGATACCGTTAATACCGAAACCGAAAATCCATAAATATGGGTACCGAGACCGATCCGAAACCACTCGGTTTGGTATCGGTACGGTATCGGTATCGGGATCGGGACAGGACGGGATCGGTATTCGGCCTTGTATGCTCACCCCTAATTAATATATTATATACTATTATTTTATTCAAAAACTTTTTATACCGATCCCGACAATACCGATACCGAATGGTACGGTATCGGTTCGGTATCAGTACGGTACCGGTATGTTATCGGTATTTTACCTTAAAATACCGATACAATATCGATCCCGTACCGATATCGATAACACCGAAACCGAAAATCCATAAATATGGGTACCGATACCGATCTCGAAACCACTCGGTTCGGTATCGGTTCGGTACGGTATCGGGATCGGGACGGGACGGGATCGGTATTCGGTCTTGTATGCTCATCCCTAATTAATATATTATATACTATTATTTTATTCAAAAACTTTATTATATTATACACTATTAATATATTATATACTATTATTTTATTCATATTATTTTATTAAAAAAATATTATATTATATACTATTAATATAAATAATATAATCTTATGTAATTTTGTTACAAATTTTATGTGTTACCTTATGTGTAGATTTCTTTATTTTTTTAACGTTTCCAACCAAAATGGAATCTTGATTGTATAATTCATTGATTGATTAACACCTCATCTAAATCTCGATTGTAAAACGCGCAACGCGCGTGATTTTATATAACTAGTTTATTTTTTAATGGATGTTATGAATTATTTAAGTTTTGTGTGATTTGGTTTTAAGGATTTTTATTTAAAAGTTGTGAATGATTATGTGGTTATGACTTTATGTATTATCTAGGTCTTTGGTTAACTTTTGGAATTTTTCTCTCAGTAAATAAGTTCGTAAACATGCAATTAGTATAATGTTCGCAAACAGGTATTAACAGGTACTTTTTGTGTGTACCTGTTAAAAAAATTAACAGGTTTGTGTATCAAAAAATAGACACAAAAAATTTTCATGTCATGTACAGGTAGTTAGGTTTCATGTACCGTGTCTTGATAGGTTCTTGTCTTAACAGGTCAGATATACACGATTTGCCAGCCCCACCCAATTAAATAATAATATTTTAATCCTCATGGAGCCCTATAAAATCTCTCACCTACTACACACATATTTTCCATAAAACCCTATAGAGCCCTTTCTAATATTTATTAATATTTTAATCCATAAAACTTCATAAAACCCCCCACTACACATACATTAAACAGCGTACCCGCAAACCTAATCGCTTGAAGCAAACCTTATAAGGTAGATTAATAGCTTGTTTATTACCAATGATCCTTTGGTTCAGTGGTGGAAAGGATTGATGATCCCAATGTGGACTCCGGTTTCATCCCCGCTAGATGCAGGTGAGGTCAGGGGGTTTTACATTGCCACTCGTTGCGTGGTTTCCTCCTGAAACGTGCCTGGGTGTAGACTAGCCAATGATATCTTCGAGGGGATTTTCCTCGGAGTGTTTGAGGGTCCGGAAAAACCTGCCCTCTTTCCGGATGGTCTCCGTGGTTCAAACCTGGGGTTTTCCTTTCCCAGTAAGGTCACTTGACCACTAGGCTATAGCCGTTCAAAAAAAATGAATAAATAAAATAGCTTGTATATTCTTGTAGCATCCATTTTGCTAAGCAGTAGATCAAAAGTCACCCTGGTAAAAACCGTACTCTCTTTTGGATTATTTAAGTCTGCCACTATATCTTCATAGGTCCCTCCATATCTTTTCAATATGTCTATTCCAAAAATTA
This sequence comes from Ambrosia trifida, assembly GCA_028751855.1. Classification (NCBI taxonomy): domain Eukaryota; kingdom Viridiplantae; phylum Streptophyta; class Magnoliopsida; order Asterales; family Asteraceae; genus Ambrosia; species Ambrosia trifida. The sequence continues at coordinate 54,248,383 of CM054123.1, read as the reverse complement.
CCCACCCAACATGTCCCCCCACTCGAATTATAGGAGTCTTGACACATATAAATCAAGACTACAAAATTAAATAAATAAATAATTGTAAAAGTTGATGAAGGAACTAACTAATACATCTAATCAGTTGGTGGATGATGTAGATCTGTCGGTACAAGGCAAGTAGACAAAGTATGTAACATCAAAATATGCACAAACTCATGGCTACTAATAACAAAATTGTACAGTTAACATAACCCCACAAGTGTCAATCAGATGTGCTCCCTTTTTAATTTTATATAATATTATTTACTACATAATTTTGCTAAATAATAAAGAACTATATCTTAAATAAGTTACAATATATAGCCATACCATATGTGATATGTTGTATCTGCATAAATTAAATAAATAATGGCAGACAGTCCAAATAAATATGAAGATCTCTGACATGACCTTAATTGGAAAAATCTATTGATTATTAAGCATATACATTTTAGGCAAGCCTTGAAGAGAACCATGTAAAGTTGGTTCACTTACACAGAAAGGACATAGTGGGAAATAATTGGGTCCAAAACTACAGTTTGACATGCCATCACCACCATTTAAATGTGTCAACAATGACATGTCTTTCTTTGTTCCCACATTTTTAAGGCCTACTACTCTACTTATACCTTATCTCAAAAAACAGAACTTTGTTTTGTGTTTTCACTCTCAATTATGATGAATACCAAAGGAGGTAAAGATGGAGAGAGTCATAACCATAACAGGTGGCTAGATCTTAGTCTGGGCCAAGCTGCAAAGGAGTTGCAATCGAGACCGGTCTCGGTTAAGGTATGCCACTTTTGCAAGAGGAAATTCTATAGTGCACAAGCACTAGGGGGTCATCAAAATGCACACAAGAGGGAGAGGGACGCGGCTAGAAGATACCATTCGCTTGTCACGCCTGGGTACGGTCCATCACTCGGTGTGCAACTGCAAGCTCACTCAATTGTACACAGATCAGTTACTGATACAACAGTGGCAGAACTAGAAGCCAGTGCTAATAATAAGTATGCGGCTGCTGCTGCAGCCGCAACTGCAGCCGGTTGGGTCCGTGTGCACGGACAGGAAGGAATGTGGCATGGAAGTTACTATTCAGATCAACAAATGGCTTATTCTCAGCCGCCATCGGATCCGGGTCCAATTACACTTGACTTAAATCTCAAGCTGTAATTCCATTTGGGTACAACTGTACAAGTATCTTTAATGAAAATAGATCGTCAGCTTCACTATTATAACCTCATAACTGTCATGAGGTGGACCGATCGTCTGCAGAGACACTGCAAACTCTAGATAATAGTTTGCTGTCTCTCATTTGTTCCTAGGTTTGAGGTAACAAGCTCTGTATGCTGTGTAACCGCGATATACCAAGAGTTTTAGCGTTTTAAGTTTAATAATGTCCTCTATATTGCTTATGTCTGCATCTCTTCCTAATTTAAAAGGAAAGATGAATCATGTATAGTTGAGTGTAATAAAGTTGAATAAACCTATTTATCTTGTATATATCCACAAGTTGCATCATGAATCTTGATTAGTAATCCAATCCTTTCAACTAAAAGTTAGTGCTTTCAAGCCTAATAAAAGTCAAATACAATTCAGTTGGAAAGGGAAACATAAATGGGATATTAGACTAGCAGTTGTCGGCCGCGAGCGAGCAGGCGCGAGCCATAGACTTCACTCTCAAGCAACCCGGTCATTTGACCCCGTTGTGGCTAAGTGTGAGCACCGGCGCCACTTAAGCTCACTTTCTCCCGATAACGCACGCGACCACCATCACCTGTGCTCGCACCGCGACTGTTCGTATGTGGCTGTTGTGGCTGGGGTGAGCACCGGGTTGAAACTTCGCTCGCGCCAGAGCTTGCTTGCGGCCCACAACGGACAGTCTTATATATTAATAAAATAAATGACTTGTAAATATTCAAAAACATGAAACCACCACAAACTACAAGATGTATTATGTCACATTTAGGAAAATGCAAATATTAGACGAGAAAATGTAACTGCGTTTACAAGCTATATTTTGTCACATCCGAGATTTTAAGCTTTCGGGTCGTATTCAAGACGATGGGAAGCCTTTGGATGATGATATTTGGATCATTATATGAGGCAGCATCAGAAGGATATCCTTTCTGCATAGTTTTGCGCGTTCACATAGAATCATATCACAATTTTGATAGACGAGAACAGAGACGATCCAATGAGATCTTGTAAGTTACGAGCTTGGTTTGAACCTGCACAAGGTAGAAAACCGTTAGGCTCGTTACAGAGGAGGAGGAAGGGCCTCTCTGTAACCACCCTCCGGTGTGAGGATAAGTATTTGTTTAGAGAGAAAAGTAGATAGAGAAAGTGTGGTTCGGAGTGTAAGCATTCATGTGTCAATTTGATATGGAATAATAAGAACAGGGGCTAAATGTGTAATAATCAATAGTTGTGGGTCAATAGTATAAGAAAGGTTAGCTGTTAGAATATAGGCGGGAAAGTTAGTTGTTGTTTGTTAGAGTCTGTATTTGCCTATAAATGAGGTTAACAGCTAATAATATGATCATCTTGATCATTGAAATCTTCTTCTGTTTCTGATTCTATTCATAACATGGGTATCAGAGCACCGATCTTGGTACTCGGATCACCATATTCTATCCAATAACCGCCATAACCACCATCATCACCACCGTTGACCACCGTCTTCTCTGACCAACTCCATCACTAATTCTCATTCTTTTTCGTTTCTTTCAGTGTTCTTTCAATTCTTAGCCTGGATTGATCATTTGTTGATCAATTCATTCTTTAGATCGATCTATTCTGGATTTGTCTAAACTTTACCCTAATTCCATCTTGTTCTCTGTTTCTTTTCAATTCACACCATCATGACTACTAGGAGTCGTTCGGATAATGAGAAAACAATTGAAGAACATTCAATTTCTTTATTAAAATTGGATGCATTCATGCAAACAACTGATTCAACTATTGCAAACCTAAATGCTAGTTTTCAAGCCTTGTTAACCAAACTTAACACTAGTTCATCTACTAACGGTGATGTGAATGGGACTAGTAATAATCTGGGAACAATGGTTACTAAACCTGAAAGATTGCACAGAATTGGGAAGATTGATTTTCCCAAATTTGATGGCAATGATGTGGATGATTGGTTGTATAAGTGTGAGCACTTCTTTAATGTTGATGAAACCCTAGATAAGTTTAAGGTGAGATATGCAGCCATACACCTTGAAGGAAAGGCAATTAAATGGCATCAAACCTTCTTGAAGACAAAAGGAGTCCCAATCTCAGAGATTTCTTGGCTGGATTACTCTGAATCCATCTTGAACAGGTTTTCAGATGTCTTGTCTGAGGATGTTATGGGGATGCTGACTTCTATGGTGCAGACAGGGCCATTAGAAGAGTTCTGCGATGATTTTGATGCATGTTTGTTAAAAGTGTCCATACCTGAGCCTTATGCTGTGAGTATCTTCTTACAAGCATTAAAACTTGATATTGGGGGACAAGTGAGGATGTTCATGCCCAAGAACATGAAAGAGGCCTATTACCTAGCCAAGGTTCAGAATAATACCAACAAATCCATCAGCCAGTCTACTTCTAGTGGAAGGTATAAGTCTAATCCCTCTACCTATGGTTATAAAAGTCAAGGAAATGTGAAACCTCCTATACACACATCTCACTTACCCTTATTACCCACTCCTCCACCCCACAAGAAACTGTCCAATACCAAACAATTAACCAGTAAAGAAATTGAAGCCAAGAGGGCAAAGGGGGAATGTTTCTGGTGTACAGGGAAGTTCACACCAAGACACAAATGTCCCAATAAACAGATATTTGTGTTAGAGATCAATGGATCTGATGAGGACATTGAAAGATTAGAAGTCATAGACTCTGTTGAGACCCAAGATTGGCCTGAACCACACATTTCCATACATGCACTAACAGGTATTAAATCCTTTTCCACACTGATAGTCATTGGAACAATTGGGAATGTTCAGTTGAGAATATTAGTGGACTCTGGGTCTACTCACAATTTTCTAAGTAAAAGATTGGCCCTTAAATTGAAATGTCTTCTTAAAAGTATTGATAAGATGACTGTTGGGGTAGCAAATGGGTCAAGAATTGACTGTGCTACTTATTGCCCAAATTTTCAGTGGAACATGCAATACTTGTGGTTCACTATTGATGTCTTAGTTATTCCCTAAGACAATTATGACATGGTATTAGGTATACAATGGGTGTTGACATTGGGTGAGATTGTATGGAACTTTGTGGATATGACCATGCAATTCTCCATAGGAAACACTCAATGCAAACTCAAAGGGGTTCATAATAATGAACTGACTTTATGTTCCGCTGATGTGATGAGTGAACTTCTGGTTCAAGATGACAAGGTCATAGAAGCCCACTTGTTTAGCCTACAACTACACCAAAACACTACTGATTTTCAACATGAAACCAAAGTCCTAGAACCCACTCACAATAAAGAATTAGAAGACCTGTTGAAAGAATTTGAACCTGTTTTCCAAACACCCTCTTCCCTACCACTAAAAAGAGAGTTTGACCACAAAATTCCACTAAAAGATGAATCACAAGTGATTAACCTGGAGCCTTATAGATACCAGTCAAACCAGAAAGATGTTATTGAAAAGTTAACCAAAGCGTTGGTGGAAACAGGGGTGGTAAGGGGCAGCTCAAGTCCTTTTGTTGCTCCAGTGGTGTTAGTAAAGAAAAAAGATGGGTCCTGGAGGTTCTATATTAACTACAGGAAGCTAAATGATGCCACAATCAAGAATAGTTATCCTATACCCCTAGTTAAAAAGTTATTTGATGAGCTGGGGCAGGCTGTGTTTTTTTCTAAGTTGGACTTGAGGGCAGGATATCATCAAATAAGAATGCATGATGAAGACATCCAAAAAACAGCATTCAAAACTCATGAGGGGCTATTTGAGTTTGTAATGATGCCATTTGGCCTACTAATGCTCCTGCCACTTTTCAGTCACTAATGAACCATGTTTTTAAGAGCTTTTTGAGAAAGTTTGTTCTGGTCTTTTTTTTATGACATTTTGGTGTACAGCTGTTCATAGGAACTGAATCTACAATACTTGAGACAAGTGTTGGAAGTGCTCAACCAACAGCAGCTGCATGCAAAGAGGTCAAAGTGTTCATTTGGAGGATCATCAGTTGAATACTTGGGTCATATCATATCCAACAAGGGAATTTCCATTGATCCCATGAAGATTGAAGCCATTAAACAATGGCCTGAACCTCAGAATGTGTAACAGATGAGAGGTTTCTTAGGTCTCACTGGTTATTACAGGAGATTCATCAAGAACTATGGTGTTTGGGCTAAACCATTAACCAACCTGTTAAGGAAAGATGCTTTCCAATGGCATGAAGAGGCTAAACAGGCTTTTAATCAGTTGAAAAGTATGATGATGCAACCACCAGTCCTTGCTTTACCATATTTTTCCAAGCCATTTGTTATAGAAACAGATACTTCAGGAAAAGGGATTGGAGTTGTTCTTATGCAATCTGGGCATCCTATTGCTTTTATAAGCAAAGCATTATCTGCAAGGCAACAAGCTCTCTCAGTCTATGAAAGGGAACTGTTGGCCATCATATTTGCAGTAAAACATTGGCATCATTATCTCTCAATTGGGCATTTTGTTATAAAAACTGATCAGAAGAGTTTAAAACATCTTTTAGATCAGAAAATTACCACCCCCCCTGCAACAAGTATGGCTATCAAAGTTAATGGGGTATGACTTTGAAATTCAGTATAAGCAAGGGAAAGAGAATGGGGTAGCAAATGCCTTATCCAAAATGGCCAATCCTGCTTTTATGACTATTACTTTGACCACTTTTGATGATGACTTGTGGTTAAGAGTACAAGGTTCTTGGTAAACAGATGAAAGACTTAAGAAGGTTATTCAGGAATTAAAAACAGAATCCTCAAATGCTAAGTATGAGTGGAAGAGTAATGTTCTGTATAAAAAAGGAAAGATTGTGGTGGGAAAAGATGAGCAGCTGCAAAAAAAAAAAAATAAATAAATAAATAAATATTACCTTCTGTCATAAGGGACCCATTGGTGGACATTCAGGTATCCATGCTTCCACTCAGAGAATTATAACTTATTTTACATGGAAAGGAATGCATAAACAGGTAAGAAACTTTATTAGAAGTTGCCCCATTTGTCAAAAAGCAAAATATGAAACCATTGCTACCCTTGGCATGTTGCAACCCCTACCTGTTCCCAACCATGTATTCTCAGATTTGTCTATGGACTTCATTGGGGGATTACCAAAATCAAAAAGAAAAGATGTGATCTTGGTTGTGGTTGATATATTGACCAAATACAGCCATTTCATGGCCTTACATCATCCCTATTCAGCTGCTGAAGTAGCTCAAGTCTTCCTGGATCAGGTGTTTAAGTTGCATGGTTGGCCTGATACCATTGTTTCAGATAGGGACCCTGTTTTCATCAGTCAGTTTTGGAGAGAATTTACAGCCTTACACGAAATTCAGTTAGCATTATCTACTTCACATCACCCCCAAACAGATGGGCAGACATAAGTTGTTAACAGGTGCCTTGAGACTTATCTCAGGTGCATGGTTATGGATAAACCAGATTTATGGGTCAAGTATCTACCACTAGCTGAGTTCTGTTATAATACCAACTTCCATAACTCATGGGGTCTGACACCATTTCAGGCTCTCTATGGATACCCCCACCATTGTTTGTACCATATATTCCAAAAGACATCAGGGTAGCTGTTGTGAATGAGGTACTACAGGACAGAGAGAAGACCATTCAGCTGCTAAGACACTCTCTTTTAAGAGCCCAGAACCGTGTGAAACAAGCAGCAGACATGCAGCGACGTGAAAGAGATTTTCAAGTTGGGGAAAGTGTGTATGTTAAGCTTCACCCTTATGGTCAGAATACTTTGAGAAGTTCACATTTCAATAAGCTGGGTCCTAAGTTTTTTGGACCATTTCTGATTTTGGAAAAGATTGGCTTACAAGCTTGATCTTCCCAATGAAGCACAAGTTCACCTTGTGTTTCATGTTTCATTTCTCAAGAAGGCTCATGGCAATCCTACTCAGACTACTCCTCTACCATCAGGGCCAAGATTCATGTTTAAACCTCTGCAAGTGTTGGGCAGAAAAATAGTGAAGAAGGGCAATAGAGCTTCTGTAGATGTTTTGGTTCAATGGGAAAATTTTCCTGTTAAAGGGGCTACTTCGGAAAATGTGGAAGACTTACAGATCAGATTTCCTGATTTCCATTTTTGAGGACAAAAATTGTTTAGGAAGGGAGTATTGATATGAAATAATAAGAACATGGGCTAAATGTGTAATAATCAATAGTTGTGGGTCAATAGTATAAGAAAGGTTAGCTGTTAGAATATAGGCGGAAAAGTTAGTTGTTGTTTGTTAGAGTCTGTATTTGCCTATAAATGAGGTTAACAGCTAATAATATGATCATCCTGATCATTGAGCAATAATCTTCTTCTGTTTCTGATTCTATTCATAACACAATTGTACTGTGTGGGGGTATTTATAGTGGTCAGCAAAGTTGTACTCTGCTTCGGACCCCCTTGTACTTACCTTCGGAAGTGTTTGACTTCCGAAGGTCATATGTACTTACATCAGCTGAGATGGCCTGACTCGTCTCATTATGTACTGCAGCCTTAAGTCATGAGCCGTAGCCCATTACAAGCCGCGGTATAAATCTTTATACCTCTTCATCTCCCTTCCAAGTCATTAAGTTAATTTTCAAACTTTTAGGACTTGAGCATGTCCGTAGCTTTGATGAGGTGTCAAGCGTCATGTGTCTCGGAACCCCATAACGTATCTGTAGCTTTGTTGAGGTGTCATGACAATTGTCTTGGGATCCTTATGTGGACTTGATGGGACATGAGTCTCTGTTCCAAGCCACGTGGATCATTTTAAGACCACATATCGTGGTAACTGATGGAACGGCGGTTCAATTTTCGAGATGATCTGAGCCGCTCTTTTCTTCGACATGTTCTTATCCATCTTGGATTTGAACGGTTTTCCTCCTTCCCTATATATACTCTCTTTTTTTTTTCATTTTCTTTTACCCATTACTGTTTACTTACTTCTCTATTCCTCTCCCCCAATAAAGATTCACCCTTCCGGTATTGTCTGTTTTCATCCCAAAAGGCGAGATCTTTGATTACTCCTGGTCTCGAGGCCTTGTAACCTGTTATTTAGATAAGGTGTGTTTCCCCTTTTCCTTACCTTCTTCCATCTTTTTTCCCTTTTCACCAGAAATGGTTAAAGATGATATGAACGTTCGTTACTCCAAATTGACCCATGAAAAGTTGGGCCGGTTCCTGGACGATTTTAGGATCTCTCGTGAGTTGCATCCAACCATCCCCCTACCTCAGACACCCATCTATCCTTTTTCGGAGGGGTAATTTGGTTTCTATACCCGGGTCTGTGATTTTGCCAACTACCGGGTCCCCTTTACTAAGTTTTTAATGAAGGTTTTGAGGTTCCACGGGGTTCATATTTCCCAGGTGAACCCTTTCGGCCTTAGCCAAGTTAATCATTTTGAACTTTCTTGCCGAACTTTGGCAAAGGGGGCTGATCTTAACGTGTTCCATTGCTTTTATAAGCTGAACTGGATAGGGAGTTGGTTTACTTTCAAGAAACGGAGGTCTTTAGAGAGTTGTCATGATTACCAAACCTCCAGCCTAAAAAACTGGAAGAACCAATTTTTCTGGCTCGGCGACTGATGCTTACCTTCGGACATGGTGTGGTGCGACCGATTCGAATCCTCGGTAATTTGGTTTCTATACCCGGGTCTGTGATTTTGCCAACTACCGGGTCCCCTTTACTATGTTTTTAATGAAGGTTTTGAGGTTCCACGGGGTTCATATTTCCCAGGTGAACCCTTTCGGCCTTAGCCAAGTTAATCATTTTGAACTTTCTTGCCGAACTTTGGCAAAGGGGGCTGATCTTAACGTGTTCCATTGCTTTTATAAGCTGAACTGGTTAGGGAGTTGGTTTACTTTCGAGAAACGGAGGTCTTTAGAGAGTTGTCATGATTACCAAACCTCCAACCTAAAAAACTGGAAGAACCAATTTTTCTGGCTCGACGACTGATGCTTACCTTCGGACATGGTGTGGTGCGACCGATTCGAATCGTCCGAGTGGGACCTTCCTGAGGGTTTTAGGTATAATTGATGTGTCGTAAAACACATCTATTCTCCTATGTATTTTGAGTTATAATTGAGTCTTTTGTATATAGTTTTTAGTAGTTTTAGGCGTGTATTCATTTGTTGGCCTATTTTTGTCATTGTATAGGTTTTTATTAATTTTTAGTACTTATTTATTTATTTTATATTTTGGTAGGTGTTTGTGTGGACGTTGGAGCGTAAACGATGAACTTTGGTCAAGACAAAAACACCCGAGTGTAGAACACGGAGCTAAAATGCTATATATAATAATAGTATATAATAAAAAAAAAGAATGATAATGTCTTTGGGCCGTAGCCCAAGACGAATACAACAAAAATTCGGTTATCAATTATAGGGAGGGATATACATTAGAGTTTGACGGCAGAAGAGTTTTTATATAATGAATCATATATCATTCATTCGATATCATCATCATTGATTCAACAGTGGGGGAGCGGCAATTTTTTGGGGAAGAATTCATTCAATTGCACATCAAGTCAAAGACCAAGAAGCTTCTCGACCAGTAGGAGCATTGGAGAACTTTCGGAGAGGAGAAGGTTCGGGTGCACTAAAGATTAATTATTTGAAGACCCGGTGGTTTGTTTTATCGTTTTTATTTATTTAGAGACATGTTTATTATTGTTTTTCGAGACTCTATGACTATGTTTCTAATTATAATTATGAACTAAATATTTTATGGTTGCTTAGGTTTATGAACTAGACACGTTTTATGCGGTATTTAATGATTTTTGGTTCTTAGTTTTGATGTGTAGGACTACATGATTTTAACTTTATTGTTGGATTTGATATATGTGTGTTGGTGTTAATTTTATTTGAGGTTTGTTTATTGGTTTTGTGGAGCTAGGCATGTAGAGATACCCCCTAGGTCTAAAAATCAATCTAGTTCGTCAACTTAGGTTAGTGTGCTAGTATTTGGAGTTGGAGTACGACACAAGTATAACAAACTAATATAATAAATTAACTAAAACGTGCAGTCCATTCTTGAGGGTGAGAAATCTAACTCGAGATTGCTAGGTAACTAACTAGGCATTGTTCGGTAGTTGGCAAGCGCTAGGGCGGGAGTCGCTACTTGTCCGTGTTTAGAGTTTTCCTAGGTTTTCTTCAGTAGAGTTTAAGTCTGCTTCATAGTTTGAGGGTTTTAATCCAGGAGAGGTTTTAATCTGATTTCTATGGGATTTTGGTACGCTAGGGCGATCCAGGTCCATCTTAGCATTTCTACACTTGTCCCGCCTTAAGTCTAGTGAGCTATCTTTGACAGGAGGTTTATTAGATAAGAATAGGGTCTCAAGTTAATTACCAGATTCAGGATTTATTGCTAGTGTCTAGGGATTTTACCTAAGTAACCAGCCTTCTTCCTATCCGATTTCTCCAAGTTCCTAGTTCCCATAAGCAGCTGAGGTTACTTTATTTATATTTAGTTTCTTTTAAGTTTTTAATCATTAGTTTAACCCCCCACATAAGTATATATTTATTTAGGCTAGTATTCGGTATAGGTTGTGATCTAGAGTTGCATTTGCGTCTTTGGGTTCGATACTCGGTCTTATCTGTTTACTACTTTGCGATCGGTACACTTGCCGTGCGTGTGTAGTTTTTAGGTGAGTCGTTTTAATTAGAACTTGTGTTATTTATATATATATACATTTACACACATCAAGTTTTTGGCGCCGTTGCCGGGGACGCAATTGGCACTCTTGAGAATTATCCGATCCGTTTCTGGTCTACTATTTTGTGAATAATTTTTGCTTTTATTATTATTTTTTTTTCTTATTATTAATTTTTTTTTATTATTCGTAGTAGATAATTTTTTTTATCATGTGCGAGATCTGCGGAGGACCCCACTTTACCATAAGATGCCCTCATTCATATTCATCGGGGTATTCCACGGATTATTATTCTAACACGTATTTGCAGCCGCAGCCATATCAGTCATACCAGCCTTCATACCCACAGGCTAACCAGTGGTTTAACCCTGCAACATCTGAGTCACTAGATAGAATAACAAGTCGGCTTGATCGTCTACAAGCAATGATGTATGAGGAAAGGCATGGTGGTAGCTCGTCAGAGTATCCACCTAGCCAACATTTGTATCCACATCCCGATTATCGGGATGTCTCTTCTCACACTAGGCCTGACTTTGCCGCCCTTCTTGCTAAGCAAGACGCCTTCATTGCTAATCAACAGCTCATGCTCGAGGATATGCGTTCCTTGCTATCCATGCGCACCGACTATTTGAGGGAACAAGATGCGGCACTTGAGAGGCTACAGACTCAGGTGGATGAACTGAAGACTATAATGGACGTTGAAGTCCCACCTCCAGTTCAGCAGGTTAATTTCACATATGATGACCCAGACGAGATGGTAACACTTAGATTACCTGATTGTATTAGTCCCGTTGCTGAAACTGTTTGTCCTTACTCATCTGATTCTGTGCATGATTTAACTGACCCATATGATTCTTTACACTTGTCTTGTGAGGATGATATTTTGCAGGATTCAGGGTTAGAGCTAGAGACCATAATGGACGCCTTAGTCCCACCTTTGGTTCAGCAGGATGAGCAGCCTTGCCAGATCTCTAGTTCAACAGCATACCCTTGGGAGGCAGATGTCTGGAGTGATGATGAGGAGATAGAAAGGATAGCCTGGGACGCGCATAGGAAAGCCATGATGGAGAAGATAGGGGAGGCTGAGGAAGATATGGATTTTTCAGAATCCACAGGCTGGCTGTTTGAGGAAGAAGTGGTAGAAGAGGAAGACACCACTAACCTGCTTGAAGAAGCAGCTGATGGGGAAGTAGAGTTTGGTGACGAGTTAGTTGATTTGTCAGTTCCAGAAGTGGACAAAGATCTTGATCAAGTGTCACCAAACAAGGAAGATGAGAAAGAAGTAATGGTAGAAGAAGAAGAACAGCTCGGCCGGCCCGTGCAGGCATTGGATATTACACTGCTATTAGTGCCACCACCATGGCCACCACCACGGGAGAAGGCGAAGAGGCACCTGGACCGACACAGGGTAAGGGTCAGGAGTTGTAGAGATAACAAGTCCTCTCATTACATGCCAAGAATCAGGTTTGGTCCAGGTAAATTTAAATATTGGTGGCCCGACCCATTTAAATTCGATAAAATATTTTTAAATTCCACTAATGTAATTTTTCTAAATAATATGGACCGGGTGGAATTAAATGGGTTGGATCGGGTCCAGATAAAAGAGAAGCCCCCTGATTAAGTTTAAGTGTGGGGAGGCTCTGTAGAGTTTGTAAATTTATATTTATACCTATTTTTTTTCTAGCTTTTCATTTTTTTTTATTTGTGGTCGTTCTTTGGTAGTAGTTTGTAGGTTTTTATCTTTCTATTTTATCTTTGTTTTTTGTGTCTTTGAGTCAGTTAGCAGGTTTGCGTGTTTGCTTAGGTAGAGGAAATTTCACAATGAGCGGATCCCATGTATTATCTTTATATATATTTTATGAGTGGGAGTTTTGGTAAAGGTTTGGGTAATAAAAGAGATTTTTTTTTCTTAAAAAAAATTAATTAACTTTCTGTGAAAAAAGATTTTTCACGTAATGTGAGGAGTCTGGGCTGACCTGTTCGCCTTATGCGACCAGCTATTACCCCGGAAAGTTATATTTTTTTCTCTTGAAACGCGTGTTGTGATCACCAGTGTCCTTCACGTTGAGCGAGAACCAGATTTTTTTTTCTTTTCTACCCATTTGGTTTTACCACCATTCACCGCCATTTTGCCAAGCAGGTACGTCTTCTTGTTTGTTGTTATATTATGAGTCTAAGTTAGTAGTTTGAGTCTTTTTATTTTTGTGTGGTTCGGTATTATGCTCGGGTTTTGTTTGTTTCGTTTTGCGCAGGTTTGGATTGTACCGCTCGTACTCAATCTCCATTTGGGCGATTCTGGACCTGTACGTTATATTGAAGCAACCCGAGAGTTTACCATTGTGTCAGAGCCGATCGCGACCAAAATGCTATACGATCGAGCTGGATTGGACTAGAGTTTTTGGAGCTTACACATTAATTAACCAGCTAAGTCTTTTCCAATTAGCCCTCGTCTTTTTATTTTTGTATTCGGAATTTTTTTTTTTATTATTTTTTGTTTTGAGTCGTTTTCTATTCCTACATTGAGGGCAATGTAGAGTTTAAGTGTGGGGATGGGAAACTGTCGTTTAGTTTGTATATAGAGTCGTTTAAATCAAAAAAAAATTAGAAAAAAAAAACGAAAAAAATAACATTTAAAAAAAAAACTGAAAAAAAAAAGTCCCTGATTTTGAAGTTTGCATTATATAAAATATGGAAAATGACACGTAAAGTTAGGTGTCCGGTTCTCAAATAGTATGTATAATAAGAGATTAAAATTGATTGAAAACGTGTCTGATTTGGGATATGTGGGTAGGCTCGGCCGGTAGAAAGGTTTCCTTTGAAAAGTAATAAATTAATTATGTTAGGCTATTTTGTGGGTTCTCATGTAGGAGAAACGGGGAGACCAAAACCGCCAAAAATAGTATAAGAAGCACCGTTATAAGTAGAAAACCGTTAGAATTTCTAATCACTTAAAAAAATTAGAAATCAAAGCAAAAATGCTGAAGCTTAAGGTGCCTGGCCACTGGGATAGCGACTTGGATTGGTCACACCCTCTGAGTTAAGTATGCTGAGATGAAAAAAAATGTTGAAGCTTAAGGTACCTGGCCACTGGGATAGCGACTTGGATTGGTCACACCCTCTGAGTTAAGTATGAAAAAAAAGTGATTTTAAATTCTCTTGGTTTTCTACATAAGACGGTTGGGAAATGGTCAATTGGTCGTTCCTTTAGCTTCATATGCTTGAGGCGGGATTAGGAGGAACTGTGGCTTCCTTCGAGTGAGACCCTAGATAAACTAATCAACATGAACTTAACATAAATAAAAATGGGCTTGGAAACCGGTGTGGGTTTAAGAGGATCAATATACCTGCAATCGCAATCAACACGTTACTAGATTATTAATTAAGTAACCTATGTTTTGAAACTGGATGTAAACCTAACTGTGATTCCATAGCATAATTCTTTTTCAGGGACGAAAAAGGTTTAAGTGTGGGGATGTTTGATGTGTCGTAAAACACATCTATTCTCCTATGTATTTTGAGTTATAATTGAGTCTTTTGTATATAGTTTTTAGTAGTTTTAGGCGTGTATTCGTTTGTTGGCCTATTTTTGTCATTGTATAGGTTTTTATTAATTTTTAGTACTTATTTATTTATTTTATATTTTGGTAGGTGTTTGTGTGGACGTTGGAGCGTAAACAATAAACTTTGGTCAAGCCAAAAACACCTGAGTGTAGAACACGGAGCAAAAATGCTATATATAATAATAGTATATAATAAAATAAAATAAAAGAATGATAATGTCTTTGGGCCGTAGCCCAAGACGAATACAACAAAAATTCGGTTATCAATTATAGGGAGGGATATACATTAGAGTTTGACGGCAGAAGAGTTTTTATATAATGAATCATATATCATTCATTCGATATCATCATCATTGATTCAACAGTGGGGGAGCGGCAATTTTTTGGGGAAGAATTCATTCAATTGCACATCAAGTCAAAGACCAAGAAGCTTCTCGACCAGTAGGAGCATTGGAGAACTTTCGGAGAGGAGAAGGTTCGGGTGTACTAAAGATTAATTATTTGAAGACCCGGTGGTTTGTTTTATCGTTTTTATTAATTTAGAGACATGTTTATTATTGTTTTTCGAGACTCTATGACTATGTTTCTAATTATAATTATGAACTAAATATTTTATGGTTGCTTAGGTTTATGAACTAGACACGTTTTATGCGGTATTTAATGATTTTTGGTTCTTAGTTTTGATGTGTAGGACTACATGATTTTAATGTTATTGTTGGATTTGATATATGTGTGTTGGTGTTAATTTTATTTGAGGTTTGTTTATTGGTTTTGTGGAGCTAGGCATGTAGAGATACCCCCTAGGTCTAAAAATCAATCTAGTTCGTCAACTTAGGTTAGCGTGCTAGTATTTGGAGTTGGAGTACGACACAATTATAACAAACTAATATAATAAATTAACTAAAACGTGCAGTCCATTCTTGAGGGTGAGAAATCTAACTCGAGATTGCTAGGTAACTAACTAGGCATTGTTCGGTAGTTGGCAAGCGCTAGGGCGGGAGTCGCTACTTGTCCGTGTTTAGAGTTTTCCTAGGTTTTCTTCAGTAGAGTTTAAGTCTGCTTCATAGTTTGAGGGTTTTAATCCAGGAGAGGTTTTAATCTGATTTCTATGGGATTTTGGTACGCTAGGGCGATCCAGGTCCATCTTAGCATTTCTACACTTGTCCCGCCTTAAGTCTAGTGAGCTATCTTTGACAGGAGGTTTATTAGATAAGAATAGGGTCTCAAGTTAATTACCAGATTCAGGATTTATTGCTAGTGTCTAGGGATTTTACCTAAGTAACCAGCCTTCTTCCTATCCGATTTCTCCAAGTTCCTAGTTCCCATAAGCAGCTGAGGTTACTTTATTTATATTTAGTTTCTTTTCAGTTTTTAATCATTAGTTTAACCCCCCACATAAGTATATATTTATTTAGGCTAGTATTCGGTATAGGTTGTGATCTAGAGTTGCATTTGCGTCTTTGGGTTCGATACTCGGTCTTATCTGTTTACTGCTTTGCGACCGGTACACTTGTCGTGCGTGTGTAGTTTTTAGGTGAGTCGTTTTAATTAGAACTTGTGTTTATACATTTACACACATCAATAATCGTAATCTCTACACCCGCCTTGCTGTGAACAAAACCGACATCCAAAAGTATCCAGAGCATATCCTCATTCTCGGAGGTGTTATTAGGAATTGGGATCTTCATGATAGGTGGCCTGTTATTTTGTACAACGGAGAGGGTGAGTAGAGGGTCGCGTCCTTATTTACTTTCTTCCTTTTCTGCTTTTTAACATTTTTCTAAGTCTTTGTTTGTTTTTGTAGAAATTTCGTTGCTTGATTCACTGAAGCTTACGTCCTTTGATGACGTGGCTCTTGAGTTTACTCATGAAGACTTAGAGAGAAACCCACCTATCGTTCCGCAAATAGAAAAAGCTCAACATCCCATCCGTCCGATCGAAACTCCTGGAACCGATGCTAGTGGTGCACAAGGAGAAAGGCAGACTACTGGGGTTGTAACCGAGGCTATTCAAAGTGTCGCGGCTTCTGATCATGTGACCTTTACTGCTCGAACCACTACGGCTGTGCTTCAATCCCATTATACTGCCAGTACGGTCCCTCACGAAACCGAACCATCCCAAGGCACCAAATCCTCATCTAAAGATATCTCTAGGGATGTAGAGGGTCGAGCCCTAACTGATACCTCTGTTTCTAGTAGATCATAAAAAATAAAAAGGACGAACCCAAAGGGTACCGTGGTCGGCACTAAAACCCCTAAGAAGAAACTAAGGTTTTTGGAGAAGCCCCCAGAGGTATATTCTAACCTTTTAGATAACCTTGAAATGCATCTTTTCGGAGGACAGTCCTCCAATGATTCGGCCCCAGTATTTATTGTGGACAATCCTCAGGTTGGAAGGAGCAGTGGGAAGATTGTTTTAGAAGAAGAAGACGAAGGAGAAGATGACCCCTTTACCGAGCTTGACAGTCCGGTGGTTAACAAGGTTGTTGGCAGCGGGACTTTTGCAGCTGGTGAGTTTAGGCATTCCCCACTTCTCTCTCAAACTAATGTGTAGGGTAATGATGATACTTTTCCCCCACAATGGTTTGAGACTGAAGCATTCTCTGTATGTGGTTTTGCAGTGATGTTAGAAGAAGGCTCGGGGTTGGACCCATCTGCTGTGGAGGAGAGGTTTGCCCTGGAGTGGGATTTAAAGAATAATTATAGAGTAGTTGATGCCATGTTTGCAAGGATGATGCTCTTCAAGTTAGATACTCCTGCGGATAAACACTCCAGTTTGATCCAATCAAGAGTATTGGCACTATCAAAGGCCTTGTCCATAATATGCACATTCTCATCCTTCTTGAATTGTTTTTACTTGTGGCCGATGTAATATCACAAACTTTTAATAACAAAAGTTGCATCTGATCATGAGATCTTGTACAACCATCCCTAACCAATTTAGACCATTAGGTGCTAATGCTATATTTACAAAAGTGCATAGGCTGCCATTGAAGAATCAATATTAGACCATGAATGACCACACAAACTGAATCAGTACAGTAGGATTGAACTTGTTATAACCCATAACAGCCTGGACACCAATGAACATTAACATACCATTGAGAATGTGTTGGGGATTTACAGTAATAACGAACAAACAACAGGATAATCGACCCTAGCCATGGGCTGCCACCCCTTGAACCCTACTCCCAGGGGCGCTGTCCCCGGACCCCGTCCCTTAGGGGCTTCGCCCCTAAGTTCATAATAAAGTCAAATAGGCGTGCATTCCATACCTATATGATGTCTTATTAAGAAGATATTGATCAAACAGTCAATCCAATTACACTTAAATATCCAAAAGAATGATTGTACTAAAGATCCAAGGTTGCCAAAACACACAAATAGTAGTTGTGTAGATAATAGCCATGAAAATAACAGTGTGTAGGACTTCGTAAGAGCCTTCTTAAACTAATTTTGGCCTGCCATACTTTGATTTTCCATTTATGCCATACATACAATTTTGACTTCTTCTTGAAGAGATTTTTGTGAGTTGTATCAGGAGAAAAGACAATACCTAGTGAGCCAATCAATTTTAATAGGAAAAAATATTGTATATTATGTATTTATGATGTAGATATCTCTTCCATAGTTTAAAGAGATATTGTTTCCTTATATTAGGTGATAATTCTTGTATAAATGTTTAACAATTGTGAATGAATATGATCATCGAGTTATACCAATATTCATGGTATCAAAGTTAGGTTAACCCTACGCTCTTTATCGCTGCCTCCTCCCTTCTCTAATCCCTTCTCTCTTTTTCATTCACCTTCTACAACAATAACCATCTCTGTTTCCTATTATTTCGATCACAACAATAATATTCTTTTTCGTTCACCTTATATTATTTCGATCACTTTCTTTATTGTCGCCGCCTCCTACAGTATTCAATTTTCATCTCACCACAACAATAACCATCTATCACCATGACAGTAACCATGGAACCGAAAATACATCCTACAACAACGCTGTCCAACATCAAGAACCTTATTCCGATAATTTTGGAAATCTTAAGCGGGGCAATATGGATCATGGAGCACGTTGTTTAAAATCCATTGTCGCGCGTTCCTCGTATACGACCACCTGGCACCTGCTGCCAAAACCTACCATTGCACCTCTCACAACGACCACTCCTCCTGCGGCTGCGGCTGCAGCCGGTGATGCTGCTGCCCCAAAAATGGCCGTAACCCCACCCAAACCTAACACCGAAGACTCTTGGGATAGGTTAGACGCTATCGTAATCCAATGGATATACGGTATGATATCGAATGACCTCCTCAATACAATCATCAACAACAACGGTAGCGCTTATGAGGCTTGGACGGCCCTCGAAGGACTTTTCACGATAACAAAAGTGTGCGGGCTATCCAACTTCGCCATAAGTTCTCTAACACCCGCCTTGATGGGTTTACCAACGTCTCCGCCTACTGTCAACAACTAAAAGTGCTCGCGGATTAGTTAGCTAACGTTGGCGCACCAGTTGATAATGATGGATTCTTGAAACTCATCACAAATTATTTTAGTCAGCTCATTATCATTTACATATTCTTTTATTTCCTCCTCTACTTCACAAACATCATCATCTTTTTCACTTTTCTTGAATCGTTACCCATACCAACATTCCTTTCATTGTTAAATCCTTAAGGCATTTCATCGAACACGTTGAATGCAGCCTTATTATCATATCCATTTCCTTCCAAAACATCATTATCAATTACTTCATCTACAATCATTTCATGAACGGTTGTATCACAAGTTTCTTGAATCTTCCCATCCCGAAACCACTTATTATCTTTCATCAATTTCTTAAGGGTGATCTTAATATCAAACTACAAATCTTTGTTATAAAAAGAAGAATTGTGATCAAATGGAGAAAAAGAATCTTGCAAGCCATTAGAATCAATTTGTATAGCCAATGAAATCACATCTTCCACCTTAATACAACTATATTGATGACATCTAGCAAAGATTTCCCTAAATTCTGGTTCTAAACCACATATGAAGAGGTATATAGCATATAATTCAGAAATTTCGTCAAAAACTTTGACCCTATCAAACAAGAATTTGAATTCATCACAATATTCATCAACCGCACTATCTTGGCTTAGTGACAAGAACTTTTCCATTACTAATTCCATTATATTCACTGTTCTTGATATGTTGCTGCTTCTTGATTGCTGTAAAGATGTTTGTTGCCCTAAATTCGAATGTAGTTGTAGAAACCAAACCCTAGCCCACGGTCAAGAGGAAAGGAAGCTCTGATACCATTGTTACGTTGTAAAATGGTGATCAAAAGAAAGAGCTAAAGATTAGAAGGTAAGAAGAAACATAAGAGAAGAAAAGATTAAACCCAAATCAATAGTTGCTCATTATCTTTCTTGTTCTATTTTAACAAACTGGATATTACAAATGTTACACTTAGCCCCTCCTACGTTTACACAATTGACTTTTAACCCTTATACTATTTGACACCTAACATACTAATTGCATAAATTTCAGATTTGTAATAACGCCCAATAAAACACTAGAAAGATAGAAATGGGAGGAAAAGGATAGACCGTATTGTTTGGTGGGTTCATAATGGGGTGTTCAAAACCAGATATCTGAAAATTTTTGAATACCTAGTTTCACCATCCGAATCCGTATCTGAAATTTCAGATATCCGAATTTTTGGATAGTTTCGGATTTGGATATCGGATAGTTCGGATCAGATTTTCGGACATTTTTAAACACCCCTAGTTTAGATTGTAGTAACGCTCAACAACTGTTCATAGGTTCCGGTTTCAATTTTTTTTTCTTTTTTTTTTTTTTTTGAAGATTCTGTCAGTCGTAACTGATAGGAACCAAACCGAATTGAGTTTCTAACAAAAATAAATGGAATATATAATTCAGTTCGGTTTTAACTGGCTTTAGCTTCATTTTCGGTGTGATCGGTCTGAAACATAATATTTAAACATGCTATCAGGCTATGGCGTGTGGAACTCTTCCCCCTTCCCTCCCCCTTCTCCACATCAGCGCCATGTCATTTTCCCCATTCCCCTCCCCCTTCTAAGGGAAATGGTTCCCCCTCCATCCCCCTTCCCTTCCCTTTTTTTAAGTTAAAATATATATATATATATATCAAATACACCCTCACCCACTTCTCTCTATCCAAACCCATCTTCTCTAAAAGTTCTCACACACACCTGCAAATCATCTCACCCCTCTATCTTTCTTAACCCCCCCCCCCCCCCCCCCCCCCCCTCTCTCTCTCCAAAATGTTTAATTAATTAGCAAAAAAAAAAAAGAGAAAGGAGAAAAAAAGAGAACGGGGAGGACGGTGAGATTGTGCCGTTTGCACCGAAATGGGATCGGGGGTGCGGTGTGCACCATCGGCAAAGGCAGCCAAGTCACGCCCCCGATGTGTTTTACCGACCCGCATTTTTAAAATGACTTACACTCTCTCAAACCCTCCTGCCTACTTTTAATTTTACATCAATCCCATCATGTTACTACAAACCAACAATCACATGGGAAGGAAAACATACAAATCTTATACCTATGGGCTTCAGTTTTTTATAATCTATGTTTAAAAAGTTAACAAATGCTCCTTTCATCTAAAAGTTATGGTTTACTTGGAATGCGAATTTACATTGCTAACATTTTACTTTTAACCTACAAAAAAAATAATAAAGTTGAGATTTTGAGTTCCTCTACAAACATGAAATCAAAAGAATCCACTTCCTAAGATAACACTTTATCTTGCAGAATATATTATTCGATCATATTCTGATTTTTAAATCTTTCTTTACAGCAATTATTTTTGCAACCTCTTGATCGTGGTACATGCAATGTGCACATGAATCAAACAAAACAGTACATACAATCAAGAAAATTTAACCACATGAACATGCAATTGGATCTCAACATATGCACTAAAAACACCAAAATTTTGATGATCACTAATCTGCTATGCGACAATTATGATTGTTTTTACGTATTATTCATCAACATCTTCAAAGTAAGAAACTGGAATTTCTGAAGGAGAAACCAATGATGCAACACACTTGAACTGTTTTCACAAAAAAAATAAAAAACAAATTAAATTTAAAAATAAAACATATTCAAACATTAGATCATAATAATGTATGAAATTTTTAGTACCTTTTGTTTTGAGTATTTCTCTCTTATTGCTTGAGAAGACGGTGATGTTCTTCTCAACTGTAAGTCATGAATGGCAAGCACGCAATCCTTTAACTCACTTGCTTTATAACCCGAATAACGTTGCATTTTCAAGCCCTGCAAGTTGGGGAAAAAAATTAAATCTTGACTTTTTCAAATTCAGAGTCAACCCTATTGTTTAAAACCAAAAGATTAGTCAATTTCTTACCCAAGGATGTTGTTCCGGTTGAATTGTAACCTTTGCGATGAAAATGGCTGCGGCTGCAACAATTGATGGCAAGAATCTTAAGCAATTGTAATCAAGCAAGCTTAGCTCCACAAGAAACCAACTCAAAAACTCAAATGTGGAACACGATGGCTGCATTTAGTGATCATTCAAGTATGTTAATAACTAACTAAATTGAGTTACTAGATATTGATTTAAGGTATTTAAATACTTATTATCGTATTGTGGTAAGTTGTATGGTTAGAGCATAGAAATAAACATACCATGATATCTCCTTGAGCTGCTCTAATGAAGATTCTGCAGACCCAATAAGTGATAATTAATCAGTGTGAAGTTAATATAATACAACCATTAGTCACAACCATCACTACAAACACATACCTAACAAAAGTTTTTGGTGTTGGGTTGCTAAGTTCGAGTTCCAAAAAATTGAGCAAGTCTTTCTCCATTTGAACTACCTATTAAATTCAAACGAAAGCCATGCTTAATCGTTAATACCCTTGTTATATATAGTCATATAGGTTGTATAAACCATGTAAAAGAGATAAATACTAAATAGCTATTGTGACCATCAGCGAACGAACCTCTTCTTTAGTATAAGTATTGTCTGTTATATAACAATAATCTTCAACATGCCAAGAGCTAACCTCTTCAAATTTCCTAAGATGCATAACGAAGAGAATCAAAAACAACATAATCATGGAAAATTCAAGATAAAACAAGGAATTCAATCAGGATTAGGAGCATACGAGGCTACAAGCATGCTAGATACACCGAGAAGCTGGAGCTTATTTCTGCTTAAGCAATGTGAAGATAAGAATCTATCGATATAGGATACTGTGAGGAACAATGTATCTGATGCAAGTCTATACTCCTCTGCAACCTCAACCAACCAATCCACTAAAATCTCTCGCATTCCGGGTGTTACATCTTTTTGAATCTTTTTCATGTAATTAGGCAATGGCCTTCTCTTTTCTTCTATCTGTATTACAAATTTTGTGGTAGCAGAGTTTAGTCTAGGAAGTAGGAACCAGATTGTACATGAAACAGCATGACTATTACCATTTAGAACACAGCAACCATAGACATTGTAAAAATAACTGAAACCTGTAAGATATGGCATATTATTAACTTGCTTTAAAAAAGCTAGAGGCGTACAAGAGCGAGAATGTCTAAAACCGAGGCGCCAAGCTCAAAAGTGCACCGCTTTTCGTACCCAAGATGCAAATAATTATATAATTTTTTTATGTATTTCCATTCATGTAGGTTTCTAGCATAATTATTTAGAGACAAGTAAGTTTTATATATGTTTTAATATGGAAATTACATACATGTACAACTTGAAAAGCATGTTGTACAACAATCTACTGCACAAAAACATGGGAAATACATTTGGCGCGCCCCTCGGGATCAATTTTGTGCCTTGCTCCCGGGTGTGCCTAAGGTAGGGCTGGCAATTTCAGACACGACCACGAATACGCGACACGAACCTACACGATTTTAACAGGTACAGGGATGACCTTAACATGTTCCGTGTCCTAAACAAGTAGACACGAAATATACATGTTAATTTTCGTGTCTAAATAGGTCAAATACTTGTTTGCCTGTTTAGTAAACGTTAAGACATGTTAAGGATTTTTTTTTTTTTTTAAATATAGGTTGTGAGGGTGGAGTATTGGAGTTATACTTTTTAGATGGAATTCTATCTTTTTAATGTTTGATGATACCCATTTAACGTGTCGGCTTTGGAAAACATGTTCGTGTATTATCGTATTAACTTACTCGTATTAACCTACTATAAACATGTATTATCGTGTCTTATCGTGTTAACTTGGTAAAAACTAGTATTACAAGTCTTAGCATGTCTAATTGTGTAAACCAGATACAAACAAGTTCGTGTTCAGGTTTAGAAAAAAGTACATGATAAGTTATCATGTCGTGTTCGGGTATACATGTTTCGTGTTCATGTCTCAACAGGTTCGTGTCTTAACAGGTCGGGTATACACGATTTGCCAGCCCTAGCCTAAGGCACACATTTTTAAACCAAGATTATTAATCAACTATTTATAGAAGTACAAAAAGATTAAAAAAAAAAAAAAAAACTAATCAAATCTCATATGTCCTAATTATGATGAAAATAATTACAATAAATCCTAAATATCATATTCTATCTAAGATATAAAACATAATTACAACAAATCCTAAAACATCAATGGCGTCATATATAATTTAGAATCAACAAATGAGTATTCCGGTAACGATTTCGCCTCAGTGAAAGTAGCTAAGTGAAGATCAATGAACTCCATAAGTTCTGAAATGTGTGTTTGAGATTCTACTTCTGTGTTCCTCCTGAATTGTAACCAATTCAAATTAATTTAAAATATTATCTAAACTCCTAATCTAAAATGCTTATCATTTATCAACTCAAAACCTATATAATATTACACTATTTGTTCCTAATATTTTCTGGAATTTGAATTCACAATTTTATATTTTATTTATTTATTTTATTTATTTAACTCATTTATAACTTTCTAGACAGACACAATTGCAATAAAGTGGCAGGTAAATAGGCAACAAGCACTTGCAACCTCTTCTGAATAGACCGATGCTAGTAACAATAAGATACACATAAACTGAATATATACCTCTAATGAATGAAGATGCTGATACATAACCGGCGTGTTCAAAAACCTGATCTCATGAGCTGACTGAAATGAGACAGATGAAACATCAGACTTCACACACTCTTCGTTCACGTTTCGCCTCGTATCGAACCTCAGGCTTCCTGAATTGGTAAGCTCACCTAAAACAACCCGCTTCTTTGTAGAACAAGTTTGTTTGAGAATGGTGACGTCATGAGCGGTTGGGATAGGGAACGAACGCTTTTTGGATGCTCGGGTGATGATGTCATTGTGGAGGAGGCAGTTTTCATCGGTGTCCATTGAGGTTGGAATGTTTTTTTGGAAAATGATGAGAATGAGAGAATGAGACAGAGAGCGCGATATGTGTGGAGTTATTATGTATGTATAGAGTTTGAATTAAAATAGAGGGGTTAATTTGGGCGCTCAATGATTTGATTTGATATTTCAAGTTTTAATATTTGTTTTACCCGCTTTCATGTTTTATAGGAAAAATAAAGTTTCAATATTTTTGTTTTACCCGCTTTCAATGTTTCATGTTATGTTAGAGCATTCTCAATAGTTTTTATCTCAATAAAAAGTTTTTTCTGGTTGAAGGAGCTGGCTTTTAAGTTATATAAAAAACTCTACTAACTATAAATTTTTAATTAATAAATAACATAAATACCTATTATATTTTAAAAATAAAATAAAAAAATTTTTTACAAACTTTTAATTATGTTCATTTTGGTCATTTTATACAATTTATTAAAAGCTCCAGCTACTCTGTCAAACACCAAAATATATTTAAAAAACTTCAGCTACCAGCTAGTTTTGCCAAACATACCCATTATATCTATACTATATTATAATGCACTAGTAGGAAACCCGCGCAATGCGGCGGGAGTGACACTTTTTATTTCGGTACTTATTTCAAATTCGTATAGTCTTTGTTGTAGCATCATTGTGGTGGATATACGTCATAAGCGTTACACATGTCTAGTAACTAAAAAGATTTAACATTTAAATTGTAAAGTACTTTTAAGAAACATTTGATAAAATAAAGTAACATACGAAAGGAAAGATAAGTATTAATAAACATAAAAGTTGAGAAAAATAAAAGTTAGCGAACTACTTGAATCATGAGATCAATTTAGTCATACACGTTCCAAGTCTGCATGATCTCATCTATATTGCCTACACACCATTCGTCATCAAGAACGATCACTGAAATTTCTTGTATATCATCATGTTTGATTATTACATCTTTTGGTGAGGATGAGTTTCCTCCATTTTCTCCTATCTAAAGTGTCATCAAATATGTCTTCTTTGTCATTTTCATCAGAACTGTCTTAATCAATAACTTGACTCCATTTCCATTAAGAGAGCCTCTTGGATCTCTTCCTATTAATTTCATGCATCTGATCCTTAAAATAAATTAAAAATATTTAATAAACAAGTTAATAGAAGATGAAATAAATGTTGATATTACCTATTCACTAAATTCGTGTTGAAGATCAGATTTGTAGGGATTAAACATTGCACCATAGCAAATAATCTCAACACTATTATCACCATTGTCCTGCAATAAAACACATACAATATACCACATAAAATAACAGCAATGTTAATATTAAAAAAATTAAACATTAATAAATACAACCTTAGACGCTACTTTAGACGTTTGTATGGCTATTGGTTTGTTCATCACCGTATGTTTTTCATCTAAATGAATCTGCAAAACTAAGAAGTTAACACTTAAATGATTAAGATATGTATAAAAAGGTATAATTAGTAAAATGGGACGAATGAAAACCATAAACTAACAAATAACAACATTAGAAGCTTCAACTTTTGAATTTAGTATCCATGCCTACGTATTTTAGCAAGTGAAATAGGTGTGCATTAGTATGTATTTATAGAATAAACTTTAGCAGGTTAGCACATGGTATAATTTTCAAATTCATGATTTTCCCACCCCTTTAAATTATGAAATTTTGTTAAACTTTAGTAAGTTAGCATATGATTTAAATTTTGAAATTGATTATTTTCCCACCCATTTAAATTAGGAAATTTTGTTTATCTTTGAATAAAGTGTAAAAAATTAGTGTGTTTATCTTTTTTTTAAACTTTGTTAAAAAGAACCCCTTCAAATTAGGAAGTTTTGTTGTTATTAACATAGATGTTCATATCACATAGATATATAATATGCATCATGTGTTTTCTACCAAATTGATGCAGCTGAGGTTTTTATAAGAAATTTACCTATAATTAATATCTACAATGCATTTTTATATTTTTTCTAAACTTAATTATTTTAAAGTTTTATATATTTAGCTAGTTATGTTTATTTAAAAGTTTAATGAGATTTCTTTTAGTTAATTATATTTATGTGTATACCTGTTAATATATGCATGCATACCTATATAAATATGCACATATTACTGATGTTGATTATTTAAATAGGGTACTACATTTGAAGCTATCAGTAACAAATGTGATAAAGCACTCTTAGAGCCCAGTCTTGTGTTGCAGTTTTGTTACTGTGTGACAAATTATTTGTTTGTCAAAGCAATGATGAACCATAATGTTTAACAACATTATCATATTTTAAGAATCACCAAAGCCGATATGTAGATTTCGAGTGACCTGTTTGGTTTTTTAAATCGTTGCATTTGATTTATGTGAATTTTTCATTATTCGGTGGAACAATATTTAATACCAAATTCAATTTTACAATTTTTAGTTTTACTTGATCATGAAATAGTGTTATGATTCAACATCCATATTAATAATAAATCCATATTATATTTCATTTAGTTAGTATTTAAAACCCGATCAAAAAAAAAGTTAGTATTTAAAACATAAAATGCAATAATCACTTGTACATAAGGCATTATTTGTTGTACATTTCAATCCACACATCGGTATTGATTACGACAAACACCGACACGTCGAAAAAAATGAGCCGCTCATCATGGTATATTCGAATGTTTTTAAAATATAATAGTTTTAAAGTTATGATAGAATTAAATAAAAGAAATTATAATTTTGTAGGGGAGGGGAGGAAAATGTAATTACTAACTAAAAATTAGGGAATTAAAGTGTAAATAAGATGGGTATTAAAGTGTAAATAATGTATGAATGACTATTTTACCCTCATTTTAGGGTTGTTAATGAAAAATTAGTTCTTAACTTTTTGGTATCTTAAAATACCCCTCACTCATGCATTATAATATAGTATAGATGAGGGAGGGGTATTTTAAGATACCCAAAAGTTAAGAACTAATTTTTCATTAACAACCCTAAAATGAGGGTAAAATAGTCATTCATACATTATTTACACTTTAATACACTATATTATTTACTATACTTTAATTATCTAATTTTTAGTTAATAATTACATTTTCCTCCCCTCCCCTACAAAATTATAATTTCTTTTATTTAATTCTATCATAACTTTAAAACTATTATATTTTAAAAGCATTCGAGTATACCATGACGGCCGGCTTATTTTTGTCGACGTGTCGGTGTTTGTCGTAATCAATACCAAAGTGCGGATTGAAATGTACAAAAAAGAATGCCTTGTGTACAAGTGATTATTGCATTTTGTGTTTTAAATACTAACTAGATGAAATATAATATGGATTTATTGTTAATATGGATGTTGAATCATAAAACCATTTCATGATCAAGTAAAACTCAAAATTGTAAAATTGAATTTGGTGTTAAATACTGTTCCGCCCAATAATAAAAAATTCACATAAATCAAATGCAACGATTTAAAAAAACAAACAGGGCACTCTAAATCTACATATCAGCTTTGGTGATTCTTAAAATATCATAATGTTGTTAAACATTATAGTTCATCCTTGCTTTGACAGACAAATAATTTGTCACACGGTAACAAAACTGCAGCACAAAACTGGGCTCTAAGAATGCTTTATCACGTTTGTTACTGATAGCTTCAAATGTAGTACCCTGTTTAAATAATCAACATTAGCAATATGATCATTTATATATATGGGTATGCATGCATATATTAATAGGTATACACATAAATATAATTAACTAAAAAAATCTCATTAAACTTTTAAATATACATAATATAAAAATGCATTATAGATATTAATTGTAGGTAAATTTCTTTTAAAAATCTCAACTGCATCAATTTGGTAGAAAACACATGATGCATATTATATATCCATGTAATATGAACATCTATGTTAACAACAACAAAACTCCCTGATTTGAAGGGGGTTTTTTTTTAACAAAGTTTAAAAAAAGATAAATGCACTGAATTCGGTATTCCCAGAAAACACAATAATTTTTTACACTTTAGTCAAAGATAAACAAAATTTCCAAATTTAAAGGGGTGGAAAAATCATCAATTTCAAAATTTAAACCATATGCTAACCTACTAAAGTTTAACTAAATTTCATAATTTAAAGGGGTGGCAAAATCATGAATTTGAAAATTAAACCATGTGCTAACCTACTAAAGTTTATTCTATAAATACATACTAATGCACACCTATTTCACTTGCTAAAATACGTAAGCATGGATACTGATTTCAAAAGTTGAAGCTTCTAATGTTGATTATTTGTTAGTTTATGATTCTCATTCGTCCAATTTTACTAATTATACCTTTTTATGCATATCTTAATCATTTAAGTGTTAACTTCTTGATTTTGCAGATTCATTTAGATGAAAAACATGTGGAGATGAACAAACCAATAGCCATACAAGCGTCTAAAGTAGCGTCTAAAGTAGCGTCTAAGGTTGTATTTATTAATGTTTAATTTTTTAATTTTAACATGGCAGTTATTTTATGTGGTATATTGTATGTGTTTTATTGCAGGATAATGGTGATAATAGTGTTGAGATTATTTGCTATGGTGTAATGTTTAGTCCCTACAAATCTGATCTTTAACATGAATTTAGTGAATAGGTAATATTAACATTTATTTCATCTTCTATTAACTTGTGTATTAAATATTTTTAATTTATTTTAAAGATCAGATGCATGAAATTAATAGGAAGAGATCCAAAAGGCTCTCTTAATGAAAATGGAGTCAAGTTATTGATCTAGACAGTTCTGATGAAAATGACAAAGAATACATATTTGATGACACTTTAGATAGGAGAAAATGGAGGAAACTCATCCTCACAAAAACATGTAATAATCAAACATGGAGATATACAAGAAAGTTCAGTGATCGTTCTTGATGACGAATGGTGGGCAGACAATATAGATGAGATCATGCAGACTTGGAACGTGTATGACTAAATTGATCTCATGATTCAAGTAGTTTACTAGCTATTATTTTTCTCAACTTTTATGTTTATTAATACTTATTTTTCCTTTTGTATGTTACTTTTATTTTATCAAATGTTTCTTAAAAGTACTTTACAATTTAAATGTTAAATCTTTTTAGTTACTAGACATGTGTAACGCTTATGACGTATATCCACCGTAATGATGCTACAACAAATACTATACGAATTTGAAATAAGTACCGAAATAAAAGGTGTCACTCCCGCCGCATCGCACGGGTTTCTTACTAGTTAAAAATCATTACAATTTCCCTCTTCTTCACTCACAACCACTTTCAACAAATATTAAAAAAATAAATACAGTTTTCCTGTTTTCCCTAAAATATTCCCAAATAACCCAAAATTTACCGATAAACAGTACATTCCCCATTTTCTTCACTCACAACCACTTCCAACCCCATAAAAAATTATAGGGTTTTGTCTCACTAAAAAATGGGAGCACTAATATTAGATGGCGTTAGGGGTGCAAACGAGCTGAGTAGAGTAGAGCCGAGCCTAAGCTTGACCAGGCTCGAGCTCGGCTCGTCTGTAGTTTCTCAAGCTCGGCTCGGGCTCGCCTCTTTTAATATTTATTAGTAAATATATTAAATAATATAAATAATAGGCTCGATAGCTCATTAAGTCAAAAGTTCAGCTCAGCTTGCTTATTAAACAACTTTAAATGTGGGATAAATGGTATAAAATAATAATAAAACTAATATATACTAAGGCTCAACGAGCCTGACGAGCTTCATATGTCAGGCTCGAGCTCGGGCTTGATAAGGCTCGGCTCATTTCGAGCTCGTATCAAGCCAATCTCGATTAGCTCGCGAGCTGTTCGGCTCATTTGCACCCTATAAATAATTAACATTACACATTTTTACACACATTTCTTAACTCTCCTATCTCAACTAAAAAAAATTCCTTCTCCAATATAAAAATCTCATTTCAAAACCCACTTCCATTATGTTTCCGTTTAACAACAACCCAAGCACATTTAATCCCAACAAACGTTAAACATACAAATGCAAGACTCCCCATTGGTGACGAATCCCAATACCGGGTTTGGTGAATATTGTACACTACCGGGTTTGTATATTATTCTACACAACCCCCAATGACCCCACAGATGATTGTTGGTGGTGAAATCCTCAGGATATTATTTACTTGTGTTCCCTATTTGACATCTTCGGGATACTTAAGGCTATGCCGGGTTCAGGATATAACTGTATATTATCCTGTGTACATCCTGAGGATCGACTAACAAACAGTTTTGAATTTATGTGAATGCAGGTAAACTTGGATGTCAAATAAACTTAACTGAGTCTTGCTGGAATCTCAGAGGACTTGGTTGATGAACGTTGGAGCTCATGTGAGCGTGGGAAGAGCTTCAAACGACTAGTGGACTAAGTAGTTGATATCCCGGATATTTCGGGATGATAGTTGTAACTTCCTACTATAAATAGGGATGTTATGGACGAGTATAGGACACTTGTTATCAGCTATTCTTTCTTTCTATAAGCTCACACACTTACAACACTTACTGTAATATTAGCAGCTCGTCCATTTCATTTCCAAAGTTGTACTTATTATTTTTTTCATTAATATAAACAACAAAGGCAGAGGATTTGACTCCTCCCGAGGTTTTGGGTCGGCGATCATCATTGATCAAGGGTTTTCTTCGTATATCGAGTGTTCTGCATTGTTTAATTTAATTTCTGTTCAAGTGTTTTGTTTTATCCTTGATAGTTCCATCCTGAGGATACAACTGTCTGTTTTCATTGTTTCCTTTGTTATCCTGAACGTAGTTGTCAAAACTTCCTCATTTTACATTTCAATCGTGACATCCTTAAGATATAACTGTTTTGAACATAGCAAATACTTTTAGCACACTACCTCACATTTTAATTTGGAATACAAAGTTAATTTTTGACCAAAACAATGACAATGTCACCTATCAAGAATTTAAAGTCCACTATGGCTCTATGTTTACCTTCGAAAACTCTTGGAACCTACTTCGAAAGTCTCCAAAGTGGTATCTTGTGCCACCAGGCCCCACCAGTCATTCGTCTAAGCGGTCCAAGAGTACCTATGGCACACCGAAGCCTCACTCGTCTATTGGTGGATCAGACGCTCATTCCCAATTCAACTTAAATGACACCACTAACGACCTTGAGTTTGAGGAACCAATTGAGTTGCCACGCCCGATCGAGAGAGATAAACGTAACCAGTTGTGTGAGGAAGTCCAAAGGCAAAGCCACCTGAAACGACAATGGATATCGAGGGTGGTTCAAACTTCTCCAAATTGACGAAAAACTTGCTCGTATTCTTTCGCTTAAGGAATAAGAACAATGATTGCAGCTGGAAAGGCAAATGGTGAAAAATCCTAAGTTAATTCAGAAAGATTTCTTGCATCTCGGCGACGACGACCGAAAGATAATGAAACTAGAGAAACAACGTATTCGAGCAAAAGATCTCAACAACTAGTAGTTTTTTTTGTATTAGTTTTTTTTTTTTGAATAAATGTTGTGTTTTATTTAAATGTTATTTTTATGTTTTTATTATTTTTTATTTCCTTTAAGTTTATTTTATTTAGTTATATTTAAATACAAAATAAGAAACAAAAATAAAAGAAAAAAAATAAAGAAATGATTGGGTAATGATTTATGGGGCTTTATTTCAATACTTTTTGAGGTGGCGTTGATGTAGCAACCACCCTGCCTAAGGAAAGGAATCGGAATCATTGTCCTACTTTTAACTGGTTTGGGTTGGAGTCGTGTTGGAAAACACTAATCAGAGGGACTTGAGTTGAGTTGGGTTGGTTTGGGACCCGTTGACTTCAAAACTGGCCCAGCAACCGGATTCTAAATTTTTTTTTTTATAAAATATGTTAAATAAAGTAAAAAAAAACTTAAAAAATAAGTAAAAACTAAATATCTATACATCTAATAAAACAAAGTCCATGAGGACACTTGGCACTCCCTCATTTCACCTCAATTCCTCTCTCTTCCCATATTGTGCCACGTGTCCTACTCTTGTAATTTATAAAATTTTTCTTTTTTTTAAAATTAAAATTAGATTAAAAATACATAAATATGGTCAAAATTGGTGAGTTAATAGTTTCCTAAAATCATTAACCTACCCAATCAATACCCTAATAAAAACACACGCGTTTCTCTTTCTTCTCTCATTCTCTCTGATTCGCTCTCTCTCATTTGAAGAAGAAGATTGCGATCGTTTCTTCTTCATCAAACCGACGCTTCTATCTCCGATCATTGGTAACGATTCTTTCTTTCTTTTTCATAATATTCCTATTACATATTGTTCTTTGTTATACTTATTATCAGTCTGTTTGTTTTGTGTGTGTTCGTCGGCTCCGATCATTCATCTTCTTCGTGTCACTCATTCAAGGTAACCATTGTTTCAATTTTTTTAATACGATTCCTGTTATATATTGTTTGTTTGTTATAATGATTTTCATATTTAGGCGATTGTTTGTTTCTTATAATGATTTCCATATTTAATGATTTTCAGGGATAATCGATTGTTGATATTAACCTATTTTTTTGTATTGTTGATTGCTTTTATATAATTTTGCAGATTTGGGGGTTTAGGTTTCATGTTCTTCGTCTCTCTCCTTCAAGGTAACGATTGTTTCTTGCTTTTTCATACGATTCCTGTTATATATTGTTGTTTCGTTTTAATTATTTTCAGATTTTTCCGATTGTTTATAAAATTTTTCTCTTTCATGACTTCATAATAATCCGTTTAATACTGTGGATTTAATGTTAACAAGGATTCACAAGCTGGTGAGGTGTTCAAATGCATCCGTCTTGCATACGAGGTTAGATTTTTCTTTCTTCTTTTTTGAATTTTAAAAATAGAATAGTCATTAAATGTTTTTTATTTTAAAAAAAATTAAAAATCGGGATTACAATGTTAGGCAAGTTATTAAACACTTTGACCGAAACATTAATGAATGATTTTCGATTTTTAAAAAATTATTTTTTTTATAAAAACATTAATGACTATTTTTTGAATTTTAAAAATAGAATAGTCATTAAATGTTTTTTATTTTAAAAAAATTAAAAATCTGGATTATAGTGTTTAGGAAAGTTATTAAACACTTTGACCGAAACATTAATGAATGATTTTCGATTTTAAAAAATATTTATTTTTATAAAAACATTAATGACTCTTTTTTGACTTTTAAAAATAGAATAGTCATTAAATGTTTTTTATTTTAAAAAAGTAAAATTTGGATTATAGTGTTTAAGAAAGTTATTAAACACGTTGACCGAAACAATAATGAATGATTTTCGATTTTTAAAAAATAAATTCTTTTATAAAAACATGACTCTTTTTTGAATTTTAAAAATAGAATAGTCATTAAATGTTTTTTATTTTAAAAAAAATTAAAAATCTGGATTATAGTGTTTAGGAAAGTTATTAAACACTTTGACCGAAACATTAATGAATAATTTTCGATTATTAAAAAATAAAAAAATTTATAAAAACATTAATGACTATTTTTTGAATTTTAAAAATAGAATAGTCATTAAATGTTTTTTATTTTAAGAAAATTAAAAATATGGATTACAGTGTTTAGGAAAGTTATTAAACACATTGACCCAAACATTAATGAATGATTTCGATTTTTAAAAAATAATTTTTTTTATAAAAACATTCATAAATCTTTTTTGAATTTTAAAAATAGAATAGTTATTAAATGTTTTTTTATTTTAAAAAAACAAAAAATGTGGATTATATTGTTTAGAAAAGTTATTAAACACGTTGACCGAAACATTAATGAATGATTTTCGATTTTAAAAAATATTTATTTTTATAAAAACATTAATGACTCTTTTTTGACTTTTAAAAATAGAATAGTCATTAAATGTTTTTTATTTTAAAAAAAGTAAAAATTTGGATTATAGTGTTTAGGAAAGTTATTAAACACGTTGACCGAAACATTAATGAATGATTTTCAATTTTTAAAAAATAAATTATTTTATAAAAACATGACTCTTTTTTGAATTTTAAAAATAGAATAGTCATTAAATATTTTTTATTTTAAAAAAAATTAAAAATCTGGATTATAGTGTTTAGGAAAATTATTAAACACTTTGACCGAAACATTAATGAATAATTTTCGATTATTAAAAAATAAAAAATTTTATAAAAACATTAATGACTCTTTTTTTAATTTTAAAAATAGAATAGTCATTAAATGTTTTTTATTTTAAGAAAATTATTAATATGGATTACAGTGTTTAGGAAAGTTATTAAACACGTTGACCCAAACATTAATGAATGATTTCGATTTTTAAAAAATAATTTTTTTTATAAAAACATTCATAACTCTTTTTTGAATTTTAAAAATAGAATAGTTATTAAATGTTTTTTATTTTAGAAAAACAAAAAATGTGGATTATATTGTTTAGGAAAGTTATTAAACACGTTGACCGAAACATTAATGAATGATTTTCGATTTTTAAAAAATAAATTCTTTTATAAAAACATGACTCTTTTTTGAATTTTAAAAATAGAATAGTCATTAAATGTTTTTTATTTAAAAAAAAATTAAAAATCAGGATTATAGTGTTTAGGAAAGTTATTAAACACTTTGACCGAAACATTAATGAATAATTTTCGTTGATGTAAAATAAAAAATTTTATAAAAACATTAATGACTCTTTTTTGAATTTTAAAAATAGAATAGTCATTAAATTTTTTTTATTTTAAGAAAATTAAAAATCTAGATTACAGTGTTTAGGAAAGTTATTAAACACGTTGACCCAAACATTAATGAATGATTTCGATTTTTAAAAAATAAAAAACATTTATAAAAACATTAATGACTTTTTTTTGAATTTTAAAAATAGAATAGTTATTAAATGTTTTTATTTTAAAAAAATTAAAAATTATGGATTATAGTGTTTAGGAAAGTTATTAAACACCCGGCTGTGGAGTAGTCCGGGAAGCAAAAGGTGGAAGAAGATTTACACAATGTGGGGTTAGCAACGATTTCGCAAATATGGAGCACGAGAAATTTAAAGACTTTTGAGGACAGGTTTGTCTCTGATAATACTATTTGCGGGCGTCATCCTATCGGTGTTTTTCTACATGTAAGTAATGTTATATACGCAATTACCTCTCGCTGAAGTTCATTGATTATTTATTTGAAAACTGAATGTCCATTTGGTATTTGACTTTTGACTTATATGTGGATTTTTTAGGTATCACAGCTAATTCTATGATTTTGATCGCTTAAAGCTCATATAATCGCTTTTAAAACGCACATCCAAACACACTGTTTTTTGTATTGTTAGTTTACTTGATCTTAGTACTTAAATATTTGTAGGCAACACTCTGAAATGAGTAAGCATATCGATGTTGATGCAAAGTTAAGGAAGTTCTAAGTTGCTTACTCAGAGACCTTGAACGGTAGCTTTTTTATCAAATGCAAGCATATGGGTTATGTGAATTAGTTGATTAGTTAAAAGAGGGTTATAAAATATTGTTTTAGTGGTGTAGGTTCATGTTTGTTTACTTATAAATCGGTCGATTTGGGTAATGTTCAACTTTTCCAATGGGTCAAATAGGGTAAAAGTCGCCAACAGTGTGTTTATGGTGTTTTGATTAGATTGATGTTCCTTTTACTTATACATAGGCCATAGGTGAATTGGGGCAATCTTCCCTTTTCTTAACGGGTCGATTTGGGTAATGTTTGCCTTTTCAAATGTTTCAAATAGAATAAAATATGCTCGAAGCTTTTTTAGCGGGTCGATATGGGTAATGCTCATCTTCTCAGACGTGTCAAATTAAATTGTGAAATTTAGGTGGTAGTTAGTTTCTTATTTTCATTTTTATTACTTTCTTATTGTTGAATATGCCATAAGTCTATTTTTAACACATACCATTTAAGTCGCCTTATTCAGGTTGGATTGTATTTAAGAAACCATGTATTCTCACATGGCCAGCTTTATGTCGCATTGTCAAGAGTTAAAAGCAGGGCAGGCGTGAAGTTACTTATACTTGATGCGGGTGGGAAAGTGATGACTAAAACAAAAAATGTGGTTTATAAGGAAATTTTCAGCGATATTTGAATAAATGTGTATTCGTTGCTTTTAAATTTTAATAAAATGTTTCTACTTTATTTTTCTTATACGTTATACTACTCCAAATAATCGTACGTTGTTGAACTGCGTGTCAACGCGGGCAAATATCTAGTATATGAAATAAACAAAACTAAAGTTCATCTATATCTATACATATAATAAATCAAAGCTATTTTAATGACATGACACTCAAAGAGGCATTCTCTTCTTTGAGTGTGTCATGTGTCATCCCATGTGGCATTGAGATATTTTAGGAAAAAATAATTTAAAAACAAAATTTGATTTTTCACCCTTATGTTTCCTCCCATAATTTTTAAGCGTTAATATCTTTAATATACGAGATTTTTTAAAGAAAAAAAATTACGCCAAATTAACGAGTGTTTTATTATCTTTCCAACGAGTACCATAGTGCTATATAAAATACGGAGAAATTTTTTTGTGGGGTTTTGTTCATACAGAAAAAAAAAACACAAAGTGTTCAGGTAAATCATAAATCATGTATAGACAAGTCACTAATTATGTTTAAATCAATAAATATGAATTTTTTTTTCAACCAGAGCTGAATAGGTTAATAGAGTTATACGTTGTTTTAAGTTAGGTATCATTATTAGCATGTTAGAGTTGTACATTTGTTTAGTCTTTAGGATAGGTGTTAATATTAGAATTACATTAAAGTTTTACATTCTTTTAGATTAGGTGTTAGCATTGGAGTTGTACATTGTTAATTTGTTTTAGGTTAGATATTGAAGGGATAGGGAGCCTAATCTGAAAGGCGTCCCTATCCCCGTGCAACAGCAACCCCACGCCAGATCATGGCGCGGGAACACACTCGCGCGGGGACAGGCAATCAACACGTCTCGCGCGCCAAAGCATACGATAAGCAACATACAACACCTGATACGCGCGTGTTACCACGCGCGGAATCTTCCCTTGGCACCTCTCATACGAAGTACAAAGAACGGCAGAAGGAAGATTCATAAAGATCCATGTCAGAGTACACACCAGCAGGAGAAGGACATGTGGCAGATAGTACAAAAGGTGAACGGCTGCACTGTGCATGCTGTCGTGAATAGTGACCAGCAGGCATTACCTCGCCAACTGTCAGACGTCACATCAGACATCATGGATAGCCTGAACACTGTAGAAAGTACGATGTTACTGTACACCACCAGAAATCCGCCACGTGTCCGGCTACAACAACGACCACACTATAGCGTGACGTCATCAACAGTAACCTGCCTTTTCCCGCCATTTTCAGAAGAACCATGGGCTTGGGCCTCGGTTGGGCCCAGACCAATGGTATCACCCGTGGGCCATTCCATGCAGCCCACTGCGGTGCCTATAAATAGGATTACATGCAATCCTTGTAGATCATTCAGAAATAACCATTACTACTATACTCACTCATTGTAACCTCGCTTGTTATCAATAATATTCCGGTGTACTTACAGTGGACGTAGGTCATTAACGACCGAACCACTTAACTCTTGTATTCTCACACACTTCACATACACATTCACTTACATTAACACTCACACGGGTTACCATCACGGTTTGGGTAAAGGATTAATCTGACAGTGACATAAGTATTAACCCCCCAGTGATTAGTCTTAATCTCCGGTATACTTATTGTTTCTTCATTGGCGCCATCCAACGGTTAGAATAGCTTTTTTCACCCATCTTTTAACCCACCCATGGTTGAACCCAACCCCAACACCTCCGGCGTGCACCGAGCCGGAGAAGATGACCTCCAACCACCGGAGGACCAAACCACACCCAACACCGTCGTCAAACAAACGACTTCACGACTCGACAGGCCAGCCGTTGAGGTCCGTAACGTCGAGTCAGACGACGACAGCCAAGATCTCGCTGAGGAGGACCCGGACCAATGGCTCCTCCGTCAGAACGCCAAGAGTGCTGCAATCTACCAACGGAAGCTCTTGCAGCAAGCTAAGAAGAAGGGCAAGACCCTTGCTTTTGACACACCGTCAAAAGCAAGGTACAAAAAGAAAGACACGGCCGATCACGGTGATGGTCGTAGCGGGGAGCTCGGCGGAAACGTCAGAGCTCGGGGCTACGCCAAATCACGTGACGAGCCAGATGGCTATGAATCATCAAGTAGCGACTCAGGCTACAAAGGAAAGAGACACGCTCACACGTCGCGAGACAATGAGATGGATGATGACCTGGTCAAACCATTCCGACCAAAGGCTTTTGCCGAGAAGTCCAAGTTTGTCACCCGCATAGCGGCTGCCAAAATCCCAAGAAAGGCCAAGCTCCCAAGCAGCATCGGTAGATACGATGGTCTGCGTGACCCAGACGACCATGTGCATGACTTTGAGTGCGCAGGTATGTCTGTGGACTGGCCCGTCCAAGTATGGTGCCACCTTTTTGCTCAAACCCTTACGGGTGCCGCTAGGGTATGGTTCGACAGCCTCCCGGCGGGAAGCGTAAAAGATTTCGACGACCTCACAGACAAGTTCGGCAGCCACTTCTCGCACTTGCGCAAACACAAGAAAGACAAAGCAGACATTCTGCTATGTCGTCGGTATGACCGGGAAACAATTGAGGACTACATCGTTCGGTTTAACAAAGAAGCCTTGCAAATAGGCTGCGGAGAGGAGCTTACACGGGCTGCGTTCATCCACAATGTGCGCAGTCCAGACCTCATGAAATGCCTGACTGGCAAGGATGGTATCCCAGAGTCTTGGGATGAACTCATCCGCTCAGCAAAAATATATGCTTCCTCCGAAAAATCTTTCAATCAGCAGCATGGCTTCCAACCACAACACCATAATAATAATAATAAGCACAAAAACAAATCCGTTTGGAGCCGCATCACGGGCACCACCGACGAGGGGAAATATTCATCCGCCGGTGATGCCTGCCAAATTATCAGCTCAAAACAGACGCGGGACCAACGTGGACACTCCAAGAAAAACTACGATTGGACCCCGCTAACAAAAATACCATCCCAAGTTCTGAAAACCAAGCA
This sequence comes from Ambrosia trifida, assembly GCA_028751855.1. NCBI lineage: Eukaryota > Viridiplantae > Streptophyta > Magnoliopsida > Asterales > Asteraceae > Ambrosia > Ambrosia trifida. The sequence goes on along the minus strand of CM054123.1, from coordinate 54,208,498 downwards.
GGTCACCCTGAAAGAGCCCAACCCTCTGGGGAAGCGGCGAAACGTGGACCGTAGCAAGTTCTGTGAATTTCACAACGACTACGGTCACCTCACCGACAACTGCTACAGTCTAAAGATGGAGATTGAAGCTGCGCTGAAATCAGGCCAGCTGGGCCACTTGGTCAAGAACGTTCACCGAGCAGGCAAAGGCCACGCTAACGAGGAAACCCAGGGAGAAGGATCGCGGAAAAAAATCCGAGACCTCAATACTCACACAGCCACGCTAATTCCCCGTCACCAATGCAACATGACAAGGCGGGGGAATAACACCCAACAGGGGAAGCGCACCCGGGTACAACCTTTGAACGACTCTTGGAAAGAGGCCGACATCCTCATGCCAAGGGTCAGAGGTGGCGCCTCTTGCACAGCTCCACTCGTGATAACCGCCGTCTTTGGACATTATCGCACGCGGTATATGTTCCTAGACGGCGGCAGCAACACGGATATTATGTATGATCAATGCTTTCAACAGCTTGATGGGGAAGACAAAGCAAAGCTCATTCCAGTCAACGAACCCATCTCCGGTTTCATCCATGAGACCATCATGCCCCGCGGCATGCTCTCCTTGCCCGTAACATGGACCGACGGCACACATGAGCGCACAGAAATATGCGATTTCATGGTCTTGCCAGCCACATCAAATCATGACATACTCCTGGGAAGAGAAGGCATCGCACGCTTCAACGCCAACGCCTCTACGGCACACGCAATGGTAGGCTTCCCCACCAAAACAGGCGTTGCCTTCATTCGGGGAAACAAGGATTGCCATGTCGCGGATACAGCCAAACCGCCGAAAATGGTCAAAACAAATGCCCGCACAGAGCCAGAAAAATGGGTACTAAACCCTAAATTTCCGGAGAAAATGGTGACCATTGGCCATGAAATCTCCGAGACCATACGCAGTCACCTGAAACAACTCTTGATCACCAACACGGATATTTTCGCATGGCAACCAGCGGACATGGTGGGTGTTCCCCGGGAAATAGCGGAACACAAACTCAATGTCTATCGCTCCGCGGAGCCAGTAGTGCAAAAGAAACGAAGTATGGGCCCGGAGAAAACAAAGGCCATGAATGAACAAGTCACCGAGCTGCTCAACGCGGGCATCCTCCGCCCCATCAGATACCAGACCTGGGTGGCCAATCCTGTCATGGTCGCCAAGGCGAATGGAGGATGGCGCATGTGCGTTGACTACAAAGACATCAACAAGGCGTGCCCAAAAGATTGTTATCCTCTACCGGAAATCGACCTAAAAGTGGATTCTCTTGCCCCTTACCGGTTCAAATGTTTCTTGGACGCTTACAAGGGGTACCACCAGATACAGATGGCCAAAGAGGATGAAGACAAAACAGCGTTCCGCACAGAGACAGGTATCTTCTGCTACACAAAGATGCCTTTCGGTCTGAAAAACGCGGGCGCAACATACCAGCGTCTAATGGACAATGCTTTTGTGAATGAAATCGGCGTACGACTTGAAGTATACGTCGATGATTTGGTGATTAAAAGCAAGGAAGAAAGCGACATGCTGCGGGACATCCAACAAACGTTCAACCAATTGCGCAAAGTGCGCATGAAGTTGAACACCAGCAAATGCTCATTCGGGATGGAAGAGGGAAAATTTTTGGGCGTCATTGTCACGCGGGATGGTTTCCGTGCTAACCCGGAGAAAGTGCAGGCAATCGAAAGGATGCCATCACCGGCCTCCATCAAGGAGGTACAAACGCTCATGGGACGTTTAGTCGCCCTAAACCGCTTCCTATCCAATTATGCTTCAAAGTCATTCCCATTCGTGGACACTTTGAAAAACTGCCTGAAGAAGAGCAACTTCCGCTGGACCCCAGGGGCGGAATCAGCATTCCAACAAATGAAACAATGCCTAATGAATCTCCCCACACTAACAGCGCCGCTCCCTAAAGAACCGCTCATGCTCTATCTCTCAGTCACCGAGCGGGCAATAGGCGCAGTTCTGATGGTTGATCGAAAAGGCGTGCAAACGCCAATCTACTATATCAGCCGCACGCTGTTAGATGCGGAAACTCGATACACAATAATGGAAAAGCTGGTCCTCACCCTCATCCATGCATCCCGCAGACTACGCAGGTACTTCCAAGGTCATCCGATAAATGTCCTCACGGACTATCGGATAAACGATATCCTTGCCAAACCCGAATTGTCAGGAAGACTGGCGAAATGGGCTATCGAGCTGGGAGAACACACAATCAGTTACAAGCCCCGACCCGCAATCAAAGGTCAAGTACTCGCAGACTTCGTCACTGAGATCCCTACGGACAAAATACAAGAATGCCTCGAAGAAGAATCCCTCGCGCTAGCGCACGACCCGTCACAAAAGTGGTCCTTATATACTGACGGGGCCTCCAACAGAGATGGCGCTGGCGCCGGACTGCGCCTTATCAGCCCAGATAAACACGAGTTCACACATGCCATCCGCCTAGAGTTCAAAAGTACAAATAATGAGGCGGAATACGAAGCGTTGCTGGCAGGCCTCCGCATAGCGGCAAAAATGGGGGCCAGGCACGTGGAGGCGCACATGGACTCACTGTTAGTAGCGCGGCAGATCAACGGGACCTACGACGCAAAGGACGAGACCATGGCTATGTACCTGGAACAAGCCAAGAAACTCATACGCCAATTCGACACATGCACTGTTGAACACATCAGGCGCAGCGAGAACAAACCGGCCGATGCGCTGAGCAAAATGGCGTCACACAGTCTTCGAGCACATGGCCAAAGAAGTCTGAATCGAGGTCCGAGACAAACCGTCCGTTTCCCCGCGCCAAGTCAATGTCACCCAAACACGCAACGCGTCATGGATGACGCCAATCAAAGCCTTCCTATCCTCCGGAACCTTACCTGATGATAAGTTAGAAGCCCGGAAAATCAAGAACAAAGCTTTACAATATCAACTGGCAGGAGACATCCTGTATCGCCGCTCCTACCTAGGGCCGCTGTTGCGCTGTGTAGACTCTGCGGAAGCCTCATTTCTCCTCAAAGACATACACGAAGGAACCTGCGGGTTACACGCAGGCCCACGAATGGTGGTAGCAAATCTGATGAACGCAGGGTATTACTGGCCCGGTATGCATGTCGACGCGGTCAACGAATTACGCAAATGTGACAGCTGCCAGCGCCACGCCCCAAATACCCTGCGCCCCAAGAACAACCTGGTGCCGGTCACAGCGGCTTGGCCGTTCCAAAAATGGGCCATCGACCTGGTGGGGCCATTCCCGACGGCACCGGGCAATGTGAAATACTTGATAGTGGCCATTGACTACTTCACTAAATGGGTTGAAGCCAAGCCTCTGGCCAAGATTGATGGCGCGCACGTGAAAAAGTTTCTCTGGGAGTTCATCATTTGTCGGTTCGTCTTACCAATGCAATTGGTCAGCGACAACGGAACACAATTTGAAGACCAATCCCTTCAGCAATGGTTGGCTCAGATGGGGGTCAAACAAATAATCACATCCGTTGCGCACCCGCAAGGCAATGGTCAAGTAGAAAGGGCCAACCGCACAATTGTAGAAGGCATCAAGACAAGGCTGGGAACAAAAAGAACAGGGTGGGTAGACGAACTTCCACACGTCTTGTGGGCCTACCGCACCCTATGACCTTCCAGGGGAGACTGATGGGGATCACACCCCTCTTCACAAAGAAAAATTTCTCCTTCGCCCAATGCAAGGACTTAGGAGTGTGAGTAGCCATAGGCGGCACCTTCGGGCGCGGCTTAAACGAGAACCACATCTCGTCTCGCGCCATGAAATAGAAGACACTGAACCGCTCAACGGTTGGCTCAATGTCCAGAGCGCGGCACGAAGCCTCAAAATGAACTAACCTCAGAAGCCCGAAGGCGGTTAGTTGTGTAGGCCCAACGCCATAGGCCACCATAGTGTCAATCTGAAAGCGCGTACAAGGCAGACGGAACCCACACTTAGCAAAGTGGGCCTCGTACAGCGCCAACTGACCACTACCGGCAGAAAGGACGGTGCTGGTCGGAGATGGAAGAGTGGGCTCCCATTCCGGAAAGATCCCATACATGATGCAGAACCGGTTGAAAGCCTCCTGACTCCAAACACAGTAGGTGTTGGACATCAATTTCCTCTCCTTTATCTTGCCATGCTCGACAAGAACCTCTTCCTCCACCACCTCCTCCACAGCCGGCTCCATCACAACATCCTCGGTGGATAACGGTGGACTCACCGGAACTTCAAACATGATAACAAAAACTCAACAAATCTGGAAAAAAGACGCCGGAAAATATGAAGATCCACCGGAATCTTCAACAGAAATTGAAAGAAGAATGGATTTCAAAGGATTCACAAACGAACAGAAAGGAAGCAAGAGGCAAAGACACTTGAAGTTTCAACAATAAATCTTCAAGACCAGGAAAGTCTTTGAAGATTGAACGGAAACTTCAACGGAAGATGATCGGAATTCTGAGAGAACTGAAAGTAAAGAAAAGAAGAAGAAATTTTGAGAGAATAACCGTTCAAATGAACCACGATGAGGTTTATATACTCATCGCATTAATGACAGAGGGACCCACCTGGGAAGCGCCAAACGTCACACCTTTTCAAATTCCAGACACCAGATGGCGACACGTGTCAACAACAGAAACGAGCGGCTCAGATGGTAGTGTGTGACAGTTGTGTGCCACACACAAGCCGGATGATCGACACGTGTCAATAGATCTCACGATCTCAATAAAGTGAGCGCGTGATAACCCACGCGCCTGACAGAAAGCACGTGCCCACTGACACGTGGCACAATCCTAACCACGAAGACAAAGCGTCAGACGCGTGGCGTCCCACGCTCCTGACACAGACGAGAAGTTGGTAACTGCAACCACGACGTGATGTGCCTCAGTCTGCACAACCAGACAGTCACTGAACACGTCAGCAACCATTAAACTTCCATCAGAAGTAACTGATCATTCGAATTCCAGGCGCATTCACTCCAGCTCATGTGAGACAAATTGAATGCCAATGATTTAGAATTTATCACCAACTCAGGGCCCGCATTAAATCACTCCAACAGCATTTAATTCATTGGCGTAAACTTGACGTAAATTTTCAAAAGACGTTCCCCGCCTAAAATTTTGCAAAGTTAAGGCGGAGTACGTCCTTCATGGCGTAAACTTGACGTAAGTTTGCAAAAGACGTTCCCCGCCCAACGCCTGCAAAGGCAAGGCGGAGCACGTCCTCCATGGCGCAAACTTGACGTAAGTTTGCAAAAGACGTTCCCCGCTCAACGCCTGCAAGGGTAAGGTGGAGCACGTCCTTCTCGGCGCAACTTTGACGTAAACTGGAAAAGACGTTCCCCGCTGAACTTTTCAAGAATCCGCGCCCAAGAGATACAACACGAGCAAATGAGCTTTCATCCGCGACTAACATATTTTGAGTCTAGCACTCCACCTCCTCATCAGCGAGCAGGAGAATTCCTAGACTAGGGGGACTTGAAGGGATAGGGAGCCTAATCTGAAAGGCGTCCCATCCCCGTGCAACAGCAACCCCACGCCAGATCATGGCGCGGGAACACACTCGCGCGGGGACAGGCAATCAACACGTCTCGCGCGCCAAAGCATACGATAAGCAACATACAACACCTGATACGCGCGTGTTACCACGCGCGGAATCTTCCCTTGGCACCTCTCATACGAAGTACAAAGAACGGCAGAAGGAAGATTCATAAAGATCCATGTCAGAGTACACACCAGCAGGAGAAAGACATGTGGCAGATAGTACAAAAGGTGAACGGCTGCACTGTGCATGCTGTCGTGAATAGTGACCAGCAGGCATTACCTCGCCAACTATCAGACGTCACATCAGACAGCATGGATAGCCTGAACACTGTAGCAAGTACGATGTTACTGTACACCACCAGAAATCCGCCACGTGTCCGGCTACAACAACGACCACACTATAGCGTGACGTCATCAACAGTAACCTGCCTTTTCCTGCCATTTTCAGAAGAACCATGGGCTTGGGCCTCGGTTGGGCCCAGACCAATGGTATCACCCGTGGGCCATTCCATGCAGCCCACTGCGGTGCCTATAAATAGGATTACATGCAATCCTTGTAGATCATTCAGAAATAACCATTACTACTATACTCACTCATTGTAACCTCGCTTGTTATCAATAATATTCCGGTGTACTTACAGTGGACGTAGGTCATTAACGACCGAACCACTTAACTCTTGTGTTCTCACACACTTCACATACACATTCACTTACATTAACACTCACACGGGTTACCATCACGGTTTGGGTAAAGGATTAATCTGACAGTGACATAAGTATTAACCCCCCAGTGATTAGTCTTAATCTCTGGTATACTTATTGTTTCTTCAGATATTAATATTAGAGTTATACATCAGTCTATTGCATATGTAAAATTGATGTATCATATTAAATTTTTCAACCCGGGACGCTCCCGGAGTATAATCTAGTTATATATACATAAATTCGTTGATAAAAAAAATAAGGAAACTGTGAGTCATTCTATTGTTACGTATTATCTTCATCGAACCGAACTATAGTTGCTCGTCAAGGTTGTTTGTAGTTATGCTCAAAGTGTTTTACTATGTTATTTCCATTTAATATTTTTATTTGCTAAACTACTATACAAGTTAATTATAGATAAACCTCGAACCGGGAACTATCAACGGCTTGCAAGTTCCACCCATATAGCCATATGGTTTCTCAAAGTTGTGTTGCATGGTCATAAAATACACCACATTTCTTGCATCGGGCCATTTTTAAGATGTTCAACACTTAACATAAATCGAAGTTTTACAAAAGTTATGAGTCTATCGTTGTTGTTAGAACTTGCACAACCATTAAGTCGCTTGATGAAGATCTAGCACCAGCGGAAGATTGGGTTTAACCGCATTCGGATGCCATTTGACTATTTGAAAGTTTTTTTGAGATTAATAAGTATTTTTTAGCATTGTGATTAGATAAACACATACAATACTTGTTTATAATAACATAGGGGCGAAATGGTAATAAAAATAGATAAATAAGACGATAAAAAAACGGCTAGCTAAATGTTACATAGTCATTCCCAATAGCTAATTTTCAAAAAGTAAAAAAGAAAACGATTTCAAACCAATTCACCTTAAAAAATGCACAATCGGTCTCCAACCAATTTTTGTGCTTATTGGTTTCAGGTCTAGGTTTAAACTCGGTTTCAATGAATTTCTAATATATGGCTTTATTACATGTTATATATGACAGCCTTGTTTCATTAAATTGGTTCAACCCAATGACCCATAACTGATATTTCTTAAGTTGGGTTACAGTTACACTGCACATTCAAGGCCCAAAACATTAAATAACCCTTATCTAGTAGCTTGTATATAAAAATCATATTGGCCCATTGAAAATTCCAAAGCAAATCCATGCCCATTACCCAGAGGTAGAGGTGCACCAAAAATACCGGTTCGAGAACCGATCTGCTTTCAAACCGAAACCGATTTGATATGAAACCGATCAATACCCAAACCGGTTTGGATTTTAAGAAAAACCAATGCGTGCACCTCTATGGCTCTATCCGGATGCCAGAATGATACTATAAACTCAAAAAGGGTCTCATTCCCATACATATTTGTTGCCGTTTTTCAAATTAAAGTTAACAATAATCAAATTTAAGTTTTTTTTTTTTTTTTTTTTTTTTTTTTTTTTTTTTGAGAGAGTGGTGTTTCAGCGGTAAATCCTGTGTTGCAAAGCGACCATTGCCCAGGATCGAATCTCATAGCACCCACGGGTTTTTCCTTCCAAACTCAAGCGGTTATTTTTCCGGTGGAGCGTGAGATTCGAACCTAAGACCAAACCCGAGCAGCAACCCTCCAAGGAATTAAACCTTTCCACCTCAAATTAGCTGAGCTGGAGATCATTGGTAAATTTAAGGTGCTGTTTGTTTTTTCTGCAGGAAAAGGTCTGCAGTCTGCGGACCACATCTGCAGACATCTGCAGGAGAAGAGGTGGACCAAAGGTCTGCAGTCTGCAAGAAGAAGACTGTTTGTTTGTTAACGTCTGCAGGCTGCTGAAATAAACTTAAATTTAAATAAACCGAGTTTTTACAGCAGTCTGGTGGTAGTGGTGGTGGGTGGACGGTGGTAGGTGGTGGTGGTGGACCGTGGTGGGTGGTGGTGGTGGACCGTGGTGGTGGACGGTGGTGGGTGGTGGGTGGACGGTGGTAGGTGGTGGTGGACCGTGGTGGGTGGTGGTGGACGGTGGTGGACGACGGTAGGTGGTGGTGGTGGACCGTGGTGGGTGGTGGGGGTGGACCGTGGTGGACCGTGGTGGGTGGTGGTGGTGGTGGACCGTGGTGGGTGGTGGTGGTGGTGGACCGTGGTGGTGGTGGGTGATGGTGGTGGTGGGTGGTGGTAGTGGTGGTGGTGGGTGGACCGTGGTGGTGGTGGGTGGTGGTGGACCGTGGTGGTGGTGGGTGGTGGTGGTGGTGGGTGGTGGACCGTGGTGGGTGGTGGTGGACGGTGGTAGGTGGTGGTGGTGGTGGACCGTGGTGGTGGGTGATGGTGGTGGTGGTGGGTGGTGGTTGACCGTGGTGGTGTTGGACGGCGGTGGTGGACGATGCTAGGTGGTGGTGGTGGGTGGGTGACGGTGGTGGACGGTGGTGGTGGTGGTGGTGGTAGTGGGTGGTGGGTGGTGGTGGTGGGTGGTGGTAGTGGTGGTGGGTGGACGGTGGTGGTGGTGAACGGTGGTGGGTGGTGGTGGTGGACGGTGGTGGGTGGTGGTGGTGGACCGTGGTGGTGGTGGTGGTGGACCGTGGTGGTGGGTGACGGTGGTGGACGGTGGTGATGGTAGTGGGTGGTGGTGGTGGGTGAGGAGAAGAGAAGAGGAGAAGACCTTTGAAGACCTTAGAAGACTTTGGTCCAAGTCTGCACCAAGAAGAGGTCAGGAAGAGCTTTTGGAGTGAAATGTCTTCCGAAAAACAAACAGTCTGCCTGCCCCAAACGTCTGCCCGCGTCTGCACGGCGCAGACAAAAGAGGTCAGAAGTGCTTCTGGGAGAAAAACAAACACCACCTAAGTTTCTATACATGTTGAAATGAACACAAATATTAAAATCTTGGGTTTTAGTTAGGAAACTAAGAATCTCTATGTAACATCTCATAATTTACAAAATTTGTTAGTTTTGTTTAGTACTATATAAAAAATGGAATGTTTAGGGGACCAAATGTAACATCGCAAAATTTTCCCCAAAATTTTAATACATAAAAAGCCCTTATATATATATATATATATATATATATATATATATATATTTTATTACACCTTTATCATTAATATTATGCAAATGTGCCTAAGTCTTTATTTTCCTAACTCACAACTTATATATATACATAAATGTATATAAATAATAATAATAATAATATGATTCTAAATTCTTTTTTTTTCACATACAAGATTTTTTTTTAAATAAAGCCTTGAGTCAAATAGTCAAAGTCCTAGTCAAAGTCTTAGTCAAATAGTCAATTCATCATAAAACCTTACTTTATGGTGTTGACCAATTTTAATGGCTAATTGAATCCAAAACTAGTATAAAAACCCACCTATGAACCATTATACTTTGCACCTCTAAATCGATTGTTTCAATCCGATTAAACTTTCCCTCATACCTTTCTTCTATAGTCTATTACTTCTACAATTGAAGCTTTGATTATAAGCTCTTGTAATTGGCGAATTGGAAGCTTGATATTCTTTCTTTTTCGTTTTCTTCAATTTGGACTAGCTACGTTGTTGAGTCTTTGGAATTCGCCTCGCATACATTCACAACACATTATTCTATTTTTTTTACGAGACATAACATTTTGCTAAGGTGAGTTTTACATAGCCCCTTTTCTATTTATCACCATTTTTGGGGTGAAACATGTTACAACAATATTTATGCAATTCAATCATCAATGTGTCTATGTGTATTTCTATGTTGCATTATGTCTTGAACATGACTAGGGTAAGCACAATTCTAGCATAAACATTCATCAACCAAACGGTATACATTGATAGATCTATTGGACTAACAATCCCACCCGGATACGTGCCCCCTACAAAGGTTACGTGGGTGTTTGTTACTGCAATATAAACGAGTGAACCATGAGCGTATGGGATGTACCACAATACAACAGTCACAAGGTTGATTATGCACTCGATTTACTTCTAGTATGTTTTCGCATATGAACTAGATTGCCATGACACATGAATTGCACAACAATTCTATTCGATTATCAAAACCTATGTAATTCTCACCAACTTTTGTTGACCCAAAACATTTTCAACTTAACATGTTTCAGGTTCTACTTGCTTGAAGATTTGAATTGATGCTTGAAGATGTTTGCATAGTTTTATTCAATTTGATGTACAAATTCTTAGAACAATTGTATGTAACTTATTTAAATCATTTATTGAAACTTATTAATTACCATGAGCTACTGAACAATCATCAATACGTGACATCCCGATGTTTCCGCCATCGGTTGGGGTGTTACACCAAAACTATTGGTCCAGGTTTTAGGGCTGAGTAGTTCACGGTTTGAAATCGCTAGAACTGAGGAACCGATGCAGAACCGTTAGATCTGATTAGGTTAAAATTTTTGTGAAAACGGTTCCCGGTTTGGTTCGGTTCAGAACCGCGGTTCTGTTTAAAGAACCGCTAGAACCGATTAGGTTAAAATTTTAAATATTATATTTAAAACCCTATTAATTTAGTGGGCTTTTCCAAGTAATTTGTATACCGACTATCCACAATTTCAATTCCTAAGTTTAATCTTTATAAAGAATATTGTTCGAGTCATTTTAACTATATAATATCTAACAAACTTGTTGAGATAGGAGTTTCATTTGAATTATGTAATTTTTATTAAAACATATAGAGTACAATAAAGGGAACGAAAATAGCTTAAACTTAGAATCAATGCTCACAAATTCATTTATAAGGTGCATAGGTAGACCTATAATGTGTATCGGACAATGCTGTAGTATAACAGGTGACATTAGGAATGCATGACACATATCATTCATAGTGTCAAAATTTCATACATTGCATATATGCGGTTGGTATCGTGCACTTCTAAACATGTATCATAGGTCCGTAATATGAGTAGGACACCACACTTTAGTTTACTAAAGTTGCCTTTGATTTAATTGTTAGTTTTAGGATTTAATTGACAACTGGTTCCGGCAAGAACCTTTTACACGAGAACCGTTACATCAGTTTCGAACCGAACCGGTAGGTTTTTATACGGTTCGTTTCCGGTTCTTATATTTATCACTAAACGGTTCCGGTTTGGTTCGGTCCGGTTTTGAACCGTTGCACACCCCTATCCAGCCCTACTTGTGAGCCACGTTATTTGTTTCCGTTTGGATCGAATGAACCTCTTCTGGTTATGTGTTGAGCTATATACTTAAACCCTAATTATGTAATAGAAGATAGGTAGATAACCACATATATATATATATATATATAATTATTTTCTTTTGTTTTCGAACATGTTTTCTAACGGGGATTGATTTAGGAAAAACCTACATATTTTAAGAAATTTTAAATTAGAGTAAATTGCAATTTGCATCTCCGTGGTTTTAGTTAGGAATCACCATGAGTCCATACCTTTTAAATTTTTCTTTATGAGCTCCTCTGCTTCAGATTTGCTACACTATAAACCCCTCTCTCTAATACAGTCAAGATTTTTTGTTAAATACGTAACCACAGAATTAGGGTGGGGGTATAATTGTCTCCTTTCACCCCAAAACCAAACCCTACATTAATTTAGTCTTTCACGTTCTCGGTTACCACATAAATACGTCTCTCACCTTTATTTCCACGACGATGAAGCAAAGGGCAAGTGATCTGCAACTCCAATGACACCTTCGTTGAAGGTAAACAACTGAACCCAACCAACCCAAGCATGGTTGATACAATTTCAGTGGAGGTGACCATGGGACACACCATGTTTGAGAGGCAATGATTACTCCTCAATCTTGATTAGTGATTATCGAACTTGAACTTGATAGAATTTTGAAATTGAATATTTGTAGCCGGAGTTAGGTTCAATGCTACCTTGGGCCACCTTAGATTGCATTTGAAGGTGGTGTTGAAGTTATGGAACGACATAAACTTCGATTTCTGGTTTTGACTAGGAGGCATGGACGATAAGATCGAGTATGGGTAAATGTATAATGGTTTTTTTTTTTGTATATATTGATGCCTAATTATGTTTAAACAATTTATTAGAGATGGCTCTAATAGTTTATCTAGGTTTTATGTTGATAAGGATATTAAGTTGATCGTTTTTTTTAATAATCACGACCTTTAATCATGATTTTTGTTTTGGTTAAAAATTAACAAGTAAACTTTGTATTCCAAATTAGTTATGTGAGGTAGAGTGCTAAAATGAATTTGTAAACTTGTTGGAGAGAATTTAGTAATATTTTGAGAAAACTGTTAATAAAAATATAAAGACAAAGAATTGACAATGAATGACTAATATGCTCAGAATATCACTGAAATGATAGTTCTTATGACAATGATATCCTCGGGATGGAATAAATAAGAACAAAGAAATTAATGACAATAAGAACATGAGATATACGAGGAAAGCCCTTGATCAGTTTAGATCTCCAGCATAAAACCTTGGGAGCGGACAATCGTCCCCTGCCTTGTTTTTACTAAAAGGAAACTAAAGGTACAACTTTGGAAACTATGGATCGATCGACTAAGTCTGTTACAATGATTGAGTGTGCTGTGAGTAAGTAATAGCTCAAAGAATAAAGTATCAGGTGTCCTAAGTGATCGTCCACAGTCCCAATTTATACTAGAAATGAAAATAACTAACATCCTGAGAAATCCGGGATTGCTTATACTAGGTCCATGTAGCCATTGCAAGTCTTCCTCATTCACATGTCTTCTAACGGGTATCAACTAATGCTCCGAGAATTATGCAATGACCAACTCTTCCGCTAGTTAGTTGGAGAGAACCGACAATATAAATTTAATTCGGCAAGGACCGTTACTCATTATCAGGATATATTCAATAGATATTATACAGACATATCCTTAATATAATACTATCTTAACTATCCTCAGGATGTATATTCGGTATACATAATCAAAAACATGCCTGAAATATTTGACACCAACAGTTTTATTTTATTTTTTGTAATGAATGAGCAATTACTTGTATATGTTTAAGCAGATAATGTACAAGGTCTGGATTATCAATGCACATGAATTATCAATTCTTTATATATGTTAAACAGATAATGAACATGTTTATACATACACAATGCTTTGCTCCATATATATGGTTGGAAAGTAATCTAGAAGGTGATAATTACCAAGATGCTTGGGTTTTGGTGGTTTACTCGTGATTAATTTTCTAACAAGGACGCTTGGATTTTGTTCTTTATGGAATTTTTAAGGGGAAATAATTTCATACTAAAATCACATGCTTGGGTTTAGTCCGCACCAACATTAGAGGTGGTATGTTGATTTGCATAACCAAATGGTAAGTGATTTGCATAACTGTAAAAATACTAAGATCTATACTACTAACACAACTACAATCACAACAATACACAAGAAATAACGACAAAACGGTGACAAAATATTATTATTAACCAACCCAGAAAAGTTCCCAAACCAAACCCTAGAATCTCAACATTAGCTAAGATCCTAAAACAATACAAAGTCTGACCAACAACTGATGAAAACAATCAGTTATTGACAACAGAAATACAAATAAATAATACGAACTTACAATCTGGTAAATATAAGAGTATAGAAACCCTAACTGTGTGAATGTGAAAGTACAGTGAGAGAGACGAGAGAGAGAGAGAGAGAGAGAAAGAGGACTGATGATCAGAATGAAGTTCTTGAACACTCTTGAGCTTTTATACTCCAATGTTGCAATCCAGCCCCTGCACAATATAAAAGCACACCAACAACCCTTCTAGAATACAATAATAACATAAAATTCCCTGGCCAATACGAGATGGGCCTCACCAAAGAAGCTAAACCCATTAACCACATAAACCCATCAACTTATGCATGGCCCACATCAGAAACAACAATTCTGGCCCAAACACAATTTTAGCAATTGAACCATACGTAACAATATTTTCAACATTCCCCCTTGGTTCAATTGGTAAACATATCAATCATTTCCAACTGTTTGCAAAAGTTATCATGTTACTGAATACCAAGACCTTTGGTAAACAAATTAGCAACCTAAGTTTCAGAACTGATTTTTGTAGGTTGAACAAAACCATTTGAGACTTTCTCTCTAAGAAAATGTAAATCAATTTCGAAATGCTTTGTTCTATCATGAAAAACAGGATTTTCAGAAATAGATATGGCAGCCTTGCTGTCACAATAAAGATTGACAAGAAGGTTACACTTTATACCAAATTCTCCTAGCAAGTTAGATATCCAAACCAACTCACATGTTGCTGAGCACATAGCTCTGTACTCAGCTTCTGCATTTGATCTAGAAAATGTACTTTGTTTTTTGTTTTTCCAGGAAACTAATGAATTTCCTAGGAAAACACAAAAACCTGTAACAGACTTTTCTAGTGACTAAACATTTAGCCCAATCAGAATCAACAAATGCATGAACATTCAAGCCACTACCTTTTCTAAACAAAATACTTTTCCCAGGTGACATTTTTAAGTACCTTAACAATCTTAAGGTAACTTGTAAATGACTTTGAATAGGTTTATGCATGAATTGACTTAGGAACTGAACATAATAGTTGATATTAGGTCTAGTCAAAGACAAATAAATCAGTTTTCCCACCAACTTTTGAAAACCAGTTATATTATCAAGTAAGACATCAGACTTCTTGCTTTTTGTAGCGACAACATTGTGTTGTTCAATGGGTGTACTAACAGGTTTATACCCTAAGTAACCAAATTCATTTAGAAGGTCAAGACAATATTTTCTTTGACCTAAACAAATTCCCATATCAAAGTATAGAACTTCATTACCTAGAAAGTCTTTTAGTTTTCCAAGATCTTTGATCTGAAAATTTGACATAAGAGACAGTTTGACTGAGTTAATCTCATATTCACTATTGCAAGTAACAATTATGTCATCAACATAAACAAGTAAAGCAACAAAGACATCATCCTTAGACTTAATATACACAGAATGATCACAAACACTTTGCTTAAAACCCGTGCCTATTAAAACACTTGTCAATTTTTCATTCCATTTTCTAGGAGCTTGTTTAAGCCTATATAAAGATTTGACAAGTTTGCACACCTTTTTTCATTATTATAGAAGTAACCTTCAGGTGGTTTCATATACACATCCTCAGTAATAGAACCATACAGAAAAGCATTATTTATATTAAGTTGATATAAAGGCCAGTTTTTTTTCAACTGCAAGACTAATGACACATCTAATAGTGACCATTTTAACAACAGGAGATAAGGTTTCTCCAAAATCAAGACCCTCTCTTTGATTAAAGCCTTTAGCAACAAGCCTGGCCTTATACCTCTCAACCTCACTATTTGACTTACACTTGACCTTATAGACCCACTTACACTCTATAGGTTTCCTTCCTTCACATAAGTCAGTTAAGACCCAGGTTTGGTTCCTATTTAAGGCCTCCATCTCATTATTCACAGATTTAACCCACTTAGGATCTTTTGAAGCTTCTGAATAAGAAGATGGTTCATGGGTTTTATTTAACTCAGACACAAAACAAAAGTTTTCAGAAGACAGTTTAGAATAGTTGACAACCTTTTCAATACCATACAAACTCATCAATTTTTTTTTGGAAAAGAGATACCTTAGAGGATTTTCTAACTCCTACACTGCCCTCGGGTGGGTTGACCTCACCATGTGGATCCTCAACATCCTGGCCAGCCATATCAGGACTGTCAAATCCTGAGCTGCCAGGCTGCTGATGTACATGTATATCTACCCTCAGCGGGATTGGGAGTCAGTCCTGATTGCTGACTAGTTAAAGAATCCTAAGGTCAATGATTCCCCCTTCAGCATTGGGCAGTTTTTGTGTCTCAGTCATATTAGAACTTTCAATGTTAGTTTCATCAAACTGATAAAAAAAATTTAAATGTGTAAGTTCAGCAAACTTGTTTAAACCAGTTGAGTCATAATTTATTAAATTCTTTTTAAAGGGATATATTTCTTCATAGAATTTTACATCCCTAGAGTACTCAACTTGTTTAGACTCTAAACACCACACTTTATAACCCTTTTTAAAAGGTGAGTAGCCAATTAAAACACCTTTTTCAGTTCTAGAAGACATTTTATCAGTTTGATTCAAGACAGTACAAAAACACAAACATCTAAAGTTTTTTAAATGACTGAGAATTGGGGGGAACCCATACATAACCTCATAGGGACTCTTACCTAACAGAACTGAAAAAGGGATCCTGTTAATAATGTAAGTAGCAATCAGTACACAGTCAGACCAAAACCTAAGGGGAACACCACTTTAAAATAGTAAAGCTCTGGCCATGTTAAAATGGTGTTTATGTTTTCTCTCAGCTACACCATTTTGTTGAGGTGTATACACACAAGAAGTTTGATATATAATACCCTTAGACTTACAAAAAGAGTCCATTTGTTTATTGATAAATTCTGACCCACTATCACTTCTAAAATTTTCACTCTCTTTTTAAACTGGGTATTTAACAGCTCATAAAAAACAGTAATGTTTTAAAAAAAACTTCACCTTTACTTTTTTAACATATAACACCATACAGCTGTAGAGAAATCATCAACCACAGTTAAAAAATATTTAAAGCCTTCTCTACTTTTTATTTTATATGGTCCCCAAACATCTAAGTGAACAATATCACCTAATTCTTTAGTTTTATGTTCACTAAGAGGGAATGGTACCCTAACTTGTTTAGCTTTATGACAAATTTCACAAGGTGATGACTCATGTTTCCCTAGATTAAGACTCTTCTTTAGCACAACCAAAACTTCACTAGATGGGTGTCCTAACCTACCGTGCCACAAATTAGAACCACTAACACTATGAAAGCACATAGGACTTTCACTCACATTGCAACCTATGAAGTACAACCCATCACTCTGCCTACGAGTCACTAGGATTTTCTTAGACTTGGAATCCTGGACATAACAACTATTCTCATCAAACAAGACTGACAGTTTGTTATCCTTGGCTAACTTATGCACAGACATCAGATTAACTTAGTAGTCAGGAACCAAGAAGACATCATGCAAGACAACATTATTAACCAATTTAATGTCCCCAATTTTTGTGACCTTAGCACTAGTCGCATTAGGATGTTTAACCTTAATATCATATTCAGAAACATCAATATAGTTAATCATATTACTATCAGCCCTAGTCATGTGTTGATTTGCCCCAGAATCAGTGATCCACCATGAACAATAGCATTTTTAATAAAACTTGAACAATTAGAAAAATTTTCAAAATTTTTTTAGATTTGAAATCTTAGAAAAACTTAAGAAAGCAAATATGTTAACACTCTTACCTCCTACATTTGAGCTTTGAGGATCACTACTAGACTTATCACTTATCAAACTCATTAACTTGGAGATCTGTTCAGATGAGAAAGGCAAACCAGCAGTAGAACTAGAAACAGTATTCTTATTACTAGACATGTTGGATTTAACAAACTGACCTGGGTTTCTTTTTTTAAACCCATGTGGATACCCAACCAACTCATAACATCTATCAACCGTATGACCTAACGTATTGTAGTGAGTGCATTTCAGACTAAGGTTAGGCCCCCTGTTGTTAGTTTTCCTTTTATTATCAAAAGATGAATTGGTTTTAGTTAGAAAAGACACATTAGATCCCTTAGTGTTTCCACTTGAGACCCTATGTGACTCCTCTCCAGAAATGATAGAGAAAGCATTTTTGACATGAGGTAAAGGGTCTTGCATCAAAAGATAGACCTAAAAGGTTAACACACTTCATCTAGACCCATTAAGAATTGCATAAGTTTTATCAAACTGTTAAAATCATTAAATTTTCCAGAAACAACACAACAACATGAAGGCAGTTGAACTATAGAATCCAACTACTTCCACATTGTGTTTAGTTTGTGGTAATATTCAAAAACAGTACTTTCATTTTGTGTTAGAGAATTAACCTTTTGATGCAAACCAAAGACAATAGACCCATCTACCTTATCATATGTTTCCCTAAGGTCCAACCAAACATCTCTAGCAAGTATAGAGAACACTTGTCCTAGATATAATTCTTCACAAACAGAATTAAGTAACCAAGTAAGAACCACACAATTACATCTATCCCACTATTTCCCTAATACTTCATCTGTAGCAGACCTAATAACAAAACCATCTATGAAACCAAATTTATTTTTGGCTTCAAGGGCAAGTTTCATTGAACTTGCCCAAACAGAGTAGTTCTCAGTACCTTTAAGTTTTATACTAATGACAAATAAAGTATTAGTATCACTAGGGTGAATGTAAAGAGGATCACCAATATCCAATTTACTGATTAGAGTGTTCTCAGGTAACATCACCCATGATAACAGATGATAAAAACAATGAAACAATCAAACCAAGAAGATAAGCAAGAAAACAAGACAGTTAACAAGAGCTAACACAGAAATAACAACCAAGAACCAAGAACAGAAAACCCAAATAGGATGAAGGTGTGTCAGTGTTCAGATAGTGGGTTCATCACTCATAGGTGCCCACCCAGATCTTAACACATGAGTCCTTTATTAACTATATACTTATATAGTAATATTTAATACAATCAAGAACAAATATCAGACAAATAGATACAATCAAACGAAGAACAAATATCATACCAGTAACACACAAACAATACCACAAGATATCAACAACTGTCGGTCCACCCTAACCTGGCCAAAGACAACTAGACACTAGACACAACAACAAAATATTAAAGAGAGAGTAAGAAACAATCTCACCAAGAGGGTGACCCAAGTTAGGGTTCTCCAAACTCACGACCTGTACCTTCACTTAGGGTACAGACGCCTGGATCTGTCAGATAACATGTTCCAAGTTTCAAATTAGACCGAACCCTTAAACCGACTATTCATCAATACCAAACTCTCTAGATTGCAAAACAGCTAAACTAGCCATCTTGTTTTAGCTTTTTTTTCTTTTTTTTTTTTTTTTTTTTTTTTTGGGGGGGGGGGGGGGGGTTTTACAATATTAATATCAATAGTAGTATTAATAAATAGCAACGTTAAAAAAAACAATAAACAAACAAAACAAATGTACGTGTTATCTTTTACGAACAACTCTAAATGCTTGAACTTAGTTACATGCAGGAAAAAATAACTTTAAACATAATTTACAAATCTTAGTTTAAAAGTTAACTTTTTAAAAAGAATGGATATATGATTAAGTTATTCATGAGCGAAAGAGGGTAAACAAAGTTACTCATAGTTATGTTATTGATCAAGCTGCCTAATGGAACATACTTATGCCTCTTCATCCTATGACTGTCACATAAGTGTTCGAAAGATTAGAACCGAGAGAAATTTCATGGCAACACTCAAACGACCAATACTTTGCACCACTATGTGGCGGCCGGTGCATGCATGCATGCCGACACTTTGAATATTTGGCTCAACCCTTGACTTTCCAAAACCAAACTTAATTGACGACCTAATCGTTTTCAACATTCAAAAACTAAATCCTACCTAAATTAAACCGTAGAAATTAACATCCACACGTATCCACCACCTAAAAATACATGTAATATTATATATTCTAACGTTTTAAAGTAACCTATATACTGAAAAAAGGTTTATAAACTGATTTAAATGTTTATTAAAGAGGTTTTATAAATAAATACTTAGACTCGTAAATATGTTTCGTAGTTTGATACATTTTAAACGTTTACATAAATAAATAAAAATTCGATAATTCTTTAGATACATGAAATGAATACCTGTATATAATAACTTGAGTTATACGTAACATGACTAGATAAAACTACTTGCCGTGCATGTATTCTTGGTATGTTTGTTAAACTTGTCCATCATAAACAACGGCAAAAGGTGACTTTGAATAAATAATATGTTACCGAGTTTCAAATGTTTGAGTGTTTGACCACTTTAATAAAGTTTTATTTTTATCTAAAAAAGTTGTACATCTAACAGACTACGGTAGTTAAAATTTGGCATTTTTTTTCTCTAAAAAAAAGAAAAGAAAGAAAGAAAAGAAGGATATATATGTTTCACGTGCAAAGTAAAAGTTTCCAATTTTTTTGACTTTTGACACATAAAAACGTGTGGCGACCAATATGTTAATGGGTTTAAAAGTTTCCGTGTAATCCCATGTCTCTGCCACACTTCTCGTCAACGTACTCTAGAACACACTCTTGTGAGTTGTAACCATGCCACACGTTTTTCATATAACTAATACACTACGCAACAATCATCCGTACTTACGGTATATAATATCAATTATTGAAACTTTATTATTATTATTATTATTTTTTTTTTGGGATCGGATAAGGAAATCACCTCGGTACTTCGTTTCGAATCCCCATTTCCGTATTGTCCCTGAGGGCATAAGCCCTTTCAACGTCAAGGGGTGTATTTTTGCAGGCCCTAGGATTCGAACCGTGTACCTCTCCCGAGCGGGAACCTCCCTATAAGGAGTAAACCCTCCCACCTCTCCCCAACTGAATTATTGAAACTTTATTAATTAAGATATTTGAGCGTTTTCTTATATGATTTGCCGTCATTAACATTATTGAGTTGATATTATTAACCTGTAGAACAAATTAAAAGCTATCGTCTTCTTAATAGAAACAAGATAAGTATATTAGAGTACTAGTTATATCACATAGAATAGTAAAAACTACAATGTACCGTTTGTAAATATTAGGGGAGGACAGGGTGTTTATCGTGAAGCATCCGTGAAATACTGGTAACGAATCAATAGCAGCCTGCCAACTGGTCCACCACCCGTGAACCCTACCTGGTCACCGTCAACAACTCAGCATCACCCGTGAAGCATCCGTGACTGCATCTCTCTCTCTCTCTCTCTCTCTCTCTCTCTCTCTCTCTCTCTCTCTCTCTCTCTCTCTCTCTCTCTCTCTCTCTGCAACCGTGACTGTACCCATGAGATAGACCACAGAAACCTTCCACGGAATTACCAGAATCTCACTACCTCACGGCAGCGTGTGAATCTGTGCTGGTAGTAGGGTACCAATGCCATTCACTGGTTACGCCCTGCCCTAGCTTTATATCAAAACTAGACTTTGACCTCGAAAAAAGTTGGATCCACTGTTTTAAGCCAATGTGAGATTAGCCCGTATTCATTTCTTCGATGTTTCTCCATTTCTTTCTTTTCGTGAAATTTAATTAACTCTGTCATCAGAAAGTTGTTCTATATCAATTTCTTCCATAACTTGTGCATGTAATTAGAGGTTCGATAAAGTTTTTATTATGCTTAGAAATATCGTGCACGTTTATTATGTCATGTTCTTCGTTTTCAGTATGTTCTCTGTTGCAAAATTTCTTATGTATCTTTAAATTTATGACATCTTAATGCTAATACTTAAGAATACTCGTTTGTTGGTACCAAATGCAACAAGTTATTCGTTACTACGATCATTTTGTGAGCAATGTGAATATAAATCCAATTGAACAGATCCAATGCCTTATTACTGTAAATCAACAGGAAATTGTCGTGTGTATGCAAAATTAGTCATTGCAACATTTCTTTGAACTATGTATCCCATGTAAGCAAAACAATTTCTCTATAACATAATAAATTTCATATATTGTAAGTAGCTTTTGTATCCGTTTTGCGATGTAATATCATTGCTGGAGTCCTGAATTATTTTCACAGGCGGAAAGTTTTAGGTCTCAGTTGTCTATGCTAAACATTAACAACAATCGCTTTGATTCATGTTGGGTCGGGTTAAAGAATACAAAGATCATAAAACTAAATTATGAAAAAGATTGATGATTTGTATTGTATAATCGTTTCATGATAAGACAAGTAAATGCCACTTATTTAGTACACATAATATAAGTTGAAAAAGCTTTTAAATATTGCATATATACTAGATTATTGCCCGTGTTACACACAGTTAAACAAATAAAAATCGCTTAAAACTTTATGTTATAAGTAACTAGAAATAAAATTTAATGCAAATAACGGAAAGTTAAATATACATATGATAACTAACAAAATACACAAATAGTTTAAATATCTCTAAATATTATCTTCTGCAAAACAATATTGGATGCATTGTCATCGCTCTCTAATTTTATTAACTTAACATTGGCTCTACTTTTTTTATTCTTGACAATGCAATATACAACTGACCAAGCATGGATGAAAACTGGGAATTTCAAATACAACCCAATTCTCGATAGCGATTGTCTATCGAATTTCTTTATCATCATTGCGAAACATACATATAATGTAAAAGTGGCATCGTTGAAACTTGAATGGAATCTTCTTGTCATAATGTATCAAACTTATTCGTGGAACACACATGTTTTTATATCTTTATTTTCTTCGGATATTATTTTAGATTTAATAACGCGCCCGACATGTCTAGTAATTTGTAGTCTTGTACTGTTGGACAACCCATTTTGTTGATAAATGTTATGCAATAGCATTACTGGGACATCCGCTTTCAATACTAATATATAATTAGGCAATCACCGTATGTTAAGACCATTAAGAATGTCAGGTGAATTCGAATTTCTAAGAAATGATTATGTAATTTGGCGGAATCAAAATAATTTTAATAAAATTTTCAATAATGGAAAGGATATCCGTAATAAATAGTGAAAATATTTAAACATTCAATTTCAAATAATTTAAATTTTAAAAAATGGAATGTATATACCTTAATAAAATTTTAAATTTTGTTATTCGGATTTAATTCTTTTAGTTAAACATTAAAATTTTAGAAAAATAGTTTATGTATGAGATGATTATGTTAATTTAGCATGAACTAAAAATTAAAAAGAAGTAATATTAAATACAAAATTTATACAAAATAGAACATTATTAGATAAATGCATCTATTTTATAATTTATGGTTTACTATGTAAGTCTTAAAGAATTTTAGATATAAAGCTCTACACATTAATCACAGTTAAATTTCATATTTAATATTCAAATACAACTAAAAAAATAAAACATATGTCATATAGGTTTTATAAATGAGTTGTTATAGATAAAAGCTTTTTATTTAAAAATACCTAATGTAAAACACATGGAGTTCATGTGCATATAATGCAGGAAACAATGAGACAAAATGATAAGAAAAGTGGTCCACTGGTTTCATCACTTTTGTTCTGAAATGACTTAAAGAGAGTGGATTAGCTTTTTGTCTCCTCCAAATAAGCGCAATTATAAGGTAGCGTTTGGTATTAAGTAATCAAAGGTGGAATGGAATGGATCATTCCCATGGAATGAAATTAAACATGTTTGGTTATCATGTAGTAATGGAATGGATCATTCCACAAGGAACGTGATTCCTTCCATTTTAAGAATTTTCATTCCTTGATAAGGTGATGTTTTTTTTTTCATTCCTTCAAGGAATGGAAACAAATATATTATTATTATTACTAGATTATACCCCGGGAGCGTCCTGGGTTGAAAAATTTAATATGATACATCAATTTTACATATGAAATAGACTGATATATAACTCTAATATTAATATCTAACCTAAAACAATGTACAACCCCAATGCTAACACCTAACGTAAAAGAATGTAGAACTTTAATGTAACTCTAATATTAACACCTATCCTAAAGACTAAACAAATGTACAACTCTAACATACTAATATTGATACCTAACTTAAAACAACGTATAACTCTATTAAGCTATTCGGATCTAGTTGATTTTTTTTTCATATTTACTGATTTGAACATAATTAGTGACTTGCCTATACATGATTAATGATTTACCTGAACACTTTGTGTTTTTTTTCCTGTATGAACAAAACCTCACAAAAAAATTTCTCCGTTTTTTATATAGCACCATGGTACTCGTTGGAAAGATAATAAAACGCTCGTTAATTTGGTGTAATTTTTTTCTTTAAAAAATCTCATATATTAAAGATATTAACGTTTAAAAATTATGGTAGGAACATGAGGGTGAAAAATCCAATTTTGTTTTTAAATTTTTTTTTCCTAAAATATCTCAATGTCACATGGGATGACACATGGCACACTCAAGGAAGAGAATGCCTCTTTGAGTGCCATGTCATTTAAATGACTTTGGTTTATTATATGTATAGATTATTATTATTACAACCCACCATCGTTGTCATCATCCAACCACCACCGCCTATTGCCGCCACCCACAACCATTGCTACCATCGTCGTAACCCACCATTGTCACCACTGTCCAACCACCACCACCTGCGTCACTGCCACCCACTGCCTCCACCATTGTCATCGCCACCACCACCCACCGTCACCGCTGCAACCCACCACTGGCGTCGTCGCCCACCCACCATCGTCATCGCCATCGCCCACTGCCACCACCACCGTTGTCGCCGCCGCCGCCACCCACCACCACCGTCACTGCCGCCACCCACCACTCACCATCGATTTTATATTTTCGTTTTTTCTTACATACCAAATAACACAAAGTAAGAATTCATTCCATTCTCACATGATAACCAAACAGGACATGAAATGGTAATGATCCATTCCATTACCCCTCCCATTCCATTACCTCTTCCATTCCATTCCCTCTCTCATTCTATTACCCCATACCAAACATACCCTAATAATATTTTGTTGTAACAAATTTTATGAGATAAGTTTTAATTTTGATGGATGTATAATAAAACATCATATTCTAAGACTATATGGTGTGGGGACCAACTCCCCCAACTGCCACATCATCGCCACCTCATTTTCCCTCTTTTCTCCCCCAAAGTTTGGAAATTGTATTCCCCTAATTTCCCCAACCCCCCTTCATTTTTTTATACTATAAAGTTTGATTAAAAAAAACAAAAAAAAAAAAACTTGGCCAATCACATCACTTAGGAAGAAGGGGGAATTCTCTCCTAACTCACCGAAAATTCTTGGGGGGGGGGGGGGGGGGCGGTGTTCCCCTTAGGGGAATTGTACACATCATCTCCCCGATACCTTTCCCCAAATCCATACCAAATAGCCTAATAGCAGGTTAGCTCAAGAAAACGGTATGGGATAAGATCAAAGAGGTTGGGTTGTCTTCAAATGTAAATTGTGACAAGTTATATAGGAAACAATTCATTATATTGTATTGGGTACATTGTGGTTTTTATGGAAAACAAGAAATTACACACATACACTATGGTTTGTGGTTGTTTTAGATCTATGTCTAATGTTGCATCATGCTCTAATTCCCCTAACTAGAGCTTTTATTTGCTTGCATGTGCGCGTGCGTACACACAAACGTATATAATACAATTTGTGTCCGTTGAAAAAAAAACTAAGTTTCCTTATCTATATACTATATTATTGTATATAGGAAGGACAAAAAGTAATTTACATAAGTTGTAAGACTTTAATTAATTACACATACTAACAATTGTACAACTATAAAACATACAATACTTTACTTAACTTTTTGTTTAAAGTTCAAGCATTACTCATTATCCCTTTGTTCTATATTGGGCAAGGAAAAATTAGAGACCACCAACTCTATAAATGCTTGTGTAACTAACACACTTAAGAAGCATTTGTCTAAGGATTTTTAGTAACAAATTATACGTAAAGTTGATACAAATTGAGTCTAACAAGCTAGCTAGCTTGATTTTTAATCGAGCCAAACTAGCTTGGTTTTAAGTTGGAGTCGAGCGCGAGCTACTCCTGTCTCCTGGCTCGTTAACAACCTTTAAGTGAAGTTCGTCGTCACATCGCGCGAACCCCCACTAGTGTGTGTATATTATGATTTGTTGCCGGTAAAACAAAACTATTTTTGTTTACGGTTTATCCACTACAACCACCTCTACATCTCCTTTCCAGTTATGTTCCACTTTAGATCTACTCATTTTCACGTCAATTTCAAATTTGATTAGTTAGCATTGTAAATGTTAAAATAACTGAATGTATAAATATTAATTCTTTAATTTATCATTGTAATGAATTATATTCTCAACATTTTTCGTCTCTGTCGCCTCTTTTCTAGTTAATGACACTTATTATATAATCTTGTCGTTACGAGGTTAACTATAAAAATATATGACATTACATGTTGTAATAATAAAAACTTGGTCGGCAAAATTGTCGTAAAAAGAAAAGTGTTTATAGAGAAAGCATAGTGTTTAATTTGTTGTCGGGTGGCATTGAACTGAAGTACATGCACTTGACTGCTAAATTCAAATGTTAAGTTGTCGGTACAATGTCAACCACATTTCTTGCTATCCTTACAATTCCATGTACGGCCTTCCTTAAAAAAGTAAGAGTTATTTTTACATCAGCCATGTTTTCTACGCAACTAACAAAATTTAGGTTTACACAAACCGTAAAGAACTCTACAATCCGTTTAAGTTGTTAGAGCAATTAATGTCTTCTGAAAAAACAAACCTCTACGTGCTGTAAAGGCCACTATGGCTCGTAAATGGGAGTTTGTCAGGTAACATTAAACCCTCTACGGACCATAGAGGTCTTTACGACCCGTATGAGGTTGTGCAAATAAAAACCTTGCTTGTGTGAATAACTGGAGCCTATACATCTTGTATATTAGTTTATATTTTTAGGGTTAGGATCAAATACATAGTGAAAGGAAAATAGGAAGTCGTAGGAAGGGTATCAAACGGACTCCAATTGAACTCATTCAATCGGCATTGTAACCGTCTTATCGAACCCTACGACGTCAGTTTTTAGGTCTTCGGTTTTTGGGGTTTTAGCTTGTAGTTTTTAGAATATCCGTTATATCATGGTGTCTTTTATGTACCATTGTGTCTTTTTCTTATTTTCATCATTGTGTCATTTTTTCAATTCATTGTGTCTTTTTTCTTTAGCATTGTGTTATATTTTTTGACACTGTGTTATATTTTGTGGCTCATTATGTCATATTTCATGATCTATTGTGTTTTTTGTATCCTTCTCACCTTTCTCATTTTTGTTACACTGTTTAGAATAACTTGACCCTATATTTTTATAGGTATAACACTATGTATTATATAAGATAATCTTAATGATGTACATACCACTTCTTTTTATAGAAATTCTAGCGGAATCGATTTTCTATTTGGTTTATTTTGTTTATTTTAGCCCTGTAACTGGAGGCCTACTTGGTTTCAAGTAACCGACTCTCAAAACTGCAAGGTAGATATTAATACAAGAAGTAAGAAGTGCAGAGATAATTGTTTTGTTATTGATAGAGATGTTTTTGGTACAATACAAGGAGGAAACAACCTCCTATATAAATACATAAAGAAAGTACATAAAATGAGGAAGTGGCTAAACTTTAGGACATAATCCAAGGAGGCTAAAAAATGTTGGTCAAGGTCAACCATAATTATTAAAATAGATTTAATATAACTATTTAATTACTAAATTAATATAAATTTTGAAAGTAGATGTATTACATATAAAAATTCGAGATATTAGGATTTAGAAAAGTTAAAAAGTTGGTTCACATCTTGAAACAATAAAAAAAATTACAGACCTCTTACTCTTCCGACAATCAATGAACACCATCGTCACCATCGTATGGCGTCACCAAGTCCATCACCTCACATCTCATCTTTCTGTACATTTCTAAGATGGAACGAAACAAGGGAAGGACAAAGATAGAAGCCTTGATCCGGTCCGACCACCAACGATCTTCTCCTGCAATTTTCCAGTGAAAACCTTATTTTCTCTTTAAATTCCCGGTCAAAGAAGTGATTTCAGGGAGATTAAAAGAGGAGATACAAGCCTTGCTAGGTTTATTGGGCCCACCCTATCATCTTGACTAAGACAAACTCAAGCCAATCTGCACGGGCTCATCAACTTCGGACATCTTCGGGCGCTGATCTCCAACGCGTGGGACGGCTCCAGCGTGGCACGGGCAGGGGGAGGAAGGGCAGGTTGGAGATGGTCTTATATATCTTTAGAGTTGATGATAACATTTCTAATTATCTATAATACATTATAAAGGAGGAGTGATGTACATTATTGTAATTTTGACATGGGTACTAATTTTAAAGCTACATATACAACTTAATAAAGCTTATTTGATAGGGGTAAATTAGTCACCTAAGTGTAAATTAAGACACTTACAAGGCTATTAATGTAATTTTAGATTTTGTTTTTAGTTAAATACTAAAATCTCCTTCCCCTAATACCTTCCTCCTTAACCAAACCAACATATTCCCCTAATCAATGCTAGAATGTAAACTACCCGTTTGCATTCATAGCCTATTACATTCTTTCACTTCATCTTCTATAATCCTTTCACATTAAACCCAATGTACGTTTGTCCCCAGCTTTAACAATGCTGAAACCGTTAGAGTATCCTAATCCCCAAATTATGGATTTCTTATGGAGTTCTAGAGTCTGCATTGATAATTTACAGTTTCTTTTTATCTGCTTTAATTATAGTTTGTTTATTGTTTATTCATATGTTCATCTATGCCAATGAAGTTTGATCCATGGTAATTCACGCTTTATTGATACAACCAAACTTGGTGTTCTTGTCATACATAACAATCTACAAAAGCAAATAAACAAATTTTGAACTGGTGATCACACCCAATGATCGGGTTCAAGAACAAAAGGGTGGTGAGATTGCTAGGGTTGTTCCGAGTCCTATAGTTCTGGAGAACATGAGCTTAGAGGAGAAAAAAGAGGTGTTTATTAGACTACCAGAGGCTTTGAGCCTACTTGCACCGGCTAGAACCGTAGATGGAATCAGGGCTCTATATTCCAGATTATACAGGACCCTAGCCATTCCAATCAACCGTTTGTGTCGAAAATGGTATTTTAATTCGAGGGGGAATATATCCGGTTCACACGTCGTTAATCATTTGGTAATCCGTAACTGATTAATTTTGTATATTTTCAGATTCTGTTGAACTTTCCCCTGTTGCAAGTGCAACAAATTTTTTCACCGACATGCATCACATTCGTCCCTTTAATCAATCAAGATTTTACCCATCTGTTCAAGTTTTCGTCTTGTAAGTTCTTTACCCTCTTTTTTTTTTTTTTATAAACCACATTCATGCATATGATCATCACTCTGTTTTCTTTAACAATTATTAGTTTTAGATCATTTGTTTTGATTATATGATCTTTGATCTTTTTTTTATTTGTTGTTGTGAATAAACTCTATTTGTTTTATTTATGACTTTAATTTCGTCTGTTATAGATTAGCGCGGTTGTTTTATTTGTGTTTAGGTTTGGTGTCTGATGCATTTCATTTGTCATTGACCATGGGCTTTTGACATTTTCTTTAGTTGCAATGGGAGAAAGCCTGATCAACTTTATACTTACGGGTAAGCTATGGATTTGTATTGATTAGTTGTGAATCTTGTTTTTTGATGGGTTTTTACAATTGGTTCTGATCTTTACTCTTTGTAGGTATTTGTATTTTTTATTCACAAAGAGACTAAGGTTACGTGATAGCTTTTGCGCAAGGTAGGAAACATAGTGAAAAAAGAGAGATTGGTCATACACATATTATTGATCCACGGGGACAGTAATTGGTCGTTTACCGGATAGAGCTTCAACTGGAATCAGGGAGAACGAAGACGATAATTTCCCACGTAAAATCTTTTTTTATCAATGCATCTATGTTCCATTTTTACGTCGTTTTGACCATTAGCGGCGCCTCTTTAGCGGCCACAAGGGGCATTAGGCACGATTTTTTAGCGACCAGAGCTTTAGCGGCGACAATCGCCGTTAAAGACCCTGCGCCGCTAAAGGTCAAGCTTTAGCGGCGACTTGGGTCGCCGCTAAATACCGTCTCTTGTAGTGGTACTGTGGGTTTTTTTCTTGTTGACAAATTTAGTAACTGATGTCGACCGAGTCATCTTTTATCACATGTCGACCGACATAGTTTTTTTCACATGTTGGGCAACTATTTTACCTGGTATGGGTTTTAAACGAGTCATCTTTTATCACATGTCGACCGACATAGTTTTTTTCTTGTTGACAAATTTAGTAACTGATGTTACAAAATTGATGTTGATAATTTAAATCTTTAATAACAGACGGTTTAGAAGGTTTATGTATGGACAATTGACATGGTTAACTTTCAATGTTTTGACCCGTTAGTTTCAATAGATGTTTTGATTGACCCGTTTAAGGTAGAACACAAATTGAATGTTCATTATATATTTATTCTTTATGGTTAATGTTGCATATAAATTATATTCATGTATTTTAACCACATACAAGACCTACAATCGCAAAGTTCATGCAAAGTAATGGTGGCTCATCAGCCTTTTAGAAGGTTCTTATCACCGTCTTTTTTCGTTTCATATCTGAGACCTTCATATAAGTGACTGGCAGATTAACGTGAACCTCAAAATAGCAGTGAACATGGTTGGTGGTCTTATGAGTTAATTTATTAAATAGCAGCAAACATTCTAAATAATGATGGCCCAGGACTGTTATGTGCAACATGTCCTTTAAATGTTTTTAAAATTTTTAAATAGGAATAAAGCATCAAAGATAAATAAAGTTATAATATTATACTTAGAATAATACTTTGAGATTTTTCTCGGCGGATCATATGTCAAATAGTCTTTCATCAACAATGCCATAGAGTTAGACATATCCATGATTTCACATCTTGGGTTTGTAATGCATGTGAAACACTTGACATTGCGGGAGAGTGTTGCCTTTACCCAATTAAAGGCATATCCTTTACTTTTAGATTCTAGGTGTACACGAGTTGAGCTTCCAGCATGCAAGCCCATTGTTACTCCAAAATGGATTTATGTTTGTTCAATTAGGTAGTTGAAATTACTGACCGTTACGATAATGCTTGCATACAAGGATCAGAAAGGCCAAAAATATCAATTTATACAGCCCAATATAAATAAAAACATCAGAAGCTTAACAGTAGGTTTAACTTGGTTACTTTTCATTCATTTCTGGATGATTAAATTCATATGCAATTGGTTTTATAATGCCATGATGTGGCCATCACATTATGGCGGTCCGGAACGCGCCTAATGTAGTTGACCAATGTGTGATTGCAATATGTTATGTCGGAAAGCGTATGATGCAACCCATTTATGTATTATCAGCTTGTCGATTTCTATCAGAATCATCGCAGGTACAAATTTTTATTTCTATATGATATTTTTCTGGTGTTAATAAGATATTCTCTTATTTTAAGATTTAACCACACAAACCTAAGTTTTGCAGGTATGTCGAGCAGAAATGACCATTGGTTGAGAAATCATTGTGATTAGAACGACACAAGTACATGTAACCAAGAACATGCATTGAATGGGATGCCAATTATGCCTCGTTGCCTGTTGCATGGAGTTTGTTCAATGATACATATTGTTTCTCCATCAATAACAATTGCCATTGCCCATAAAGAAGCAGCCTATTTCATGGAGGAACTGACAGGCATGAAAAGTTTGGTAGTGATGTCTTCCAAAAAAATATCCAAAATAGTAGTCGTATTATTGGTGGGTGTCTCACTTCGTCTATCCCAGTAAGTCTCTTAGGTCTTAGCCATCGTAGAATCTACTTACACTTTTTCATTGGAATAAACAGAAGTGCCTAATCATAAGTTTTACTTAGCAGGTTCTTTTTTTAATAGTTAAGTGACCATGAAGACCTTCGTGTTTGGATACGAACTGCAGCTCTCCCAACTTTTAGGGAATTGCATGGGAAAATTAAGGTGGATATTGAGGAAGAGGAGACAATAAATGTGGTATTGGAGCACAATTACAACACTTAATATT
The DNA here is from genome assembly GCA_028751855.1 of Ambrosia trifida. Taxonomy (NCBI): domain Eukaryota; kingdom Viridiplantae; phylum Streptophyta; class Magnoliopsida; order Asterales; family Asteraceae; genus Ambrosia; species Ambrosia trifida. The sequence continues at coordinate 54,176,550 of CM054123.1, read as the reverse complement.
TGTAATGACTAACTCAAAGAATCTTTATAGAATCGCTACACCTACGGAGCGCCTTGAATGTTTCCATACCGTCACATGGTTTCGCGATCATATATGCATAGTATTCCTTGAGACCCTTGCTTTGACAACTATATGGATGTAATTTACACTTCATGTCTACTGTATGTTTGTCGTAACTACTTTAACTGCTATGGCGATTTAATGTTATTATTTTTTATTGCTACTTTTGAAATTGCACGGTGTTAGTAAAGCGCTTCTCTTTTATCGGCACACCTTTGCATGCGCTCCTTGAAAGGTTTTTAGTAGTCTTTTTTACATGTGGCTACGTTTTAACTTTCATCACTATATTTTGTTGGGCATCTTACATGACCAAATTATATATATTAGAATTATCGAATAAAAAGTGTATTTACACCTTAATGTTTTCATGGTTTTTCTCTCCAAATACTTTCACCCCTATGTGATGACATGCAAGTAGGGTGATCTATACACGCATTGATTGCATCTTTCACATATTTTACCCAGGTTGAAGATACACATATACAGTGGCGAAGCTTGACCCGAAGGTTCGTGGGGTCGGAAGTCACCGGGGGTTCGGAAGTCACTGGTTTCGGGGGGTCGAAAACCAGTTTCGGGGGGTCGAAACCCTATATTTTCAAAATTTTCTATACGGATACTATATAATCGGAACTTCTGCGCGAAAATCCGGGGGGGTCGGCCGCCCCTCCCCGCCCCTACAAACCTTCGCCAGTGCACATATACACATACCACAAACCTCAACAACTATGAGTCAATAAAACAAAAGCACCCGCAGCAACGCGCGGGCATTCCTACTAGTATACTTATAATATAGGAGAGTGTAATACTTTTTATTTTTTGAATATGTAAAAACGGTTTGTGTACGTACCATCTAGAGAATATGTAAAATTAAGACAAAATTACACAGATTGTCATTTATTTATTATCTAAATTGCACTTTATGTCCCTTGTCTTTCATTTGCACTCATTCTGTCTTTTATTTTCTTAATTTGTTACACTCTCTGTCCTTTAGCCTAACTAAGTTAAAAAAGTTGGTTAACTTTATTTTTTAACTTTACACTTTTAGCCCTTGTAGTTTTGATCGAACCCAACCCACGAATTCGACTACGGTAATTAACGAAATCATAGGTCTATTATAGAACATCAAATTTTGATCAAAACCATATATAACATGATAGTTACTTGTTTGTTTTAGAGGTGTAATCGACAGATTAAAGTTCTGACTGGGTTGTTCTTGTTCTTTAAATTGTGAACAATTTAGTGGATGTTTTTTTATATGTTTTTGCAAAGAACTGATCGATTATGAAGTGTGAATCTATACATGGTTCCAATTTATAGTGTAATTGACTGGTTTTACAAGTGGGTTCGTTAAAGTTTTAAATTCGGAAATTTTTGACGCGTGATTTTGCAGATGTTAGTGCGGATTTCTAGATGTTAGTGCAATTTGGATCCAGAAATAGGTGGGTGTGCTCAGATCTGAGTTTGGGTGCGATTTAAATGAGCAGGATCTGTTTTTGTTAACGTGGGTCAAGTTCGGTTCGGGTTTTGACTTGTTTTTCGATTCGGTTTGTATCGGTTGGATTGGATACAAGTTTTTAACAAGTTTTGGTCAGGTTTCATGTTTGTTGGGTTATGTTTGATGTGAATTCGCTTAACTTCGGTTATATATATTTGTATGTTTATATATAAAATGAGTTTTTGCAAAAACAATATATGTTTTTCATCAATCGTTTTACTTCAAAATTATGGTTATGATCGGAATTCGATGTAGTTTAAAATCCCTATGATTTCGTTTCATGTCGTGCCTTAATTTCGTCGTTTTATATGGAGTTAAGGCTTAGGAAACTACAGGGGCTAAAAGTGTAAAGTTAGAAAATAAAGTTAACCTACTTTTTTAACTTAGTTAGGCTAAAAGACAGAGGGTGTAGCAAATTGAGAAAATAAAGGACATAATGAGTGCAAATGAAAGACATGGGACCAAAGGAGCAATTTGGGTAATAAATAAAGGACAATCTGTGTAATTTTGTCTAAAATTAAATTGTTTAATCCGTGTAAGTTAATATTTTTCTTGGACCCCATGAGGGCGATTCCTCCTCTTGACCATCTTTGACCTAGAATAAGGTCTTGTTTGAAGCTAGGATTGCAAACGAACATGAATAATGTCTTGTTCGTGTTCGTTTGTTAAGGAATTTATGTGTTCATTAACAATTCACGAATACTTACCAAACGAGATTTTCTGTTCGTATTCGTTTGTTAAGAAAACACTTGTGTTCGTGTTCGTTTGTTAATTTTGTTCATGAAGGCTCACGAACACAATCGGATATTAATAAACACAAACATATGTGCATGAATATAAAGTGTTCATGAGCGGAAATAAACACAAAGGAACATATATATTAACTTCCAAATAATAACGAATTCACATATATTAAGAAATTAACTAGATTCATCCAAAATATAACTTAGTTATACAAACATACTTAGTACTTAACATAGTATTGATAAACATGATAAAGTAGTGTCTAAAAAACAACTTGTCATAGTATCTCACCGGGTAAGAGCCATGGCCAGACTTCGTTTTCGTTCAGACGTCCCAGCCAAACATGCCCGTCGTTGACCGAATCAGACGAGGGCACCAGTCCGAGTCGTTCAGACCCAACCAAACAGGCCCTAAGCTCGCATCTTAATTTTGAAATCTTCATTAATTGGTTATTTAAACTTGAACTCTTTATTTATTAATTATTTATTTAATGATTATACTAAAAGTAGGGTTTGTTGATCTTGTATAGCCATATACTTACCTCACATAAATTATTTACTTATATGGGTAAAATAAATAAAAATCAAAGAATGTAAAAAAACATTATAAAATTAAAAACCCTATTAAATTATCGAACATAAATGAACTTAAACGAACACGTTACCGAATGTTCACGAACATAAACGCACATGTTACCGAACGTTCACCAACATAAACAAACATAAACGACATTTTTGAACAATTTTTTTTGTTCGTATTCGTTCATTTATTAAACAAACAAACACAAACGAACTTCCCGCCAAACAGTTCGTAAACTGCTCGCTGAAAGTTCAGATCATTTGAAGCCCTAGGTGAAGCCCCATAGAACTCTCGAGGTTCATACATACCAGAAACAATAAACGTTTTGTACAAGTGTATACTTTACATGCACCTCCTAACTTATAACAATGCTTGTTTATTTTTTCTTTGACATTTAATAAATCCAATTATACTAAAATGATTATCTTCATGACACTAAAATCAACAAACTTTACCAATAATTTGGCGTTATGTATTTATTTACCCAACATAAATTTCACGTTGAAGAGGGATGATGAATTGGTGATCAGATCACTATCATAGATAGATGATACTGAATTTTCAAATTAGTGTTTGTATGAAGAATTTCTTTGTGTTCATTTAACACATTAAAAATGTTTTCATTAAGAAGTGGTTCGTTTATGTTCTTATGAAAAATTGATTTACGTATTCATTTTGTTATTATATATTACGTTATTTTACCTTTGCATGAAGAATAAGTGAATTGGTTATTTAAAATTGGGGAAATGGATTTAAATACTCCTAACTATCCCTCATTGGCGGATAGCACTCCCAACTATCACTTTGGCGGATAGCACTCCAAACTTTCAACTTGTTGGCCATTATCACTCCCAAACTAACTGGGGTCTAACCCAGTTAGTGTTTGTGGCCAAATGTAAAAAACAAAACTTAAGGGACCCTTTTGAAACTTATTATTATTATTATTATTATTATTATTATTATTATATATTAAGAGAGAGAGAGAGAGTGGGAGTTCAGAGAGAGAGAGTTCAGAGAGAGAGAGAGAGGCGGAGAGAGAGAGAGAGAGACTAACCACCACCACCCCGCCACCATCCCGCCAGACCTCCACCGCCATCCCCAACAACCACCGCCTCCACTGTCATCCCCTACAACCACCGCCTCCAGCAGTCACCCCCAACAAACATCATTTCTGTCATCAACCACCGCCCCCTCTTTCTTCTTCTTCTTAAGTTAATATTATATTATTACCATGGAGGAAATCAACAGTGGTGAAATTAGTTTGAATATGAGAAATGGAAGTGTGGGTGAAGGGAATAAGGTGAGTTTCATAACCACCGACTCAGATCTGCTTCCAACCCTACCATAACAGTCATCTTCTCCGGTGACCGGAGCCGACGACCATTCCTCTCCGGTAAGTCCTCTTCCTCTACTGTCCCTCATCCTCCTCTCCGGTGACCGGAGCCGACGACCATTGGATGGTGTAAGGAGGCCCGACGATATTAGGGCTTTTAAGGGTTTTATGTTTTTGGGAAGGAGACGATGAAATAACAGAGGGATAGAGTGCTAGTGTATGATTAAGCTTTGGTGGTGATAGTTGGGTTTAATAGGTGGTCAATTGGTCGATAGTTGTGGGGGGCTGATGGCAGAAGGGGATGGTAGAGTGGTGGTGGTGGTGGTGGTGGTGAGGGGCTGATGGCAGAAGGTGAAGGGTGGTGGTGAGGCGCTGATGGCAGAAGGTGAAGGGTGGTGGTAGGTGGATGAAGGTGAAGGGTGGTGGTAGGTGGATGAAGGTGAAGGGGGGTGGTGGTGGTTTCCGGTGGAAGGAGGGGGGGGGGGGGGTCTATTGCAGAATATGAAGGGAGGGGATGATTTTATAAGTTAAAGGTTTAATTTCAAAAATGCCCCTTAAATTTTGTTTTTTACAGTTTGGCCACAAACACTAACTGGGTTAGACCCCAGTTAGTTTGGGAGTGATAATGGCCAACAAGTTGAAAGTTTGGAGTGCTATCCGCCAAAGTGATAGTTGGGAGTGCTATCCGCCAATGAGGGATAGTTGGGAGTATTTAAATCCATTTCCCCTTTAAAATTTCAAACTTTAAATTTTGATGTGACGTTAGAGGAGAGCTGGGATTTATGTTAAGAAAGAAGCTCCCGTGAAGTTTTTGACAGACCCCTTGGAAAAAAGGTCTACCCTGTGGTCGGCAGAAATTCACGTGTTTGGTTGGGCGAGTGGTGTCGTCTAGAAAGGTGGCTAACTATGAAACAACCTTTTTGGAGAATCAACACATGTTTGTGCCATTTGCCTTTGATACTTTTGGATCCTTAGCCCTTGAGGCAATCCATTTCCTGGATCGGGTACAAAAGATTGTGCATAGTAATGAGGTAATCCGTTTCATGGATTGAGTACAAAAGATTGTGCATAGTAATGAACCAATCTTTTATTTTTAGAAGGGTATGATTTGCAATTCAAAAATGGGGTTATGGCGAAACTTGTTGCCCGTTTACCTGTCATCCTCATGTAATTTGTAATGGTTTATTTTAGAAGTTAATGAAAATTAAAAGAAAAAAAGTTATTTCTATTTGTTAGTTCGTTTAAACGAACGAACACCTTAATTTATTTTCTTGACAAAACGAACATAGGAAAGTTAATTTTCTTAACGAACAATTGCAAAAAAGTTAACTTCCTTAAGGAATGAATATGGAAATGAATTTCTTTAAGGAACTAACACAAATAATATAACATGTACGTTTAGTATTCATATTTGTTCGATTAAAAGTAGACACAAAAATAAACGTAGGGGTTGTTTGGTTGATTAAGTGCTAAATCATTAAGAGGTCTGAAGGGTTAAGAAGTTTGAATGGTTAAGTGCTGAATCATTAAGTTGGATCTCTTAATGGTTAGTATTATTGTCCCACATTGGTAGGAGAGCCTCATTAAGGTTCAGCATAGTTCAGTGCTTAATGGTTCAGTGCTTAATGGTTCAGCAACATCTCAAGTCTTAATGGTTCAGCCTTAACCATTCCATTCAAAAGCTGAAACAAAGGCGCTGAAACTGAATCATTCAGCACTGAATGATTAAGAGCCTCATTAAAAGGCTCAACCAAACAACCCTGTAGTCTTATTTATATATGTTTGATTCATTTACAACCGAGGAGGTTAGATGGGTAGCAACTATCTATCTATATAATAAATGAAAACACTAGGGTTGAATCCTAGATTTTTAGAGGGTCTTCAAGGATCCAAATCCTAAATGGGGCTCCATGAAAAAGTATTATATAAACCTCTTTTTTTTTTTGTTTTGTCAACATCCATTTGTATGTTACAACATCTTCCCCCTTCCTATCCTAATAATTCCTTTCTCATTTCTCATTCCTCTCTCATTCTTCTTTTTGCAAGGTATGTTGTTCATCAAGCTTACATCAATCTCGAAATCTTTTTGATAATTTTTCTGCCTTTTGATTAGTTTGATACATAATGCTTGCAATCATCTTACATAAAAGATAAACATAATCGGTTTCTATCATTATTTTTCTACAAAGATAAATCACAATCGTATAGCTATCAACCTTCTACAAAATATTTAACTACAAAACACGTTTTCTTATTAAAATAACTATCTAATCTGTTTTCGATTATGTTTCTGATTTGTATGATATCCATACATAGCGGTTTACTAACATATTAAAGCAAACAGAAATACAATCGTTTTATTTCGGATTTATTTGTAATGATAAGAATCTTTTTTTTATTAACACCATTTGATAATCTGTATAGGATCAAGTCTCTGCTTTGGATGAAATCGACACACAAGTAATTCTGATCATGTTTAATCATTGATGATATGATTGTGGTTTTAATAACAGATTGCAATCGAAATAATTTTCGAGTATGTGTGAATATAAAAAAAAGATTATAAACAAAACAAAATAACGGATTTCATACAAAAAAAAAAAATTGAAATCAGTTTCGAGTATTAGTGACTTTATGGATACTTTAACAAAAGTTTGTTTTGCAGACGAAGAACAGGATTTCATTAGGACAAATAACTTCATTATGGCTTATCATAAGGGTGACAAATTCTTCAAGGTTATTCATGACCCTTCCGCACAAATTTTGGTATGACGTTTGTAATTTTTTTTTAAGTAAAAAAAGCTTATTCGTTATTATAATGTTGTTTTTTACGTGTTTGTCCAGACATTGCCGAAATCCATGAACAGGTTTTTGTTATCTAAAAACTTACGAAACAACAACATTAAAGTTTCGACATACCATGGTCAATCTTGGTTTGTTTTGTTAGAATTTATAGATGATGAATTCTGCTTAACAAATGGATGGTCAAAAGTTGTACATGATTTATGCTTCTCTATGTTTTACGTCATATTCGAGTTTATTGCTCCGAATACTTTCATGATGGAGCATTACAATCATTCTCCATCCATGCAATTGGTTGTGTCATTCTGCAAAATATTTGAACATGAATTGACGACACCTATGGTAAGTGCCATTAAGTTCGATACTTTATATTACATGTTTTTAGTATCTTAATTTCTCCATATTATTTGATCACATATTTTGCTTTCAGGTTATACCTTACTCCTTTATTAATAAGCATTATCCCGATGGTGTCCCTAATTTTCCAATCACTATGTATGTAGATGATTTACATCAATGGAACGTTGCAATAGAAAGGATTGGTCGTGATTATTGTTTTTGTAATGGTTGGTTGAATTTCATAAGTGATCTTCGTCTCCAGGTTGGTGAACTACTTTGTTTAGAAAAAAAAAAAAAGAAATTGCCGTGTTTAATGTTACTACTTTCAACAAGAATGGTCGCCAAATGAAATTATTCAAAGTTTTGACTAACAATTTGTTAGAAGAGGATAACAATGTTTTGCAACCACCAGTTGGTCCGAATACGCAAGAAATTCAACTTTCCAACTACGATGGTTTACATGGTTTTGCATGCCATGTTAAAAATGAGTTGGTATGTTTATTTTTGATTATATGGTGATTGCCTATTTTTTTTTTTTTTTTTTTTTTTTTGCGTATTCCATCTACAATTTTGTAATCCTTATTTATTTTTTTGAATATGTAGGTAATTCCTAACTTGATTGCTAAAATGGCTGGTTTAAATCAATCATCCAAAATTAAGATTAAATTTACCAATGGGTACTTGTGGTCTCCTATGGTGCATGTAGGTGTTCATTATCAAGTCCCTAGGTTTGTGTTTTTGCATTTTGAGCATCTACGTTTTCATTCATCTTAGATTACGAAAATTGCTTTACCTCTTATATATTTTTGTATTGTTGATTGTTTTGTTAAGGTTTACTGTCATTGGATGGGATGTCTTGCGTGAATCGGAAGGTATTTCTATTGGGGACTACTGCCTCTTCAAATGGTGTTCGAACAAACGTAGGCTTTTTGTTACCAAGATTGACACACAAGAAGTTATTGATGGGATGTCACCTTTGACTATGCTATAAATGTTAAGGCGATTTTTATTGATGTATTGATGGTTTCAATGCTTAATTTTGACTAAATTCAATCAATACATAATGTTATAACAATAATAACAATATTAATTCGGATGCTAATTACCCTCCACTCTTTCATCCATTTCGTATTATTGAATTGATTGAATACCTATATGAATACCTATATAATGCTTGACATACGCAACTTAATCAATGAATGCTTGACGTTGACTAATTTCAATCAATACATAATGTTATAACAATAATAACAATGCTAATTCAAATGCTAAGGCGAAATTGATGGTTTCAATGCTTAACTTTGACTAAATTCAATCAATACATAATGTTATAACAATAATAACAATGCTAATTCGGATGCTAATTACGCACCACTCTTTCATCCATTTCTTATTATTGAATTAATTGAATACCTATATAATGCTTGACATAACATATGAAGAACATTTTGTTAAATAACATTGAATAGATCAAAAAAAATCACAACTAACTTTAATGCTTGACATGCGGCAGTTATGTTATTGAATGCTTGACTTTGACTATATTCAATCAATACATAATGTTTTAACAATAATAACAATTTTAATTCGGATGCATATTACCCTTCACTCTTTCATCCATTTCGTATTATTGAATTGATTGAATACCTATATAATGCCTGACATACGCCAGTTAATCAAGGAATGCTTGACGTTGACTAAATTCAATCAATACATAATGTTATAACAATAATAACAATGTTATTTCGAATGGTAAGTCGAAATTGATGGTTTCAATGCTTAACTTTGACTAAATTCAATCAATACATAATGTTATAACTAATTCGGATGCTAATTACCCTCCACTCTTTCATCCATTTCTTATTATTGAATTGATTGAATACGTATATAATGTTTGACATAACATATGAAGAACATTTTGTTAAATAACATTGAATATATCAAAAAAATCACAACTAACTATAATGCTTGACATGCGTCAGTTATGTTATTGAATTCTTGACTTTGACCATAATGTTATAACAATAATAACAATGCTAATTCGAATGCTAATTAACCTCCACTTTTTCATCCATTTCTTATTATTGAATTGATTGAATACTCTTTATAACTGTTTGTCTTCTTTTTCAAAGCATTCCATTTATTTATTTAATTTTTACGCAGTTTGTCACGAATCGCAACATAGCAATATATCTGAGTTTTATAAACAAAGGCGTACAGAAAGAAAGCGTATCTTGGACTCTAAGCGGACTAACAAAGGAAAACTAAATAGAACACCTAACACTCAAACACACCCAGTTGACATTGTTGGTATGTTTAGTTTAGTCATGTTTACAAAGTATATTATATTAAATCAACATTTATCAAACTTATATTATTTTAATTTGTTAGGATCTTCAGGTGTAAGTTTGCCGCTTTCTAACATATGCAACACGCGGTCAACATCGAATTTAAAACGAAAACGCCCCAGTATTACTCCCATACCGATGGCTGACTTGGAAGAATGCTTAGAAAACCCGCATGGAGTAACGACAAACAATGTAATACAAGGCATATCTCCAGGTAGTCTTTTTTCGCTAATAACTACTAATAAAAAATATTTTTAATATTAATTCAACATTAGTTTAGAAATATGGTACATTTAATAAATTTGAATATCTTTTTTTAGCTTACTTGGACCATGGTGATCAGAATGTCACTTGTGAAGATTGTAATGCTAGACTGTGGAGATGTGAATCTACTAGAGGGCTTAATAGAAGTAATACTAAAAAAAATTTCTCTCTGTGTTGTGGTTATGGAAAAGTTATGCTTCCTCCTTTTAAGGAGGCGCCACACAGTTATAAAGAGTATTTTAATGGAGTTGATTCTAAAAGCAAATTCTTTTTAAAGAACATAAGACGATTCAACTCTATGTTTGCATTTACATCCATGGGTGGAAAAATTGATAGGTCTATAAATCATGGTAATGCTCCATTCATCTATCGTATAAGTGGTGAGAACTACCATGCTTTGGGAAATCTTTTACCATCACGTGGACAAAATCCAGTATTCTCTCAGCTATACATATATGATACTGAAAATGAAGTTTCAAATAGAATCAATGTCGTTGGGTATGTTATTTTTTTATTGTCTTTTGTAGAAAACTTTAAGGATTTTTAAGTACTTTCGATTCTAATGTTTCATTTTATTTATAGTGATGCAGATGAGGAATACTCATCAGAAAAGGCCCTTGAATTTCAAATTGTAAAGGAATTGAAAATAATGTTGGATGCCAAAAACTCCTTGGTGAAATCTTATAGAATGGCGAGAGATTGTTTTCAGAAGAATCCTGATGCACAAGTCAAGCTTCGATTAAACGGAATGAGGAAAGAAGATGGTAGAACCTACAACCTACCCACGGTTTCTGAAGTTGCTGGATTGATAATTGGTGACCTTAATGAAGAAACAGATAAACGTGATATTATTGTGCAGACAATTGATGGAAAGCTAAAAAGAGTTAGTGAGTTACATCCTTCGTATCTTGCTCTTCAGTATCCATTGTTGCTTCCTTATGGTGACGATGGATATAAAATTGACATCCTTCACAAAGATGTTCCCTTACCAAATGAAAGCTCGTCTTCAAGTTCAAAAAACAAAAAAGATGACCGTCAAAAAAATGTTTCCTTACCAGATGAGGGCTCATCTTCAAACACAAAAAAAAAACGTGAAAGTGTAACAATGAGGGAGTTTTTTGCTTATAGACTTCAAGATAGGAGTAATGAATACTCGCTAATTCTTAATGCACGAAGGCTTTTGCAGCAATTTATAGTTGATTCGTATACAATGATTGAGATGGAAAGACTAAATTACATTAGGGGTAAGCAAACCGTTCTTAGGAGTGAGAAGCATAATGTCCTAAGCAAACAAAGAGAAGAAGGACAAACAGAAACATCAACCATGGGTCAACGAGTTATTATTCCATCTTCCTTCACAGGTGGCGCTAGATATATGATGCAAAATTATCTAGACGCAATGGCAATATGTAAGTGGTACGGATACCCTGACTATTTTATTACAATCACTTGTAATCCTAAATGGCCAGAGATGAGACGATATCTTCAAGATACCACTCTTAGACCCGAAGATAGGCCAGACATTTTATGCAGGTTGTTTAAGATTAAACTTGATTCCATCATTAAAGACCTGAAAGATAAACACTTATTTGGGACTGTTGAAGCTGGTGCGAACACATGAAGTTAATTTTTATTACAACAATATTTATTTTTTTATAACATTTCTAACTTATTTTCTTTTGGTTGGTCTCAATACTTTGCAGCTGTATATACCGTTGAGTTTCAAAAACGTGGATTACCACACGCACACATTTGTTTGTTTATGGCTGCTGGTTATAAGCTTCCTACAGTTGACCATATTGACAAGTTCATTTCAGCAGAGATACCGAATAAAGATGAAGAGCCAGAATTGTATGAACTTGTACGTGAATTTATGATTCACGGTCCTTGTGGTCCTTTGAACATGAGTTGTCCGTGTATGGTCAATGACAAATGTTCAAAAAACTTCCCAAAAAATTTCCAGAATGAGACTTCTATTGATACTGAAGGTTATGCATTGTATAGACGCCGAGATAATGGTTCGTTTGTAGAAAAGTCTGGTGAGCAATTAGATAACAGATATGTTGTTCCATATAACAAGACACTTCATAAAAGATACCAGGCTCATATCAACGTTGAATGGTGTAACCAAGCTGGATCCATTAAGTATTTATTTAAATACATTAACAAGGGTCCAGATAGAGTTACTCTTAATTTTGTCGAAAGCAAGAAAGTACCCGGTGAAGACAAAGTTGTTGATGAAGTCAAAGGATTTTATGATTGTCGTTATATTTCTGCGTGTGAGGCTTCATGGAGAATATTCTCATATGATATTCATTACAGGTCACCTCCTGTAATGAGACTACCTTTTCATCTACCTGGTGAACAAAGAATTGTTTTCGATCCTACGCAAGACATTGACGACGTTCTCAATAAACCCTCTTGTGCTTCCTCTATGTTTTTGGGTTGGATGGAACGCAACAAAATTGATGCCAATGCAAGGCAACTAACTTACATCCAATTCCCTTCACAATATGTTTGGAAAGCACAAGAACGAAAATGGGAGGTTAGGCAAAGAATAAAGTCAATTGGTTATTTTTTGAGAATGTTTTTGAATAAGGTTAAAGGACCAACATCATTTCAAGATATTCTTAAAGTTGATGGGAAAGTACAATCATCTTTTAGGGATGCATGCTACGCAATAGGACTCCTGGATGATGATACGGAATATGTTGAAGCAATAAAGGAAGCGGCTTTTGCAGGTTCTGGCCCTTATCTCAGAAACTTATTTGCAACGCTTTTAGCGTCCAACAGTTTGTCAAGACCTGACATTGTGTGGGAGGAAACATGGAATTATTTGTCTGATGACATATTACGCAAGAGAAGAATAGATTCAAACTGTCCAGGTTTTTAACTTTTTTTAATATATTATTACTTTAAAATAAATTTTCTAGAATTTTTTGGACATATACTAAATTGTAATGATTCATAATTATTAGGAATGTAAATTATACTAATTTTAATGGTTCCACATATTCAATTATTAATTTTATTTGTTAATTTTATTCTATATATTCCATTCTAACACATTTTTTTCCCAGATTTGATCTTTTCAGACGACGAACTTAAGAATTTAGCTTTGTTTGATATTGAGAAGTTCTTATTGCGTAATAGTTGCAGTCTACGACATTTCGTAGGTATGCCATATCCTGAGAATGAGTTTCTATCATTATTACACAATCGTCTTATTTGTGAGGAGTTGGGCTATGACTCAAACAGTTTGGTTGAAGAATTTGATTCTCAGTTCTCTTCTTTAACAGATGAACAAAAAAATATTTATAATTGTGTAATTAAATCTGTTGAGGAAAAAAAAGGAGGGTTTTTTTTTGTTTATGGTTACGGTGGTACGGGTAAAACATTCCTATGGAAGACTCTATCTTCATCCATAAGATGTAAAAGAAAGATTGTTTTGAATGTTGCTTCGAGTGGTATCGCTTCTTTGCTATTGGCCGGTGGTAGGACAACACATTCCAGGTTTCGTATTCCTATAAACCTAACTGAAGATTCTATGTGCTTCTTACCACCTAATAGTGATGTTGCACAGCTGGTTAAACAAACTGACTTGATTATATGGGATGAAGCACCCATGACTCATAAACATGCTTTTGAAGCACTAGATCGAAGTTTAAAAGATGTATTTGGTGTACATTCTGATGAGTCGTCTGATTTGTTATTTGGTGGAAAGGTTGTTATGTTTGGGGGTGACTTTAGGCAAATTCTACCAGTTGTACCAAATAGAACTCGGCATGACATTGTTAATGCCTCTTTAAGTTCATCATACATTTGGCACAAATGCACTATTTTAGAGTTAACAAAAAATATGAGGTTGCTTTCTAGAAGCTGCAGTTCTGATATTGAGGAAACTAAAAAGTTTGCATCTTGGCTTCTGGACATAGGAAAAGGAAAGGTTGATACAATAAACGATGATCAGGATGTTATTTTGATACCTGATGACTTACTTATTTCCCAATCTTCGGATCCTGTTTCTGATTTGATAGCCTTTGTTTATCCTTCACTTTTGGATAACATCCACATTCCGACTTATTTTCAAGATCGAGCTATATTGGCACCGAAGAATGAAGTTGTTCATGAAAGTAATGATATATCACTTTCAATGTTTCCCGGTGATGAAGTTGAGTATCTAAGTTCGGATAGTGTTTGCCAGTCTGAAGATGTTAACAAACAGGTTGATGAAAGATTAGTTTCTCCTGATGTCCTGAATGGTCTTAAGTTTTCTGGAATACCAAACCATCGTTTGGTTTTGAAAGTTGGAGTTCCCGTAATGTTACTCAGAAACATTGATCAGAAAAGCGGTTTGTGCAATGGGACAAGGTTACAAGTTGTTAAAATGAGAAAACGTGTCATTGAAGCGAAAATCATATCAGGAAGTAACATTGGAATGCGAACTTTTATTCCAAGAATTACTTTATCCCCCTCAGATAAGAAAATTCCTTTTAAATTTAACAGAAGGCAATTTCCACTTGCTGTTTCTTTCGCAATGACAATAAACAAAAGTCAAGGACAATCCTTATCCAGAGTTGGGTTGTATTTGAAGGATCCAGTTTTTTCACACGGGCAGTTGTATGTTGCGCTTTCAAGAGTAAGAAGTCGAGATGGACTGAAGATAGTTATAGTAGATGAAAATGGTGAATTGACGAACAAAACATCAAACGTTGTGTACAAAGAAGTCTTTCAGGATTTATGAATAATGTGAGTAATTTTGATGCAATTTTTTACTTATCTTTATTGACGTTATGTATATACAACTTCAATAATAAAGTATTATTTGAAATTTTTTTTGTGTGCTTTGAACAGTGCGTTGTCATTTGTCAATAAAACAAGTTATGTACTAATTACAATTATATTAAAAATAAAAATATGATAAAAAGTCATTTAAAAAACACAATGTATTCATACCTTTTGTTATTTTTTGTTAAAGTTTATACTTTGGTTGAGTACTGATCATAATAGGTAATCGGTTTTCATTACTAACGTTACTTATAGCTTACAAAAAATATCCACTTTGACATGAAAACCATAGTTATATATTAGTTTTAATTTTAATACCCATTTAATATCAACGCATGACGTTTATATAAGAAAAAAAATATCAGACTAACCGTTATTCTTAACACTTTACGTTGTAGCCACTAAACTTGAGTAATACAATTCTTAGTTTAATATATTTTTTTTTATTTATTATGGTTTGCACCGTGGGTCCCCACGGGTTTCAAACCTAGTATATAAATATACGTATACCTTTCAATACATAACATAGAAAATATAATGTATTCGACACAGGAGTAGCCTTATACGGCATAAATGCCATACTAATCAAAACTAGTTCTGATTTAAAATAATATAAGTAACAACAATACTATTTAATGTTGTACTAGTACATAAAAAAGTACGACTAAAGATGATCACAGTGACTCACTTTTGTGGGTTTTTAGGAATTCATTTGGTTTGAAAAAAAAACGAAAAAAATTAATGAAAACCTTGTATGATTTAGAAAAATTAACAAAACAATCCCATTGAATTGAAAAATTGTGAGAGTCTGAATCCGTCATTGATGTCCAGTTAAAAACCAAAATATACCATCACAAAAAGAATATGAAACTAAACTTTTAACCTTTTTATGATGTTTTTTCCATGTTTTTTAAATCATTAAACAGCTAAGGGTGGGTGAAGCGCTCCACTGAAATATTTTCAAATTCACTAATTTACACCAATCATGCACTGTCACATCACTTTACTGAAACACAGTATTTGAGGTAGCACTATCCTGAACTACTCAACTAGAGGTGTACAAACCGGTTAACCAGTTTTAAAATAACCGGTTTTTTTAGTCGGGTTCAAAATTGTTTTTTTTTAAAACCAGTTCGGTTTCAAATCCGGTTTTTAATTGCATAAAATCCAAACCGGTGAAACCGCTTAGGATCAGTTTATAAACCGGTTTGTTCGTTGGTGAAGAAAAGCTGAAAAAAATGGTTTTTTTAAAAGCGGTTTTTTTTTTAACCGGTTTCGGTTTTAATACAGGTTTGTTTTTTTTTTTTTTTTTTTTTTTTTAACCGGTTTTTACAAGTGTATACTTTACATGCACCTCCCAACTTATAACAATGTATTTATTTTTTCTTTGACATTTAATAAATCCAATTATACTAAAATGATTATCTTCATGACACTAAAATCAACAAACTTTATCATTAATTTGGCGTTGTGTATTTATTTACCCAACATAAATTTCACGTTGAAGACGGATGATGAATTGGTGATCAGATCACTATCATAGATAGATGATACTGAATTTTCAAATTAGTGTTTGTATGAAGAATTTCTTTGTGTTCATTTAACACATTAAAAATGTTCTCATGAAGAAGTGGTTCGTTTATGTGGGATGTGATAAGGAGAGCTGGGATTTCTGCATGTAGAATAGGTGAATTGGTTATTTAAAATTCCAAACTTTAAATTTTGATGTCACGTGGGATGTGATAAGGAGAGCTGAGATTTCTGCTAAGAAAGAAGCTCTCGTGAATTTTTTGACAGACCCCTTGGAAAGGTCTACCCTGCGACCGGCAGAAGTCCACGTGTTTGGTTGGGTGGGCTGTAAACACGCATACGTAGACCTTACTGGGGTGTCCTCCTAGTGGGACTTTGGGATACTGGGTTCGTGGCGGGGCAAGCAGTATCGAAGGTGGAGTCTAGAAAGGTGGCTAACAGTGAAACAACCTTTTTGGAGAATCAACACATGTTTGTGCCATTTGTCTTTGATACTTTTGGATCCCTAGCCCTTGAGGCAATCCGTTTTCTGGATCGGGTACAAAGGATTGTGCATAGTAATTTTCCGTCCGTAATGAACCAATCTTTTATTTTTAGAAGGATATGATTTGCAATTCAAAAATGGGGTTATGGCAAAACATGTTGCCCGTTCCTTATGTAATTTGTAATGATTTATTTTAGAAGTTAATGAAAATTAAAAAAAAAAGTTATTTCTATTTGTTAGTTCGTTTAAACGAACGAACACCTTAATTTATTTTCTTGACAAAACGAACACAGGAAAGTTAATTTTCTTAACGAACAATTGCAAAAGACAAAGGGGTACATGCATCGATCGGGTTTGTCCCGATTGCTAAGTATTTTGTGCCTTATGTCCAAGGCTTGATACCAAACCACATCGAGTCGGGGGTCTCAATAGAAGCAGCCTCTCTATTCTTAGGGGTAGAGGTAAGGATGTCTACATCTTACCCTCCTCAGACCCTACCCTAGCTTTGCGTATAGGTGGAATTAACTGAGTATGATAATGATGATGATGATGAATTTCTTTAACGAACTAACACAAATAATATAACATGTACATTTAGTATTCATATTTGTTCGATTAAAACGGTGTTAACTCCATTAAAACAAAATACGGAAGTTACATCATAATAGCTGGTAGACGGGCAACAAGCTGCGCCGCCACCCCTTTTTGAATTGCAAACCCTAGTCTACTAAAGACAAAACCTTGCCCCCCTGGGGATGAAACATTGCTGTGGACAACCCGTTGGACCCTGGTCAAGAAACGAATAGCTTCTGGCGCCAGGGAGCCAAAGGTGTCGAAAGCCAGAGGGATAAAGACATGTTGGTTATCTGCACAAGCTTTAGCATGTTTATCTACTTTCTTTGATTCCGCCTTTCTTGATGCTTGCCCAGCTACGAACCCTGTTTCCCGTAACCCAACCAGCGGAGATACCCCGGTGAGGTCCACACAGGCATGTCTCCCTCTCTCCCAACCAAAGACAAGCAGGTCTGCTGGTCGCAGGGTGGATCTCCCTTCCGTGGGGTCTGTGAGGAAGTTTACAGGAGCCTCATTTCTGGCAGAGATCCCAGCTCTTCTCAAGATATCCCACAAAACATCCCTCACCCAGTCATGCCGATATTTGAAACCAGGGAGCTCCTTGCAATGAATGGCATGCTCCCCGTATTTATCCATGCAGGTTTTACGGCAGATGGGGCATGTTTCATCTTCCGGGTACATAGGGATCATCAATCGGTACTTGAGTATAGCCCTGTACTCTACTGCAGACATGCATTGACCCAAACCCTCAATCGGGATAACGGTCAAAAAATCCTGAGCATGAGGGCCCTTTAGGCATTCAATCACTGCCTTCTGGCGAGTGGACAACTCAAAAACTTCTCCCAGGCTCTGAGCAGTTTTGCTAAAAAGAGCATTCGCCAAAGTTTTTTGTGGCTTTGGGGGGGCGGTGTCCTTGTTAGAAAAACCGCCAATATCAAAATCCGGGAGATAGACATTTAAGCGTTCGAGCGCCTGTTGATAGTCTGGGTCTAGTCCAATGACGCCACTGTTTCGGAGGATATGATCCTGAAGTTTCCAAGACTGAGCTCTGGACGCCACAAAGGCATAGACCCCAACATCTCGAGCTGAAAGAAGGCCCAAACCACCTAAACGCATCGGCAAGGAAGCCAAGCGCCACTGGAGGTCCCCGAAGAAGGGGCCGCCACACACAACTATATCTTCAATAGCTTCGCGGAGACCATCATCGAAAAGGGATATCGCATCCATCATGAAGTGGGGTTGGCAAGTTCGTAACCCAAAAAGTAACTTAGCGACCCTCATGCATGACCTGAGCAGCAGGAGTTCACTCTGGGGATCTCTAAGGCGGGGCAGTAGTTTCATGAGGGCAACCGCACTCGTAGCCCGCCGCCCTGCCAACTCCCCGATGAAGGCAGGATCTCGGCTAACAGCCCCACCAAGGAGCTTAACCCCGTTCTTAGGTCTACCAATCTCTGTCGGGAAAAGCCCTTCCTGGCTTTTCAACCCGTCACACGTCGGCCAAAAGACCTCTGTTTTCTTAATATTGAGATGAAGCCCCAAAGATGGCCCATGCACGTTGATAATGTCTAAAACCTTAGCAACCGCAGCTGCGTTGCCTATAATCGTCCCATCATCCAAATACCAAGCATGGAACGGGAGATGACAGTTTTCCTGAACCCGCATGATGAGAGGATGTAAGGCAAGAGCAAAGAGAAGGGGCCCCAAAGGATCTCCTTGCTGCACTCCGGTGGTAGCCCCAATACAATCATTACCCACGTACAGCCTAGCAGGCTGGGCGTAAAGGAACTGGACCCACGGATAGATAGACGGGCATCGCTGGTGAACCTATTGAAGAAAGGCTGTGCGGTCGACCATGTTGATTCATTTACAACCGAGGAGGTTAGATGGGTAGCAACTATATATAAGTATACATATACCTTTCAATACATAACATAGAAAGTATAATGTATTCGACACAGTAGTAGCCTTATACGGCATAAATGCCATACTAATCAAAACTAGTTCCGATTTAAATAATATAAGTAATAACAATACTATTTAACGTTGTACTAGTACATAAAAAAATACGACTAAAGATGGTCACAGTGACTCACTTTTGTGGGTTCTTAAGAACTCATTTGATTTGAAAAAAAAAACGGAAAAAATTAATGAAAACCTTATATGATTTAGAAAAATTAGCAAAACAACCCCACTGAATTGAAAAATTGTGAGAGTCTGAATCCGTCATTGATGTCCAGTTAAAAACCAAAATATACCATCACAAAAAGAATATGAGAATAAACTTTTAACCTTTTATGATGTTTTTTCCATGTTTTTTAAATCATTAAACATCTAAGGGTGGGTGAGGCGCTCCACTGAAATATTTTCAAATTCACTGATTTACACCATTCATGCACTGTCACATGCACTATCCTGAACCACTCAACCCATAAAAAACAAAAACCTCACTCTAAATACATCCATGATATAACACCCGTGAAACATACCATCAAAACACTACCCCTGTCACCTGAGACAGTGTTACTGTAAGGGTAAATGGGTACCAGCACCGTTTACTGGTAGTGCACCGCCCTCCCTAAAATTTGGTCAGCTTTTAATGTTTTGCAAACTGTTTACAATGATGATTAATTTTATTATTATTGAGTTTATTTTCTATGTTTCAATAAATTAAGTTAAAAGAACATGTGATTAAAAAAAAAAAAAAAACAAATGGTTAGATAAACCTACCATACATGACAATGACCCAAGCTAAACTAAATGTGATCAAGTTGCAACCTTGTCTATGGAGTGCCACACCTATTTACCAAATATGCTTCATCACCATGGGGTCAAGTTCCATTGCATGTCCCACTCCTGTTTTTCTTTTAGGACAGGTTTGTTGATAGGTCATGATCTTTAAACCAACTTACCAATTTAAAACCAAGTAAGATAACAGTCATTTATTTAATTGCTAAATTGATTTAATATATAAGATAATACAAAAAAAAATTCACCGAAAGAGATTGATGTTTCTTATCACTGACATTATGTTCCAAACAAAATATAAATAAAATGTGTTGGCTATTAATTGACTCCAAAACGAAACCAAGGCATGTCAATTTATATTGTATTAATACAATAGAAGTTTCTTTAAACAACTGCTCTAATCAAATCATTATTGTATAAGTGGTTAGAGGGATATTTAAACACCTAAAGACGGATAAAGAAAAGAACTGAAAGCAGGGGCGAAGCTTGGTTCTCAAATTGTAGGGGGCCGGACTCAATTTTTTTCGCTCGGTAGTGGCAAATCAGCGGGGGGCGGACTCAACTCAGACTCAATTTACCTACGAAAATCGCAAATTTTCACTTTTGCGCCAAAAAACAGGGGGGCCAGGGCCACCCCTGGCCCTTATATAACCTTCGCCTCTAACTGAAAGGTATCCATCCATAGTGATGGAGTGGTGGAGTGGCTTTTATTTCACCTATGTGATCAAAAGTTCAATTCCAACTTCCATCATTTATGGTTTGGTATCCGGGTGAAGATCGAATACGGGTGGCGCCGGTTCGAATCTGACGGGCGCGAGGTTTTATCGAATTCTATAACACTGTCGTGCCTTTGGGCGAGTGGGGCTCGTGTTTCCGCGCATCGGGAGAAGGCGAGGGCTGCTGGAGGTCGAGTAGTCGATTCTTGGGCACGACGCCCCGCAAGGATGATTGCCACACAGTTGCTCGCCGATAAAAAAACAAAGAGAACTGAAAGGTCACTCAAGTTTTGTTTTCAAAAACGATCGTCATGGCATTTAAAATGTCTCTAAATTATTAACATTTCAAGTTGAATCATAATAGTAAGATGCTACTATGATTCTCATAGACGGCTATGGCCCAAGCCAAGAAGGCTATTTGGCTTGGGCCTATTTTATCGGGGGCATAATTTTTTTTATATAAAATTCATATATATGTATGTAAGTGTATTTTTTTTTTAAATTAAAAACTCATTTAACACTTAAAGGTTGAACCCAATAATAACTAACTTAAAATTTAAAAACCATTAACCCGTAAGGCGCTATAATAATATGAACCCAATACCCATTTAACCTACTAAGAGGGTGTTTGGGATTACGTTTTGAACCTGATTTTTAGATTATTGCGTTTTGAAAACGCAAATAATCAGTTTTTAGTGTTTGGATTGCGTTTTGAAAACACAAATAATCAGTTTTTTAGGCTACCAAAACGCAATAATCTATAAGCAGCTCCACCCCTCCTTTTCCAAAACGCATAATCTGTTTTGAATAATCAATCCCTAACACCCCCTAAATAATAATAATTAGCATCGCTCCTCTAAAATTGATATTAGCCTGTTATGATATGTAATTTCATTCATTCTAATATTATGATTGTGCTAATTGTTATGTTTATTGCTATATGATGTACCCAACAGATAGAGATATTTATGCTAGAAAAAAAAAAATCATTGTTAGCCAGAAGCCCAGAAGTTATGCGACAATTTTTTGTGCATTATCCATTATTCACTTATTACATGAAATGCCTGATAGCGTAACATTTTCATCTCATGTATGCAATAAAGTCTGTTTTGCTAATAAATTAAGGGGTTGTTTGGTAGGACCTGTCTGATTCATTGCTGAATTATTAAGAGGGTCTAAATGGTTCAACACCTCGTATTGCCTGAATGGTTAGGAGCTTAATGGAACAATTCATATGTATTTTTATTGAAACAAACACTAGGGGTTGTTTGGTTGATTAAGTGCTGAATCATTAAGAGCTCTTAATGGTTAAGAGGTCTGAATGGTTAAGTGCTGAATCATTAAGTTGGACCTCTTAATGGTTAGTTTTCTTGTCCAACATTGGTATGAGAGTTTCATTAAGGTTCAGCATAGTTCAGTGCTTAATGATTCAGTGCTTAATGGTTCAGCAACATCCCAAGTCTTAATGATTCAGCCTTAACTATTCCATTTAGAGGCTGAAACAAACGCACTGAATGCTGAATCATTCAGCACTGAATGGTTAAGAGCCTCATTAAGAGGCTACCAAACAGCCCCTTAATGCTGAATGATTAAGAGCTGAATGATGAAAAGATTCATTAAGAGGCTAACAAACACCCCTAAATCTAATAACACGGGGAAATGCATCTCGTATTCCTAGTAAATTTCGATTACCTAACTATTAGCAAATATATGACAATATACGACAATCTCTCATCTTTACAATACGAACATAATGGTCGCTATAAATCAGTGATATTTCATCGATGACAATGATCCAAAGATTTTGTATCTCTTTACAAAACTAGATCATTCGTGTGTGTTATGGTGTATAACGATGCACCAAATAGTGAAGTCCAAACACATGAAGTAACCACATGTTTGCCTCGGTACATATAAATTATTGGTTCTTGTTAAACCGATAACTAGGGCTGTTTAAAACGCTCGGCGCTCGTTGATCGCTCGCCGCTCGTTCGGAATTTGCTCGGAAATCACTCACTCGATTTTCCGCTCGATTGTAAACAAGCCGATCGGCTCGGTTCGGTTTGTAAATGAGCCAAGCACGAGCAAAGGTCCGCTCGGCTCAGTTCGGCTCGATTTAATTTTTAATAATTTATTATATATAGTTATATATATATACATATTAATTACATTTATATTTAAAGTTTTATACATGCCACTCTATTGTGTTTGGCTCAATATATGCATATATACAATTATATTTATAGTTATTGGTCTAGTCAACCCAATGATAACTTAACACTAAGTTTAATTGTAAAACCCTAAGTCGTGAAAAAACATATTTGACTTCATATTCCCATTAGTTGTCCACCATCAGTCATCTCCAACTATTAACCTACGCCACAACGCGACAATTGTTATCTGAAGTATGCTCATCACCTCACTGGCCTCAACTAGTGCCTCATTCTCGAACAGTCGAACCTCAATCATCACTAGGTAGTAAGAATATTAAAGGAAACATCCCAAATTTATGGCTGTCCGAAAACACTCGCCGCTCGTCGCTCGCTCGAAAAAATGTGCGCTCAAACAATGCTCGCTCGGTTTTCGGATCGATTGTAAACGAGCCGATCGGCTTGGTTGGGTTTGCAAATGAGCCAAGCACAAGCATAGGTCCACTCGGTTCGGCTCGACTCGTGAACAGCCCTATTTTATTTTTTGTAAAAAGGTAACCATATAAAAACTACCCGAACCCGAGTAGTGGTAATTGGTCGGTGTTTGGTTAGAACAATTCTATTTTGGGTCAACCCGAGAAACCCGAGGAAATTAAATAGGCATCTACGAACTTCCCAATTTCCACCGACTATTGCTATTATGTCCTGTTTTTTTTCCTAGGTATGGTGGGTTTTTTAGGGGTTCTCATTTTGGAGGTAGGTCACATGTTCGATTCATGCACACCACAAAAAAAATTCCCTGTGACGGTTTGAGTTTAGGCAAGAAGGATACCGGTGTGTGGGTAAGGATTCAAACTTGGGACCACTAGATTGAGGTTGTAAAAGAATTTCCACTGATTTAAGCCTTAAAAAAAAGGTAAATGGTTTTATATCCTTCCTAAATTTTATCACTTGTATAATTCTTTCAATACTCGTCTCCTTCTTTCACGTGAATCTACATTCCACCAAAGGTAATAAAATCCTTTCTAATCTCTTTTGGTATATTATCTTCTTCACCATTAGACGCCCTTCTTTGTCTCTGGGTGTCTAGGTATCCACCGTAAGCCTTTCCTTATTTGAACCTCACCCTTCATTTGTATCTAGTCTAGTATCAAGTATGAGGTTTTTATTTGTTGCTGATCGTTGTTGTTTTAGTCATTCAATTTAATCTTTCATGTTTCAATACTCAATGTTCATTGTTTGTCCGTTCATCATATATATGTAGCTGAAACACCTGAACTATTTAACCAATAACCATTTAACCCAACTCGAAAAACCCAAACCCGATTACCCCCAAAACCGATAACCATTTAACTAGATTAGGTTGGTTATCAGGTAATATTTTTACCACCTCAAACCCGAATAACCCAGTAAACGAAAATCAAACCCGATGAACACCCTAATTGTATCCGTATAACTATGACATCATATGATCTGTAATACTATTCCGTCAACTTCTAATTTGAAGAACGTTACGTTTATACACACATATATATTATTTAAAAATTAAAATTGCCTTACCTCATCAAATATAATTTTACATAACCACATATACAACTAGAAAATTCTAAAACCGTAATAAATTATAGTTGAATATTGAATCAATAACAATATGTAATTTAAAAATAATTCTTTGAATGCCCGCGCCGGCTACATTATTTTGGCAGTTGATTAACAAATTGTATTAACTAAAAAGAGAATCTTACTTGTGCTAATTGCATGTTCCTTCTACGTTTTCATCTAATATATTTTTGTTTGTACGGCTAGCTCATTTGAGAACTAGTCAGCATATTGCGTACACAGACTCGATTCGAAGCGGAGCCAAGGCGCTTCAACTAAAATACCACCATAGACCCTTTGTCGAGATAAAGGGGGCTGCCAGGAATCGAACCAATGACCTCTAACGGGCGAGAACCCACCTATGATGTTTAACCCTCCCACCTTAACCATGTTGCCATGGCATCCTTGGCTATTTCTTTGTATGATACACACACACACACATATACCTATGTGTGTGTGTAAGGTGAGGTTGCTGTACAAAGTGCATTTTTCGTACAAAATGTAAGAAATATATACAGGCATTGTGTTCTAAATTTTATGCATGATTTTATATTCTTTTGGCATATTATTATATAGAAAAACACAAAACTTAACAATTTAAAACATAAGCAAATGTATTATAGACATGTAATTTAAAACACCCTACGAAAAAAGTAATCAGTATATATATTTTAAATTTCATGTCTAGAATACATTTATTTGTGTTTTAAATTGTTACGTTTGGTGTTTTCTATACAATGCAAAAGGAATTAAAAACTTTATTGCCAAAATTTAAAACACAATGGCTACATAGACTTCTCACACTTTGTACAAAAAATGTCCTTTGTACAGGAACCTATACCTATATATATATATAGGGAAATTATAAACTGAAAACCCCCTTGAGTTAAGAAAACTAGGAAAACCCTTGTAAAAACCATCTAAAATTTTGTAATTTTTTTTTGAAAAAAATACACAAGGTAACAT
This sequence comes from Ambrosia trifida, assembly GCA_028751855.1. NCBI lineage: Eukaryota > Viridiplantae > Streptophyta > Magnoliopsida > Asterales > Asteraceae > Ambrosia > Ambrosia trifida. The sequence goes on along the minus strand of CM054123.1, from coordinate 54,151,035 downwards.
ACATGTATTAAAGCGTTTTGGGCAAAAAACTAAAAAAAGCGCCGATAGGATATTTTTAAAAAAAATAAACAAAGTTTGTGCTGTTACATATGTAACAGCTCTGTTACATACGTAACATCAGTTGTTACATATGTAACAACGCAAATTTTGTTTATTTTTTAAAAAAATATCCAATTGGCGCTTTTTTTATTTTTTTGGCCCAAAACGCTTCAATACATGTATGTTACCTTGTGTATTTTTTCAAAAAAAAAAAAAATTTAGATGGTTTTTACAAGGGTTTTCTTAGTTTTCTTAACTCGAGTGGGTTTTCAATTTATCCTCCCTATATATATATATATATATATATATATATATAGGTAAGGAGTTGGCTAAAAAGTCTATTTTTCCTAAGAAGTGTAAGAAGTCTATGTAAGTGTTGTGTTTTAAATTTTATGAAAATTGTTATATTCGTTTGATATCATGTTATATAGAAAAACGATAAAAAAGTAATAATTTAAAACACAATCAAATGTATTCTAATCATTAAATCTAAAACACCATGCGAATAGTTATAATCAGTGTGTTTTAAAGATAATCATTGTGTTTTACAATTTAATTATAAGAATCATTTGATTGTGTTTTAAATTGTTACTTTAATTGTTTTTCTATATAAGACAATATCAGAAGAATATAAAACATCTCTTCAAAAATTTAAAACACAATGCTTACATAGACTTCTAACATTTCTTAGGAAAAATGGTCTTTTTACACGAACCCTACCATATATATATATATATATATATATATATATATATATATATATATATATGGAAAGGATAAATTAAAATCCCCATTGAGTTGAGAAAACTTACAATACCTATGTAAAAACCATCTAAAACAATTTTTTTTTTGAAAAAAAATACACAAGATAACATACATGTTTTTAAGCATTTTGGGTCAAAAAAAGAATAAAAAAGCGCCGATGGGATATTTTTTAAAAACTAAACAAAGTTTGCGCTATTAACATATGTAACAGAGCTGTTAACATATTTTTCAGCTTTTTAACATATGTTAACAGCGCAAACTTTGTTTATTTTTTTAGAAATAATCAATCGGCGCTTTGTGTTTATTTTTTTGGCCCAAACGCTTAAATACATGTATGTTACCTTCTGTATTTTTTTTTTCAAAAAAAAATTTAGATGGTTTTTACATTAGTTTTCTAAGTTTTTTCAACTTGGTTTCTAATTTATACTTTATATACACACACGTTTTCTAAAAATGGTACAAAATTAAAACTGCTTGTAACATAATATAATTCAGTGTGATTTTTTAATAAATATCTATATATCTATTGCAAAGGGATTAATCCTACATGTCATAATCTCATGCAATCTCTCATTTAAGAGATGCCACATAGGATATGATGTGGCAACTCTAGACCAATTAAAAAAAGAATAAATATGGTTTAAATATGGTTTAACCTAATTTATTAAATACCTAATCTACTAAATGTAAATATTAAACCTTTATTATTTTCTCTTTTATGTTTCCTCCCGTAACTTTTAAACGTTAATATCTTTTATATACGAGATTTTTTAAAGAAAAATTACACCAAATTAACGAGCGTTTTATTATCTTTCCAACGAGTACAATAGTGCTATATAAAAAACGGAGAAAAAAAACGACTATTTTTTGTAACCCGACAGGTATTGTGTCAGGTTTGGGATTAGTTTTAAAAAAATTGTGGGTTTGGGTCGGGCCTGGGATTAGGTGATACCTGACCTAATTACCCGAAACCACATACCCGAATCTCGAATTATATACCCGATCATATACCCATGAATTTTTTAACGCATCACATAACCCTTAAACTAATGCGTTCGATATTTCAATAAATAACTTTTTTTCCTTATTTCATGTTAGTTCTTTTTAGAATGATCGATTACAAACTTCCGAATTCATTTGACATTATATAATATTTTGTAATGGCACTAGGTTTACACCCCGGCGCAGAGATTTGTTTTTTTATATTATAATATGATAACTTATGGCAGAGATTTGTTTAAAATAAATAATATAATAATAATAATAATTAATCATATATTGGCAAGTCATTAATTATGTTGTCATATTTGATATTTTATTATGTCATATTAGATATTTCAACCCGGGACACTCCCAGGATAAAAAACTAGAATATATATATTGCAAAAGGGATTAATCCTACATGTGATACTCTTATGCAATCTCTCATTTGAGAGATGCCACATAGGATGTGATGTGACAAATATAAATCAATTAAAAAAAGAAATAAATATGATTAACCTAATTTATTATAATCTTTAACCTAATCTATTAAATATCTAATCTACTAAATCTAAATATTAGACCTTTATTATTTTATCTCTCGTGTTTCCTCCCATAACTTTTAAACGTTAATATCTTTTATATACGAGATTTTTTAAAGAAAAAAATTACAGCAAATTAACGAGCGTTTTATTATCTTTCCAACGAGTATCATAGTGCTATATAAAAATCGGAGAAAAAAATGACTATTTTTTGTAACCAGACAGGTATTGTGTCGGGTTTGGGATTAGTTTAAAAAAAAAACTATGGGTTTGGGTTGGGTCTGGGATTAGGTGATACCCGACCCGATTACCCGAAACAACATACTTAAATACCCGAACTACATACCCGATCATATACCTATGAATTTTTAATGTATCACATAACCCTTAGACTAATGCGTTCGATATTTGAATAAATAACTTTTTTTTCTTATTTCATGTTAGTTCTTTTTAGAATGATCGATTACAAACTTCCGAATTCATTTGTAATGACACTAGATTTATACCCCGGTGCAGAGATTCGTTTTTTTTTATATTAGAATATGATAACTTATGGCAGAGATTTGTTTAAAATAATAATAATAATAATAATAATATATTTTATTATATTATATTAGATATTTCAACCCGGGACGCCAAAACTATGATAATGAAGTAAAGAGACTATTATTAAACAACATCTTGATATGTTTTAAATTGAAATACAGTTACATGATTGGAATATTAATTGCGTAACATCTGGCGGGGTGACTAAAAAGTCGGTAGTGTAGCCAGCCAAATTTTAAAAAATTATATATTAAGGATTGAAAAAACAATTTTGGATTTCGTGAATATTAATTTAAGTTGGACGGAACTTGTCAAATTTCGAATCAACATATCTTATTTCTAAAAACCTTCAACATCACTGTCTTCTCATTATTACGACTAGTAGAATTGTCCGCACGTTATTGCGGGTATTTTTGGTCATCTAAGAGTGTGTATGGGTTGGTTTGGCTTGGTTCGGTTTTTACAAAAAATCATAATCATATCCATAACAAACTTTGGTTATGGTTATTCGGTTAAGAATTCGGTTATAGTCATTTCAGTTATTAACCAAAAAATAAATAAACTAAAACTAACTTTATGGTAAAGTATAAAATTAAAAGTCAATGGGTCTAGGAAAACCGAAACCTACAATGTTGTACTTAGTTTGTGCTATTTTGTACAAGGCAATCAGACTACATTTTCTAATTATACTACTAATATGTGATTCCTTTTAATAAGATATTAACAAAAAACATACTTAGCCTTTGATTATAATTTTAATTCGTCACAAAAAGAGCATTACGTTAAGATCATTTTGTTAATAACATACTTTTATTATAGTAAAAACCTCTACATAGTTAATGTAAAACATAAAGTTAACATTACAAGTACGGTTCGGTTATGGGTATGTTTGGCAAAATTAGCTGGAGGCTGGTAGTTGGAAGCTATTAGCTGGTAGCTGGAAGCTAGTAGCTGCAAGCTTTTTAAATATATTTTGGTGTTTGGCAGAGAAGCTGGAGCTTTTAATAAAATGTATAAAATGACTAAAATGGGCATAATTAAAAGTTTGTAAAGAATGTTTTTATTTTATTTTTAAAATAGAATGAGTATTTGTGTCATTTACTAATTAAAAGCTTGTAGTTACTAGAGCTTTTTCTTAAAAGCTACTATTAGTAGCTTTTCACTATAGAGCTTTTTCTCTAACCTAAAAGCTTCCAGCTCTTTCAACCAAACAAGGTTTTTTTATTGAGTAGGAGCTTTTTCTTAAAAGCTCCTTGCCAAACATACCCTATATCGGTTAACCAAAACTTCATAACCATAACCATAAGCAATCAGCCGGTTAAAGAAATTTAATAACCGTAACCATTGGTTATGTTGGTTATCGGTTAAAATCGGTTTGATTATGTCGGTTATAGTTAGATTATTGGTTATGGCGGTTAATTTGCTCACCCCTAGTGTCATCCATATTATTTGCTTTAGGTATCAACCATGATGACTTCCTAAAAAAAGGCTTTCAAATATAAAATTGCTTCAAACCGAAGCATCTTGATTCGGAGATCTAACGCTGCCGTTATTCAAAACCATAGTTATCAGCCAAACTTTTTCGTTAGAACGGATCACAGGTGTTTTCTTAAAGAAAAGAAATCAAATTTGTGTTTTTTGAAAAAAAAAAAAAAGATAAAAATAATATGTATGTTGTATATTAAGGGGATGGGTAAGAAGAACTTCGGTAAACTATGATGTTCAAATGTCCGTGTAATAAGACATTTACTTTATCATAAACAACATTTTAGTAGAAAAACAAAAAAATCAATACATGTAACACATTAGATATGTATAAAACACAAAATTAATGCACATTCAACATGACAAACTATACAATAATTATTGTGATTACGTAGTTAACTTGTCATTATCTAGATAATATAGCGCAATAAACCAATTGAATTTAAGGACTATGGAGAGTTACTTTAAAAGAGTAACTAAAGCAAACAGTAGCAAATCAAATAATCTCCTTGGAGTTTGATCTTGTAGCTTTAGGCCTCAACCATGATGACTTCCTAAAAAAGGCTTGCAGATCCTGATTAACTCTAGAACGACCAAACATTCACATTTAACCACTCACCCAACATAAAAAATTGCTATGAATTTGCCTCCAGGCATAGAAAATTACCTATTGTATCCTCGCATTCAAGAAGCTTGACAACATGGTGCCCTCCAGTTTTGAGTATACCAACATCATCTTCTTTGTTGAGTTGCTTTTTTGCATGACTATTTTCCAAGGGCACATCATTGGCGCTGGCGCTCATAAGTCAAAATAGTTCTCACCATTAAAAAAGATTTAGATTTTATAAAGTATTTCAGGCTTATCAATATACACTTTGCTAAAATCAAACAAATAGTCTCGAATTCTGTTTCTACAAAATATTTCTTACAAAATTTAATGGATGTTTTGAAGGATGAGGAGCATTAAAAAGAGTGTGTTCAGCTTTAGGCTGATATTAAGTTTAGCCTGCAGGTAAAACTATTACACTCGTATATCATGAAAAGAATTACCGTTCGACTGGTAATTTTATGTCCTCGGTTCGAACTGTGCTAGAAAGAGTTATCTATTTTCTATAACTTCTTCCTCTTATTTTCTTTTGTTTACTACTTTATGTATGCTGAATTCTAATTGTTAGAAGGAACAATCTTATGACTTGTGAAACATGCTTTGTCTTATTTTCTGTTAATGGAGTTACTAATTATCATATTGCGTAAATCTGATGTAGATGAAATTCAAAAACAACTAAACAACTATCTGTACCTAAATCTAATATAGATGATTGATCAATATACAACTAATTGGTGCTTAATTTTATAGTCTGATGTAGATCAATAACACAACTAAATGGTGTTCTAATTAAAAAAGAGCATGTTATACAGATTATACACTAACAGTTCACTTTATACTAACTACTTTGTTTAAATTAAAAAGTGAAACATAACCCCAAATAAAAAAAAAATTCAAATGAGTTAGATCAAAAAATACAAAAGTTGAGATCGACCCACTAAATTATGAATGAACAATAAAGAAAATCATAAGCTATATTAACATCACCAATTACAAACAAATAAGATGGATTAAACCAAAAGAATGTATCAAAAAGTTCTTAACCTTTGACGCCAGTCTTTTATTTGCTTCATTCAGTTCTAGATTCTTTTTCTACAACTTTGTAGCTGTGATACCAATCCGCAAATATCAATCTGCAACAAATGAACCAAACAAGATTTTAAGCATATAATAAGGCTTCACGAAGTACATCAAGATTACCACAACACTCGAAGCTGAAGTCTACCCCACCTTCTGTCATATCTCTTATTTTCTGTATGAGTTAAGTGAAAAATTTAGTAACATTAAATTACATCATCATAATGCTTAATCATATGAATACTATGATAACAAATGTTTAGAAAAGGATAAGAAATTTAATATATACATACATGTGCTACATACTTACCTCATAGTTACAAGATCCCTTATCCCCTTCTGGGGGGTTGTGATGAACTCTGCCACAACATAGAAAATCACCTTCCAAAAAAAAAAGTGACAAGATCCCTTGGCTTTATAAAGTTAGTCATGCCTAATCTCCAAAATTTATTTACAATAAATTACTTTAATTATAATTAATTATTCAACAAAGATGTAACCTATGGAAAATATTAATGAAGGGCTAAATATTAAATCAATTTTTTCTTGAAAAAAAAAAAGAATATGGATCTTAATATATGTTTTGTAGCTTGCATGTGGTATAAGTTGGTTGAAACATATGCCACATGAAGGAAACGTCTACGCAAACTTTTCCAAGTTCAGTGAGACACATCTTAAGAACCCATAAACATGAGAACGCCTAACGTGTATATACTTGGAAATACAAAAAAAACACAAAAGTTGAGATCGACTCATTAAATTATGAATTAAGCGTAACAATAAAGATCATAAGTTATATTAACATCACCAATTACTAACTAATAAGATGGATTAAACCACAAGAATGTATCAAAAAGTTCTTAACCTTTGACGTCAGTCTTTTATTTGCTTCATCAAATTCTAAATTCTTTTTCTACAACTCTTGTAGCCGTGAAACCAATCCGCAAATATCACTCTGCAACAAATGAACTAAACAAGATTTTAAGCATATCTTAAATACTCATGCCTTGACCATTATTAATCAAGCATGTTTTTTTTTTTTTTTCATTTTTTGGTTGCAAATCAAAACATATGATAAGAAGCACAACAAACACCATTATAGATTAACTTACACCTAAATTAAGCCCTAATTAGAAGGAAAAACCCAATTAATTTCACAAAAATCCTCTGTCTAAAACGTGAAAATTCCATAAAACATACATGATCACTTCACAAACAATTAAACAAACGCACAAAGTACCTCTAAAAGCATACTAAATGATTAAAAAACAACAAATTCATTGAGTTCACGAAATACCTCTAAAAAGGTTCAATTAAACAACATGGATTTGAGGCCTGCGATTTCTAGGATTAACAATCAGAATCATAAAATGCTTGTAGAATTTCAGAACCGATAGTAGATGTTTGAGTTGGTGGATTAAAGGTGAATATTATGATTCAAAATGATGATTTTATAGTTGTCATCAAATTAAATTAAAACAATAACTTTTCATCAATGGATCATTGATTTCTTGGAAGGTGAAAGGTGGAAGGGTATTATGGGGATGAGATTTTAGTTTTTAACTAAAAACAAAACACAAAATTACTATCATAACCTCCAAAGTGTCTTAATTGTCACAACTATGCCTATTATACCCTTAAATTTATTGCTTAAATATATTGTACATGTTGCTTCTTAAGTTGTATTGAAATGAAAATGACCATGGTGACCATCACTCCTCCTTTATAATGTATTATAGATTATAGATTATAGATTATAGATTATAGATAATAAAAACCTTATACATAATTACTAACATATGGTATATATTCGTGGGTCCATATGTGTAACATCTAGAGCTCACATATTTGTTTTTGGTTGCCCTGGTGGAGACTTCCTAGGAGGTCACCCATCATGGAATTGCTCCCACCTGAGCACGTTTAACTGTGGAGTTCTCCTCTCATCCACTAACATTAAGCCCCAAAACGCGTTGGTGATTTAAGAGGCAAGACATTACTTATGAATTAAGGATCTCTCCTGGCCACGGCCGATGTGGGATTTTCCTGGGGTGTCACAATCACCCCTTGTTAGAGTCTCATCGTCCCTGATGAGGAATGCACCCATCATCCTGAACGGTACAGGAGTGACTCTGATACCATCTGTAACATCCGGCCCCTCTCACCACCAATATTGTCCGCTTTGCCTCGATGGGTTGCACATCCAGAGCTCACGGATTTGTTTTTGGTTGACCTGGTTGAGACTTCCCAGGAGGTCACCCATCCTGGAATTGCTCCCACCTGAGCACGCTTAACTGTGGAGTTCTCCTCTCATCCACTAACATTAAGCCCCAAAACGCGTTGGTGATTTAAGAGGCAAGACATTACTTATGAACCAAGGATCTCTCCTGGCCACGACCGATGTGGGATTTCCCTGGGGTGTCACAATATGGTAACGCTACAGCAGAAAGCAAACAGTAACTTCATTGGAAACATAAAAAGGTATTTTGGCTTCTTACTATGGTCAAGACAAAAACCATCACACAGCTCCGTGCATGACCTAGGAAATAGTAAAAGCTGAAAACATACCAAATGATCAAAGTCTCACTGCAGGGACCATATAGAGAGTCAATCCTTACCAGGTATGATAGGAAGGCTACCATAAGGGAGCTCCTGGGCAGAATTCCATTGCCAATATAAGGAGACCCTTAGGTTGTCATTCCACACATTCACTCACCACTCTTTCTCCTTACTCTTACACTCTCTACTTCATTATTATCCAACTCCAAACGAATATATACTTATTCTCACGCCGGAGTCCAAACGCAGAAGGCCCCCTCCTACGTTAAGGCTAACGGTGTCTGTTACCTTGTGCAGGTCCATCCAGGAGCTCCAAGACCCTCTAAACCTAACACACTCATAACTAATAACATCTCTTAACCAAACCCCGGTCATTTTCCTTGTTGTAGCAACAAGTGGCGCCCACCGTGGGGCTGTCGCTATTTTGAACAAATCAGTTGGAAGTTTCTACAGTCGCATTTGTTCCTAAGTAACCATTTTTTTTGATGACCGATGGAGATAGCCACCCAAACGAGGGTCCCTCGGAAACTCCGGCCAGCAGTCACACTTTCGGTGACGTCACAGGCCGAGAGACACCTGGAACGGATGGACCACGCATCGAACCGTCTCTAGGGGACATGCCTGACTTCCTGACTCCACAGTTTCAAGGGCTTTTAACTCGTCTCGTGGAGACAATGTGTTGTTACTCGTAGAACGTATGGACATCACCCCGGAGGGAGTACGAAGGAACTTCTTGCAACTCCGAGACCTCCTGAATGGCTATGTATGGGAGGAGAGGTCCCAATGCGTAAGAGTCAGATTGTGTTACGATAAAGAACCGACTGTTACCCTCTCACCTGGACCCCCAGTGATCGGAACCACCACCTCGCCGGTCACTAGACGCCTCAACACCAACCCTCACACCTTACCTGAACGATCAGGGAGGTATATTTTCTGGAGGAGGCCCCAACCATTCCGTGCTCTCCCCTGGGGTCCAAGAATACACAGTGGAGCAGCTATTGGAAGTCACGCAGGCTCTTTAACCATCTTCAACACCCCTCCCCTATGGGGAAGATTTGAGGTCCTTACCCTTAGCCAGAAGTGCAGTCGCCACTTCCCTGATGGGAGTCAGCTGTCCTACTGGAGGACCTGTCTTCCCTACGAGAGCGGTGTACCCAAACTATCTACACCTGCAATACTCGCTTTATATGCCGCCGTACTTCCTCAATTGGCCAGGAGGTCACCCATGGTAGGTTCCACCTCCCCTAAACCAAGTAGCAGGAACGTCTCTTCCTGAGAATCTAGGTCCAGGAACCTCTCAACCTCCTGTCCTCCCCTATGTGACAGAACCAAGAGTAGAAGCTACCCTTTCGAAGCCTTACCGCCCCAAGTCCCTGGAATGCATTGCTGAACATATAGCCCATTTCGACTTCCCCAACAAGATCAAGATGCCGGCTAATGTAAAAACGTATGATGGGACCAAAGACCCGGACGACCACCTGAATGTCTTCTCTGGAGCAGCCACCGTAGAAAATGGAACAATGCTGAGTGCTGCCACATGTTCATGCAGACCCTGGTAGGAGCAACTTGCCTATGGTTCTGTGGCCTCCCACCTTGGAGCATCACTTCTTTCGATGACTTAGGGAGAAGTTTCACGTCAAACTTCAACCCCCTGAGAAAATGTACCAAAGATGTTGTTATCCTACCCCAGATCCAGCAGGGGGCATGAGGATCTCCGGACCTTCATCGAAAGATATAAAAGGAAAGGCATGCAATATAGTGGAGCCACAGAGAAGATAAGAGTGTCAGGTTTCATGGGAGCCATTTGACCCAAAAAGCTTCTAAGAAGATTTCATGAAGACGTTCCTCAGACCATGAAGGAAGCTTTTAAAAGAGTAGAAGCTTACCTTAGGGGAGAAGAAGCTCTCACCAGGCAGGACTCCAAGAAACGGGATAGGGGAAGTTGGAGAGACAACTCGTCCAGCTCTCGAAGGCCTGGTTTCCAGCCTTATAATGAAAGGCGACCCGGCAGGTCATTTGAGCCACGAAGGAATGAGGAACGGAGAAGGTCTCCCAGACCAGGTTGATAAAGAAAAACAAGTATTCACTGTCCTTACTAAGACACCTCAAGAAATACTCTCAACTGAAGAGCTCAAATACACCTTCCGGCCTCCGAGACCTTTATCCAAGCCAGCTAACAAGAGAGATGCTAGTAAGCACTGTGCCTTCCACAACGATGCTGGGCACCACACCAATGATTGCTACCAACTGAAAAAGAGGATAGAGGAGGCTGTAAAGTCCGGTGAGCTGACTTACCTAATCAAGGACATCAAAGGAAGGAAGGATGACAGAAGGAAAGATAAAGAAGTCAACATGATTAGACAGGAAGGGAGTCAACAGACCAAGAGGGCCCGTACCCAGCCTTGGAACAAACAGTACATCTGTCTCCCTCCTGCCCCAGATGAGTTGATTGTCACCCCGGTAATAGTAGAGGTAGAACTAGATGGTTTCCCGGTGGATAGAGTATACATGGGATGTGGTGCCTGATCGGAGGTGATGTATGAAAGGTGCTTTGAGTCATTCATCATCATCATCATCATACTCAGTTAATCCCACCTATAGCAAAGCTAAGGTAGGGTCTGAGGAGGGTAAGATGTAGACAGCCTTACCTCTACCCCTAAGAATAGAGAGGTTGCTTCCCTGAGACCCCCGGCTCGATGTGGTTTGGTATCAAGCCTTGGACATTGTGACATCCGGGAACCAAGCGCACACTTTTCTAGCTGGCTTTATTGTTTACTTGCTGAATTTCGGGACGAAATTCTTTTCAACTTGGGGATGATGTGATACCCCGCAAATTCAGGTTCTCACTTTAACTAAACTCTAGTTACGTTCCTTGCATTATACTTAACTAGGGTTAGCTAGATAAGACACACGTTGCATTGTTGTGAGTTAATAACTGAATACATGATTAGTGAACCTCGGACGTTGGTGAATAATGAAGTATAATAATAATGAGTAAACTAATTTGGATTGATTGCGATTACGTGTCTATGTGATATTCGATGAACTTATGTGAAAACCATACGTGATTGTGTGAACCTAAACCGAATACGTTAATAAAATCATTAAAGGTGGATCATTAGGTTGATTAGGGTCTTAACGCATGGGGTTGCACTTGTTACGGTCCGAAATAACGAAAACGTCGAAGGAAAACGCGTCAGGTGACGAAACGGGCCACCCACGCGGGCCAAGGGCCTGTGAGCGGCCGCTCACAGGGCCCGAGCGGCCGCGCGAAATAGCCTGACGGGTCTAAACCGCCTCAAACCCCTATTTAAACACTCTTAAGCCCCATGCAACCTCTAAACTCAACCCTAATCGCCCCCTTACTGCCCCTTACGAATTATAAACCCCAAACAACCTTCAAAGGCTCAAGATCATCGATTGGGAAGCTCCAAAGGCGTTCGGTTGATTGTATCGAAGAGCTAGGGGTATAATCTTTAATCCTTTACGCTTTAATCTTATTTTTATGTTATAAAAATCATATAACAAGGTTTGTCCAGGTCTGAAAGCTTTTGATAATTATTAAAACTTGAGGTTTTTGAAGATTAAACGAATTAAACATGATGATAGGCGATTAGTAATATCATAGGTTACTTGTTGCGCAAGTTGTTGAAGTTTTGATCATTAAAGTTGTAATCTTTGCATGAATAATGATAGAATCTGATCACAATAGGTATTAGGAATGTTTGGTAATGGTTATTGATGATTATTAGGTGTTATTGATTGATAATATGCAACTAGGGTTTGATATAATTGATAATATTGCATGATTAGAATCTGGACAGAATCTGAATGTCGACTTGTAGGGTCTGTTTCGTGGCTTGAAAATAATTGTTTTGATCGATTCTTTGTATGAATAGATTGTACATGGTCTTATCCTTTTAGAATGGGCAAAATCATCTGATTTGGATGTCGTTTAATATGTTTTTGGAATTTTCTTTGATTAAAGGTCATGTTAGATTTTCGGATTAACAAACTGAGTCAACTTTAAACAATCATAACTCGAGATTTACAACGAATTAAGTTATGAAATTTGGACAGTAGGTTAACATTGGGATAAATTGGCTTTCCAAGTGGATTCATCCCGTTTGGATGAATACACGATTTTTGGGATTTTTTCTACTAACCTGACCTGCTGTAGAAACTTTCTGGACATATCTGTGATGTACGATTTTTCATGATTTTTGTGTTTGTTTTTGGGACAAAACAAAAATATGGGTTATCAAATGAATCCCAAATAATATTCAGTAAAAATTTGGGAGTTTAACTCACTGATTTAGTATTTTTAAATAAATTAGTTTTGGTGACGCATAATCTGTCCTAAAAACGCAGATTGTGTATTTTGTGTTTGTGTAACTAATTGGAGTCCTATGTGGTATGTGTTTGATATATATTTGAATGGACACTTATATGAGATGCATATGAAGTGTAAAACTAATGGTAACCAACATATTCACCAACGGGTCTGTAGGATTTACTTATGCATGTAGAATCACTAGGTGTCACTTACACGCTTTTGAACATTTAAACGTCTTGGACAAACGGATTATATGGTGTAATGGTATTACACATATACTCACTTAGTGACACATGTACTAGGGAGTCGGTAGCACACCCTACTTTGGAGTTGGATTTATTTGCTTGCATTCTAAGGTGAGTTTCACTACTTTTTCTCAAAAGCATGCGTCTCAGGTATGAGACAACTTACTTAACATTTTTCTAGTCCGGTTTGGGACTACTTACATATCCCTGGTTGGGATGCTATGGATCCTTGTGTGGGTCGTTTACTTTGATGGATCCTTGTGTGGGTCGTTTACTTTGCTAGTTCGCAAACTGTGTCCTTGATAAACTAAACCTACTCTATCATCTGTAAGTCCTCACGTACCGAATGAGTTGCCAGGTTATGGCAAGCGGGTTATTAGTTGATAGCGCTATTAGGTCTTACAAACCTCACACCGGCTCGGGGAGCGCGGGCGTGAACTATAACTTAACGAACTTTATCATTGTGGATAGACAATGATGTCTGGCATGCGGCTCACATTTGTGGCTACACGTACATAGCAGTTTGGTATATTCGGTGTTAGTTATCATGAATGGGCTAGCTACCCTTGACATGCGACGAACTAGTGTTTACACGGTTCTTGGAACCAACTCAATTACTTGTTTACGTGGTTTTGGAAACCAGCGCAGTTACACACTCATCTACTTTACTTAGTGAACTCACCAACATTGTTTGTTGACCCACGATTTACATGCTTTTGCAGGTAGTTAGCTTCCGGTGCCAGGATTAGAAAGCACTACACACTTCACTGCATTTGGGGTCTTGGGCATACACCTAAATTACATATTAAGTTTTTACATTTTCTTTCAAATGGTTTTAATTTGGGCGCGTTGTTTTGTGCATGGTTTTAAAAGGTTTAAATTTAGTTTACGCTTCCGCAGCTTAACTAAACTTGGTTTTGAAAACGAACTAAATGGTTTGGGCATTTAGAGTTCGTTCATATGACTTATGGCTATGGGATCCTGGTATGTCATGCGCCTCGCGGTATAAATCCCGCAGTGGAAATTTGAGGGTGTGATAGACATAAGGCACAAAACACTTAGCAATCGGGACAAACCTGATCAGTGCATGTACCCCTTTGTCTTTTGAGTCATTGAGTCCAGAAATTAAATTCAAACTCAAGCCATCAGACGCTTCCCTGGTGGGTTTCTCTGGGGAGCGTGTACATCCTTGTGACAACCTGCACCCTTCACTTTTCATAAATGTGCATGATTGGTTTCTCAACAATTTCAAAATTTTCATTTTTAACCCTCGTATTTTAATAGGACCAAAATTCACAATTTAATAAAACTTATAATTTTTATAAGTAAAAGTATGCACGTTTTATACTCACATCTACACCCGAGCACGTATGTTTCAGACCTTGATACTCAAAGCCCTTAATTCTCGGTCCTAAAACAACTTAGAAACAGAAGGAAACAAGTCTATAACTTAAAATTGATTAAATTAGAAAAATTATTTTTTTAGCCCTCGCGGTCCGCTAAGACAGTCAAACAGTCAAAGTTCCAGTCAAAGTCCTAGTTAAAAGTCCTAGTCAAAATCTCAGTCAAAGTCCTAGTCAAATAGTCAATTCATCTTAAAACCTTACTTTATTGTGTTGACCAATTTTAAAGCCTAATTGAATCCAAAACTAGTATAAAAACCCACCTATGACCCATTATACTTTGCACCTCTAAATCGATTGTTTCAATTCGATTAAACTCTTCCTCATACCTTTCTTCTAGAGTATATTACTTCTAAATTTGAAGCTTTGATTATAAGCTCTTGTAATTAGCGAATTGAAAGCTGGATATTTTTCTTATTCGGTTTCTTTTCTTCTAAATTGGACTAGTTTCGTTGTTGAGTCTTTGGATTGCTCGCATTTTCACGCTCGCTTAGTCATCTAGTTATTTGGCGAAAGTGAGTATTTCCTATCCCCTTTTTTGTCTTTATTCACTCTTGGGGTGTTACATGTACACTTATACAAAATACACATACAAGTTCACATTTTTACAATACAATTCTAGTACATTGTGCATTTGCTTACGTACGTGCTTTATGCTTAGACATTACATGTAGAATACATTTGTACTTAGTGAAATCATTAACCATGTACAAGCCGACCTTAACATTGGATAGCGCTATTGGATTGACAACCCGCCTAGGTTGATTCTCCCCCTTTTTCATCGGAGAATCCGTGGTCATTGTTAAGTTATTATCCAATTATTTGGATAAGTACACCGCCGTTCATTTAGTACATTATACAGTCACAGGATTGATTTCGCTCATTTGTATGATACATAGTTTACATAATCGCACTGTAGCTTTGCACTTGAATTGTATAACATTTTCCAACTTACTATATCTATTAAAACTAGGAATGCTCACCAACATTTCTTATGTTGACAAAACCTATTTTGTACATGTTTTCAGGTGCAGTTTGATCTTAGTTCCATAGCATTGGATTTTAGTGCTTGCTTTTAATAACTTATTTCAATTTTCATTTTTTGTTCAGACTTTTGTATTTTTCCCATTTCATCTATGTAAGACAATTTAATTTATTCAATAATATATTTACATTTTAGTACCATGTGCTTTTGAACAATCGTCACTACGTGACACCTCGATGATTCCGCCATCGGTTGGGGTGTTACAGATTGGTATCAGAGCCATGGTTATAGTGAATTAGGTTATTAGAATGCCTTTTAGCCTAGTCTATAACTAAGCTTACATTCATGAGTCCTCTCGTGTTTATTTCTCTTTATCCTATTATTTTCTTTCAAGATATTTTCGCTATGATTCTTTCTCGTTATTCTTTCGGTGTTTTGTTTAGAGAAGAAGATACTCGTATTTCACAAACGAAACGATATCACCAAGTTAGGAGTGACATCCATACCTTGGTGATTAGTTTCACTCCTCTATTTGTTATTTATCTTAGGAATATATCTTTGAGATAGGAGTGACATCCACACCTCAAAGAGAAGTTCTTTCAAAAAGGAACTTAACCACTAAGCTGGGAGTGATATCCTTAACTTAGTGATTGGTTTCATTCCACAATCGTTTTCAATTTTGAAATACATCTTTGAGTTAGGAGTGAAATCCAAATATCAAGGATCTATTTTTGCATCTCGTTTTTAATCTCGCTAAAGTTTTGGAATTCACTAGTGATGGGGCACGTGCAATCTGGAAGGGTGAGCGCCTGTATCCTGAGTTTTCTAGTCTAGGCCTGGTATTTCGTATAAATCCCAATCAGACGAGGGACCCGTATACCTACCTGGGAACTCTTGGGATGAGCATTCACTTATAGGCTAAAGTACGCCCCCACAAGTCATTAGGAAATTTCAAATACTTGAGTTGGCCAAAGTTTCCTATAGAAACAATTCCAATGTTTTATATCATTGATATTTATGTTTGTTTATCATTTGAAGATTCCATTTAATCACTTGATGTTTCATATGCCATTATTCATTGATCATTCGCTTTTGAATCCCTTATCATCATTACTAAAACTTTTGTTCGATATATTATCGCATTAAAGCTTACACTATTTCACTTATGCTCATGATTCTTACACTATAAGGTATTACTCGTTTTGCGTTAAAACATTTTTACCCACGACTTAAGTTTTAAACTCTGTGTTTAACTTTGATCACATCCTGATTTTAGGAATGTTGCGTCATCATACAATTAAAAATGAACATGGTTTTTCCAAACTTATTATTTCAAACTGTTTTATACCTTCATGTTTACAAACTTACTTGATCGAAGTCACAGTATATCCTCATATACCTAATACTAATATTGCTGCACCCAGTCTCCTAAGCCATATCCAACTACCATTAGTTAGAACTTCTTAGTCAGACTAAACTCATACATAAATGCCTACCTACACGATACGCACTAGTACACTACTCTCTAAAACGATTAATTTGACAACTTACTCTATAAAGTCTTTTCACAAAGCCTATTCGCCAAATTAGAACACACTTTTCATACACCTTGTGCCTTGAAACAAATAGCCCGCTATGAGCCCAAAGAGATGCCTTAACGATCCTGCAAATAAATGATCTTTCAATATATAAATTTCGTAAAAATTTGAAAATTTAAAAGGTTTCAAGTTTACCCAGTCTTAACGGGTAACACTTCGATTTTCTCAACATTTCATAACAATTAAAAATTTCTGACTTTTCAACCCACAAGTTAAAGAAATGTTTGAATACAGACATTTTTATTTTCCAAAATTTGTCAAGGCATCTAGGATCATTCACAACCTTCACATCATTTTAAATCTTGGTCTTTCGAAACACATTAGATTTACACACACTTCATGAAATGGTTTCATCTTGCATTTTATAAACTTGAATTGCATATTTTACAAATCAAATGTAAATCTACATGTTTTCATATAACGTATCCAATATATGTTTTCGGGAGGAATTTGCAACTAATAATACACCTTATAACACTTTTCAAACTCGACTTCTCGTAAACACATGAAAATGTGTACCTACGAAATGTTTTCAAGTGAACCTGTTTTTAACTTAAAACATTCTTCGGTTTCCAAAAAGTTATCCTCATACCAGTAGACTATACGTCTGTTTTACGCACTTTCATTTACAGTAAATTTCATTATTTTTTTACACCATTTTATTTATAGTTACGTTCGTACATTATCTTATTATCTTTGTATTATTCTTTTGTTGGTAGTTATTTTCACGCGTTATTCGCAACTATTCTCGCACTAGTTATTAGTAGTTATTCTTACAACACTAGTTTTGAGCATTAATTTAACTCGTTTACTTTCATTTTGTGCAAATTGTGTGATTTACTCGATTTACGTTATGCTATTCTTTCAATCGAAATTTTATGCTATACTTATATACTTACATGAATACATATTTAGTATGCATATTTTTTTTTTGTTGTGAGCAAAACCCTGTTATACTTTACATTATTTTGTTCATCATCATGGCCAACTAACATACTAATTGATAGCTCGTATAAGATCTTAGCCAGTTCCCATGTACGACTCGGTTAAGAGTATTCCTCTAACTCGAGGGGAACGGTGTAATCCTCAGAGTTTATCAATATGGTTGTTTAGAGCCCAATGATGTGAACAGAAATTTACTGGTTAAGGGTGAACCCGAAAGGTGAAGAATCCCTAATCACGTCTTATACTTACACATCAATCTCATTACGGTTAAAAGGTGAACCTGAAAGGGGAAGAACCTCTAACCGCATCTTATACTTGAGCAGTATTTACTACTTAACACATTTTGGTTGCACGCATTGTTTCTTGTATTACTTATGTTAATGTTATGGAAAAGTATAGCACCCTAGTGTAAGGTAAATCGATGATTACGGTCCGAAACGCAATCATGGATTTACAGGTACATGAGGGTGGTGTGTAATTCTACTTAGGCTATTGGTAGACAATCAGTACGAGTCCAAAGTATCAGTAGTGTGGTGGGTTAGCTGCGGTACACCCTATATATAAGCACGAGCGATACTGCAGGAGCGGACTAGGAGTCTGACCAAGAACCTACCCATTACTATCTCTTTATTAGATCGTTGACTAATAGCTAGCATTTTCGATAAGAATGTTCTTACACGAGCTTCAATTCGAATTCCTAGAGTCTTTCTCTGGACCATCCACACAGAAAACACAAACTTTGTATACTCTTACACTCTCTGTTAGTCGAAATCCTGTTGCACGCCCTTAATAAAGTTCGGTCAGAAACTTCTTTAAAGTAAGGAAAGCTACTATAACACTGCCCTTCCCTCACCCGTTACATACTTTTCTCAAACCTTGCTCATTATAAACTCTTAATTCTCTAACATTGTGTCAAACTTTAAGGATTTTCAAACTCTTATTTTGGGTATTAAACAACTACTTCAAACTTTGTCAAATCATGGTTGATTCATGTCTTAAAATCTACTTGCCTTTTTACAAATGTCTTTTGTTTCATGGAAACCTTCACTTGAAATTAATTTCGGGACGAAATTTTCTAAAGTAGGGGAGACTGTGACAACCTGCACCCTTCACTTTTCATAAATGTGCATGATTGGTTTCTCAACTATTTCAAAATTTTCATTTTTAACCCTCGTATTTTAATAGGACCAAAATTCACAATTTAATAAAACTTATAATTTTTATAAGTAAAAGTATGCACGTTTTATACTCACATCTACACCCAAGCACGTATGTTTCAGACCTTGATACTCAAAGCCCTTAATTCTCGGTCCTAAAACAACTTAGAAACAGAAGGAAACAAGTCTATAACTTAAAATTGATTAAATTAGAAAAATTATTTTTTTAGCCCTCGCGGTCCGCTAAGACAGTCAAACAGTCAAAGTTCCAGTCAAAGTCCTAGTCAAAGTCTCAGTCAAAGTCCTAGTCAAATAGTCAATTCATCTTAAAACCTTACTTTATTGTGTTGACCAATTTTAAAGCCTAATTGAATCCAAAACTAGTATAAAAACCCACCTATGACCCATTATACTTTGCACCTCTAAATCGATTGTTTCAATTCGATTAAACTCTTCCTCATACCTTTCTTCTAGAGTATATTACTTCTAAATTTGAAGCTTTGATTATAAGCTCTTGTAATTGGCGAATTGGAAGCTGGATATTTTTCTTATTCGGTTTCTTTTCTTCTAAATTGGACTAGTTTCGTTGTTGAGTCTTTGGATTGCTCGCATTTTCACGCTCGCTTAGTCATCTAGTTATTTGGCGAAAGTGAGTAATTCCTATCCCCTTTTTTGTCTTTATTCACTCTTGGGGTGTTACATGTACACTTATACAAAATACACATACAAGTTCACATTTTTACAATACAATTCTAGTACATTATGCATTTGCTTACATACGTGCTTTATGCTTAGACATTACATGTAGAATACATTTGTACTTAGTGAAATCATTAACCATGTACAAGCCGACCTTAACATTGGATAGCGCTATTGGATTGACAACCCGCCTAGGTTGATTCTCCCCCTTTTTCATCGGAGAATCCGTGGTCATTGTTAAGTTATTATCCAATTATTTGGATAAGTACACCGCCGTTCATTTAGTACATTATACAGTCACAGGATTGATTTCGCTCATTTGTATGATACATAGTTTACATAATCGCACTGTAGCTTTGCACTTGAATTGTATAACATTTTCCAACTTACTATATCTATTAAAACTAGGAATGCTCACCAACATTTCTTATGTTGACAAAACCTATTTTGTACATGTTTTCAGGTGCAGTTTGATCTTAGTTCCATAGCATTGGATTTTAGTGCTTGCTTTTAATAAGTTATTTCAATTTTCATTTTTCGTTCAGACTTTTGTATTTTTCCCATTTCATCTATGTAAGACAATTTAATTTATTCAATAATATATTTACATTTTAGTACCATGTGCTTTTGAACAATAGTCACTACGTGACACCTCGATGATTCCGCCATCGGTTGGGGTGTTACAATCCTCTAAGGAAGCTCACCCTGAGCGTCTGCTTCAGAGATGGAACCTTGTCAAGAACGGAAGAACTGACGTTCTCGGTGATCAGGTACCCATCCAGTTACAATGTCCTCATCCGGAGAATGGGCATCTCTACCTTCGGTGCCGTAGTATCAACAACACATAGCCTAATGAAGCTTCCCACCCTAAATGGGATCGCAACACTCAAACCCTGAGCTGAAGCCTTACTTATAGCCTCTGTGGAAGAAACCAGAGACCATCGGGAAGCAGAAACGCCAGCCTGTAACCCTGTTCGGGAATTTAGCATAAACCCTGCCTACCCAGAGCAGACCATCAAAGTCAACAACCAGCTTCCAGAACACGTTATGTCTAAACTAACTGATCATTTGCAGGAAAGTAAAGACGTGTTTGGTTGGTGCTCAGGAGACATGATTGGGTCCCAAGAAACCTGGCAGAGCATTCACTGAACATAGCTCCCTTATACCGACCCGTCGTCCAGAAGAAGGGGAGCTTGGCCCCGGCCAGGAGCCAGGCTGCCTGCCAAGAAGTTGACAAATTAGTAGAAGCCGGTAGGCTACTGCTGCTGAATTTATCTCTGGTTGGGATTAATTGTCACATGCGAATGCTTGAACATATCATATTGAACTTAACTAATTAGATTAAAGGGCTGGTTGATTTTAGTTATTGCAATTTAAACTTTACTATTTTATCAAGATTAAAGATTTTATAATAATAATTAGTGATTATTTGGATGAAGGTTCAAGATGACTGTCACTCAAATGCTAGGTAAATGATGGGAAATGACCAAAATATCCCTGATTTAACGTTGATATTTAATAGAGTTTGCAAATTGGATGGATTTAGTACTAGATTTCTAACCTTAGTGGTTCAGATGTCAAAAATTCTTATTTTGGATAGATTTAGCAATATTGACCAAACGTTAGGGACAAATTTGGCCATTTACTCTAAAGTTAATTATATATTTATTATCCAATAATAAATCTTCCATATTCGTTTAACGCTTTAAACGAATAACTGTTAATTATTTTGAATAATTAATTCACAACTTGTTAATCGTTTCTCAAATACAATAACTATGATTATTCCAAATAATCAATAAATAAATATTTGTCTATGTATTTATCACCGCCATTAACATGTCTTTGTGATATAATATTTATTCAATAAATATTCTTCTTTGTTCGCACTCCAAGGGGTAACTCTTTGGGTCGTACCTTGATAGTTACATTAAATAATCGATAATTGGACACTATTTCCAACAATAATACCTCATGAACATAAATTGCTTAAGAACTATGGTGGAAGGTTCGGTTTTAGACACACTAGTTAATTACTTATTTATTGTCGTTTCATTCCAAGTGAATTCTAATCCCATAGCAATACTATTGTTTTGATATTGATAACTCTCTAAGGTACGCTCGCCTCCTTTACTTTATTTATTATCGTTTCATCCCAAGTGAATTCTAATCCCAAAGCAATACTATTGTTTTGATATTGATAACTCTCTAAGGTACGCTCGCCTCTTTTACTTTCCTGATATTTTAAATCACTAGTTCAAAAGCAATTTAATAAGTATTTGATAACTTAAAAGCTGAGTAGTAAAAATTGTGTCTTCGGGTTCGGTACTCAGTGCTTGCATAAGAAGCTTTGCTATACATGATCGGTTTATTTGCTTATTGTTTAGGTTTTAGTTAATTAAGCAACTATCATTTGTTATAAATTTAAAACATTAATTAAGCTTTGGTTCCACTTTTTATTTTACTAAAACCAACACCTTTCAAAGAAACCACAAACCCTAAGTAATTAAAATGAAACTGAAGAAAAAAAAAACCACAGAGTAAGCCACATTTCAAGAACAAATTACTGAATAAATTAAAGAGCCATGTAAATGTACAAAGTTAAAAAAACCTAACCCTGTTAATCAAGATACATCATCATCTCGTTAACTACAATTTTTATTAGTAAAACAACCCATAAAGTAAATGCAAAAACCCAAATTAATAAACCCTGTTAGACAACGTACATATCATCTTGTTAACCACCATTTTTATCATTCAAACAACAAATTTCAACCTAAAATCGATTCATGTAACCCACAAATCAAACCATGCTAAGCAGCATTTTTACCATTAAAATAACACATTTCAACATATAATCTATACATGCAGCCCAGAAATCAAACCCTGTTAAACACTATGTTTATCATTAAAACAACCCATTTCAACTTACAATCGATACATGCAACCTAGAAATCAAACCCCAAACCAACATATTTTACCACAGTAGTGGGTAGAAGGTCACCAAAATTCTGCCATCATAGTTGGGGTCACTGGCGAAGCTTGACCCGAAGGTTCGGGGGGTCGGAAGTCACCGGGGGTTCGGAAGTCACTGGTTTCGGGGGGTCGAAAACCAGTTTCGAGGGGTCGAAACCCTATATTTTCAAAATTTTCTATACGGATACTATATAATCGGAACTTCTGCGCGAAAATCCGGGGGGGGGGGTCGGCCGCCCCTCCCCGCCCCTACAAACCTTCGCCACTGGTTGGGGTTCTGACGTACATATTCGTAATCGTCACCCTCGCCCCCTCTGTTGTGTCTCCCTCTTCCCTTTCTCTCTATTATGTTACTCTCTTCTTAGAAGTTGTCCGTAGTCATAGCTGCTATATAGGATGTAGACAATGGACAGAGAGAAAGAAAGAGAATCATTTGCATTAGTAGTAGAGTTATGGATATTCAAATTACATTTGGAGGGCATTGGGAAAAAAAACTAAAAATGGGGATGACACTAATTGGATTGGCGGTATCAAGCTATCATTCTGCAACCCCACAGTGTTGCCGCCAATTGAATTAGTGTAGTCTTTGATGCCGCCAAACGGATTAGAAGCATCACACTTGATGCCGCCAATTCAATGTGAGGTTACCTTGATGCCGCCAAACGGATTAGAGGCATCATGTGCCTATTAGTGTATGTGTAGTGGTGGGGGGTTATGGGGGGTTATGGGTATTAAAATATTAAAAAGTAATAGAAGGGGGGTTATGGGGGGTTATGGAAAAAGAGGTTGTAGTGGGAAGGGGAGTTATGGGGGGTTATAAATGATTGGGTAATCATTGTTTAATTATTCTTTTTCTTATTTATATAATAATATTAAATAGTTTAAATATTTCATTAAATATATAAATATTACAAATACTAAAAAAAATACAAATACATAAAAAAATTACAAATACTTAAAAAAAGTTACAAATACTTAAAAAAAATTACAAATACTTAAAAACTACAAATATTTAAAAAAAACTAGTCTTCGTCGCCGTCTTCATCTTCTTCTTCTTCTTCTTCTTCTTCTTCTCCTTCTCCTTCTCCTTCTCCTTCTCCTTCTCCTTCTCCTTCTTCTTCTTCGTTGTGATGAATCGGGCGAATCGCCCATGCTTCCTCAACCAAATCCGCCTTCAACGCGTTATGTATATCCTTGGAACACAACATGTAACTGTTTTGAAATCTCTCCTCCTGTGTCGCTTGCGTCCCTTGAACATCTTCTTCTGCTACATAGTTTGGGCATATTGCCTTTCCTTCATCTTCAAGTATCATATTATGCATTATGATACAAGCATACATCACCATTCTAATCCTTTCTTTTTCCCACATACGGCAAGGATTTCTAACAAAATGCCATCGTGATTGAAGAACGCCAAAACACCTTTCGACGTCCTTTCTTGCAGACTCATGAACTCTTTTAAAATATTGCCTTTTTTTCATCTTGTGTCTGACTAAACGTTTTGACGAGCATTGAATACTCCGGATATATATCATCCGCCAAGTAGTATCCATGCTCGTAGTAATTATTATTTGCATAAAACCCAGCTTTCTGTATTGTTCCGCCAATGTAAGACTCTAGCAATGGCGAATGCTGGAAAGTATTTATGTCGTTCATACACCCGACGAGACCAAAGAAGGCCGACCAAACCCACAGGTCTTGTGAGGCAACTACTTGTAAAACCAACGTTGGTCCCTTTTGGTCACCGCGTGTATATTGACCTCGCCGTGCGGTTGGACAAGCATACCATCGCCATTGACGACAATCTATACTACCAATCATACCGGGTAATCCATGTCTTTCTAAATGCGCTTCGTATAGTTGTTGAAGGTCGCTCCATGTCGGGTTTCTCAAGTATCGTTTTCCGTATAATTGGCATATACCTAAAAAATCAATATATATATATATATATATATATATATATATATATATATATAATGTAACTACTAATGTATAAAAAAATATATGTATATTTGTAAATACTGTAGCAGAAATACTCCAAGGTATCGCGTATGGTTTTTTCCGCCATCTTCAAATACTCGTCATTGATATCGTATGTGTTCCCGTATGCGAGTACACGTATTGCGGAAGTGACCTTTTGAATTGCAGTGAATCCTAAACACTTTCTAGCGTCGGGTTTTTGCTTATAGTAGTCATAGGCGGACTCTAAATCTCCGGTGATGCGCAAAAATAAGTTTTTACGCATCCGAAATCTTCGTCTAAACAAATCAGGTCCGTAAACCGGATTGGCATTGAAATAGTCATTCATTAAACGCTCATTGGCAGCTACACGGTCTCGCTCTATATATTGCCTAGACAATATCGGCCGTGGGGCGGAAGTACTTTCAACCGCGCTAGACGCTAGTTGAACAGCACTCGTAACCGCCTCGTCCTCTTCCGCACCGTCATCTTTAAAAAACCGATTATATAGATCGACAAACGAGTCATCGGAGGGAGGGGACGACATTTTGGTGATGTGTGTAGAATTTTTTTGAGGGTTGTATGTGTGTAGTGTATATGTGTGAATTGTATGTGTGAAGGTATATGTGTGTAGTGTATGTTTATATATAGTTTAAATTTTTTTTTTAAATAAGTCGACCGTTAGTAACGGTCATATTACACAAATCAATAAATATAGCGCTTGTTATAACCACAACGATGTGGCCCGATAACGCCCTATAGCGCCCGGGGGGGGGGCGGTGTGCCCGGGCGCTATAGGCTTTATAACGCCCCAAAACTTGACCACTACACACAACCTTATATCCATTTTTTATTTTTAGCCCTTTTTGTTTTTAAATGTTTTCAAATTGTCCTCTCATGATATTATTTTTTATCAATGTGTCACTCCTAACTTTTTTTAAAGTAATTGTTTTAGAATAATAATGATTATATGAAAAGCGTTTCTCTGAATTAATTAATATATGGTCTATCATTTTTTATATGTTTTGGTATCCGGATATATATTCTAGATATATTACAAATATTGTTTATTACATAAGCTAACATCAACTAATGTAATTTAAAAAAAAAAGTCATCAGTCATAATCATTCTTATACTTAACATATGCATTTTTAATGGGAATAGGATATAGTGTAAATATGGTGGTTTTTGATGTTGGGTAGCAGAAGGAAGGGGTATGACTATTTAATTATAGTTTTTTTTTTCATTCTGTGTTTACATAAGGTAAAGTTAAAGTGATAGACAACTCATATATTTTTTATTCTCTTTAATTCTACTTATTGGCGATGATAGCTAGTTGAAAGTGAAATATTAAAACTTATGGGCTATAAAGAGTTAGATCGAGACTCTTGCTTCCAAAAAACGCTAGGACAATCACATTGTTCGCTTAAGTAAGTAGTTTCTATCATTTCACTACACTACTTTCGTTTTATTTATGTTATAACAATTATCGCCGTATTATGAGCCTTTTCTTTTTATTTATGTGATTGATGAGTTTATATGAGGTATGGCCCGTGTTTTTTATGTCGCTGAGGGCCTAGGTTTTTTTTTACATTTTCGGGGACGGCCCTGTATAAATTGAATTGTTGATGAACCAACTCGCCAACTGATCCCATTCGCTTTGCTTCCTTCCGTATATAGACACCCTATACTCTGCCACCTGGTATTTACTCGCATCAAGATCGGATAGACTTGCTTCATAGAAATGTGTTTCTTTCTAATTGGTTTACGGTTTCAGTCACACAGTTAGCAAGCAGGGATGTGAGTTATCCATTAGTAATAAAAATATAAAAAGTTATTGAAAATAATATAATAGATAAGATTCGTAAAGAAAAATACCTTAAATTATCTAGAATAAATCGCAGAGAAACGCATTTCATATAATCATTATTATTCTAACACAATTACTTTAAAAAAAGTTAGGAGTGACAATTTGATAAAAAAATAATATCATGAGAGGACAATTTGAAAACATTTAAAAACAAAAAGGGCTAAAAATAAAAAAATGGATATAATAGGCACATGATGCCTCTAATCCGTTTGGCGGCATCAAGGTAACCTCACATTGAATTGGCGGCATCAAGTGTGATGCCTCTAATCCGTTTGGTGGCATCAAAGGATACACCAATTCAATTGGCGGCATCAAAGACTACACCAATTCAATTGGCGGCATCACTGTGGGGTTGCAGAATGATAGCTTGATACCGTCAATCCAATTAGTGTCATTTCCATTTTTAGTTTTTTTTTTCTCCAATGCCCACCAAATGTAATTTGAAAATTAAAATGTCTACTACTAATGCAAAGGATTCAAAGAAAGAATGGGGAGGGTTTCGTAAAGAGATAGGGAATACGGTTGACATGGAAAGCTAACAAATCACCCAAAAACGACGTCCAAAATCACCGACCCGTGATGACACGCCACCATCGGTAAGAGGCGACGCCCGCATCGAAGATCAAGTAATCGGACACCATCGTCACCGTCTGGCACTGCCAATGACCCATGATGACACACCTCCAACGACGTCCAAAACCACCGACCCGAGGTGAAACACCACCATCAGTCACATATAACAGCAGTAAGAGGCGTCGTGGGCGTAAACTGTCAAGCAATAGCACACCACTGCCACCGACTTGCATCGACGCAAGAGACCATAGAATGACGAAAACACACTAACAAATAACAATAACAATGACGTTGTGCGGAAGCTTGGGAGAAAGGGAGATATATATATATATATATATATATATATATATATATATTAAGACACAAATCTAAGAGAGAGATCAGCTGTAACCCACCAAAACAACAAAGACATAATATCAACTTCAAAACACTGGATAATTACAACCCTGCCAGAGTTACTGTTCATTTACTATAAGTAAATTATTTAAAACTATTTACACGATGTTCGGTTATATTATTTTAGTTCCCTTTTTTTGGTCATATTATCTCTATATTAAAGTAACTATCTTTGATTGGGTATCTGTGGCGGTAAGACGGCAACTATTAATAACTTGCCACATGACAACTTCAAGTTTAGCTATTTTTTTTAACCTACCAATTCTTTTCATGTTATATGTTTTGGTATTACAGATTACTAACAAACTTTTAGCTTATTTTTATTTTCTTTCAATTTGACCACCAAACTTATTACATCAAACTTTTATTTTTTAAGATTTAAAATTTTGATCACTAAACTTTTAGCTTTTAGGATTTAAAACTTTGACCACCAAACTTTTAGCATTTAGGATTTCAAACTTTAACTACCCAACTTTTTTAAACTTGCATTGCACTTTGGCCATTAACTTTCTTACTAACTTATGTACTTTATTTTGTTCCAATTTAACCACCAAACTTTTAGCTTTTAGCCGTGAGTAATTTTTTGAAGCCCACGCGAGAATAACATTGACTTAATATTATCTTCTATGTCCACAAAACCCTCCACGCAACAGAAGCTCCCACAGCGACGCACGATTTTTAACGTCCACCAAACCCTCAATGTAACAGGAGCTCCCGCGGCGAAGCGCGGATTAATAGAATCCTAGTTTTTTTTAAAGGTAAATTTCATTCACACAAAAACGCCACCAACGGTCCTCAAAACAAGGACTCCTGGGCATAACGACATTACATCAAATCCAATGGATATTTACACCAAACATTCCAATCAACACCTTTCAATGTAGACCTATGACGGATCCAAAAGAACGACGACGACGACTAAATAGAATCCACGACTTTGATAGCTTTATGAGACTTGCCTTTGAATATTCTATTATACGTTCATTCCAAATAGCCCACATTGTAGTGTAGATAATGCCTCTTATAATGTATTTCTCATACTTCGTCTTCGTTTGAGTATTCGCTACCTTCAATAGATCCTTCACGTCAAAAGCAAATATGGGACTCATTCGACACCAAGTACCCACCCTTGCCCAAATCTCTGCCGCGAACATGCAACCGGTAAACAAATGTGTTGTTGTTTTGAAATCTTCATTACACATAGCACACGACTTGTCATCTAATAACACCCCACGTTTGAATAACTCCACCCGTATTGGCAACCGATTAAGATCCGCTCTCCAAACCAATATTTTGTATTTTAATGGGGTCCAACACTTCCATTTCATGCTCGAAATTGTAGACGAAGCTGGCCTTTCGGAAATAAGCTTTTTAGCTTTATTATTTGAGAATTTGCCATTCTTATCTCCTAACCATCTCTATCGATCAACACATGAACTACATTGATAATCATGTAAGTCTTCTAGAAGGCCGAACAATTCTTTTACCTCCTCATAGGTTGAGGGGGTCCTACGCCAATCCCAAGTCAAGACCTTTGTGCTATTTGCCACCTGCAGCCGATCTCGAACAACTACCCATTTGTTTTTTTCCAAGGTAAACAATGATGGGTATGTTATCCGTATTGGTTCCTCCTGCATACAAGTGTCTCCCTAGAAAGTATTTGATGAGTCGTCACCAACAGTAGCCACGAAATAACTATTGAGGGATCTTCCATTAGATAGCTTTTTATCGCATACTTTAACAATTCGTTTTCAACACCCACTGGCCGAAAGACTACATGGAAGTAATGACCAAGGTCGACTCGCACCATGACCTCCCATCACCACCCTTTTCCACAAACAATTTGTCTCTTTTTTGAAGCGCCACGTCCATTTGAGAAGAAGAGCGTCGTTAATATCTTGTAATCTATTCACGCCTAAACCACCCTCATTTTTCGGTCTTGTTATAACGTCCCAAGCCACCCAAGCAATCTTTCTTTCTTCATTAGATCTCGCCCACAAAAAAACGCCTCATAATCGCTTCAATAGTGTTAATTATCATCACTGGGGCTTTATAAAGAGAGAGGTAGTAAATCGGTAAGTTTTCAAGAACGATTTTATTAGAATCAAACGTCCCCCAATCAATAAGGTTTTGGCCTTCCATGTCACAAGCCACGATTTTATAACATCTATCACCGAGTTCCAACTTGATATTCGTGACATGTTCCCTCCCACTTTAATCCCTAAGTAAACAAATGGAAAGATACCTCTTCTACAAACCAAGACCTCCATCATACTATTGATTTCCTCATCTTTGGTACCAACCCCATACAAGTTAGACTTATGGAGATTAATTCGAAGACCCGAGCACAAGTTAAACACACGAAGAATCCGGGCGGTCCTTTGAAGATTATCTTGGGACCACTCTCCTAAGATAAGAGAGTCATCCGCATAGAAAAGATGGGTAATATATGCTTCATCATCCGAGAAATTTATACCTTTCAAATCACCAATCGCTTTTGCTTTTTTCAACATCCAAGACAAAGCTTCCATGACGATCAAGAATAAACACGGGGACAATGGATCTCCTTGACGAAAACCCTTTTCACATTTAAATTCAAATGTTGGAGAACCATTCACTAGAATTGAGGCCCTCGAAGATATAAGAATCCCTTTAATTCAATTACACCAACGCGAAGGGAAGCCCATTTGCTCCATAATAGATGAAGAGAAATTCCAATTGACATTGTTATATGCTTTCTCGAAATCTATTTTTTAAAGGAAAGCCTTTTGATTTTGTTTTTTCAACCACTCGATAAGTTCACTAACAATGAGGGGACCATCAAGAATAAACATTTCAGATAAAAATGCTGATTGAGACTCTAATATCACATTCCTCAATACTTCTTAAGATGATTAGCTAGTATTTTAGAAATAACTTTACTAATCATCCCAATAAGGGTAATAGATTTGTAATCTTTGAGACCCAATGCGTTTTAACCTTTGGTATCAAAGTGATAAAAGAGGAGCCTCAACATGTATTGATAATACCTATGTGATGGAACTCTACCATAATACGAGAGAAGTCATCCTCTAACAAATTCCAAAATCGTTTAACAAAACGCAAGTTAAACCCATCCGGGCCCGGAGCCTTGTTCGACCCACAATCAAACACCGCATCTTTAATCTCTTGTTTAGAAAACACGCCTGTCAAAAAATCACGATCCTGGTCTGCAATGGAATTAATACCCGTGCATCTAAGAGTTGGTCGAAAACTACACTCCTCTTTAAAGTGAGCTCTAAAAAAGCGTAAAACCTCCTTTTTTTTTACTAAATTTGGTTTCGAGATCCATTTCCCGTTCACCTCAAGGCCCGGAATAGCATTTGTAACATCAGACAAATTTTATATATATATATATATATATATTGAACTCCCTTGTTTATTCATCTGATTCTTGTTTACAGTATATTTACCATCCATTTTGTTAATTTTTTTTGTTTAAATAATGACGTATAATCAATATTAAATTGGATTGTATTAAATTCTGATTTAAAAACGTTAAAAAAAAATGTTTGCCTGTGCCAGGATTCGAACCCGAGTCCCTGGCGGGCTAAACCTTAATCACATCACACAAACCACTACACCATTTGGTGTTTTGTGATGTTAATTAAAACCAATTAAACTTAAACCCTTTCAAGGTCCATTAGTCAAACCTGAAAAGTCAAACGTAGTCTCCTAGTCAAGTCAAGTCAAAGTGTTAGTAAATATGGTCTTCTAGTCAAGTCAAAGTTGTTCCTAAATTCTAGCCTAGTCAAAGTAGTCCCTAATTACAACTCCAAATTATACACTATAAATACTATAGCCTACCATTCAACTCTTTATACCATTCAATAAAAAAAAAACATTATTATCCCATCTCCCATATACTAAAGTTTTCATCCATCATTATCTCCTCTAGCTAGTTCCAAGTTTTCCAAGGCATTATTACTAAGTGTTTGCACGCTCAATAAAACGCACGAACTCATTATGCACCTAAGGTGAGTTTACATAGCCCCTTTTTCTGTTTACAATTTTGGGGTGAAACATGTTTAAACATTTTATACACTAGCATTTACTCATTCTTACATTGTTGAAACTTGTGATTCAACTACACTATCATTTACTCATTCTATCATTTGACTGTAACAAAATGACACAGTACAATCATTAACATTGATCAAGCCGCCTGTTTAGATTATAGCGCTATAGGTCTGACAAACCCATCCCCCCGCATAAATTCAGGGATGATCGATAACAGTTACACTTTTACTAACTTGCGAGTTAGGTCTCAGTCGACACAAGGTTTGATTGTACAAAAGACGCATTGTTACATGTCGGACTCATATTCTATCATTACTCATTATTATACTTCAACTATGATTGCTATACAACATATTGTTTTCAACTATATGCAAAACCTATGTATTCTCACCAACTATTTATAGCTGACCCCCCCCCCCCCATCTTTCCAACTCAACATGTTTCAGGTTTTATTTGCTATTGGAAGTTGTACGAGTCTTAGATCACATAGGAGCTTGGGACTTAGTTTATGTAAATCAAGCTTATGTATTTATTACATTGTATGATAAATTGTAAATTGTTTAGTAATATTCAACTTCCATTTAGTACCATGAGCTATTGAACAATCATCAATACGTGACATCCCGATGTTTCCGCCATCGGTTGGGGTGTTACAGCATTCCTAGCCTTTCTACCATTAACCACACAATGGAAAAACCCGTGTTTTCGTATCCAAGAGTCGCGCATTTCACTCGTGATTTATGACGAATGTCACGAGATCTATGTAGCTCTATCTCTTCGAGACTCTTTTTGCATTCAGACCACACCCATAAATGTTCCTCCTCTAAGTCTTTCTGCTCCAGTAAAACCTCGATTTCATCTTTTTCTTTTCTAAGTCTTTGCTCATCTTCATCTTCTTTATTTTTGAAAATTTTAAACCAAACCTTCAACTGGTCTCACAACCTTTTCAACTTAATATTAAGAATCGTATCCGCATGACCAACCATATGATCATCCACTGGAACAGATTTGATGATATTCTCACACCCCGACCGGTCGAACCACGAGTCAAACTAATGGAATGGCTTTTGGCCAAAATTCTTATCCACTAGAGAAAGAATCAATGGCGAATGATCCGATAAGTCTATATTTAACGCTCGAACACAAGCGTTGGGCCACTTGTTATATTTCCAAAGCCCGGCCTCATCAATAAAATAATTAAAATCCCTGGCACACACTAGATCAAACCTGGACTTTTTTTCTTTCTTCCACGTTTCGAACTGCATTAAAGTCCCCCATAACCACCCACCAACCTTGGTCCGCTTGCATAACCTGCAAAATTTTCTACCAATGATTCCTCTTTTCGATATTATGTTGAGGAGCATAAACATTGATAATATTAAGACGAATTGAACCATCCGTCAACAGACCCGAAACAAGTAAAACATTATCATCCTTCACCACCCTATCTTTCACGAACGCTTTTGG
The DNA here is from genome assembly GCA_028751855.1 of Ambrosia trifida. Lineage (NCBI taxonomy): Eukaryota > Viridiplantae > Streptophyta > Magnoliopsida > Asterales > Asteraceae > Ambrosia > Ambrosia trifida. Next base: position 54,117,768 of record CM054123.1, on the reverse strand, counting down.
ATCCCAAACACAAACTAAACCACTCGAGTGACCACTGGCATTTACAAACTCAAAGTTGAATCCCAAACCTCCCCAAAAAATGCGACAATAACCCCGGTTGTAGATTAGAAGCCATCGTTTCTTGCATACCAATAAACAAAACACCAAACTCGTTTTTTAACCTCTTAATCCAAGACGCCTTCCCGCTTACCCCAATCCCCCGAATATTGATTGATAAACAATTCATACCTTACCCGTTTGTAAGCCTTCTTGAACAATCGACAATCAAATCAAACTGTCACAATTTTCGAGATTGGCTTCGAGCTTTTCCCCATTTCTTTAGTGGCCACGATTTCACCTGCTTGTAAACATTGGTCAGCCACTTTCATATTACCTTCTGAATGATCGATACAATACGCATCCATATTATCTTCGGCAGCCGAGGACTCGGTAAATGGTTTAGAATTCATGTCCAAAGGTTCCTGGGTCTCCTCTAGCGACCTGTTTTCCTCTGTGTTATTATCCAAACCATCTTCATCATTCAAGCCCAAAAGACTGTTAAGTCCAAATGGGTCTGAACGTTTGGGCCGTTTAACGATTTTTAGCCTTTCCTAGCTACTAGAAAAGGCTTTACTTGGGCGGCCCAATCCACAACCCTTTTTGAATTTTTTTTGTTTATTGACTTTGTTACCATCCGACATAAGACCATCATTGTCTTCTAGAAGCTGCTCAAATGGGAAAATAACAGCATGGAAAAAAATTTCATTTGTTCCTTCGTCATTGGAAACCGACCCAATGATTGGTGTTGTTTGACCATCATTCACTGCACCATTATTGTCATGATTTTCTTCCAAAATATCCTTATCCGCATTAATGTTGTCGTCTGTTTCTATATCAGTTCTTCTGTTTCTATTAGATCCTTCAAAGCTAGAATCAACTGGCGCCGAATCATCTTCCACAAAGTCGGGATCCACTCTCCTAATTCCTCCATCACCCACATACGAAATTTTCGGTTCTTCCATTTCATAACCACCTCCTCGGATACCCTTTTCCCGTCTCCCACCAAAACTCCTATATATTCAAACGACAAATCATGATCCGACTCCGAACGGTTAGCATGGTGAACGACTTTTCCGAAAACACCTCCAACAGTGTCAATGACTTCGTTAGATAACAAGTGTAATAGAATCCCTTGTACTTTAAGCCATGCAAGCCTCTCAAAATCAAATGGTTAGCCTTACCATATACTTATCTTCGAAAACTTTTCCGTCATTGCCAAAGCCGCCTCATAAACCATTGAAGCATTCTCCATATCATCAAACGTTAACCTTAATATCCGAAAGCATTTTATACACCCAAACACTGAACCCTTCTAAGAACCGGACATATCTCTCTTACAATAACCTTAATATTCTTCAACGATTCAAGATCGACCATTCTTGCGACTAAGGCTTTACCATGCTCCCCATAAAACACATTAACACTATCATCTATCTCAACTGATTTACCGGCTAGCATGTCCTTAAAGGATCGATCACCTGTTTCAAACGTGGATGTAGCACCTTTCCTTTGATCTTCATTGGCCTGTTGGTTGTTCTTGACTATGTTTGGTTTTAACGTATTATGATTGTTAATCTCACCATCTTCCAAAACGAACTGGGCCACACTGTACTATAATCTATAATCACCCATTCGAATGGAGCGTAAATTCTTCAACAAATCATCCTTGTCTTTAACATCAAGCATCGAAACAAATCCAAAACGGTTGCCTCCTTTATCCCTCTTTCTTGCAATATACAGATAAAAAATCTGGTTATACGACCGAACTTGAGAGGCTAGATCAAACCCACTACATCTTTCTGGTAGATTGGTGACGAAAAACTTGGTAATGCGACGTTGGATATTTTCCGGTATTGGAGTCCGGCGGCGGTTCTCCATCTAGGGTTTACCGATATCTCTCTCTTGAGGTACTCTGTTTTTTACTTTCTTTCTTTTTTGGCATAAACTTAAATTTTCCTAGTCTACACACAAAAAAAAAATGACACCTTATCTTCGTCATATGTTTCGGTACATTTTCATATTAAAGAATAATTTTATAATCGATAAACAATAAATTTTGCTAAATATATGTCACTGTTTTATGTGACAAATAAATGCTTGAACATACATCATTAAATTATAATAAGAACTTTTAATATTCTCATTATTTTGTTCTTTAGGTTTTTAGTTAAATAGTTATTATCTTTGTTTTTTCTCGACATGGTTAATTGAAATTTCGAATACACATGCTTCATTATTTGTTATTTATTTCATGTTTTGCTTCATTTGTAATGCGTTATGTTTTTTATATGAATATCTAATATTTAATCAAAAAAATTTTGATTAAAAAACCTTATCAAAATTTTAAATGCAGGTTATTATGTTTGTTTTTCCATGATATATCAAAAATATAAAATATTTAAATATAATTAATTGAAAATGCATTTGGGGATACAGTTTTCTTGAAGGGAACTCAACTGTTTAAACAGATGATGTCTCCTGGAACTTTCCATATTTTTTTTTTGAACGGGGAACTTTCCATATGATTCTTCCAGTTCCACACACACACAAACTAGATCTGCTTTTAGTGTCTGTTACACAAAATTTTTAATCATTTATATATTATTCATATTAGCAGTAACTTCCCCTGCAAATAAATAAATTTAAGTCATATCAGACTAAACTTTTGAAAATTAATGGACCATAAAAATGATGGATAATATTGTATAATTGCTAAAGGATTATAAAATAAACCAAAGAGTGTTTCGGTCAAAACCTCATCATCTTTGTTGCGATTTATATTGGCGTGGACAATTTCTTTTTGGGCAAAAAATGCGGATGCAACTAAAAATAATTATTATCTTGTTGATAAAAATGCAGTAGACAAAATGTTAGGCAAATTAGGGGCATAATGTTCTTGTGTTATCGATATATATAATTATTTGGAAGTTATTTCTATATATCTTATTTCATAGTTTATATAATTATCAAAATCTATATCTAATAAAATAAACTGGTTTATATAATTATTGCCCCATCCTAGTGAAATCAAAACTACAATATGCTTCCATCTTCATCACTAGTCATCATATCCATCTTCATCACTGTTCATCATATCCATCTTTAAAGAGATATGTACCTGCGTGTGCGCACGACCCCACATCTACATATACGTCAACACAATGTGCTGTTGTGGAGTTCTAGAAGCCTGTGCACATTACCTCTTATTTGACAGTTGTCACCCGACAATGACAGGGACACACAGCCAATCAGAGGCGTTATTCCCTCCTCCACAATCTCCTGCAGGTACGAGGTACAAAAAAGGACAGAAAGGACAGTAACAAGACACGTGGACCAACCACAGAGCGACAGCGCCAACAGCATTAATGGTCGCGATCGTACAGGCCAGTTGTCATACCTTCTCTAGCCAATCATCGGCCACCTCAGGGGCCTATAAATACCCACCTTCGTCACAGGAAGAAAGGGGTATTCAATCCGCAACAGAGAATTCGTCATACGGCTGTGAATGGTAGATTATAGTTGAAACTCTGTAACAATCTCATATTCGAGTCTTGTATTGTCCCACGGATGGCGCCAATGAAGAAGGGTGAAGAGAGCTCTGAAGGTGAAGATTATAGTTTTATTTTGAACCACGAAGTGGTTAACAGGAACCTTCAATATTACAACCCCATTGAACGCAGCTACGTTGAACTTTCAGATGCTTTTGTGCAAGAGGATGTTGCGGCTAACCTGATGGAAGGTGTGAAGGATGTTGTGGTTAAGAAACCCTTGGTGGTGGATGCAACAGAGCTTGGGCCTGTTGAGGATATTTCGCACAAGAAGAAACGGTTTAGGCGCTCTGGGTCTCGTCGCAGTTCGAAGGATAAGGATGTTGCGGGGAGTTTGTCGTCCCCGGCTGGGAAGAGGGTGAAGTTGAACGACCTCGTTCATAATGCGGAGGACAGTTTGCTAGGTAAGTTCACTTTACCTTTCTTTTCTCCTTATTCCGCGTTTAGCATTGCTGCTTATTATTTATATGTTTTTTGTGTGCAGCTGACTTGCTAGGGGAGAGCGTCCAGGGTGGCATTTCGACTGTTGTATTTTTTGAAGGGTTTGTTGTTAACCCAACTGAGAAGCAGAGGACTCCGTCTCTGGAGGCATGCCAGCCTACTCCTCCCTGTCCAAACTTTGATCCGAGATGATCCTCCGGCACAGTACAACCGTCAGAGACTTTCCGGCTACCAACCTATTGCTTCGGCCATGCGCCTTGACAGTTTTGATGTGTACATTAATTACTGACGTGCGCAACTCCCCCACTTGCATAACACTGCGCGTCACGCGCAACAAATAAAATAAAGAGCACAAAAAACCCCCGCAACAAATTTTCTTTTTTCTTTTTTTCTAAGTCCAGCGTCTTGCATGCTACGCACACAGAACACTAGACTAGGGGGACTTGAAGAGATATGTACCCGCGCGTGCGCACGGCCCCACATCTACATACACGTCAACACAATGTGCTAACGTGGAGTTCTAGAAGCCTGCGTACGTTACCTCGTATGTGACAGTTGTCACCCGATAATGACAGGGACACACAGCCAATCAGAGGTGTTCATTCCCTGCTCCACAATCACCTGTAGGTACGAGGTACAGAATAGGACAGAAAGGACAGTCACAAGACACGTGGACCAACCACAGAGCGACAGTGCCAACAACAGTAATGGTCGCGATCGTACAGGCCAGATGTCATTCCTTCTCTAGCCAATCATAGGCCACCTCAGGGGCCTAAAAATACCCACCTTCGTCACAGGAAGAAAGGGGTATTCAATCCGCAACAGAGAATTCGTCATATGGCTGTGAAGGGTAGATTATAGTTGAAACTCTGTAACAATCTCATATTCGAGTCTTGTATTGTCCCACTGTCATTAATGCTAATCATATCTTTACTTGTGCTCTTATATATATTGATTGTTAGATTGGTGTTTCTTTAATCTTCATCACGGTTCATAGTACCATCGTCTAGTTATTCAATTACACATTCATTATCACCGTCACTTCTAGTATTATCTTCATCATATTTCCATCTTTTGAATGTAATCATGCATTTCTAGATTCTTTTTTAATATATAAAATCATGCACTTCAGATTATTTTTTGAGTGTATGATGTAATTTATGGATTTACATAACTAAACCCGGTTCAACCAGTTGAATCGTTTTTTAACCAAATCCGATATAATTTAAAAACCAATTTTTAAATCAAACACATTTTGTCATTTCATATTAGATTTGTCTATTACGAGAAACACTTAGAATATAAGTTATAACCTAGTAATAATATAAAAAGTTCTCAACGATTTTTAATTATTTAACCATGTATAACACAAACACTAATAATCTAATAGTCTATATGTTATACTAAAATGTTTCATTGGATCACATCTACATGTTCTATCGTTACACTAAATACAACATTTTTTAAAGGTGTGATGGTTAATACCAATTTTCACGAACGGGTCTTTTTTTCACGTGCCACGTTTGCAACAGTTGACACTAGAATACCGAGTAAGCCGGTCAGCCGTCTTCAAACCAAATTTTAACCCGAAAAAAACACCCGCGTTGTTCAGCTGACGTGTGCCAACGCGGCCCCTACCTGTCTCCTGTAATGTTGTTGTCATGGTCCTACCTGTCCCCTCTTCAACCTACACTTCGCCACCCCATAAAATTACCTATTTGCCCACCACCTCTCCTCACTTTTTTTACCTTCCTTCCTAGTTTCCCACCTTAGGGCCCCACCATTACATGTCACGTGACTATTTCCCCTCTCACTATATAATACCCTCCCTCCCTTCTTTTCTCACCACTTCCAAATCCTAACACAAACCAAAACACATTTTATACACTTATTATTGTTACATACTTATTGTAACTCTTTATTTGCAACGCTTAGTTGTATTGGCATTCAACTTAATTTTAGTAATTAATTAATCGATGGCGGTCGATGCTTTGTGTTCTCCTTTGGGTCCACCCGCGTGTGAGAAAGACGCGAAGGCGCTTCAGTTCATCGAAGAGATGACTCGAAACGCCGATGCGGTTCAGGAAAAAGTTCTCGGCGAGATTCTCAGCCGGAATGCTGATACTGAGTATCTCCGGCTGTATAATCTCGCCGGTGCTAGTGATAGGAAAACATTTAAGTCCAAGATTCCTATGGTTACTTATGAGGATCTTGAACCTATTATCCAACGCATTGCCAATGGGGATAGGTCTCCTATTCTATCTGCCCATCCTATTTCTGAATTTCTTACTAGGTTTGTACTAATTTTTTAAAATTATATATTATAATACTGAAGAGGTATAAGGCTTTATACCGGACTGAATTTTAACTATGATCTAACTTGTTCGTTTTATGAACAGTTCTGGCACTTCTGCTGGTGAGCGAAAGCTTATGCCTACGATTAGGGAAGAGTTGGATAGACGTCAGCTATTGTACAGCCTTCTCATGCCTGTAATGAATCTGTAAGTTGACAACTAATTACGTATCTATGAAATGCATAATAATTTATGCACAAAGTACAAGTAATAAAAAATATGATGCGTTGACCGTTTTATTATTATTATTTTTTCTAACGAGACTAAATTGTGTGTGACAGGTACATGCCCGGTTTAGACAAAGGAAAGGGACTATACTTTTTGTTCGTGAAGTCCGAAACAAAGACTCCGGGTGGGTTATTGGCCCGACCCGTTTTAACTAGCTACTACAAAAGTGACCATTTCAAGACCCGGGCGTTTGACCCGTATAATGTGTACACGAGTCCAAACGAGGCTATTCTTTGCCCCGATTCGTTTCAAAGCATGTATTCGCAGATGCTATGCGGACTTTACGAGCGTCTACAAGTGCTCCGTCTTGGTGCTATTTTTGCGTCCGGTCTGCTTCGTGCCATTCGCTTCCTCCAGCTGAACTGGAGGGAGCTTGCACATGATATCCGGACCGGAACTCTTAACTCAAAGATTTCCGATTCGGATATCAGATCATGCATGGCACGAGTGCTACGACCGGACCAGGAGCTCGCGAATTTTATTGAATCCGAGTGCTCCAAGGACAATTGGGAAAGAATTATTACGCGCATTTGGCCCAACACCAAGTATTTAGAAGTGATTGTCACCGGTGCAATGGCGCAATACATCCCGACTCTAGATTATTATAGCGGCGGGTTACCGAAGGTTTGCACAATGTACGCTTCATCCGAGTGTTACTTCGGACTTAACCTTAACCCGATGTCCAAACCGTCCGAAGTTTCGTACACAATTATGCCAAACATGGCGTATTTCGAGTTTCTCCCACACGACCCGAATTCTCCATCCGCGGGTAGTGACAAATTAGTCGACCTTGTCGATGTGGAAGTTGGAAAAGAATACGAGTTGGTGATCACTACTTACGCGGGTCTATGCAGGTACATTCACGTTGTACTCTTTTTCCTTTAGCTATTTCTTTTTTATTTTTTTATTGGGCTTTCTTAATAAAATCTTTTTTACTTATGTCTATGTAGGTACCGTGTTGGTGACATTCTCAGAGTCACGGGGTTCCACAACTCGGCCCCACAATTCCACTTCGTGAGACGAAAAAACGTACTCCTAAGCATTGACTCTGACAAAACTGACGAGGCGGAGTTACAATCCGCGGTTGAGAACGCGTCCAAGCTTCTAAACAAATTCAACACGGCCGTGGTGGAGTACACTAGCTACGCGGACACAAAAACAATCCCGGGTCACTACGTGATCTACTGGGAGTTACTAGTCAAAGATCCAACCAATTCACCAACAAAAGAGGTCCTAGAACAATGTTGCTTAGCAATGGAGGAGTTCTTAAACTCGGTCTACCGACAAGGCCGAGTCGAGTGCAATTCCATCGGGGCGTTAGAGATTCGTGTAGTGAAAAATGGTACGTTTGAAGAGTTAATGGACTACGCGATCTCTAGAGGCGCTTCAATCAATCAATACAAAGTTCCAAGGTGTGTAAACTTTACACCAATAATGGAACTACTTGACTCCAGAGTGTTGTCAAACCATTTTAGTCAAAGTTTGCCTCATTGGACTCCAGAACGACGTCGTTGAATGGTGGGACGTACAGGTGATATACGTAAATTGTTTAGTTGTCACACGAAGCCGACCATTCGAAGTCAAATGTAAGAAAGATTCGATGATTTAGGATTTGTATTTTTTTATTAAATATGTGTGTGTGATTAATTAAATCACGTAATTGATTAATTATTATGTGTATAGTTTAATTTAGGTGATTTAAGATGGGGACGTTGCAACCTACAGGTTTCTTTTGTTTGTTTTTATATAAACAACAACCTGTACGTATGTGTGTTGCTTGTGTAGTAAGAAATTTGAACTCTTTTCTTTTGGTGCATTAAACTTTGTTACGTGACAAACAAGCAAACCAACAGTATTCGTATTGTAGCAATCTAAATGGCAGTTGGCACATAGATTTGTATTACTTGTTTTGTAAGTTACACGCGAGTACGGATTGTTGAAACTTAATTTGTAACTATTAACTAATTACGTGAGATACAACCAAGAGACGTACGGACTAAGTGGCTAAACTTGTGTATGTATAAGTCGCGTATACGTGTTTATGTATGCCAACTACGCGTCAAGTGGCTAAACTTTTGTATATGCAAGTCAAGTATACGTGTTTATGTATGGTTGTACGCAGTGGCGGATTCACAAGGGGTTTCAGGGGTTCCTGGAAACCCCACTCAATTTGAAAAAAAAAAATGAAAATTTTAGTGAAAAAAATTAAAAATTAGTGGAAATCAGTGAAAAACTATGAAAATCATTTCTGAATTTACCAGTATACTTGTACGCGTATATATGTTGTTAATAACCTTAGTGTGAAGGCTATTTAGTCTGGATATGAATTGTCTTTATAAAAATGTTTGTACCAATTAAGTATGCATAAATTTATATATATTTAATTAATGAAAAAACAAAGAGCAAATAGGACAGTTGTTAGGTTGGATTTAATATAACTAAAATTGCATGCCTTAATGAGAGGAACGTGAAGTTCATAAATGGATGTGAAAATTTAAACCACAATGCACATGCAATTCTTCTATTCTATTTGGACGTTCTTTTATTTATTATTTTATCTTGTTCATTTTCTAATCAATTATTGTTAAATACAATATTGCAACCATAAAATAAATATTATCCGGTTAATAATAAATCATGTATAGCAACAAATGACTCAACAGGTGGTTGTAAAGATATATACAAAACCTTAATTATGTATGTATGTATGTATGGATCTATCTGTAGCCATACACACGTTTACAGATATTAATTGTGTGTAACAAAATATGTTTGTTTTTTTTTTTTTTTTTGAAGTGTGTAACAAAATATGTAGTTTTGAATGTTACGTTTTTACAAGTAAAAAGTGTACCTAGTTAGGTTGAAGTTGCATGATAAAGACTTCGTATACGTAACGTAATATATTGTAAGAAACACACACGAATAAATAAACAGAGATAAGAGAGAATTTGGACTTTAAAGAGATGCAAAAAGACGCAAACTTTTTGGCCTACCATTTTCGATTCTTGACAACGGGATTGCTTATAAGTCTTTGAAAGTAAACTAAACTAAAGGTGGCACTTCTTAAACGATATATGTTTAAATGTATAGCAATAAAGTTGACTTAATTTGTTATTATATGTATAAAAATAACAATGACAAACAAACTTTCTTTTTCTATGTCTCGACTCGAGGGAGGTTTCGTTTTCATTAGGTTAGGGTTTGTCATTTAGAAATGGGTGGTTGGTGACGCAGCTTATTGCCCGTCTGCCCGCTATCTTAAATCTAAGTAGCTAAGAACCGGAACCTCATCTAACAATATGCAACAACACGTCGAATACAATGGACTTGTATATGTGGGTTTTTTCAGCTCAAATAGAAACATTTTTTGTGCATCCAAAAAACGTAATTAACTTTCTAAACCATTTGTGATACAAAGCTCCACAACTGAATAAAAATCCAAGTTGTTCTTCAACCCCTATTTTGTACAAAAATCAACTCAAGTTCCACTTTCAACGATTTAAACATTACGCCTTGATTGTACACAAGAGGATCGGTTTACATTAATTACACAAACAAGTAAAAAAATTGTAGCCCACTCGTTCCAACAAATAAAAGAAAGCAAAATCACTATAGGGGTCCCAATTCCCAAACCAAATGCATGCATGTCCAATTTTTGCAACTACATGTGATGGAAACCTTTTGAGTTAGACATTCTTAACAGTCAACACATTAATTAATACTATACTATGTATTTATTTATTTATATATTGATTATTGATGTTGGGACATTCAATTCATATAAACTTGAAAGATACATCATGTGTAATGTGTTACATACAGTGTTACACTACATCACAATACCACATGATCAGTTTCTTTTTCCATTCAGCCCAACATTGTTGCATGCTCCAGCCCAACTTAACCTGGCCTAGTCAGTGTGATCCACTCTCTTCTATAAAAGGAAACCAACTATTCCAAATGTAACTTCTTCCCTCATTTCATAGTTGAGGCGCACAAATCAGGTTTTTCGTTACAACCCGGTTAAGGTTGAAACCATTTTGGGGTGGGTAAAAAAATGAGTTAATTGCTAAAATGGCCCCTGAGGTTTGACCTAAATTGCTTGTTTGGTTACAAAATTAATTTTTTTTTTGTCAAAATCACCCCTCACAGATCAAAAATTGACAAAATGGTCCATATTTAACTGAGTTTTTGACGAGGAAGAAAAAATCAATTAAATCTCGGGGGCAATTTCGTCATTTTATATGTAAACGTTTTAAAACCCCTTTTAAACCCATGTTCCTCATCTGAACTTCATCTTCTCCAACAACCTACTACCATACGTGTGTCTTCCACCTTCAAACCACTCACCTTCCTAGAAAAGCTGAAGATATGGTCTATGAAGCATGAAAAAATACGCAGATTCCCAAAGAATATCATCCAGTTTCCTTCCTCGTTGAAAAAGCTGTCACTACACGGATGTCGTCTTCCGTTGAGATTCATGTCCAAATTACAAGCTTTACCTAATCTCGAGGTTCTAAAATTACTAAAGGATGCCTTCGTGGGAGACCAGTGGGACGCTGGAGAAGAACCATTTAAAAAACTAACACTGTTGAAATTAGAAGCATTGGATATCCAACAGTGAGAAGCCTCTAGCCTTAACTTCCCATGTCTCAAACAATTAATATTGGAGGAATGTGAACGCCTTGAAGGGATTCCACTTGAAATGGGGTACATCCCAACACTAGAGTGTATCGAATTTTTTTTACCCTCAACTGCATATGTGTTGAATGCATAAATTGTAATAATGTCTTTTTTTACTACAATACTTCAAAGATATCGTGCAGAATACCATCGTCTAGGTGGGTTAGTTAATCGATTTGGGTTTGTATGATTTGGGAATTAGGGTTTGTATGATTTGGGAATTAGGGTTAGTATGCTTCGATGGGTTGTTGGAGAAGATGAAGTTCAGATGAGGAAGATGGGTTTAAAAGGGGTTTTAAAACGTTTACAGATGAAAGGACGAAATTGCCCCTGAGACTTAATTGACTTTTTCTTCCTCGTCAAAAACTCAGTTAAATATGGACCATTTTGGCAATTTTTGATCTGTGAGGGGCTATTTTGGCAGAAAAAAATTAATTTTGTAACCAAACAAGCAATCTGGGCCATTTTGGCAATTAACTCGTAAAAAAATGTTAAACCCCAACTTTTGTGAAGTTGGTTTGGGTTCCGACCCGGTTTATAAGGTGGAAATGATTGGGTTTGTTCAGTTTATAGTTGATCTTTGCTAATTTAACCATCACAACTCAGGATGACAAGATACAACTTAGACACGATCCACGCGACCATTTGAACCGAGAGAGAACCCTTTCAAATAGAGCTCCGACCCCAACTCCTTGGATCTTTATACCAATACACACCTAGTGAATTAACATATTATTTCGACCAAACAAATTAATAAGAAATGGGGTCGTTTAATGAAATATATACGAAAAACATTTGCTATATTCATCGTTATTTAACTTTTTAATCGACATAAAACATTTGCTATAAATGATATGATTTTTTAGGCCTCTAAACAAATCGAACGCGTTGTTTCCCTGTTTCTCCTACATACTACTTGGATTAAGGATGAACATTGAGTATGCACAACCATGGTGCATGTAACACCCCAACCAATGGCGGAAACATCGGGATGTCACGTATTGATGATTGTTCAGTAGCTCATGGTAAATAATAAATTTCAATAATTGATTTAAATAAATGATGTGTTGCCAAATGCATCACATTTATATAGTAGTTTTGTATAGTTTTTAATCATTTAACGTTCGTAAATATCGTGTCTTAGATACTTATTTGTGTCTTGGTGTTAAGCAGGTGTTCGTGGGCTAAAACGAGAGAAAAATAGTCTAATTGGAGGTGAAACGAGTGCACGGATGAATAAGGAATAAAAAGAAAATAAAATATGTCTAATCACTTATTCATGCCCCATGAATAACCTCAGGAGTTATTCATGCCGCGTGAATAACTGAATTGGGTTGCAAAATGACTATACTGCCCTTAATGAATCCAGCTATTTACCCTTGTTACCCTCGCGAAGTTATGACTTATTCATGCCACGCGAATAAGTCAGGAAGTTATTCATGGGGTCGCGAATAACTCTTCAGCCCATAAAAAGCCCATTTTCGTAATAAAAACCTAATCAGCCGTTTGGGGATGCTATCTTCGACTTCCAGAGCTTCTAAGGGACGATTTTGAAGACTTTTTGCAGTTCCATTCATTCCGGTTGATGCCAGAGCAATCCAGAACAAGTTTTGAAGCCGAAATCATGATTATGCACGGCTAAACATCCTACGGTTTCTCCGGGTGAACGATTTGGTTATTTTATCAATTGTTTTATGTTTGATACTTATTACTTGGATTAGATTTTGTGAACACCTTAACGTTCTTTGCATCTAATTGTATGTTTGACTGATCTAGACAGTTTGGTTGATTAATATTATTGCATTATGTTATCGTATCTTGGTTTTCTTGCACTAGGATTAATTTAACTTTGCAATTAATGTTATGATAGCTGAATTGGGTTGAACAATTTAAACAAAGTCATGTCTATGTGATTTCCTAGGTAGGGTATTAACATAATTCAGTTGATAATTACCGAATCAGAAACCCGGAGTGACCGTTTTTCCATATTATTGTCTTTTATAAACTCTATTATCAATCCGTTTTGCAGCACTGCAGCACTTTTACATTAAACTTCATAAAATTACTTTAGTTAATCTTAATTTAATTAGAAATTAGTAACTTAGCACTTTACAAACTCCCTGAGGTTCGATAACCCTACTTTCTATACTGCAGTCAGTTGTAGCCAAGGAGTAGTTTTTATTTAATTTTTTGATTAGCACTTCGACACGCGATCAATAAATTACATACAATTGTTCTAAAAGAATTTGTACATCAAATGAGAAATACTAGCTACACATCTTCGAGCATTAACTCTAATCTTCAAGCAAGCTATAACCTGAAACATGTTAAGTTTGAAAATATTTTGGGTCAACAAAAATGTTGGTGAGAATTACATAGGTTTTGACGATTGAATAAAAACTTGTACAATTCGAGTGTCATGGCAAGTCTAGTCTATATATGAAAACAAAACAATCGGGTAAATCGAGTGCATAATCAAACCTTGTGACTAGAATATTGTGGTCCATCCCATACGCTCATGGTTCACTCGATTATGTTATAAATTCGATAACAATCACCCACGCTACCTATGTAGGAGGTATACGTATCCGGGTGGGATTGTCAGTCCAATAGATCTATCATTGTATACCGTCGGCTGATCAATGTTAATAATTATGCTAGAATAATGTGCTTACCCTAGTAATGTTTAAGACATAATGCAACATAGAATAACACATAGACACTTATGATTGAATTGTAGATAGAATGTTGTAACATGTTTCACCCCAAAATAGTGAAATAGAAAAGGGGCTATGTAAAACTCACCTTAATGATAGTGTTGAATCCCTTGATATAGAATAAATGTGGCGCAACGATTCCAAGTATTACCCTAAGTTCAAGGCAATAAAATAAGTCTAAGTTTTCTAGTCTACAAGTAGTTCTAGGGTTCCTAATTTGGGGATTGATAATTGATTAATCATTGATTTAGATAAATTGTTAATAAATAAATAAATAAAGAGATTTAGGAAAATAAATAACATAAAAGAACTTTTATAAAATCTTGATTAAGATGGTTGTGTTATAAGATTTTAAGTATGGAAATAATTTTTATAAAATTATTTTCTCAAAAATTGAATATTTAGTATATTTATTCCTATTTGTCAAAATATGGTTTTAATATCTAAAAATATTAAAATCAAAGAATTTCCAAATTAAAATTTATATTTCTGTTCTAAATGATCAAAAATAATTTATGTAAAATTTTGGTATAAAAATATTATAAAATGAATTTATTATGATTTATTTATGATTTAAAAAAACAAAAATCAATTAAAAATATTAAACAACCGTTTTTTCTGGAATAAAAATTATTTCTGAAATACCTTTTGATCTAAAAGTTTAAAATAATTTTTGTGGGATTTTATAAAGTCGTTTAGATATTTTTATAGAATTTTAAAATTATAATTGAATAAACTTGTAATATATTTTATATATATTAAATAAATGATTTTTGAAAAACTAAAAATTGTATGATAAACTAAAAATTGAAGACTTTTTGCAGTTCCATTCATTCCGGTTGATGCCAGAGCAATCCAGAACAAGTTTTGAAGCCGAAATCATGATTATGCACGGCTAAACATCCTATGGTTTCTCCGGGTGAACGATTTGGTTATTTTATCAATTGTTTTATGTTTGATACTTATTACTTGGATTAGATTTTGTGAACACCTTAATGTTCTTTGCATCTAATTGTATGTTTGACTGATCTAGACAGTTGGTTGATTAATATTATTGCATTATGTTATCGTATCTTGGTTTTCTTGCACTAGGATTAACTTAACTTTGCAATTAAGGTTATGATAGCTGAATTGGGTTGAACAATTTAAACAAAGTCATGTCTATGTGATTTCCTAGGTAGCGTATTAACATAATTCAGTTGATAATTACCGAATCAGAAACCCGGAGTGACCGTTTTTCCATATTATTGTCTTTTATAAACTCTATTATCAATCCGTTTTGCAGCACTGCAGCACTTTTACATTAAACTTCATAAAATTACTTTAGTTAATCTTAATTTAATTAGAAATTAGTAACTTAGCACTTTCCACAAACTCCCTGAGGTTCGACAACCCTACTTTCTATACTGCAGTCAGTTGTAGCTAAGGAGTAGTTTTTATTTAATTTTTTGATTAGCACTTCGACACGCGATCAAAATGGCGCCGTTGCCGGGGAGTTCGTGCGCTTAGTGTTTAGTTTAGTTTGTTTATTTATTTTCTTAAAAAAAAATTGTCTTTTAGTTATTTGTTTTCGTATTTTATTTCTCTTCTTCGTTCAGTACTACTCTATTTGTTTTCTTGTTTTTGTGTGTGCAGGTGACTTCTGTGTTGCATGCATACTAGGTTTTCCAAGAAATCATCTCCATTGTTATTCGATCCAGAGATTGAGAAGACAGCACGTCAAAACCGTGTTGTTTTTCGTTCAGCAGTAAAGAATCAATCAAGTTCTTCAACAGTCGCTCAGAGAATTGAAGAAGCAGCTATTGAGATGGCTGATCCGGATAACCAAAATAACCCAATACCCAACCAACCAAATGTTCCTATTCCACCTGCTCTACCAAACCAACCCATTCCAAACCCACCACCACCACAACAACAATTCCAACCTGGTAAGTATTTTCAAGCTGCTAACCCACGTCCACAACAAAACCAACAAAATCCAAGAAACCAACCTCGTCCACAACAAGCAGTTATCCCACCCAACCAACAACAGAACCAACAGAGATATGATGAGGGAAGTGTGCATACTTGGGAGTCTGAATGGGATCAAGAGGACGAACAGGTTCCGTATGATGGGAGATATGGTAATTATGAGCATGACATGGAGTATGAGCGGCAGCCACCACAGCGGGTTAATCAGGGGAACCGTGTTCAGGGATACAGAAATAATCAAGCGCCACAAGGGGTTCCTCAATTTAATGTTGGAAATATGGGGATAGGAGATGAGTTACAGTTAGTAGATGGTGTCCCACAGATACGTCAGAGGGCACCGGTTCAGGGCGTTGATAGTCATTTTCGGCCGGTTATTGTACCCAATTCCTCAGCTGTAGTCACACCTGTTAGTAGGAATGGGAGAGCATCTGCCTGAGTTCTATAGAAAAAGATCTGAAGAGCCTTACTTACATATATCAGCATTTGAGTCTGTGTGCAATATGATTGGAGGATCAGGGTTTACTAAGGACCGGGTAATGTTGATGATGTTTCAGTTCACCTTGAAGGACAGGGCAAGGCAATGGTTTCCTACACTACCCCCAGGTAGTATTTACACTTGGCAGGATATGCAACAAATTTTCTTGGAAGAGTACTACACCATGAGCAGAACATCTGAGGCTCGGGATGCAATAAGAGGATTTCAGCAGAATTCGGGGGAAGCATTCCATGAGGCTTTTACTAGATTCAAAGAGTTATTGAGAAAATGTCCTCATCATGGAATTCAGACATGGGAACTAATAAAAGCTTTTTATGATGGACTGACACCAGAGGATGTTAGGGGTTTGACTGCCATTAGCAATGGCACATTCTTTACCAACACTGAAGCTGTGGATTGGGGACACTTGGAAAGGATGAGTGCCACTTCAAAGAGACAGGCACAATCATGTAGGAAGTTGAGACCATCATCTGTCAAGGCAGCAGACTATGAGGCTGAAGAAATAATTGAGAAATTGAAGCAACAAAATTTACTCTTGGCAAAACAGGTAGCTCAACTTAATTTGGGGAAGAGCAGTGAGGCAAAGGCGGCTAATGCTTTTTCGGTATGTACTGATTGTGGGGAGTTGGGACATCTAGCCCAAGATTGCCAGGGGCCTTTGGAGAATACAGAAGAGGTGAATCAAGTTTATGGAGAACGGAAGCAATATGACATGAATTCTAACACCTATCATCCCGGGCTCAAAAACCACCCAAACTTCAGGTATGGTAATCCTAATAATCAATTAAATCCTAACTTTTCTGGTTCTAATGTGCATGGAGGAAATCAACAACAGTCTTAGAACAGGCAGTGTATGGATATAATCAAGGGGGTTACTCAAAGAATACCTATAATCAGAGTGGTCAGCAGCAGAGAGGAAATCAACAAGGCACATCAGGAGGAGGTAATGATCAACTGAGTGCAATCTTGGATGCCATTAAAGCTGTACAGAATGATGTCAGGACAGTACAGAACGATGTCAGGACAGTACAGAACGAGGTCAGGACAGTTCAAGAAGAGGTCAAGGGAATGCGAAAAGACAATGAAGTGAGGGATAAGACTGTGGAAGCATTGTCCAAGCAGGTAGGGCAATTGGCTGCAGATATGTCTAAGAGAGATCCAAGGAAGCTACCAAGTGACACCACCATTAATCCTCAACATCAGCAATCAAGCTCAAGGAATTCGAGGAATGTGCAAATCAACCAGGTAAGTATTCTGCGCAACGGTAAGGTTTATGATAATAAAGTGGGAACTCCACCACAGTTTGTTGAGGGTGTGGTGGAGGATTTGGGTAGTGATGATAGTGAAGATGAACAGGAATTTGTTGAATTGAACAAAACACCTAACACTGCTTTAGAAAAAGAAAAAAAAATAAAAATAAAAGTGTTTTGATCAATAATTCCAACCAGGTTGTAGAAAAGGGCGTGGAGGGTAATACCATCCCTTTTCCTGCAGCTCTCATTGATCCTGGTAAGAAAAAGACAGTCAATAAAAGAGGCCCACAATTGGATGAAATGTGGGAAGTTTTCAAACAAGTTAAAATCAATCTTCCTCTTTTAGATGCAATTAAACAAATTCCTGCCTATGCAAAGTACTTGAAAGATATGTGCACTCAGAAAAGAAATCATAAAATTCCAAAGAAACTTGACATGCCAGCAGATGTGAGTGCAATAATTTCAGGTACTCTGCCTGAAAAATTACAAGATCCAGGGGCACCAATTATTTCAATTCAAGTTGGTGATTTTCAAATGACACGAGCCCTCTTGGATCTTGGAGCGAGTGTGAGTATACTACCGGGGAGCTTGTATGACCAGTATGAGTTCGGTCCACTTAAGAAAGCTGATACCACTGTGGTTTTGGCTGATTTGACTCCTAAGCTACCCCGGGGAGTATTGTCAGATGTGATTGTGAAAGTTAATGAGTTTTATTATCCGGTCGATTTCTTGGTCCTTGATTATGTTTCTGTTGATAAAACCAAGCAACCGACTGTGATTCTTGGCAGACCATTTTTAGCTACTTCTGACTCTCAGATTAATTGCAGGACAGGTACTATGGATATGACTTTTGGTAACCGCAAGATGCGGTTATGTGTTTTTGGTAATGTTTCTAACCCCAATGTTAGTGATGAATGCTTTATGGCAGACATCATTGACGGACGCGTTCCTCCTTACATTCCTAATGATGAGGGGGACGAGTCCATGGTAGAATGTGCTTTGTTTGGCAGGTTATATTCTGAGACAGTCAAGGAACTCGAGGAAGAGGATGCAAAGGTGGAGGCGATGGTAGTGAGAGAAGGAAGACCACCTTGGTCTTATCATGTGGAGAGTTTGCCAGATCACATTGACACGAAGTTGAAGTCGTCATTAGAGACACCACCATAATTAGAACTTAAAGAATTACCTAAACATCTAAAATATGCTTTTGTTGGTGCTAATGATACTCTTCCTGTTATTATTTCTGCAGGTTTGACTGAGGAACAGGAGAAAGCTTTGATGGAAGTTTTGGTTGCACACAGGGCTGCAATTGGGTGGACTATTGCAGACCTGAAAGGAATAAGTCCCTCAATAGTGATGCATAAAATCATAACAGAGGAGGGAGCAAAACCGACAAGAGATGCACAAAGAAGGCTTAACCCGAACATGAGAGAAGTGGTGAAGAAAGAAGTTCTGAAGTGGCTGGATGCGGGTATCATTTATCCCATCTCTGACAGCACTTGGGTAAGCCCAACACAGACCGTTCCCAAGAAAGCAGGGATTTAGATAGTCAGGAACGAAAAAGGGGAAGAAATTGCCACCCGACCTGTTACTGGGTGGAGAATATGCATTGATTACAGGAAGCTGAATGCAGCTACCTCGAAGGACCACTTCCCTTTACCGTTCATTGATCAGATCATCGAGAAGTTATCAGGTTAGAAATTTTATTGTTTTCTTGATGGTTATTCAGGGTATAATCAAATTGCCATCCACCCTGAAGACCAACAAAAGACCACATTTACCTGCCCTTATGGTACCTTTGCATTCAGGCGAATGCCATTTGGGTTGTGTAATGCCCCAGCCACCTTTCAGAGGTGCATGATGAGTATCTTTTCAGATATGGTTGGGGACTCACTTGGAATCTTTATGGATGACTTCTCAATTTTTGGAACTTCCTTTGAATCATGCTTAGAACAATTAACTAAGGTGTTAAAACGATGTATTGAAACAAACATAGTTTTAAGCTGGGAAAAGAGCCATTTTATGGTTCAAGAAGGGGTGGTGTTAGGGCATGTAATTTCAAAACGTGGGATTGAGGTTGATCATGCAAAAATTAAAGCTATTTCAACTTTACCTCCGCCCACAAATGTTAAAGGGGTTAGGTCGTTTCTAGGACATACTGGTTTTTACAGAAGGTTCATAAAAGGTTTTAGCACAATCACAAAACCACTTTGCAAGTTACTTTTAAAAGATGAACCTTTTGTATTTGATGAAGAGTGTGTAAAAGCCTTTAACACTTTGAAAGAAAAACTGGTTGAAGCCCCAGTTTTGCAAGCACCCGATTGGTCACGACCATTTGAAATCATGTGTGACGCAAGTGACTATGCAATTGGGGCAGTTTTGGGACAAAGGGTAGATAAAAAAACCAGTAGTCATTTATTATGCAAGTAAGACATTGGATGGGGCACAACTGAATTATACTACTACTGAAAGAGAATTACTTGCAGTTGTGTTTGCTCTTGATAAGTTCAGGTCTTACATTTGGGGAAGTAAGGTGATTGTGTATTCAGATCACAACGCGGTGCGTTATTTGATTGAGAAAAAGGATGCGAAACCCAGATTGATCCGTTGGGTTCAATTGCTTCAGGAGTTTGATCTGGAAATCAGAGACAAGAAGGGAAGTGAAAATGTGGTGGCAGACCACTTGTCTAGATTGCCCCATATGGATGCTGAAGTCACTAATGAGATCAATGAGAGCTTTCCAGATGAGCAGCTATTCGAAGTATCTACTTCACCATGGTATGCTAACATTGTTAATTATTTGGCTGCAGGTATCATTCTAGAGCATTGGGCAAAGAAAAAGAGAACTCACTTGAAGGCTCAAGCGAAGCAGTACATTTGGGATGAACCAGACTTGTTTAAGATAGGAGCTGACCAGATAATTCGAAGATGTATCCCAGAATCGGAAGTTCAATGCGTATTGGGACTTGTGCATGCATCTGCCTGTGGAGGACACTTCAGCGGGCAGAAAACAGGACACAAAGTGCTATCATCGGGGTTATATTGGCTAAGCATTTATAAAGATGCTTTTGAGTTTGCTAAGAACTGCACCAAGTGTCAGCAGATGGGTAGCATAACTAAACGGAATGAGATGCCCATGCAGCCTATCCTCGTGGTTGATATTTTTGATGTGTGGGGGATCGACTTCATGGGCCCGTTCCCAAATTCCAAGGGTTATCAGTACATCTTGGTGGCTGTCGATTATGTATCTAAATGGATAGAAGCAATAGCCACCAGGACAAATGACCATACCGTTGTTTGCAATTTTGTAGTATCAAACATCTTTACACGATTTGGACTTCCCCGTGTGATCATCAGTGATGGGGGGTCACATTTCAAGAATTTTAAATTCGGTAAATTGCTTAAACGGTATGGTGTGGATCACAGAATTGCAACCCCGTACCACCCACAGACGAGTGGGCAAGTTGAGGTGTCAAATCGTCAAATTAAAGAAATTTTACAAAAGACGGTAAAACCAGATCGTAAGGACTGGTCCACCAAGTTAGATGATGCATTATGGGCTTACCGTACAGCTTATAAGACACCAATTGGTACCACGCCTTACAGATTGGTTTATGGGAAGGGTTGCCATTTACCGGTGGAAATAGCACACAGGGCATTATGGGCTGTTAAAGAAGTTAATACTGATTATGATGTTGCAGGTAAAGAAAGGAAGTTGAATCTGTGTGAGCTTGAGGAGCTGAGAGATGAAGCATATGAGAGTGCATCATCATACAAGGACAGGATGAAGAAGGTGCACGATGCCAAGCTTCGTTTGAAGAAGTTCGAGGTAGGCCAAAAGGTATGGTTGTACAATTCCCGTCTTAAATTATTTCCAGGGAAGTTGAAAAGCAAGTGGACGGGGCCATACTTAATTACGAGAGTTGGTGAATACGGTGATGTCGAGATTGAAGACTTTGATGATCATTTACGTCAAGTAGTGAATGGACATCGACTTAAACCGTACCTGGATTCGTCTGACATCCACAGAACAACAGAAGAGCCGGTTTGCTTTTTGATGAGTGAACCGGATGATGAAGGTAAGTGATAACGCATTTGGTATGTGTAATTGTAGAGTTTGTACAATTTTCTTTGTGTATTTTCGTTGTTTTCGGTTTTGGGTTTTTTGTGTGTTTGAGTTTTTCAGGTAATCGTATCTATTTCGACACGAGGAATCATCACTAACAGGAGTCCAGGTAAGTTTACATGTTAATGGGGCTTTGGAGTAGGTTTTAAAGGGTTTGGGAGTGTTAGAATTGAGAAGCTGAAAATTTTTCTAGGTATAAAACCGTCAAAACTTTCTGTAACCAAAGGAATTCGCGCCCCTCTAATAAGTCTTTGAGAAATTCATGGGGCGCTAATAACTTATCTAAAAAAAAAAAAAAAAAAAAAAAAACAAAGTCTGCATCTTCTTTTTCTTTCTTTTCCCCAAATTGTAACCCTAACCTTCCATTATCACCTTCAACCATCAACCACCCTTCACCACCTCCGGACCACCACCTCTACCGCCTCCTCCCTCTGCAACCCGACCCCACGCAAACCATCCCTGCAACCATCGAACCAAACCTCCCCCCACGACCACCACCACTCACCTAACCTTAACCCTACCTGTCACCTTCTTCACTAACCGCTGCCCCATCACCACATCCTTTCCCCCACCTCCTTCTCCGACCCAAACCACCCCCGCAAACCACCCTAATCACCACCCAAACCACCACCGTCCTCCTCCCTCTACAACCCGACCCCAACCAAACCATCCCTGCAACCACTGTTACAGACCCGACCCCCTGCAGACCCGATCCACCGAAACCCAACCCGACCTGAACCCAACTCACTAACCTAATCACCTGTCACATACCAGAACCGACCCGACCCGTACCATACCTGTTTGAGTTCTGCAATTCGTATAAGTCGTGTCGTTAATCAGGTGCGTTCAGTTTATTTTGTGTTGTTTATCTTATTTTATGTTTGTTTTTAATCTAGTATTTTTCATTGTTTTTAGTTTTGTGTGTTTCGCGTTGGTTTGCTGCTGGTTGTTTTCGTTGACACGATTATAGGTTTGTCGAGTCCTTTTGAGAATGATTGTTGACTTGTGATGGTTTATTGCGCTAGAGTGGTTTCTGGCCGGTTCGGGACTTATCACAAGTGTGGCTCACCAATTGAGCCACACCCTGAGAACAGGTTTATTTCAGATTTAATTCAATATATGATCTGGTTGAATGTTACAAAGATTGTTTCTAAAAAAAAATTGTTGCTGCTGGGTTTCGAACCCCAGACCTTTTCTTTAAAACCACGCGACTCAGCCAACTGAGCAGAAGGCTGGTTGGTGTTTTTATTACTTTCAAAACAAATTTAAATCTTGTTTCAGACGAGTCATCTTCCCCAAATTTGAATCTGTGAAACCCTAGAATCACAACTGCTTAATTCCAATATTATTGCTCAATTAATTATGGGGCTAATGTTAGTCAATGGCCGATTAAAATATAGAAATCATGAATTATAATTATACCTCGAATAGAGACTCCAAATTGCGAGTCAATGCAAAGGTCAAACAACAGCAAAATCTCTTGATTTAGCCACGAACAACGACGTGAAAATAATTTTTGAGTGTAGGGGTTTTGTTTTCGGCACTCTTAGGTTCTAGTGTAGGCTTCAATTTATAGTACAACACACGGTTTCATAGATTAAGAAAGTTTGACCCGTCATAATTATAATGCGCGTGAATGGCTTCGATTCGGAAGGTTTTAATCAAAATTCTTGCGTGGGAATAACGCAGAGAGTGTTGGTCAAATCATACCATAGATGAATTGCTATAATATCATGGATTGATTGTTGATTATGGTATGATTGAATCGCAGTTGACCTTTTCAAGTCAACTGTGATGAACTAGGAAGGGTTTATATATATATATATATATATTTAGGTTAGGATATATTCAACAAGGAACGTGTAGCTCAGCTGGTGGTTGTGTTTGTGTTAGGTTGTTGAGCCGGTTTGGGCGCGGGTTCGAATCCCGGCCCAAACAATTATTTTTGCACAATTATTCCACCACTATATTATTAATATATGATTATAGTATGGTTCTAGAAGTCCAAACGTGTCACGAAATATTTTTTAAAAGGTACGGTAATGATAAAAAAATGCAACGTTTTATTAATAATGTCTCAAACGTACATGGATTTAATACGAAATGTTACAGTGCAAGGACTCGGTTATAAGAAACAGAGGGTGGAGGAACAAAGACAATATACACACACTTTATAATATTATTCAACACACAATAATTCTGTACATAGGAGGGGTATTTATACATAACATATTGACGGTTAATTAACTAACTTATTAACCGACATGAATGAAAACAAACAGACACAACGGTTCCCTTTTGGCGCCTTTTCTTTCTTGCTGTTGACTTTCTGTTTGACCTTTAATAACATAGGTTTGATTAATAATTTCTTGATTATTTTCTTTCTAACATTCTAGCCCCTAATCAAGAAATTATGATCTTTACTCTGTTCGTGTTCATCCATGTTTATGCAGTCCTGTTCTTCTTATTTGATCATCTTGTTTTTCTTGAACTATTTTTTAAATCTTCTATCTTTGATGATGATACGATATTGAACTTTTGATAAAGTGATGTTAAGAGGATTATCACAATCATTTCTTTCTTCTACAATGGCCTTCTCGGCTTTCCAACGTTGATCCTCACGATCAAATCTTACTTCGGAGATTAACGGTGCCTTCCTTCTGCACTCGTCTTCTTTCTCCATATCATACTTCACTTCGGAGATTAACGGTCCCTTCCTTCTACACTCGTCTTCTTTCTCCATACGATAAACGTCTTCTGATTTCTCTTTAATATCGAATAAACTACAAGTTTTTTGATCGAAATTCCGGTCTTCCTCTCTTTACCGAAAACTTGGTCGGAAAACGGTTTCTTCTCTGTTTTGTCTTTGAATCTGTTATGGCCTTCTTTTGATTGCGTTCTCTGATATAACGATGATAAATCCAAGTCTGAATTGAACAAACAATCACTGATGTTTGATTCTTGTTTCTCTTTGAAGTACCGACTAACTTTTGCAAAAACAGGGGATGTAATCGTTTTTTCGCACAGTTTTCTTTCTTCTTCTTTATCTTCCCAGGAGCGTCTCGTTCTGATACCAATTGTTGTTTCCCTGTTTCGCCTACATACTACTTAGATTAAGGATGAACATTGAGTATACACAACCATGATGCAGGGACTCGGTTATAAGAAATAGAGGGTGGAGGAACAAAGATAATATACACACACTTTATAATATTATTCCACACACAATAATTCTGTACATGGGAGGGGTATTTATACATAACATATTGACGGTTAATTAACTAACTTTTTAACCGACATGACTGAAAACAAACAGACACAACGGTTCCCTTTTGGCGCCTTTTTCTTTCATGCTGTTGACTTTCTATTTGACCTTTAATAACATAGGTTTGATTAATAATTTCTTGATTATGTTCTTTCTAACAGAACGAACACTAGTGAGGCTAGTTTGTGTTCATTCGTTTAACTTTAATTGAATAAACGAATAAACCTGAACACGGATTTTTCTTGTTAGTGTTCGTTCTCTAAGAACATCAATGTGTTCATCTTTGCTTGTTGATATTTAAACGAACATAAATGATCGAACATAAAACAACACGAATTAAAAGTAGGCTCTATATCCAAATTAAACTAAAAAAAATATCATCATCATTACATCAAACATTTCACTAAACAAGCTTTGTTAAAGGGATTTAAATTTCAAAATTAAACTAAATATCATTATCATTATCAGTATCATTATCATTATCAATCTACTAAAGAGTGAATGGAATGAATAGTGCTAGGAAGCTGCCAAGCACTTGGTAAGTTGGCCACATTTTGTTTCCTTCCACCTGTCGAAGTCATCATCTCTGTTGTTACTGAGTCATCTATAACCTGTATCCCTACCCTCCACGTTGTTTCATGATCTACCTTAAAAGCAGATTCAACTCTTTAAAATTGCCACTCATTTCAGGCAACTCACCGACACAGTGTAAGATTCTATTCATCAATGGGTACGACGAGTGCATCATGTGACCAGAATAATGCATGGTACAATCAGTGGAGTAGACGACCAAAGTAACGCTAACCATCAATACAAAGAGAAGAAGGTATCAACACAATAAAACTCCATGGATGTTATCAGAACCAACGAGAAGCAATTTCGAAGTTGAAACAGACCGGTGCACGACGACGACCTAATCAAGCAGATATAGGACGACTTCAGAGTTGGAACAAACAAACAAATTGGAATTTGAATGACTATATATATAAATATATAAGAATTAAATGAGTGAACATAACTGAACATTAATGAACCAATAAAAGTCTATAACTTCCTGACCTCAATCATCTCCTTTAATTTCTCCTTTAGTCAAATGTTGTTAATATGTATTCAATAGTAGTTAATCTGTTTCCTATTTTATTGTAATGTTATTTAGTATATAATACAAATCAATCTCTCTAATTGTTAAGAGAGAATTAACCATTATCACATGGTATCAGCCTAACCTAAGATCCTTCACCTCTCTTCCTATTCCTCCTAATGACGAACCCTGCTGCCCCTACCTCTCCCATCACTGAATCAGTCCTTCCCATTGCCACCCTACTCCATATGATTTCGGTCAAGCTTTCCTCCACCAACTACCTTGTTTGGCATAATCAAATGCTTCCTCTTCTTGCCAATCAACGTCTCACTGGTTATGTTGATGGCACTATTTCACCCGAACCCAAAACCATCCTCATTGATTCTACCGAGCAGCCAAACCCCAAGTACTCTGCTTGGTTTCACAACGACCAACAAACCATTCTCATCCTTCATTCTTCTCTCACCGAGGAGGCCATGGCTGAAATCCTAGGTCTCTCAAATGCTCGACAGATTTGGACCTCCTTAGAGGCGGCTTATAGCAACTCCTCTCTTGAACGGATGCACCTCCTTCGGGACAATCTCCGTCAACTCACCAAAGGCTCTTCTCCCGTCGCTGAATACGGTAGAAAGTTTAAGAGTGTTTGTGATCAATTGTCCGCCATCGGATTTCCGGTTAGTGATACGGACAAAACCCACTGGTTCCTTTGTGGACTCGGTTCTACCTTCGAGAGTTGGTCGACTGCCATTCGCACGGCTAGAGACCCTTTACCATTTCGAGAACTTCTGACCAAAGCTGAAAGTCAGGAGCAATTCCTTAAATCTCTCCATCCTCCTACCCCGCCTCCTGTCGCATTCCTTGCTCAGCATCACCGCTCCAACTTGTCCAGATCTGGGCCTCACTCCGGCTCTGGTTCGAAATCCTCATCTCGTGGTCAGTCACAAAATACCTCCACCACTCGTTCCCGCAGACCCCCTCACTGCCAATTATGCCGCACAAATGGGCATTATGCAAATAAATGTCCCAAGTTGTCATCATTTGCAACCGGCTCCTCGAGTGATGACCATATCGCTCGCGCCTTTCATGCCAAATGTCACGTTTCTGATGACGGACCTGACTGGACTACCGACTCTGGAGCTGACCTCCACATGACTGATACCACTGGTAATCTTCATTCCTTTTCGCCTTACAAAGGCACTTCCTCGGTCATTTTCGGTAATGGCAAATCGTCCCCTATCACTCATACAGGCCATGTTTCAATTGCCAAAAATGTCTCTTTGAATGATGTTTTAGTCGTTCCTAACATAACTAGGAACCTTCTTTCCGTTAGCAAATTGACACATGATTATCCTGTTGATGTTTTGTTCTCAAACACGTTTTTTCGTATTCAGGACCGGAAGACAAGCCAACCTCTCGCTCAAGGTCGGTGTGAAAACGGTCTATACGTGCTTCGGAACAAGTCATTTGCTTTTGTTGCTTCCATTTCGTCAAATAAAGCGTCTTTTGAATTATGGCACAATCGTTTAGGGCATGTTGCCTTTGATGTTATTTCTACTTTTCAAAGACATGGTTGTTTATCTATTACTTCTTTGTTACCGAAGCCTACTATTTGTTCTCCATGTCAACTTGCTAAGTCACATAAATTACCATTTAATTTAAATGAAAAACGTGCCTTGCATCCCCTAGATCTTATTCATTGTGATTTATGGGGACCTTCTCCGGTTTTGAGTAATGATGGATACAAATATTATGTTGTTTTCATAGATGATTATTCTCGTTTCTCTTGGTTGTATCCGCTCAAAGCCAAAACAGAATTTTATACAGTCTTGGAGTCATTTTTACGACTCGCACAAACACAACTTTCCAGGAAAGTCAAGGTGTTTCAAAGTGATGGCGGTACCGAGTTTGTTAATCAACATGTTCGCAAATTTTTTGATGCAAACGGTACCTTCCATCGCTTGTCTTGTCCATATACGGCCCAACAAAACGGTCGTGCCGAAAGAAAACATCGACACATAGTCGAAACTGGTTTGGCCATGCTCTTTCATGCTCGTGTTCCTATATCTTATTGGGTTGATGCTTTTAATTCCGCAACATACATTATTAATCGCTTACCCACCAAAGTTCTAGGCGACAAATCTCCCTTTGAACTACTCTACACTCACAAGCCTAACTATGACAATTTTCGGGTTTTCGGTTGTTGCGTATATCCTTATTTACGAGATTATGCTCCCCATAAACTTGTTCCTCGAAGCATCCCTTGCATCTTTATGGGTTATGCTCCACAATACAAGGGTTATAAATGCTTAGATCCGACTTCGAGAAGAAGGTATCAACACAATAAAACTCCATGGATGTTATCAGAACCAACGAGAAGCAATTTCGAAGTTGAAACAGACCGGTGCACGACGACGACCTAATCAAGCAGATATAGGACGACTTCAGAGTTGGAACAAACAAACAAATTGGAATTTGAATGACTATATATATAAATATATAAGAATTAAATGAGTGAACATAACTGAACATTAATGAACCAATAAAAGTCTATAACTTCCTGACCTCAATCATCTCCTTTAATTTCTCCTTTAGTCAAATGTTGTTAATATGTATTCAATAGTAGTTAATCTGTTTCCTATTTTATTGTAATGTTATTTAGTATATAATACAAATCAATCTCTCTAATTGTTAAGAGAGAATTAACCATTATCACAACCAACATACACGAATATAAATAACAGTCCACAAACATAAAAAACGAAGATGACATTTGTTCATATCCATTCATTTAATTAAATAAAACAAAAAATATCGTATTCATTATCTTACATTTATTAAACGAACGAAGCTAAACAAATCGGTTGGTTCACATCCGGATGCATATTTACAACACAAAATGAAGATGTGATATAGACGAAACATATCAACACCTACTATCGACTATATCGAACAACAAAGAAGAGAAAAGATGAGTTGCAGAAAAGATAAGGCGGTGAGGTCAAACCTCCAATATTGACTTACACACAGTAGCCTAGCCGAAAGTAGGCTTTATTAATATTATTATTCAGGTAGCAAAATTGTGGCCCAAGTTTGTTTAACACAATACCTACCAGCAGCAACAGAGAGAAAGAGTGCGCATAAGCTTGTCCGTCTATGGCAGCTTTTGCTGCCTCTTTTCTCTCCACTGCTTCTTCTCCTCCTTCATCATCTTCATCATCAGTCTCTTTTCGTACCAATCACTTGTTATCTCCTCCAACCGTTGGTTTTACCAGAAGTTTCATCAAGTTGAAAACCCTAGTTTTTGCTTCATCAGATGGAATTAAGGCTTACGAAGGAGACTCACGCTCAAAGGTCTTTTCAATTTTTGCTTCATTCTATCTGATTGTTTTTAATCTGTTATGATATTAGTTAATATTATTTATTTAATTTGATTGGATTGGATTGGATTGTTTTGAATTCGTTATGACCGAAAGGTTTGTTTATTTAATCTGATTGTTTTGAATATGATAAGACCTTGTTTATTGTTTATTGAATTGGATTGTTTTGTATCTGTTGTGATTACGGTTGTTTTAGGTGTGTGATTGGGGCTTAGGTTTGCATACACTTTAGGTGGATTTTACATGTGATTGTCTTCTTGTATATATGTTAAATAACTTGTTTTTTTTATGTTATATCTGTTTATTTTTACCATGTATGTTATTATTGGTAGTTTTCTACACCCGCTTGTGTGTGCGTGACACACATATGACATATGTATATATACATACATACATACATACACACACACATATACCTCGTGTTCTTTATATTTGTCTACTGTGTGTTTTTGGAGCTGAGGGTCTATCTAGATGCAACCTCACTATCAATAGCTTTCCAAATGCACCAGCAAGACGTAAGAATAATCCTGTATATGACCTTGTTTATGCGATGACCCACATTGAGATTGTTTTGCACCAAGCACAAGTCCCTTATTGAAAAAGCGATGGAAATTAGGTATAAACAGAGGAGCGTATATGTGATGAGAGTAGGTTTATTTTCATAGTTCATTTTTCATTTTCAATTTTTTTGATAATAAGAGGTGTATATTGTTTGTATATTATTGAGGTGATTTGTGTTCTTAATTCATAATCGATTGTTCTCTTGTGTTGATTTTTACAACAAGTATTACCCAACATTCACCGACCTTAAATCAAATCAAAATATTAAAAAGTTGTCAACTTGAACAATTAACGAATTGGAGCCAACGACCCCCTGCACCGTGAGGGAGCACAACCATCGACAAGAAGTCACTCCACCAAATCATTATCAAATGCTATGAAACATCTTGATACACAATTTAAATGACTATTATTGGTATGCTAATGTCAACATAAATCAACCGGGAAGGGGTAATATGGTAATTCATTGTTAGACAAGATTTACCAGAATTGCACCTCTTTGAGGACATGGTCCATGATCGGAGTTCACGGAGACGTAGGATTAAGGTTAAGGACTTTTAGGAGATGGTACAAATGTATTTTAGGTGTGTCGTAGGGTCTTAGTTTTTGCCTAGAATTTATGTGGAGCGTACATGTGTATGATGTGTTTTTCTTCTTGTATGTTTGTTTATAGGTTGTTTATGATGTTGTCTGTCTATTCTTATCATGCACTCTTTCTGTCTTTCACCACCTATGTTATTATGGGTAGCTTTCTATATATAGACCTCTTTGGAACTTGGTTTTAGAAAAGCGCGCCTGAGGCGCGAGGCGCAAGCCTCAGCGCCTTATGTAACCTGAGGCGCACTCTGTACAGAAAGCGCAGCTGAGGCACAATTTTTTGCTGCAAATCTGTCTCTGAGGCGCGCGCCTCATGTACAGCCCAAATCTATGTGCAGCAGATGGTGGTACAGCATGCTTTTCAAGTTGTACTAGCATGATATTTCAATATTAAAACATATATAGAGCTTATTTGAGTCTAAACATTGGGTAAATAATCCTAGAAACCTATAAAATATATAAAAACATATACATACGGCGTGCGCCTCGTGTCCGAAAAGCCTGCTGCTTTTATGCTTTGCGCCTCGGTTTTTGACCTCGTCGCTTTTGTGCGCTTCGCGCTTTTTAAAACCAAGCTTTGGAAGCAATCTGTCTATCCCATGGATAGTGGTAAGGTTTACCTACATCCCAACCTACCTAGACCCTACCAGGCTACCACTAGCTTGGTTAGCTTTGTTATTTGTGGGATTTATTGGGTTTGGTTGTTGTTTTTGTTGTTAAATATGTTATGATGTTAAAATTTAGTGAATGGAATTTGTGGTTGTTTCAATACGTGTTCGATGGTGATACGGAGTAATCTGATTTGAGTTTTGTTTGTTTGAGTAGAAATCGTTGCTGTTGAAATTGATTCAAGAGATTGAGCCGTTGGATGTGAGTGTTATTCAGAAAGATGTTCCGCCTACCACTGTAGATGCCATGAAGAGGACTATATCTGGAATGCTGGGATTGCTGCCTTCGGACCAGTTTCAGGTGTTGATTGAAGCTTTGTGGAAGCCGCTTTCGAAGTTATTAGTTTCGTCTTTGATGACAGGGTAATTGCTCTTATTAAGTTCTTTCTTTGCATCAGCAATTTTATGATTATTTATTTGTTTTTGGGATGGTTTTGATGAGTATCAGAAACTATACAATGTTCATTAAATTTTAATGATTAGCCAAGTTCAGATTTGGTAGTTGAACTGGTATCTGAAATCCAGTTCAACAGACGTAAAAACTTGTTATTTAGATTTGTTAGTTGAATATAGTATGAAATCTGAGTTTAAATATGTTCAATTGAGCCAACGATGCCATGGGAACGGATCAGATAAGTCAAGATGATGCAATTGCGGTTCTGTATCTGAATATAAGGACTTATATTAAATAACCCAGGTGCCAAATTTTGTATGTTCTAAATTGCTGATATGGAAAAATTGTACTGTTACAAAAAGTAACTGGCTTGACATTTCTATATGGTGTTCCCTCTTCCCCCTTTTGGTAAAAATACATAAAAACTAACTATGGCTATTGTCTTGTATCACAACCTTTTTCATCTATTACCATCCTCACTTTCTCCCAGTTAAAAATCAAATGACATCTATACAACCTCTTCTGGATATCCGCATCATCAAATCATGGAACTCCTTTGATGGCAGCACCACCCCAGGTTATCCCTTGTCGTTCTCGTATTTTTTTTTTAAAGAGGGCGAGACACTCCGAGGCGTTTAAGTCCCAATTCCCCTAATAAGCTGAGGCGCCTCAGGTATGCAAGGCGCTCCTCTTATGTATAACTAGAATATGCATCTCTCTCAGCCTCCTACCTCAGTACCTCCCGTAATTGTGACCAATTTTGACGACGTGCATGAGGCGCCGCCTCATGGCCTAGAGGCATTTTTCAGATTGCCTTGCGCCTCATACACGCTTTTTAAAACAAGGTTCTCTTTTGCATTGACAAAGTGCAGGTTCCACCACAAAATTCTGACTCCAGATTTACTAATCTACCTCTAATTTCTGACCATCTGTCATTAAACTGTAAGCTTTTCCATTTCTACTAGCTTGCTATATAAATACGCGTGTTTGTGTGTGTTCTTCAAGTTTTCAGGAGAGGCATAAGGTTTGTTTAAACCTTAAAAGCCCAGTCACTTTTTCAGAGGGTAGGCTAGTAGAACTGCGACCGTTTCTCACATTTTTGTGTGTAACAAAGGCAGGATCGAGTGCTTATGAAGCTTTTGAGATATTTATATGAAGCGATGGTGCCGCCAATGGAAATGTTTCATGGTCCGCGGATGATGTTATTTGGTGCCCTCAAGGGAGATAGAATTTTATATTACACAGTTAATGAAAATACATAGAAAACTGTGTTACTGAATCATGCCGCATTGCAGGTATACATTAAGGAATGCTGAATACAGACTGTGTTTGGAGAAAAACTTTGATACCGATGAAGATAAGCAGACAATTGAAGATTCTAAATATCCAGTACTATTGAACAGCGATATATTAATAAATTCACCCGCGGGTCAATCTGATGAGTTTCCGAAGTCTAGTGAAAACACATATGAGATTCCAGATCTTGGTCAAATGACCCCGGAAGTGCAACAATATATTTTAGAACTGCAATCCCGCTTGTCTTCTGTCAGAAAGGTAACTAAATAAATCATTTAAACAATACGCTCGCTCGAAATTAACATAATTAAATTTCAGGAGCTACATGAAGTAAAAAGGAAGAATGCAGCTCTCCACATGCAACAGTTTGTTGGGGAAGAAAAGAATGAACTGCTGGACTACTTAAGATCTCTACAACCCGAAAAGGTTGCTGAGCTGTCAGAACCGACATCTGCTGACCTAAAAGAAACAATCAACTCTGTTGTTCATGGTCTGCTTGCAACGCTGTCGCCTAAAATGCACTCACAAGCTCCATTTATATCTGAAAACACCTCTATAGGCGTTGCAAATAACGGACCTGGAAGTAACGACGCGGTGGACAACACTTCAATGCAGTTTCAGCCTCTGGTTTCTTTGAGTCGGGACTATCTAGCACGGCTACTGTTTTGGTGCATGTTGTTGGGGCATTACCTAAGAGGGCTTGAGTACCGAGTGGAACTTATGGATCTTTTATCGTTGTCACAGATTGACGGTTCTGATGGTTAATATGATGTAAATTTATGGCTATATATATGCTTTGAATCTTGTTTTTTTTTTTTTTTTTGTAGAAGGATAATGAATTGCAAGTGAGATTGTTGTTTATGTTTTTCATTAGACCCAAGTTCATTCATAGTAAGCAATAAGAGTATATGGTGATGATACCCATGATTCAAAAACGATTTCATAATATCCAGTAACGATACATGACCGTAACTGTAATTTAAAAACTGTTTACTCAGAATCTGAATCGCGCGAATTAGAGCCGAGCCAGATGTTTCTTGTTTGGGGCTTTGATGCTTTGAAAGATGATTCACCTTCAAAAAAGATAACTTGGCCTCTGGCCAACCTTTCCTCAAGTTCCTCTGTGCTAAACTCATCAGTCCCACCAAGCTCATTGAATCCCACCTGAACATCATCATTTAAACACTGCTTAACATTAACGAATGCGCAAAAGCTACAGATAAACAAAAATAATAATAATAAGAAAGTGCATAGGTGTTGACATACCACTCCGACTGCATATGCAATGTCAGGACGAGTGTGTGAGAGGTATATGAGTTTACCCACTAGTCGCTGATATTGTTCTTTATCTGCCAACTTTGCTCCGTCTTTCATATATAGTTTTTGATTAGTCGTCATTGGTGTGTCCGCTGGCTTGCAGTTGACCATTCCTGTTTCAGCAAGGAGATCAAGGATGTACTTCTTTTGACATATGAAAATTCCTTGCTTAGATCTTAGAACCTCAATCCCAAGGAAATACTTCAATCTTCCTAAGTCTTTCATCTCGAATTCACGGAACAGGTATGCCTTCAGCTTTTTCATTTCTTCTTCATCGTTCCCTGTAATAATCATATCAACATATATAATTAAACAAGTCACAAGTTTACCTCTTTGCTTAAGGAACAAAGTATGATCGGAGTTGCTTTGTCTGAAACCATATCCTTTCATTGCAAGAGTAAATCTGCCAAACCAGGCTCGAGGTGATTGCTTAAGACCGTAAAGAGTCTTCTTTAATCGGCATACTTCTTGATTGTTAAAGTCATATGTGAACCCGGGTGGGGCTTCCATATACACCTCTTCTTTTAATTCTCCATGAAGGAAAGCATTCTTGACATCAAACTGATGAAGTGGCCATCCTTTATTTGCAGCAATAGAGAAGAGGACTCGGATTGTATCAATCTTAGCTACTGGAGAGAATGTTTCTGAATAGTCAATCCCATATGTTTGGGTGTACCCCTTAGCAACTAGTCGGGCTTTATATCTCTCTATGGTTCCATCAGGTTTGTGTTTGATAGTAAAGACCCACCGACAGCCTACTGGTTTCTTTCCTGTGGGAAGGGTACATTTCTCCCACGTTTTATTTTTTATGAGTGCCTCCATTTCGGCTTCCATGGAATCTCTCCATTCCTTGGACTTCAAGGCTTGTTCCACAGAGTTTGGAAGTTGTTCGTTGAAGAGGGCAGTAGCGAACGCTTTAGCCTCCTTAGACAAGTTCCTGCTGACCATGTTTGCCATGGGATATCTGGCGGATCTTGTTTGTTTTTCTGGGGAATATCGTTTCGGTGGTACCCCTCTATTGGCTCTTGGAGGTAATACATATCTTTCAGTTGTCTCAGTTTGTTCTTCTTGTATAGGTTCCTCCTGTTCCTCCTGCATAACCTGTTCACTTGCTATTTCATCATTATCTGATATATCCGATATATTAATAGGGTCCTCATTAGATATATTAATTGGTCTATGAGGCTCTTGAGTTTCATTATTTTGAGTATCCCCGTGTGTATCTAGGTGACTTACCTTGGGACTTGGGGAATCTTGGGTGGTGGTACCGACAGTAGGTTCGGATTGTGTGGAAGTAAGTTGGTCAACTTGGGTATTGTGATTCACTCTGTTTTAGGTACTAGCTTCTTCAGATAAAGATACCCATTTTAGCCAATTCAGTGGGTCAACATGCTTCTTCTCCCCCTGACCACTGTGTTGGGAGGGATAGAAATATTCGGTTTCAAGGAAGTCACAATCAAGGGTGGTGAACATATATCGACGTTTTGGGTTATAGCATCGATACCCCTTCTGGTCAATCCCACAGCCAACGAAGACACATTTTTCCGCACATGGACCAAGTTTGCCTCGATCATGTTTAGGAATATGGGCATAGAAAGTACATCCAAAGACTCGTGGTTGTAGTGTAAGAGGAGGAGGAATTTTGGTAAACTCGGATAGTGCTTGAATAGGAGTTTTTAAATTAAGGGCTTTGGTTGGCAACCGGTTGATTAAATATGTGGCAGTAGCCACTGCTTCTGGCCAGAATGATGTGGGGACCTGAGACTCTATTAAGAAGGCTCGAGTTATCTCTAAGAGAATACGGTTTTTTCGTTCAACAGTACCATTTTGTTCAGGAGTATATGGGCACGTTTTTTTTGATGAATTATCCCTTTGTTTTGACATAATTGTTTCATTGACTCATTTACAAATTCTCCACCATTATCAGATCTAAGGATTTGGATGTTCGTTTTAAATTGAGTTTGTATCATGTTATAAAAGATAGTAAACTTTTCAAAGACTTCAGATTTTTGTTTCAAAAAATAGATCCACGTCATACGAGTGCAGTCATCAATAAATAGCACAAAAAATCTAAAATTTTGTCCTCCATTAACTTCTGCAGGCATAGTTGCAAAAGTCATCCGAGTTTACCGATTACTCGCCGAGTACTCGCTACAGGGTGGGTCACCGAGTATAGCCGAGTTGGCCGAATATTCCGAGTACTCCCCACATAGGCCGATTCGACCCCCCTGAGTACTCGCCCGATTAGGCCGAGTACTCGCAACTCCCTGGTCGGCCGAGTTGGTAACGCTGTCACACCACGCCAATGGCGGAAACACGTGGCGCAACGCTCGAAAGCATATCAAAGTCAAGATTAACACAAACTATATTTAATTAGAAAAGATCAATTTATTAGAATGTCGAAGATGAGTATCTCGTTCCATTATTGCGCAATGCATTACATAAAACGATAAACATTAAGTTTCAATGTGGGGGTATTTCCGTTTATATTCCAACCCGATGGTAACAATGAATGTAACCCCGACCAGTATCAGACATTCCGAATTCCACCGCACTAGCCCCATATCTATTCAGCACTTAGTTACCTGAAAGATATGTTTAAAAAGACGTCAATATATAAAATATTGGTGAGTTCACAGGTTTTAGTTACATAACAATAACATTTTCACAACCATCGACTCGACTCACTTTACCGCATAATTATTTTCCCATTTAAATAATTATACTAGGATCTTGTCGATTGATATCTCGTGTTTATAACATGTGCGAAACCTGCACAACTTGTGGCCGTTGTAAGGAGTAGCTAGCTCCTACAACCAATGTTGATGAGCAATCCCTTGTGCCCCATAACCAAACCAAGACTAATAATAATGCCCCGCTCCAAGTCGTTCCTCGGAACTTAACGACTTAATTTCAGAATACGTGCACCCCAGGCATACACCGATGCATAATCGACGCTATCGATTAGGGGTGGGCCTTGTCAGGCACCAATAGTACTATCCAAATATTCCTTCGGTTTCACTTCCCTGAATTAATGGTTACAGAAGAGAGGACTCAACCCCGAGTGGCGATCACTGCTCAAGTACTCATCAAGCCACTTATCACATTTTATCCTTTGAAAACCTTTTCAACATGTGACAAAATTTGACAAACATATCTTTCCCCCAGTTAAAAATAGTAAAATGGGGCCGTGAAACTCACCTGATGTACAGCGTACACTCCAATAGCAGAGAATAGCAAGTCCGTGGTCAAGCACCTACAAACGTCCTAGTGCGTGTAAGTCACTAAGTCTATAACGTGTGCTTTTCCGGCAAGTTGTACACCCAACTCCCAACACCACCATTTAGATATGGTTCCCCGTTCAATTAAACATATGTCCTAGGTTTCGTTGGCGTTAGATTACCCTTGGCATTACAAGTTATATATTACTCTTGTTAATATTTCCTTAACTTGTACATTATTATCATCGACTTGACTTCACTTAACGTATAATTATTTGAATTATTTTCCCATTCAAATAATTATACTTAAGATCGCATCACCCGATATAATATGTATTTCAATACTCGACCCGACTCACTTTGCCACACATTTGTTTTCCCATTTAAACAAATATGCTAAGATCTTGCCGTTCGATTGTATATCCTTAACACCCGATTCAACTCACCATACCGTATATTTATTTTCCCATTCAAATAAATATACTAGGATCTTGTCGGCACGGCATACACATATATATATTTCTTTGTCTACTCGTCGCGGCTTTCCTTCCCACATATCTACCTTCCCATTAAGTAGATATACTAGAATTTTGCCGAGACGAGCGTACATATATATAAATGTGTAATTTTTCTTGTTAAGTATATACGTTTGTTTAACGTCTTACTTGTTTACGTTATATTTTTCTCCCACGAATAATCCTTTTAACACTTAGGAAAGTGTTTATTAGTTTTCACCCATGATGCATACATATTTTACTTCTTAAAATATATATTTTCTTATCTTGCCGCAATGGCATTTTTCTCATGTTTTGTCCGTGTACGGTTCGTTAACGCGTCTTAGTTCGATATCTTGGCTCGAATAGTTAATTTCTCCAAGTTTTTCCCAACATGTGTTTTGTAGAAATATTATTCATATTTCTTCCTCCTAACACATGTTACTTGGATGGTTTAAAATACTTATGTATTTTTAACCCAACTTGTTAACTTAACTACAAAAATGTCTCCAATACTTTTATATTCCCATTTATATAAAAGTATTCATTTTTGTACAAGTTTCTCAAGTTTGTTTAATATTTTTATAAAACCTCTATTCTATAAAAATCCTTATGTTAATACCATCCATATTTTTATAACTTTCAAAAATATACTTTTATACAAGATACCCAAGTATCTACTAGTATTTACCAAAATCATCCTTAGAAGTTTATTACTTACACTTTTGACACCAAACTTTCCATCCTTGCATTTTTGGACTAATAGTTTCTAAAATACCCATTTTAGTCCTCTAACTTTCAAAGTTACAATATTAGTCCCTTAACTTTCAAATGTTGCATTTTTCCACTCTAACTTCCAAAGTTAACATTTTTCACTCAAAATAGTAGACTTTGAAGATCCATCTTTTTATTGGTAAGTTATTTTTGTATCAAAACACTTTTGTTAGTCTTATATTCCATATGTAAGACTACTTGTATGTGTGTTTTATGTATTTGCCCTTTTTAACAAAATATCATTCTTCTAAGTAAGTAACATTAATTTTTCATCTTCTTCATTCTTGAACTTCTAACATGTTCCATCATTTATTATGTCTTAAATGATCATGTTAAGATGATTAAGGTTACCTTTTAATACATTCAAGTTTATTCTACAAATCTTAATCAAATCATCATCTACTTAGTGTATGTGTAGATTTTATACATTTTCAAGATCACTACTTTATCATTATCAAATCCATGATCCATTTACATATCTTTAATCATCCATTTTACTCATGTAAAACCCATTAAAGATTATGTCTCAAACCACATTTTAAACCCTTCATGTACAACTTGCTTCTAAGAACACATACATGAATATTATTAATCAAAACAAGGTTAAGAAACTTACTACTAGCACAAGGCTAGGGAAGACAAAAACCTTGGATTTGAGAGGGGTTTAGTGTGTTCTTCCAAGTGGTTTAGCTCCAAGCTCTTGAAACACACAATGGGGGTTTGGATGATGGATTGTTTTAAGTGATTTGAAGATGTAAAAACTTGAAAGAAGAGTGTGTGTGTGTGTGAAGAAGCCTACGGCCAAGGAGAAGAAAGAAGGGAAGTTGTTTTGCTTTTCTTCATATGGCTAACACATGTTTATATGGTGTTATCATGTGTAATCTTTCATGGATCTTGTGGAATCTAATGGAGATTATATGATGTACTAATGATCCTTGGTGGGTTGTGTATGGATGTATGTAATCGTAGGATTTGCAAGAGTGTAGGAGATTTTTGTGATTTGTTTTGTACAACACAATCTTATGCATATCCACACCATATCTCTAAAGATCACATGTAATCTTCTATAGATTATGTAAGATTTATTGGAGATTGTATGGTGTACTTAGGATCTTTAGGAGATTGTATATGTGTGTGTGTTAGCCGTGGATTTTGAGAGAGAAATGGGAGAGATTTTTGCTTGCAAATCTAGCCAAATAATTGAGATTTATCCTTGATCTTTCAATAGATATTAAGCATGTGCATGTACTAAGGCATCATTACTAGATTGTGTCTTGGATTACATGGCCATAGGGCCGAAAATTTACCAAGGGGAGACAAGATTTAAGCATGCTTTGTACTTTGTAATCTTACACTTTATCTTTTGTTCCATGCATGCTTTATACTAGATTATAGGTTATTATTATTACAACTTGCAAGATGGTTACAAGGCCATTTAGGCCGGCCCTTGGTGGGTCTAGGTGGGGTCCACAACTCCAAATATTTACCCAATATTTGTTATGTTTAATCCCCCGTCGTTCGGGTGCCGTTCGGGTATTTTTCGGGTTTTAACCGCGCGTTATTCGGACATTAAAAATACCTTTAATAACCCGTAAACATAGTCTAATTTAAGCGTTGATTGGTTATTTAGGCTTTTACCGGGTGAAATTATGAGTTATGCGCGTATCGGGTGCGGTACGCGCACTTTATTCGTTACCGGGAGATTTGTATGAGACGTTTCCTCTTATGGTTTCGGAGTTCCAAAACTCATTATATTCTATGAAACTACCCTTTATTTTATATCCTGGGTGTCCGGGATTCTTTTCGTTTATTTAATTATTACCGGGTAATTGCCAACGTCCGTACCGGACAAGTTTATTCGCACATGATCCTATCATGCATCGTCATTGAACGTGTGCATTCCTATGCATCTTATGGGGAATTTGCTATTCTCTTACGGCATCCATTAAATTAATCCAATTAATTTAAACATGCACTTAAACCGTTAATTACATATACTAATTACGTACGGAATCACATCGATTTTTGCCGGATGTTACAAACGCCTAGCGAGTTCTGCAACCATGTCTGCAGGACCCCACACGTCAGAATGAATAAGGGAAAAAGGTGACTCAACACGTGTATTATTTAAACTATAAGTATGTCTATGACTTTTAGCTAGGGCGCAAGTTTCGCAATTTAAAGTTTTATTAGAAGGAAAAAGTTTTGGAAATAAAAGATTTAGATAGCCAATGGATGGGTGTCCTAGTCTCCTATGCCAAAGCCAAGCCTCTCTATTTGTAGTTCCGTGAGCAAGCATCACGCTACCCTGTTGAGTCACTTCTTCCACATAATATAATCCTGACCGTTCAGTTCCACGTCCAATAATCATTCCCGTCTGGATATCTTGAAGAATACAAAAGGTTGGATGCATCAATACGGTGCAATTTAACTCTTTTGTCACGTGGCTAATGGATAACAGTTTATGAGATAAAGACGGGACATATAGACAATTTGAGAGCTTTAAAGTTGGGGATATTTCAACACTACCCCCTCCTTTAACAGAAACAACCCCCCATTAGCAGTTTTGATGTAGTCAATCCTAGGTTTAGTTTTTGAAATGATATCAGATAAATCGAAGGTCATGGTGTCAGTCGCACCACAGTCAAATACCAGGATTCCTCTGTTTTTATACCATTTCGTGCCATATTAACTTGTGGTCCAACAAATCATTTTTTCTTAAAAACTTTCTTCTTTTTTTCTTTTTTGTTTACTTTTTGAAAAAATGGTTTTATCCCTTTTAGAAAAAAAAAAATTGTTTCTACAAAATGTTGACCATTATTATTACAATTATTTATAAATAGACCTTTTTCTTTTTTGTTTGAAACAAGATTTTTATCACTTTGGGGTTTATACTGGTCCTTTTGAGGAGGGTCACTATTTTGAGGAGGTTTATTTAATTGATTCATGATATGTTGTGAGCTAAGCAGTCAATATCGGTGATATCTCGGTGATATATCGGTGATATCTCGGTTATCGGCCATAAGGGCCTATCTCGGTCACAAATATCGGTCCCTATCTCGTTTCCGATAATCTCGGCCGATATCGGTGATATATCGGCCGATACTGCCTTCAAAATATCGGTTATATCGGTGAGAATATCGGTTTGGTGTTTTTTTTGCCCATTTTGATACCATTTAGGTTACAACAGAGATGTAATAGGGTTGAAGAGATGTAAAATGGATGAACATGACTATGAAAGTTTGTAAAAGAAAAAGAGATGGAGATGAACCTATGCTAGAAATGGGAGGAAGAAACCTGCAATGGAGAAGAAGAGAAGACAAAGTGACGGTTGCTTTGTTTTTAGGGTTTATCAACATATACCATATTATTTTCTTTAATTCTTTTTATCTAAATAATATTTTAATCCTCAATATTACGGTTTTTGTCAGATTTGACCCTAAAGATTTTTTAGTTTGTTACAAAATGTATTAAGTTTCATATATTCATCTTACTATTATTATAATATATATATTCCGTAATTACCGATATCTCACCGCAATAAACGATATCCTAAATATCGGTCCTTGACCGATAACCGATATTTTACCGCATTAACTGCTTAGGTTGTGAGGAATCATCTGTATGTTTCATCATCATATCTATAACACTAGAATTAAAAAACAAAGGGTCAAGAATTGAGTTTGAGGTTTTTATTCCCCCAAACTCGGTACCTCCATCCACAGCCCGTGCTCCGCGTCCGCCTCGTAATCCGATAGTCTGGTTGCTGCTGCCGCCGCCGCTGGTGGTATCTCCAGTGTTGCTGGTGGCGGTCGTAG
This sequence comes from Ambrosia trifida, assembly GCA_028751855.1. Lineage (NCBI taxonomy): Eukaryota > Viridiplantae > Streptophyta > Magnoliopsida > Asterales > Asteraceae > Ambrosia > Ambrosia trifida. Next base: position 54,075,049 of record CM054123.1, on the reverse strand, counting down.
CTTTCCCACCGCTGATATACGTTGTTGCGAGCGCATCCCATAAAGATTTAACGGTCGGAAATTCGGTAAGATTACTTGCTATGGCCGGTTCAATATTCTGTATAAGCCACAAGAACACTACGAGGTCGTCATGTTCCCATTGCTCATACCCGTTTTTGGTCAGTTTGGGTGATGTTGGATTCCCTAACAGATGACCAAGGAGTGTTTTCGATTTTCTGCCTATGGCTACTCGGATCATTCGAGCCCATAGAGCATAATTTTGGTTGTTAAGTTTGAGGCTAATCTTGAGGCTGTCGGATAGGTTGTACTGGGTACTTTGGTTTTGGGTTTGGATCCCATTAAGGAGGGTGGCTAACTGAGTTGAAAGATCGGTGTAGTTTGTATTTGTTAAGCCGTAGTCGAAAGACATGGTGGCTCAATAAATCAAGGTAGATGATGAGCAGGTCAAGAACATTCACTGCTCTGATACCATATTGTGAATATGAATCATAGAATGATAATGTTTTTGATATTGATTGATTGTTTTTTACAATAAAAAGATGGTACAATTATAGAGAAAAGCTATGACTAAAAAAGGAAATAAATTGATAGTCTAACGGCTAGTTTCTTTATTGGCTCAATATCTTGAAACAAGGAAATGATGAATCAGCTGATCTTGATTTGAAACATTTTCTAACAATTACATCTACATCAATTCGAATTCGAATCCTACTCTATAAAATCTGACAAACTGTAAGGGCGAAATACTCAATTACAGTTATAAGCTTCACAATCAGTAATTCCATAATCAGCTAAACTCTAAATCATTCATATTTGTAAACAGAACACATTTTTGCAGGATCAAATCCAAACCTTACTTTCTATAAAAACTGTGAGAACCAAAGTGATGATAACAAATAACACATTGCTGTTATAATCGTACGTAGCATGAAATAGCGTTGAGTTATTTTGTTATTAGCATTGATTTATTTATATATAGCACTTTGATTCTCCCAGTTTTTATAGAAAACATGGTTTTATAACTTTGCATCGAACGATCCCCACATTTTCATCATCTATAGTGAATGATTTATTAAAACTAGCAGTGTCAATATTTATTCTATTCTCTCACCATAGCCAAAAACTCATATTAACAATCCAAAATATCAATCATACAGATATGCACATAAACCCTAACTAACAAAACAATTCAAAGCTTGGTTGTCAAGGCTCACTCAGGTGCTCGCCTAAGGCCACTTTTCAGGCCCATTACAGTGTTCTTAGTTCGCTTCAAAAGACCCACCTTCAAGCCATCAACTGCATTTTTCAGGCTAAGTTCCTATGAAATTCCGGAAAAAAAAATCATCTAAATACGTCTCAAACAATTTTACCAAACCCTAATCAAGCCTAGAGTCAACCTAAACTAACCCTAAAAAAACTAAAACATGTCTAAAACCCTTAAAGTTTGTATTTCTCACCTAAATAAGCCCTCGTTTTTAAGCGCATTGAGTGCAATGCGCCAATGACAACTATGGCCAATATTCATTGTATCCTCTCACCACATCTAAAAACTCATTTTAACAATCCAAACTATAACCGATCAAGAACAAACATTCACCTTACACGGCCAATTCTCACGATAGAAATGGCAAATAACGCGATCACTACCCTTAACAATCGTAAAAAAATCCTTCTCACAAAATATCTCCGAATACTCTCCATGACCAATATCAATCCAACGGCTCCTTTTCTTAGCCATCTTCTTCATCTGTTGCAGCCTACGCTCTCTGATAACATAGGATGAGTAATCACAAGATAAATAACTAATTAACTCCTAATTAACTCACTAAGCATAAAATACGACCCTACCGATCCAACGGTTAGATCAGTAGGCCGATCCACAAACATAGACCAAAAGACCGATCCAGCCATACAACCTGGACTGACCAAAAGGACTAATGGGGAATCGGATATCCGATATAAAGGACTAATCGGATGGACCATAGGATAAAGGACGATGGACTGTTGGACAAAACCGAGGCGACCATTAACCAACGGACAAAATAAAAGCGGCTATTATCCATCGGTATATAGCCGCAACCTATTAAATAATAATAAAACCTATACCTCGACGACGGCTACAGTGATGTCTGTCACTGTTCACGCCGACCGAATCATTGTCTTTCATTAATGCGCAGCTTCGTGGGCCTATAAATGCTCGGCGGTTGCGAGCATTTAAGGGCATATTAATAACCTCCGGAAGTAGTCTCTGCTTCCGAATCAGTTGTCCAACAACCCTTAATCAGCTTACTTCAACACTCTCTCAACACCTCGATATCGTCCAGACCCAGTTTATCGAATTCCGCTAGTTCATCATCTATCTTGTCCTCTAGAGCTTTTGCTACCATAAGCACTTGTTTTTCTATGATCTGGAACAAAAATCATGTTGCATGGTTTGATTTTATTACGTAACATTTGTACATAGTGACAATATTATTGAATCACAAACCTCTTGAACCGTACTCTCCATTGAATAGAACTAGTAGGTAACCCGCGCGTTACAGCGGAGTTGTGAATTTTATAAGGGGTATTTGTCTTTGGTAATAATCAAGTCTAAGTTCCAACGACTCAACTACAAACGCGCACAAAAACTCCATTGCTTTCTTAATTCCTCTTACCAACTGCATCTTTAAGACTCCCTTTTTTCTTTTCTATTTAAAGTAGCAGAGTATTGAAATGCTTACAATGGTAATTATAACTCTTTTTGTTCGTTTGGTAGTTACAGGTTTTATTTAGGCCACTTTTGTGACTATAGCATAAAATTTTTTTAACAAAATAGAAGCAAAAAACCATTTTTATATGTTAGCCCAGTGGTAAACACCTTGGTGTTTGGGAGAGGCAACCCGGGTTCGATCCTGGTTGTTTGCAAAAAAAGAGATATTATTATGAGGGGTGTAAGGGTGTAAAAAATAGGGGAAGAAATTAGCCGTTCAAAAAAAAAAAACAATGAATAAATGTGACAATAGTTCCATTATAAAAGAAGATGAAAAGGTTTGCGTCTTATTTCCAATGGGTCAAACAAGTATAGTAAAAAGTTAGCTTATTATAAAACAGGTAAAACGGGTCAAAACATGTAAACGGGCTAATAATAGACCAAGTTTTGTGTTTCCTATTTCGTTGGATGAACATCGTAGATCATTTTATTCATATAATTAAATTACCATTGGAACAAAAAGAGTTTCGGGTCATGACTCAAGAACAAAAGAAATCCATTTTGACCCGTTACCCAAATCATCATCCATTTTGCCACATTTAAGTTACACTACATGAAATAAAGAGTGATGATATTCACAGAAGTTGGACCATCAGCCCATCTGGAGTATAGGTCAGTAATAACCTCAAGATGCTTCTGCATCGCTTCTTCTTCTCGAGAGAGCACCCAGTTTATGCCATTGCTTCTTCTAGTGGCTGCTACATAAAATATCGTCAAAAGATGAGCATTAAACGCCATTGAGATAAATAGTCACAGTTATATCAAAAGAAAAAATCTTCGATGATGCTAAGAGAAATAAGTTTCAAAAAACCAAATTAAAACCCTTATTATCAATCTTTAATTGTTATATGAGATCACTTAAATAAAAAGTAGTTATAAGACCAGATGCTACTAAATATGTAAAGCAAATATTAATCTTAGTCATAGAAGAAAGAATCACCGGCTGCAACAAGCTGAAGCTCAATAGGGAAACAAGTTTGTCCAGATCAGGCAACTGCGTATGCTGATTTAGTGAAAGCTCCAAACTGTCAATCACATGTTTTGCCTATTGAACAAAAGTGATCTAATACAATGTCAAAAACTTTAAATGATTGCCATCACACTGCACATCAAAAAAAAAAAAAAAAAATACTATTACCTATTTCACAAATAAAACAAATGACACCCACAAAATATTACATGATGATGAACTCTCATCGACATACAATTAATGAGTCAAAGTTTATATTCAACTTTTTCAAAGACATTGTCAAAGCCCCAATTTCAACCCTCTACTTACCATCAAGAATACAACAGGATAATCTACAAATAACAATCAAACACAAAATGAAGATAAACCCAGCCCTAACAGTATGATTTTACAATTTACAAACACACAAGGTTAACAAATTCTGACAAAATAGACTTTGTTTGCTCAAATTAATCGCAAAAATAATGATTTAAATTGAAAAGATGGAACCTTTTGAATTAGTACCTGATGTACAAGCTGGAGCCTCGCCGTTTACCTTCATCTTCGTCCTGTAGGTATCTCTCTCATTCCTCTCTCCCTCTCTCATGCATCGATGTGTATGTCTGTGTGTTAAAAACTTAATATAAAGAGGGTTTCAACATGGGAAGAAGATAAAGAGGTTTTAGAACGTAGGGACGGGGTACTGAAGGGAAACTGATACAAATGCAAAAATTGAATTCATTAGTCGGTTGAAGCCTGTTTGTTTCCATTTAATCGTTGATTTCAGTGGGTGGGCAGGTCGATTGATTTCTCACCATGGCATGTTTAGTCGATTGATTTTTCAGGAAGGGCAGGAAGGGAATAACATTTCATAATGTGAGTACATGATTAACCTAAATTTACCAAATTACCCTTTAAGTGTCTTAATTGTCACCTTTATACCCATTATACCCTTAATTTTTTTGCTTAAACATATTGTACATAGTGCTTGTTAAATTGTATGGAGGTGAAAATGACCATGTTTGCCATCACTCCTCCTTAATAAGATAGGGTTGGGTTATTCTACAAAGGCTACAAAAAATGAGAAGGGTGAGAAGCCACTAGAAAATGACATGTGTCCAAAGGATTAACAAGTGGGAGGGGTAATTTTGTCAAAAACATATGCACATGCAAGTCACATGCCATTTTCACCTTCATTTTTAAATGCCCGTAACTTTTTTATACGTCATCCGTTTTTAAAAATAATTATACCATAAAATTGAGCGTCTTTTTATCTTTAATATGAGTACCATATTGCTATACTTTTGAAAAAAATTTCAAAACCCACTTGCGTAAGACACAATGGAATGTAAAACACAATGAACACCAATTAAATATAGGGTATAAAACACAATCAAGAGTCTAGTAAAACACAATGGACGATATACTAAAGATACAATGAATAGAAGACTAAAACACAATGAATACTTTTGAAAAAAAAAAAGTTGAAAACCAGTTGCATAAGACACAATGGATGACATACGAAAGACACAATGAACAAAAGACTAAAATACAATGAATACTTTTGAAAAAAAAGTTAAAAACCCAATTGTGTAAAACCCAATGGACGACATAATAAAGAAACAATGAACAGAAGATTAAAACACAATTAATACTTTTGTAAAAAAGTTGAAAACCCAGTTGCGTAAGACATAATGGAGATAATGTAAAACACAATGAGTACCAATTAAATATGCAATGAACAATAGGGTATAAAACACAATGAACAGTCTAATAAAACACAATGGACGGCATTCTAAAGACACAATGAACAGAAGACTAAAACACAATGAATAATAGACTTAAACACAATGAACAACATAATAAAACACAATGTACACCTAAATACAAAACTCATTTGCGTAAAACACAATTAAAATCATACTAAAAACACAATGGACAAAGTTAAATCATGTGTAGACTAAAAAAACATAAATAACATATTTATAAAGCACACATGCATACTATAACACAATGAACGTGCAGAAGACACAACGGAGAAAAAAAAACCCATTTAGCACGAATTTTTTTTTTTCAATTTTAATGTAGCAATGTGGTACTCATATTAAAGATAAAAAAACGCTCGTTAATATGGTGAAATTTTTTTGAAAAAAAAAATGTCGTATGAAAAAGTTATAGACGTTTTAAAATGATGGGGGGAATTGACATGTGCATTGCATGTGGAGAGAGAAAGTCAACAAATGTTGTTTTCCTTTTATGCCCTTTCTCTAATTAATTATTTATTTTTTTCAAACAAATTAATCTCAACCCTTCAAATATATGATCAATGGATCACAATCCTTCCCACCCTTCCTAGAAAAAGTATCTTGTGTATTTGATCCTAACCCTAATCTATAATACATTATAAAGGAGGAGTGATGGCCAACATGGTCATTTTCATTTTCGTACAACTTAACAAGCACTATGTACAACATATTTAAGCAAGAAATCTAAGGGTATTATGGGAATGTTAATGACAATTAAGACACTTAAAAGGATAGTATAGACATTTCACCATTCTCTTCCTTTACAATATCAAAACAATTTTACATTACTACCCTTCTTCTTACATCCCTGCCCCCACACTCCAATTGAAATGGCGGTATGCTTCTTGAACCATACGAATAGCTTTTTACAATCAATTATATTCATTGATCACCAATAACTGAAAACCTATTGTGATGCATCTTAATCGATTCTCTTATCCTACACCACTTTAATAACTGACCAAAACATACCTTAATTCATCTTTTAAATGTCTGTGCTTTCGACATTTGGGTTGCGGTTTCCAGCGAAGGGATTTTATTCGAAGTAGTGATTGTAAGATTTAGTGTTGATTCAAAGAAGACGAGACATAAAGTTCGAATTCAAGTTGCCACAACATTATGTATTTTTAATTTCTTGAATAAATGTTTATATAATTGTTGTGTAATTATGATTTTATGATGTTGGTTGTTTACAATTTGATGCAAAAGAATATTTAGTAAGATAATAGGTTTAGAATCAATGCATTTGAGAATTTAGATAAATTTAGGGCAAATGATGATGTTAGAGAAGTATATTTTAGATCTGCAATATTTTTCTTGAATTTTTTCTCATTTGCTTATTATTGTTGTGGATTTGATGACTGCTGTAGGATGCTTAGTTTATGTATTAATGGTGGTCAGTGAAGTATTCTGCTGAGTTTGCACCATTCTGTACCTGCTTAAAATGTCAGGTAAGATGCATAAATTATTATTCATTCATATATAATGGTTTTGAATATAACACAAATGTGAACATTTATATGTATCTTTGATTTTTTTTAGTGTTTGAAGGGGTTGAGGGTTATGATGAAGTAAGAGAAAGAAGGTTAGATTTAGACATATCTGAAGGAAGAAGATCTAAAATTGGAGCTCTAAGAAAGAAAGCAATAAATGCTTCAAATAAGTTCACCCACTCACTTAAGAAAAGGGGGAAAATGAAAGTTGATTATAGAGTTCCTTCGGTCTCGATTGAAGATGTACGCGATGCGACCGAAGAAAGAGCTGTTCATGAACTCAGGCAAAAACTTATGATAAAGACTTGCTTCATGAGAGACATGATGAGTATCATACCTTGTTGAGGTTAGTAAAGTTTTTAGTTTTCAAAGTTTTTTAATATGTTTATATTGTTCGAATAAATATGTTTACATTAGATTTTTTATTTTCTTATACCAAATGCAAGATATGAGGTGTCAAAGTTTTATAATATTGTGCGGTGTGCGCTCTAACTTGTTTGTTAATTTTCATTTAGGATTTTGAAGGCAAGGGATTTTTACATTGAGAGAACGATCCGAATGTGGGAAGATATGCTAAACTGGCGAAAAGAGTACGGAGCAGACACAATACTAGAGGTAGTTAAAAAATGTTTATTAGATCACATTGTGTGCTTACTTTCACCCTTGTCACTTGCACTTGAAAGTTGAAGTCTTGCAAACTGGATCAGAGCGGTTAAAATTGGTTCACCGCGCCTAGGCGTAACTGAAGGCAATTTCACAGACTATCACCTTGCCTCACCTATGCACGCACCTTTCAGGGACTAAAGCAAGAAGGCATTACTAATAAAATTTAAAACATGTATGGCTGTTTTTTGATACATGTTGATGTGTTATCTTTCAAAATTGTGTAATGAGAGATCTATACACAATTAGGTGCCATAATGCAAATACACGCTATAGTGTCAATCCATTAAAGGTGAGGTTTGCTTTTATGTTCATGTCCTTTTTTGCCTCAATTAATGTTTCATATCATCAATTGTTTGTCTGGTTTGATCTTTAATGTTTCTTCAATGTAGTCATCCTTCATAATATTCAAGAAAAATATTGCAGAAAATTAAATAAAAAGATTGAAGAAAAGCATGTCAAGTTACACACAAAGTTTCATCAACGAAAGACTAAAACACCCTCTGCAGAATTCAGTCTCTTTGGAATTGGAACCACAGATTCCTACTAGAAATATTTCTATGTATATGCAACAGCAGACTATTAATAATATTAATATCTATACTGATGTTCTTGATGTTGGGGTTCTTGATTCCAATGTTATGTCACAACAAGAGTTTAGTAAAATGTTGTTGATGGATCAAATGGGTTCACTTTTTTCGCACTCTGGAATCGAATTCCATTCCGGTCAGTACCAGAATCCTAATGGTCTTCGTTCGTTGACGGACGATGAAAGTACTCGAGATGACGGGGGTAATGTGTATGGAATTGGGAATGTAGTTTTTGATTCCAAGTATTTAAAAGCAGCTCAACAACTGCTTGATGAAATTGTTAATATCAAGAAAGTTAGGACACTACAAGTACAAGATTGTAAACATGAATCAATGAATGATTCTCAAGAAGTGTTGATGAACAAGGTGACAAAGCTATCATCTATATCATCTATGTTGAAAGAGTTAAGTTTTCTATTTTTGTGTTTATTATCTTTTGATTAAATTAGTGGAATTTTCAAGAAAGGTAAACGAAGAACTGAAGAACAAACACTTTCTATATGCACAGGTTGATAAAAGATACAAACAATATTATCATCAAATGCATTATTATATCATCATTTGAAGTACTTGCTGGATATGAGCTTGAATAGTTATACTCACCGTTACACAAACAAAAGGCGTGCAAAGTAAAATGAGGAGAAAATTAAGTTTTGATGTAAATTAACGAAAACAGCATGGTTTTAAGAGTTTTCGCATCTAAGTTTAGGAGAGTGATCAGAGCAAGGTATTCTCTATCCCCATACTTCTTGTAAACAATGTGCCTTGTGTAGGCTGAGGCGATTGGGGTCGCGCCTTGCGCCTCAAATGCACTTTTTTAAACCCAAGCCGAGCTTGCCTTGGCTCGGGCTCAAATGAGCTAACTTTAAGGCTATCTTATTTTGAGTTAGCTGCAGGCTTTTTTAACAACTCTATTAGAGAGGCCGGGGTGCCTTCGTTAACACTGCCGCCACCCCTTCCGAGTAGGCGTGCGACTTGGTGTTCACGGTATGTGTAGCTGTACTTATACTAATATTAGTAAGACTAATGGTAGTAACATAAATAGTTGTACTTATACTACAACAGAGCATCATGTTATAAAAAGTAGTTGTACTCATACTAACATCAGTAATAGACTAATGGTAGTAACATAACAAGTTGTATGGTTACAGGTGAAGGTCTCAAAACCTTAGGGGTAGCTTTGAGTGAAAACCTTGAAGAACTAGCTTTAACAAACTGTGATGTTATCAAGGAACATGGCGAAGCTGAAGAGACGGCGGATCGCTTATTTACGGGCTGCGTGTTTGCGTCTATGTTGTGGCAGAATGTGTCTTCGTGGTGCAAAGTGCAGACTGCAGAGCTTGTTTCCATTTTCCATTTCCGACCTTTTCGAGATCCATAATCACATCGGGCTGTCAGGGAGAGCGAAAGAGTTAGTCCATGGGATCATTATCATTGGTTGTTGGAGTATCTGGAGGGCTAGGAACAGGCTCAAGTTCGAAGATAAGAAGGCGAGGATGGAAGACATTATTGGAGAGTTTAAAGCTATGGGGTTTTTATGGGCTAAGTCTAGAGCTAAGTTATATTCGTTGACTTCGGATGAGTGGTGTAAATTCAGATTTAGTGGTATAAATTCATGAGTGTATAGTGTTTGGTCGTGTTCGGTGTGCCGCCCCGTTTTGTGGGTTGGTGTGGTTTTTAATGAAGTGAACCGTTAAAAAAAACCTCTCAATGTTAATATGTAATTGCATGAGTGCCTATAGTTGTATACAAATAAATGAAGTCGGTTAGGGACAAAATTGGTTAACTGTATCAATATGTGAATTAATTGGATTATATATCATTTAGGTTTACTTTTAGGAAGTCAACATAGCTTGGAGGAAGATGCACAGCATGAGAAAAAAAAATACAAAGGTCAGTACATACTATTTCCCATGAGTTTATTTTGTGTTGAATGTTTGCTCAAATGATAGAATCATAGAAGTAATGACAAATGATATCATGAAGTGATCAGGTGCAACGATGTGTTTATATGGTGTTTTGACTTGGTTGTGTGCTAGAATTCTGTAATATATACATAATTATCAAAGTATGGAATATGTGGTATAAAGGTGTAGGAAACAGGTAAAACCTTCAATTGTAATTTGTAAGGTTTTAGAACTTCCAAGAAAATAGAAAGTGCTCTCCAATGAGATTATGTATTTCATACTACCGGATTGTGGAGCCGCCCCCCCCCCCCCCCCCCCACACACATTTTCAACCAATGAATAAAAAAAGTTATCGCACTCAAATTTTTAGAAACGCATACAACATGCTCAGCAACAAACTCGTTTGTGTTGTAAATTTGTGCCACCCCCACATTGCACAAGTATTATCAAATGAAAATATTAGGAATCCACAATGGGTTGGTTCATATTAGATATTGTAATCCTATCTGATATTAGTCGGGCACCCGCAGCAACGCGCGGGCAATCCCACTAGTAAGATAATAATATAGATTAATGTTTCTTCTTAGAAACTGAGTTATTAACCGAGTGTGTGGACTGTGGTGTTCAAAATTTTGATAAGATAAATGTTAGCGGACTAGATTTAAAATATTATTGGGCCTGGCTGGATTGGGCCAACACTAATATAAGAATGAAGGCCCAGATAAGAATAATACAAAAAATATAAAACAAAAAAAATAGGAATTATACCCTACCCGAAACGGGTATTAAAAAACCTAGGTATCCATAAACCGGATTGGTATCTGACCACAGTATCGGTATTTGAACGTAAAAATCGGTAAATGCCGGTACCGTACCAAACCGGTACCGGTAGTACCGGTATCGAAAAACAAAAAATGTGGGTACCGGTAGTGGTACCGAAATTGATTTGGTACCGGTTCGGTACCGGTACCCGGTACCATTTGCTCATCTCTACTACCCATCGTAGAAGGTGCGCAAAACTGTTATTTTCTCTAACCGGTTCGGTTAATTTATCCGTCGGTATTTTCTCGTTTTTGCTTTAACCGGTGGCGGATCTAGACCAAAATTTCAGGATAACATTCAATGGTATTTAGGAGTAGTGTAATACGAAAAATGTCCAAAATACGAATATTTTCCACTACGGCTGGAAAATTGAGGGGTAGCAGGCACTTCCCCTCCTCCCAAGGAAAGTCCGCCCCTACCGGTTACTAACGTATGGTTAAAAATAGCCACTAATCGGTTACTCGCCAATCGGTTATTAACTGGTATTAGTTACGGTTATTTTGTGCACCTCTACCCATCGGGTGTCTAACGGGTTCAAACTTAGGATTTAGTGATTTACGATTGGGCCAACCGGGCTATAACTGCCCCTAAGGCCCTACAAGCTACAGAGTTGAGATGTTGAATGAATCATCGAATCTTATTATCACATTTTACACGTTTTGAAACGTTAGACCCACCGTAGTGGGGCGTTATTTGTCAATTTTTTTAAAAAATAGCGCCCGTTACACCATTACATATGGGCGCTATAGGGCAAAAAACAAGTGGGGCTCCATAAGAATAACGCCTGATCTTCAAAACCCCCACCAATCATTTGATTCCACATCATACTCTCTCTCTCTCTCTCTCTCTCTCTCTCTCTCTCTCTCTTTATTATTTTATTATTGTTTTCTTTAAAAGATATAATAAAATATTAATAGGGGCTTTATTTATAAAGCCCCACCACTACACCTCGTTTTCACTTTATCTCTCCATACTGACTCAGCAGCCACGTGGACCAATCAGAAAGGGGGGCTTAGCCCCCCACTACGCATGGTCTTAGGATATTTGTAACTATAACTATAAATGAGCACAGTATTTGTGTCGTTGAGATTCTACATCCTATCGTGTTCTCGATTATCGAGTCGGTATAAAATGTTTTCGGACCACCACCAAATTCATGTCACAATTGATAATATACATAATCATTGGTCGTTGTCCATTGCATTTGGTTTTATATAATATGTGGTTACCATGTAATGGGTATTGGATTCGATAAATCAGTTGGTTTAAGTAACTGATGTTATGTTTGAGAGGCCTTAGATCATTTATAAAAGGTGATGCTTAGTAATTCTTCGAAGGCCAAGGACCAAGGTTTTATTTTCAATCGAGTAGGTTTTGCTATTCAAAATGGGGTAATGGTGTAGCTTGTTGCCCGTTTAGAGCATTCGCATCCCCTCTACCAAATCTTATCTATCAAATTACACTAAAAATTACTACTTCACCTCTAAATCTTCTCTCTCATAATTAAAATAATAATATTTTTCATACTTTTATCATTACATTTTCTCTCTCCTCACTCACAACTACTTACAAAAATATTAAAATATATATATGGGTGAACAGTAGCTTTTCATATTTAGGGTGGAACAGACCAAATATTTTCTCTCTCATCCACTCACAACCACTTACACTCACCCCATATAATTTGATAGACACACTCACATACATTTAGTGGATGAGATGTGAGTGCTCTTACAAGCCATTAACTTGTAAAAAAATTGGTGTTTTTTAGATTAAAAGCATATAGACATATTAAAAAGTAGAAAACCTTTTTTTTTTTAACTCCACATGATTTTAGAGTTGAAACTATAATTTTTTAAACCACCTTCGTTTGAAAACATAATAAACAAAGGGTTTTAAAGTTTAATATCATATTTAATTTTATTGAGTAAAGTTCACGTACAAATAGGCTTTATCGTACGAACAGTACGAACTGAAGTAAAAAACACGCGGTGGCATTTCTGTAAATATTGGAAACTTTATATAACTAGAGTAATTACTCTAGCGTAATTATATAACTAGAGTAATTATAAAATTACTCTAAAGTAATTATATAGCGTAGTTATATAACTAGAGTAATTATATAATTACTCTAGGGTAATTACTCTAGAGTAATTATATACACTAGAGTAATTATACAACAAGAGTGGTGGTCATTATTTACGAAAATGCCACCGCCACTTTTTTACTCTAGAGTAATTATATACACTAGAGTAATTATACAACAAAGAGTGGTGGTCATTATTTACGAAAATGCCACCGCCACTTTTTTTTTGTTCCCTTCAATTCGTATGTTCGCACGATAATTTTATTTGTATTTGATCTTTTGTCTAATTTTATTACGGAAAAATAAAAGATGTGATGTTATAAAAAAAAAATTATAGATTTCTAAACGGTTGTTCTTCTACTAAGTAGAACATATATTCGTTATAACTAGCTGATTATCCCGGGAGAGTCCCGGGATTAAAAAATCTAATATTACTTAAAAAAAAAGGATAAAAAAAGTAAACAATCTTGAACTCTTTTAATGTTAAAGTAAGTTTTTCTAATGTTTATACTATCAAAAGGGGTTCTCATGCTGCGTTCCCAGCAGATTAAAAAATCACAACCTCTTTTAATGCTAAACATATCGTTATAGCACATGAACATGGCCAATTCATATACATACTATCATAACATGATTAGTGACTTGCGTATATATGATTAAGAAATTACCTAAATACATTGTTTTTTATCTGCATGAACAAAAACTCACTAAAAAAACATTTTTTTCGTTTTTTTATGCTCGTTGGAAAGATAATAAAACGATAGTTAATTTGGTGTAATTTTTTTTCAAAAAAATGTCATACATAAAAGTTACTAACGTTTAAAAATTGTGAGCGGAAAATAAGAAAAAAATAAAGATAAAAATATTAATTAACATATTTGAAATTTTAAAATAATTAATAGTTCACTAACATTTGAAAAATGTGAGAGGAAAATAAGGAAAAAATATTAATTAACATATTTGAAATTTTAAGATAATATAGATATAGATTTTATTTAAAATACAAAATAAATAAATTTAAAAGAAAGCTTCACATGATGCCACATGACACATTCCATTGAATGTCACCTCATACAAACTCAATTCTTTTATTATAAGCTAGATTATACCCCGGGAGCGTCCCGGGTTGAAAAATTTAATATGATACATCAATTTAACATATGAAATAGACTGATGTATAACTCTAATATTAATATCTAACCTAAAACAAATTAACAATGTACAACTCCAATGCTAACACCTAACCTAAAAGAATGTAAAACTTTAATGTAACTCTAATATTAACACCTATCCTAAAGAGTAAACAAATGTACAACTCTAACATACTAATATTGATGCCTAACTTAAAATAACGTATAACTCTACTAACTTATTCGGCTCTGTTAACCTATTCGGCTTTGGTTGAATTTTTTTTTTCATATTTACTGATTTAAACATAATTAGTGACTTGTCTTTACATAATTAATGATTTACCTGAACACTTGTGTTTTTTTTCCTGTATGAACAAAACCCCTCAAAAAAATTTCTCCGTTTTTTATATAGCACTATGGTACTCGTTGGAAAGATAATAAAACGCTCGTTAATTTGGTGTAATTTTTTTTCTTTAAAAAATCTCGTATATTAAAGATATTAACGTTTAAAAATTATGGGAGGAAACATGAGGGTGAAAAATCCAATTTTGTTTTTAAATTATTTTTTCATAAAATATCTCAATGCTACATGGGATGACACATGACACACTCAAATAAGAGAATGCATCTTTGAGTGACATGTCATTAAAATGGTTTTGGTTTATTATATGTATAGATAGATAGATAGATTATAGATTATAGATTTGTTTTGGACTTATACTTTGAAATTTGAATACTTAGAATGTTAGGTACTTTAACAAACTTCTTTATTTTCGTATACTTATCAAACATGATTCATCTTTTTTAAATATGGAGATGTAATTGAACTACTAGATAATACTATCATAAGACCATGGGTAATAGGCATTATAAAGACATGGATAAGCTTGATAATGTATCCAACATTGTCCCTCTTGATGTTATAGGAGCATGAAAAGGAAAAAAACATTTCTAGTATAATGCCCAAAGCGTTCAACACAAAGAGTAAATATGAGCTTCAAACATATGGCATGCCAGATATTTAAGATCACATCTAAACAGTTGTGATGAATCACATGGGTTTACCTACATCTTATTAAGGGGTGTCTCAGTGATTAATAGAAGTGCAATGAAACCACTTGCAGTTACTACATACTAACGGTGAGAAGTTAGGGTCACTTTCATGATGAGTCTATGACCGGATGGATCCATTGACTCGTATCAATAAGTGAGACGGCATGAAAGAAGACCGAGGGCCCTATACAGGACTCTGAATGGCGACCCCTTGACCCTTTTTTTTATGTTTCAAAATATTTAATTAGTAAATGTTTTGGTTACTTAACAAGATATGGAATTTATTTTGGGAAGTCAGACTTTCGTCTAAGTGAAGACTTCTTCACTTGGTAGATAGAAAGAAATAAGCGTGTTTTTATACATGTGTACATGAGACAGTTTACACATGTATACAGTAAATTAACACTATGTGTAAAAACAATTTATATTCGTATATGTTTAAATTTTATGCGTAAATTGTATTTTTGATATTGTATTTTAGTAAAAAAATAAGTGTAAAAAGAAATTTTGAACTTACATGGTTTTAGATAGTGTAACACCCGTATTTTTACACACTTATTTATATTAGTTTCTTTCAAAAACGGTCCCATTTTTTTTTAACAGCGGAAGCAAATACACCAATATAATGTGATAAAATAACACCTTCAATAATTCACATTATATATTTATTTGATAAGTTGAGTAAGTTTACATCACCAAAACTTATTTAGATAACCCATAATTTATACATCCAAAAACGGGGTATAAACATATTGTTCGATCCTTCCACTAACCGAGGCTCGGCTTGACTTCTTTAATCCCATACCGGTGATTTACCTGGAAAACATTATTTAACAACTATTAGCCACGCTAAGTGAGTTCATTTATCAACAATATAATAATGTTTTCCAAATCACAGTTTTAACCCCCAATCCACTATCATAGTTAAGCAATGGCAAATAACAATTTATACCATGTGAATTCACCCCTTTTTGCCATATTATGTTTACTAAAATTTTATCACATAACTGTGATTATTTCCCCATCACGTTATATGTGTGGCAAAATTTATCACTCTATGGTGATTTGACACCCACCACGTTTCACCCGTGGCAAAACTCATCACACTATGATGATTTAACACCCACCACGTTACACCCGTGGCAAAACTCATCACACTATGGTGATTTGACACCCACCACGTTACACCCGTGGCAAAATTCATCACACTATGGTGATTTGACACCCACCACGTTACACCCGTGGCAATACATATGTTCCCCATTATATTGCAATAACATCATTTATATTACTTATACAAATTCACACATACACAAGTTTCATAACACAAATAATCTTATAAGTAATATTACATAAAATGATGTTTGGGGAGTCGTATGAACTCACCTCGACGTCTAGAAAACCTCTTATCAATTCTTTCTCAATTGCTTGCTATCTCCGATTAGCGTTTGCCGCTCTAATTATAATCCGTCGTATTTTATTGAGCTCTAACTCCAGTCTAAATTTCCTTACTGTATACTATTTCTCTGCTTCAACACGTTCCTTTCTTTTTTTTTTTTAGAGGTACTAGAATATATCTAGATTTATATATGATCATTATGCTTTGTCAAAAACCAAGGTAACTAGAAGGTGCCGGTTGATAAAAAAAACCCAAAGCTACGTGTCGTAATTTTAGACATTGGTGTAAGCAGTTAACGTGGAGCCATGAAAACTATTCTAGTGTATGTAGTGCAATATTGAACACTAATAGTCATATTTATCTTACTATTACCTCTTAACTAATAATTACTATATATGTATGTAATTATAATGCTAGTAATGGGTTGAGATAATAAACATAGAGCACCACAATTTTTTTTTTTTCATACGTGGTATCAAGAAGACCACAAATTTCATATTTGGCTAATACATACATACATATGTATATATTACTCCAAACCGTAACATATATATATATATATATATTATATACAATATCTGTTTGATTTAATATATTTACTACACGAAACGAGATGTTACAGATAGCGTTCTCTCGGTTCGCACGAAATATATCTGTTCTCAAATTAACCTTCTCCTACACACACCCAGCAAGAAACTGGAAAACGAAGTACAAAAAGGAACCCCAAAACACCAGAACCAGAAACCTATTACAAAAGATCTATAATATCAAACGAGACCCATTTGTCCGACGAGATCGCAGCCGCCTTGTATATGTTGTTAATCCATAAATAAATAAAAAAGCATCCTCCCGTATAGTATCCACAGAGACGAACCAATCTTCAAAAACTTTGGAATTCCTAGCGCGTCAAATCCTCGAGACTGTGACCAATGCGAACGTGTAAACTATCTTTGGCCTTTTTGTTCACATCAATATTCCGATACTCTATCAATATGTGCCTGTACTTCATAATCATGACAACTAAATTATTATAGCTGATGTTTGGGTTTAGGATACCTTTTATATAGGCTTGACAACTAAATTATCTAGCAACTAAAAAGTGTCCAATAAGACCATAAACGGATCTAGCAACTAAAAAAATAAAAATCAAATCCTTATTCCAGAACTAAACAGATCCTCACAGCAACTTTGTAAGTAGTAACTATAGAGTAATAGGTAATAGAGTGAATTGGATCGAATGTACTTTTCTCATTATTCACAGAAGATTATATAGTGGCTACAACATTAATACAATGACTTGATTCTAGACTATTGACTGTTGACTGTTGACTGTTGACTATTGATTTGTGTTAATACGCCCCCGCAAGATGGAGGATCCATTGGATACGCCAATCTTGGAGCGAAAGTAAAGAAACGGTGATATTGGAAGTGGTTTGGTGAGGACATCAGCTAGTTGATCCTTTGAGCTAATGTGAAAGACCTTTAAGTGACCGGCATTGACTTGTTCACGAACAAAGTGGTAGTCAAGGGCAACATGTTTCATGCGAGAATGGTACACCGGGTTGGCACAAAGGTAGGTGGCGCCGGTGTTGTCACAAAAAAGAGATGGTGTACGTGTTGTGCGAAGACCGAGTTCTTGGAGAAGATTTTTAACCCATGAGATTTCAGCTGCGGCGTTTGCTAGTGCTTTGTATTCTGCTTCAGTGGATGAGCGTGAGACCGTTTTTTGTCTTGATGAACGCCAGGAGATGATGTTGGATCCAAGGTATAATATATAACCTGTAGTAGATCTTCCTCCGTCATGTATGTCTCCCCAATCAGAATCTGAGAAAGCATTTAAATCAAGTGATGACTGTTTATTTAACAATAACCCATGGTGCAATGTTCCTTTCAAATAGCGGAGAACCCATTTGAGAGTTTGCCAATGTGACTATTTTGGGTGGTGCATAAACTGGGAGAGTTTGTTGACAGCGAAAGAGATATCAGGGCGGGTGAAGGCAAGGTATTGAAGTGTGCCAACAAGTTTGCGACAAGGAGTTGGGTCAACGGGTGTAGAGGCATCCGAAGGGATAAGCAGTTCAGAGACGCTTAGAGGGGTGAGGACCTCTTTGGCACCATCCATTTTGAAAGTGGTTAAGATGTCCTGAATGTGCCTGTGTTGGGAGAGGAATAGACCATGAGGAGTTGGAATGACTTCGATTCCTAGGAAGTGATGTAGAGGGCTTAAGTCTATGATCGAATTTTTTTTGCTTAGGGCTTGAACAAAGATGTCCATGAATGGATTATTGTTTCTAGTGAGGACAATGTCGTCAACGTAGACGAGTAGGTAGCAAGTGTTACCATTTGTGTTGTAGACAAAAAGAGATGCATCAGAGAGACATTTTTTAAAACCAAAGCTAATGAGGAAGGCGGTTAATTCATTGTACCAAGCCCGCGGGGCTTGTTTAAGGCCGTAGAGAGATTTCTTGAGTTTGCAAATGTGATTAGGAAACGCCGAATTTGCAAATCCGGGTGGTTGAATCATGTACACATCCTCATGTAAAGTGCCATGAAGAAATTCATTATTGACGTCTAGTTGGCGTAACGACCACCCTCGAGAGGGTGCGATGGAAAGAACAGTACGAATGGTGACAGGTTTCGTTACCGGACTAAAGGTATCAAAATAGTCCTTACCGTACTGTTGATGAAACCCTTTTGCGACTAGGCGCGCTTTAAATTTATCAATAGTTCCATCGGGTTTTCGTTTGGTTCGGAATACCCATTTGCATCCGATTGGATTTTGGGTAGTATGAGGGACAAGCTCCCACGTATGGTTTTGAAGAAGAGCGTTGTATTCAAGATCCATTGCTTGTCGCCATTGTGGATCTTTCATCGCTTGAATATGAGTAGAGGGCTCAATGGATGTAGGAAGTGGGTGAAGTGTGGTGGAGTTGATGAAGTTGGAATTGTAATATTGTGGGTTAGGATTGCAAGACCGTTGTGGGCGAGTATAGGTGGTAGGAGAGGGGTTAGTTGAAGGAGTTTGAGATGAGGAGGTGGTAGAGTCATTGGAAGGCTGTGTAGTTGAATTAGGCTATGTAGGAGTGGAGAATTGTGGAGATGAGGACTGTGTATGGACAGTGGAGGGCTGTGTAGAGGACAAGAGTTGTGTAGGGTTAGGGGAATGTTGTGTAGGTGTAGTAGAAGGTTGTGTATGGCCAGATGAGTGTTGTGTAGTATCAGGCAACTGTTGTGTAAGTGCAGCAGAAGGTTGTGTAGGGTCAGGAGAGGGGTGTGTAGGAGGTATGGGTTGGGGTGTGGGATCGATGGGAGGTTGTGTAGGGTGTGAAGGCTTTGTAGGATTTGGTATGTTGTGAAGAAATGATTCATAGGTGACAGTGGGAGATGCGGAGTTATTGGTGTGGGATGGGAAGATGTGTGGTAGGAATTCAACATGGCGAGAGTGATATAGTTTGTTGGTGGCTGGATCAAAGCATTTGTATGCTGATCTGTAAGAGAAGTATCCAAGAAAGATACATGATGCGGAGCGAGATTGTAACTTGGAAGTGTTGTATGGGCGGAGCCAAGGATAGCAAAGACATCCAAACGGTTTTAGTTTGGAGTATGTGGGAGCAACTATGAATAACATGTCATAAGGTGATTTGTTGTTCAAGATGGTGGTGAGTAGACGGTTGATGAGATAAGTCGCGGCTTGAAAGGCATGTGACCAAAATTGTGATGGGAGTTGAGCATAGTGGAGGAGGGCAAGGCCCGTTTCAACAACGTGTCGATGACGACGTTCGGCCACCCCATTTTGTTCGGGTGTATGGGGGGGTGTGGTGTAGTGAGAAATTCCATGAGTTGTGAGAAATGGTTTAAGACCAATGTATTCACCACCATTGTCGGTAAATAGAGAGATAAGAGGTGTTTGAATTTTTTTTCCACTAGTGATTTGAATTGTGGAAAAAGGACGGAGACGTCGGATTTTCTTTTTATCGGATATAACCAAATGTATTTAGAAAAATAATCGACAAATATGACATAGTACTTGAAGTCGTCAATGGATGTTTGGACTGGACCCCATACATCTGAGTAAACGAGTTGCAATGGTTTCTTTGCAACAAATGAGTTTTTACCAAAAGAAATTTTATGGCTTTTATTTAATGAACAAGATTTGCAATGAAAAGACTCGGGTGACACTTTATTACCATTAAGTCCTAATTTAGAAATTAAGGACTTGAAGACTTGAAACGAAGGATGTCCAAGGATATGGTGCCACACAAGTAAAGATCTTGTTGTTGTTGCATTGATTTGAGGAGAGAGTGTGGTTGGTCCGTAGTAAACGTCATTGACGTTCATGCCCCGCATGAGATGCGCCCCCGTGCGTAGATCCTTAACCACGAAATGATATGGAAAAAATTCAACAGAAACTTGATTAGTACGACTGAGTTTTGCAACAGAAATAAGATTATTACGAAGAGATGGAACGATTAAGACATCGTTTAAGAAAAGCGGTCGTGAATTGGTGTGAAGGGTTGTTTGACCAATGTGTGTGATAGGAAGGGTTTTACCGTCACCTAAAACAATCTCATCCGGGCCACCATATTCGGAAAGAACATGCATTTGGTTGTTGTTGTTGTTGTTGTTGTTGTTAGTGTGATTGGAAGCGCTTGTATCCCACATCCATGGAGTGTTTGGAACCGTAGTGTGAGAAGATGTATTGTTCACAACTGGGTATGAGTAGGAATCATGAGTAGAGACTTGATGTTCACGTAGGAAGCGACGAAGTTTGCGACAATCTTTCGTTACATGACCGGGTATGCTGCAAAAATAACAAAAAACGTTAGTTTGGCTGTTGTGGGTCGGGTTGTTTTGAGTTTGGGTTGCGGATTTGTTTGACCACGAGGAGGGTCGGTTTTGTAATGATGGGTTTGAGGCTGAGGAACAAGGGTTCCGATTGTAATTTTGGTTTGATTGATGAACAAAATATGGAGCCATTGAGGCTGCAAATCAGAAAAAAAAAAGATGAAAAGGTTGTGTGGGTTGCGGACAGAAGGCTGTCGAAAGCTGTGATGGATCGGTTCGCTCAAGGGAGCTTTAGGCTCTTGATACCATATAGAGTAATAGGTAATAGAGTGAATTGGATCGAATATATTTTTCTCATTATTCACAGAAGATTATATAGTGGTTACAACATTAATACAATGACTTGATTCTAAACTATTGATTGTTGACTATTGATTTGTGTTAATAGTAACTTGATTTATTCGAAGTTTCAACATTCAATTGCAAATTTGAACATGAATACTATGAACGGTAACACTGCCTACCCCTCAACCTCTAGATCCGCCTAGGGCTAGCAATAGGTAACTTGTATAAGACACGATTAGACCTGTTAACTAAAAAGTACCCAATGTGAAATTTTACTTTTTCTAAGACACGATTGTCAGCCCTAGATCCGCCCTCGATCTACATGGTATAACATATTATTGGTATAATAATTTTAACAATCATATTTACATAATTGTTTTACGTAGGAATTTGACGTTATAAAATTTGCTGCAGGATGCATAAAGTTATTTGTAATATGGTCGTTAAAATATTTAATTTGGCACAAAAGTAAAAAGTTTATTTGAGTCTATTTAGCATTTTCCGACTAGAAAAGTATTTTTAATGTATATTGATTTGATGCAAAGTTAAGAACAGAATTAAAACATTGAAAGCGATTGTGGTCAAACAAATTATTTAGCTTGATATTGACATTGTTCATTTCAATACCGTAAAAAAAATCATTTAATATGAAACCTTCTGAAATAAATAAATAAAGAAATAGATATGAGAGTATCGCACTGGGATGGCGCTTTTGCCTGGGCAGTCATTTGAGACGTTAAACACTACCCCACAAGAGTGTTACAGATAGGGGTGAAAAATTGCTTAAAGTTTAAATTTACGTGTATTTCGTTCCAAAATTTTATATGTATTGAGTTCAGCCCCTCTGTGTTGGGCCCTATGATTTTCGGCTCCACTTATATATTGGGTCAAGCTTCGCTGCTGGTTATAGAGGCCTTAGAGCATTCGCAGTAGCTTCTGCATATTTTCTTCATAATTACTCTAAAAACACTATTTTTTCTCACTTCTTTCAATTAAATAATATTTACTCTATACTTTATCATTACCTTTTCTCTCTCTTCTACTCACAACCACTTTCAAAAATATTAAAAAATTATGGAGGATGAACAGTTCCATATCAAATATAGAGATGAACAGTAACTTCTCTATATCCTTCACTCACAACCATTTACTACCACGTATCAAAATATGAAGGTTTCTCTCACATAAATGTGCATAATCTGATAGGTTTTACAAAGAAAAACCTACAAAACTCCCAAGAAATCAAGAGGAGGAGAGACTCAAAGCACAAAGCTTTTTCATAATATTTTCTTCTCTCTTTTCAAATGAAAATAAATTACAATTTAAAGGAGAATTAACTGAAATGCAAACGTGGGTACGTATTCCTAATATTACGAGACTACTGACATGAACTAAAATGCATACTAACTACCCCATGATGATCATGCAATGCATGTTTTACGTGAAACAAAGTAATGGTTGTTGACCAACTATAACTAGGATCCATGAAGCTAGAGGTGGATCGGGTCTAGCACATGGGCGGAATGTATCAACTCTCGCGCCCTTGAAAACGTCCTTGTCCACAAGGACGGTGTGAACTTCCACGGGGGTCGCCATTCGACTCTCCCAAAAGCGTTCGGTGTGGTCACAACCAACCGCGACGGTGGTTGCCACGGCGGTCGCCATTCAACTCTCCCAATTGCATTAGGTGCGGACTCAATGTAGCGCCATGGTCGTCCCCCGAAATTGGTTCCTAGCGCAACCCACTTGCCATAGTTCTCGAACCCTTCAATAAGCTTATACCATGGCAACAACTCAACAGTGGGCAGCCTTCTCATATTTGCTTTGGACTTGGTAGAACCCATTTGAAGAATCACCATGTTGGAATAATCCATCATAGATATTAATAGAAACCAAGTGTTTGGACATCCCATGAGGTTACAAGCATTGCTAGCAATTGTTACACCAAATCGAAAGGGTGGTTTTGGCAATGGGTTTGGGGTGGTTCGTGAAGTAGCTTGGTTCAAGTTTGGTTCCGTTGGTATTGTAGGTTTTGGTGGCGGGTTCGGTACCGGTGTTGATTTGGGTGTAGAGACGGCGGTTGTTGAAGTCGTAACGGAACGCCACGGTGGACGCCATTCCCGTCTTTGCTCCGGAATGGGACGCCTTGTTGCAGCTTCTAGTGTGGGTTTAGCTTTGATAGCGGTGCAAGAGGGGTGTTTTGGCAGTTTTTTAATTGGCAGTTTCGGTGGTTGGGGTGATGGAGTCGGTAGTGATGCTGGTGAAAGTGTTGTTAAAGGTGATGGTTGATTAGTATGGTTTGAAGTATCAAAAGATGAATAGGTCTCTATGTGTTTGGAGAATGCATCGGTAGGAAGCGTAGTATATGATGAGAGCGTGTTGTTATCATTGATGATGGTGGTGGTGAGGGTGGTGTGAAAACGGTGAAGCATTGCAATTGTGAAAGATTTCCAAGTGAGGTGTTCAGGCCCTCGATACCACGAATTGAACCAAGAAAAAGGTTCTTTATCAAAGTATTCAACGACGTAAGCAAACCGGTCTTCCTCGTAAATGTTATACAAGGAAAAAAACCGTTCAAACTCACAAAGCCAACGGGCCGGATTCGAACCGGTGAAGCGAGATAGATAGGTGGAATCATCGAGTTCTTTCAAAGCCATGGAGGCTAAGGCTCAATGAAAGCACCAATTGATAGGTTTTACAAAGAAAAACCTACAAAACTCCCAAGAAATCAAGAGGAGGAGAGACTCAAAGCACAAAGCTTTTTCATAATATTTTCTTCTCTCTTTTCAAATGAAAATAAATTACAATTTAAAGGAGAATTAACTGAAATGCAAACGTGGGTACGTATTCCTAATATTACGAGACTACTGACATGAACTAAAATGCATACTAACTACCCCATGATGATCATGCAATGCATGTTTTACGTGAAACAAAGTAATGGTTGTTGACCAACTATAACTAGGATCCATGAAGCTAGAGGTGGATCGGGTCTAGCACATGGGCGGAATGTATCATAATCTACTGTGAATGCTCTTAAAGATAAAAAAAAATGAGTCACAACCTAATGCCCACCTAAGAATCACTTTTTAACTTTTTGGTTTTAAAACTTCACATAATCTAATAACATAAGCATTTATATATTTTTCTGCAACAACAATAAACCACTTATGCTATTCTCTTTATCGCATTATATCTGTTAAGCAATACATACAAGAATTATCTAATTTTGTTATTCTTTTACTTAAAAATGGTTATTTAGTAAACGCATTCCTATTGTTAAGAACCAAAAGTTTGTTTGTGTCTCTTTGTCTTTCTCAACTTTTGTCGTATGATGCCTTTCAATTTAGTTAAATTAAATTTTATATATAAAAAATAATAAAAATTACATAGAACTGTAAATGTTGATAGTTGATACCATGACATATAGAAAGTCATAAAAAGTGAGGGAGTTGGGCCCGGGGTAGAACTTAAGCGTGTTATTGGCACTTGTTTTGTACGTGTGAAAGTAGACCCATTTGATGCCTTTATCTTTCATAATGGGACCATCTTTGGGCCATAATCTGTTAATTACTTTTTCAAGACAACTCTCAATCTAGATATATTGTGGTCACAATATCTTGACTGACTACCTTACAACATTATATTATCTACTTTTATCTGATAACTTTATAAAAGTTAAATATTATTTTATTTGTATTTTTTTGTTCATTACAAATTAAAATATATTCAACTCCAAGAAAAAAAAAGGTTTAAATGCATTTTATGATGATGAACTTGACTATGTTAACTCACTTGTTTTTTTAAGAGTAGCAAACAAATATATTTAGCCGAATCAGAATCAAAGATACGAGAGAATATGTATCACAAATATCAATGATGCACCCCCACCTTAACACAAGTTGTTTTAGCCGCCCTTCTTTATGCTCCATTCCATGAATACCCGTGTTTTTCTCACCTTTTCGTCACACATAATAGTCTCTCTCTCTCTCTCTCTCTCTCTCTCTCTCTCTCTCTCTCTCTCTCTCTCTCTCTCTCTCTCTCTCTCTCTCTCTCTCTCTCTCTCTCTCTCTCTCTCTCTGCACCTTCACAGCCACTCCCCGATCTCTCCTACACATCCCCTTATGGATGACCAAGAACATCTCATTAGAAAGCTCTTAAAATGCACTATAAAGAAATTAAACTATATCCTTTAGAAGTTTAACTGTTAATTTGAGAAACGTATATTTTTATTCTATAACTAAAGTTTTTAACTTGCCAAATATAATACCTTATCAGATTTTACAACTAAAGGTACTATTTTACTCAAAATTTTACCCCTCTTTACGTTTTATTTTCTCATTTTTGCATCACATTGATTAGTTGACTTTATTTATTTTGAGTCAACGGAATATATATGAATGTATCCAAAACTTACTTTGATAACAATAAATATACCAAATTTGTTTCATATCAATTCAAAGACTTCACATGTGGCAATAAATGTGTTATTCAAATTTGAGATTTGTGTCGGTTATAGTTTCTTCAAGAAGTTAACTTTCAAAAAAAAAATAGTTTCTTCAAGAAGTTACGTTATGCAAAGACATTTTTTATATTACTAGTATTTTGACCCGCACATTGCTACGTGTTAAATGACGGACTCGATTGATTTTGCATAACATGTTTTAAAGGTTATCGAATGTGATCGTCAAAAAAAAAAAAACATATTTTCGTTAAGTATTTTCTATTAAAACAATTAACGCCTCGTAACTAAAATCCTAAAACCACCAGTACACCTACACATTTCTAGCATAGCTTCAAAACATATACTATTTTACTCAGTGACGGATCTAGATAAAAATTTTAAGGGTAACGTTCAAAATTTTTTTACCGTCCTATCATACAATGTAAACGAAACAATCGATAATCTCTTTCTCTATTGATGGAGTTGTCAACTTATTATTCTTTTTTGCACCCTAATGTATACATTTTAGGCTCAACTCTCATATCCAAAACCGTACCAGATTTATGCCTGAAAATACTCGAAACTGGTTATACCCTATACCCAGACTTGGTCATACATATACCCTATACCTGATACCAGTTTTTTAAGTTTACTTTATAACTTTTGTATTTAACTTTTTTTAAATGCATATTATAAAGCAATTAATTTGTAGTTCGGTGAATTTATGTTATTGTAATTTATATTAATTATTTTTACAAATTACAAACCAAATATAATTTTAAAACAAATTTATTTTATGTAAAATAAAAAAAAAACTTACTTTTTATAAACCGTATATTAATACCCAGACTCATAGTCGGTTATACCCGAACCCGATCATACTCTACTCAGGTACATAGGGTATGATTTTCTCCTCAACACCAGTACCGAAATCCTACCCGGTTTCTCTCAATACCCAATTTTTCTATACTCGTTCATACCCAAACCGGTTCCATACCTGGAAGCGGGTATTAAAAAAACCCGATACGTGGACCTCTACATTTAACTAACTTATAGGCTTAAGCCTTAAGAGTTTCTATCTTATAATTAACAAATGGAGTGGGTCAATGGGTTATACACTTATGGCTTTTATCTTTTTTTTTTTATATTGGGCTAATGGCAAACGTTGAGAGTGTTTTAGGTCTTTAAAAAATTGAGGGGGTAACGTTAATATAATTTTAGGGGCAACGTAATACAAAAAAAACATAAAAAAATAAATATAATTTACACTACGCGGGAAAAGTTAAGGGGTAGCGGGTGTTACCCCTCCTTAAAGCCTACATCCGCCTCTGATTCTACTAACAATTACCAATTTCCCAATACCAATAATATATCATGGAGCATCATCAATCATCATCAAGCTAAGTTCTCTAAATGTCATAGCAGGGAACCACGTGTTACGACAGGATTGCACGTTGTTTGGTTGTTGCTGTCACACCCTCAAATTTCCACGTGCGGGGTTTTACCGCGAGGCGCGTGACACACCAGGATCCAAGTCAACGGTCACAATAAACAACACTATATGATACGTAAAAATGACATACTCAAACCATTAAGTTTTCATAAATGATCCAACGCTGCGGAAGCGTAAAACTTTATTACAACGTGAAACCAAAAGTACGAAAATCTGAAAATACTAAATGAGATGCACATGAATCCTAGACGCCGTGAGACTCCGTGCGCCTATCGTCAGCTGCTACCTTAGCGACCTGAGACAAACATGCTAAAAACGTCAGCAAATAATGCCGGTGAGTTCACAGGTTTTTAAGTAAAACGTTTCACGAACTTTTGAAAGACCATCATGATACTACCGACCGATGAAAACACTCGTTAAATGTTTGAACTTCATAACGAACCTCCCAAACGAACTATCGCCCACCGAAGATAACGAACTACCATCCCATGGTCAACAAACTGCTTTACCATAGCTAACGAACTACCATCCCATGGCCAACGAACTACTATAACATAGCTAACGAACTACCACATAGAGGCTAACGAACTACCGCACCACGGCTAACGAACTGCCACAACATAGGCCATATAATACGGAACATAAATGAATACCTTGAACCCAAATGAACATTCCCAAAACGTAGTGAATACATGAGTACCCAAAAACATAGTTGTCACGCCTTTTAGGAAAAACACATTTGACACACGTTTAAAGAACACAGCATGTTTTCTCCCCCGAAATTGTAAAACCAGTAAAAGAGTGGGGCCGTGAAACTCACCTTAGAGTGCGTCTTCTGGTAACTAGAATTCCAACACGTGTATGATAATCCCAACTAATGACAACCTATCAATGAGTTTACATAAGTGTGATGACTATTAACCCGAAGGCTAACTAGTCCCCGATTGTCCAGATCTTGACTACGTGTGTTAAAAAGTGTGTTTAAACGTTAACCGGACATTCCAGACCGTCCCGACATCCCGTTGGTGACCCATTACCCTAACTAATCAAGTACACATTGATTATACACAAAGTTCAAGCATAAAACACTTAGTTCGTATCAAAAATTTCATTTTTGTTATCGTAGGGCCGAACGTGGCTTTGAGTGGTCGAAGGTGGCTTTAAACTTCCACCTTCGCCCCTTTTTTCCACCTTCGCCCCTTTTTATGGTTCATTCGCCCCTTGGTTTCCAGGTTCGACCCCTGGGAGTCCACCTTCGACCGTTCAGCTGGTCGAAGGTATTCCAGGTTCGCCCCTGCTGTTAGATTTTCCCCAAAAACGCGTCGAAAACATCCGAAAACATCACGAAACATCATGAGTTACAGCAGTCAAGCATCATTAACATATTCCTATGAAACCCTACCGATTTTACCCCAAAATCTATCCGTTTTTACAAGTTTCCTAAAATAGTAAATTATGGAGATGTCACATCATCATGCATGAAATCATTACCCAATTAGGAAACTTTCTAAATTTAATCAATCATCAGCTCATCATACTTAAATCATCATGAACAAGAAACCCCTATCATAACCTTATCATAACCATCCAAAAACAAGCCCTAAATCTAACTAAAACCCCTTTAATCGTCAAAACACCATCAACAATCAAAGGTAACATGTTTCAATCATAACCCATTATTAATAACAGCCCTAGGTTGTTATCATATCATCTATACAACAAGTAATCATCAAACAATGCATAATATCATATTAACACATGTTTAGTTTGCATAAAAACTCATTGTTTATGAATAGGTTTTATTTAGAAAGATATTAGGAAGGTTTTTACCCATAAAACATGTGGATATCAGATCTGGACCCTTGGGGTTTAGATGAAAACAAGTTAAAATTGTTTAAAAAGGATTTGGAATGAAGAACACACCTTAGATTTTCACTTGTAATGATTTAGAGAGTTAGGTTATGAAAAACAAGCTCAAAAACTCCTTCCCCAATGATAATAGCTGATAGAGAGTGTTTGGAGGCGTTTAGGGTTTGTGAAATGGTGAAAAATGGCTAAGGATGGTATTTATACCCAGTCCAGGTTCGCCCCTTTTATGTGGTCGAATGTGGAACTTTTCCACATTCGCCCATTTGTAATGGTCGAATGTGGAACTTTTCCACATTCGCCCACTTTGTTTCTACGTTCGCCCATTTTTCAAGTTCCATTTCCACGTTCGCCCACTATTTCCACATTCAGGTCATCAGCACTTTTTAACACATGTCAACAGCACTTTTTAACACATGTTAACCTTTTCCCAGTTTGTCGTGTTTAACGCATTCTAACACATCTTAACACATGAGCATGCACCCATAGTCTATGTTTAGCATATTTAGGCACGTATAATCATTTGTACATCGTTTAAGCAAGTATAAGTATACAATCCACCACACGACCCATAATCTACACATATACTTAATTAGTTCATGTAATGTCACCAACAACGGAACCCGGTACTAGTGTATTCCCCAAAATGACTCCTAATGATCCTCCAGATCATTGAACCCTGGACAATCCTAATCTGACCCGACTCAACTAACCCAGTTAAGTTTGTTTATAAACGTTTCTCGCTAAGGTAGACTTATGTGTTCATAAAGTGTTGACTCAAACATGCCGGGTGTCACAGTTGCATGTAATCGTTACTTAGGAACCTGATGTTGTTTTCTGCAAGATTCGAAGTGTCGTCAAAATGGTTTGGAAAGTGAAGTGACAATATATGTATGGTGGTTAGAGTACCTAAGTAATCATATGTGGTTAGGGCAAAACCATAATGGCAAACAATTCATGAAAAATGTGGGTAGGTCTTTCGAAATGACCTTTCTGTATGTTTAGGTGCAACATCACGCTCTGGAGGGTGTATGTTTAGGTCGAGACCAAGGTGGGAGGATTCTACGAGCATGTTGTTATATGGTCTATTCGATTTGTCATTACTAATGGTTGGGAAGTGAAGTGAATATGAATGTCGCTCAGTTAAAGTACCTAAGTAATGATATGTGATCAACGCTAATAAGAAGAACAATATACCAAAGGTGTGTGGTAGGTATATTGAAACGAACCTTCTGAATGTTCTAGCGCATCGTCGTTACTAGGTGGGGATATGTTTATGTCGAGAAGCAGGGGGAGGTTGGTGTTGGTGTGTTTTCACTAAGGGGACGGTTGGTGTTATTTCCATATTGCAGGTGTTGCCTAAGGTTTCTCTTTGCTGCACTATAAGTTGAATGGAGTGTTATACATGCTATACTTTGTAGAAATACTTTAAATTTATATTGAAATTAATACGTAAGTTGCTAATATATACAACATTATTAACCAAATTGCAGATTGTCCTTTATTTATTAACCAAATTGCAGCTTTTATCCCTTGTCTTTCATTTGCAATCATTATGTCCTTTATTTTCTCAGTTTGTTACATCCTCTATCCTTTAGCCTAACTAAGTTAAAAAAGTTGGTTAACTTTATTTTCTAACTTTACACTTTTAGCCCCTGTAGTTTTCCTAAGTCAAAAAATTAAAAAAAAAATATTAAAAAAAAATCGGGTAAATTTGAATTCATCCGAATTACGTAAAAAAAAATTCATCCATTTCTTTCGGTTCTCAGACCTTCCAAAAATCCAATAAGAAAATTCATCCTACCCTTTTCCACGACTCTTTAGAACAAGGAGTTATACGGGTTAAATACGCGTCTACAACAAAAAGAGGTATGACAGTTTATTATTGTATTTGATGTGTGAATTTATGTATATACTAATGATAAACCATATTAATTATATATGTACAGGACTTTTTGTAGCATGACTATAAAAACTTTCAACCTAATTAATGTTTTTCATTGGTACAGCAGCCAAAGTAAGATACAAATAATGTTGCATGTTTTCCATTTGATTCAGCAGGCAGTGTAAGATATGTAAAGGCGGAACAGTCACAAATTGACGATTTCAGACAGCTTAACCATTATTTAAAACGCTAAAATCCGTTGACATATACAACACGACACCACAACCATGCGTAGTACTTCACGCACCTGAACTCTGGAATAACAAATTAAGACCTTGTTCATATTTGTTTTGTATTGGTCTTGATTTTTTTATGCACAGCCTGAGCAAACTTATGTCTTTAATAATATAAGCATGTGAGGCTTTCAACTTATAATTAGAAAAACTACAATTTTAGTTTAGCTTGAGGAACGATATATGATTTTATAGCCAACTTTTCAATGTTCAGCGAGTAATAAAAGAACATCATCTTTGATTTAAAAAAAAAAAGTTATCCGAGGACAAACATACAAGTTTTTGGTTTTGCTCTTACGACATGGTCATTTTTACTATAATTTCGACATTTTTTTTGGTGATGTGAATATCAATATACAAGTCAATGAAATTGAGCCTTACAAAATTTGAAGCATCCTCTGCAACACATAGGTTTCGTCCACTAGTGATATCACGTGCACCATGACTTTTCTTAAATAAAATTAATTTAAAAATTACAATTTGACAATTTGAGAAGCGAAATAAATGGATGATTTTTTTTTTAATTTTTTACGTAATTCGGACGAATTCGAATTTACCAGATTTTATTTATTTTTTATTTTTTATTTTTATTTTTTGACTTAGGGAAACTACAGGGGCTAAAAGTGTAAAGTTAGAAAATAAAGTTAACCAACTTTTTTAACTTAGTTAGGCTAAAGGATAGAGGGTATAGCAAACTGAGAAAATAAAGGACATAATGAGTGCAAATGAAAGACAAGGGACAGAAGGTGCAATTTGGGTAATAAATAAAGGACAATCTGTGTAATTTTGTCTAACTTTAATATAAAAAATAATATTTTTGTAACTTTAATTTGTATGCAACATATTTGGTTATGTTTTATGAGAAAAATATTTTTTTTAGAGGAACAAGTCCTCTTACCTTTTGCCCTTATATAGAAGATATACTCTTAATTTTTGAAAATTATAAAAAAAATCAGAAGTGACATGTTTTAATAAGATGGATTAAAACAAGATGACGAATTTGCATAATTATCTATCTACTAAAGAGTGTGATCTGCTTATTATGAAAATAGTAAATTGTAAAGCATAAGGTTTCTACTGCGATGTTTCCAACGTATTGATACCATACATCACTTAGATTATAATCATAATAAACTTAGGCCATAAGAATCTCAGGCAAGTGTTATTACTATTCTGTTTTATTAGTATTTAATAGTGAAATAATTATAATATTTTTAGTTTTTACATTCAAACTTTAGATAATTTTTCTGCAACATGTATTTTTAAATATATACATGTTGGTTGTATAAATATTTACAAGTACTTTTGTTGATTGGGATAATGATATATTTTTTTCTTTTTTTATTTAGTATTAATATTATTTGAATAAATAATATTTTAAAATGCTAAACTTTATATTTTTAAAACTTATATTTATAATTATATGATCTCACATAATTAGTTAACCTAAGTTCAATAAATATTAATTAGTTAGATCAACCTTTATAAATGTTTAGATGTATTACTTAGTTGTCTTAAATTTGTCTTAGTATATAGTATGAAATTACAACATTGTCCATCTAGATATATGTGAAATTACTTTCATGTCCATCTAAAATGCATTATGAGTATGTTTGGCAAAGAACTTTTATGAGCTTCAAGGTTTAAACTTTTAAGAAAAAGTTCTTACTTAATTAAAAGTGTTGTTTGGTTGAAGGAGCTTGAAGATTTTAGGTTAGGAGAAAAAGCTCTGTATTGAAAAACTACTATTACTAACGTTTAAGAAAAAAACTCTTACCAGCTACAAGCTTTTAATGAGTAAATGACACAAATACTTATTCTATCATAAAAAAAATGCATACAAGCTTTTAGTTAATGCCCATTATGGTCATTTTATATATTTTATTAAAAGTTTCAGCTAATCTGTCAAACACCAAAATATATTTAAAAAGCTACAGCTACCAACTTTCAACTACAGCTTCCGACCACCGGCTAGTTTTACCAAACATACCCTATATAGTAGTATAGATAAATATTTTACTTAACATAATAAATTATTTGATTAATTAAAAAAATCATAAACATGATAATAAGTTCTAAAAACTTTTAACAAAAATATTAATACAACACTCTATAAACATTTATTTTATTTATCACAAAAATGGTAAACATGAGAAGACTGTTAGCGTGCTAAGGATGCAATTCAAACTCAGACAACGTGCGGTACCAAAATTGTAAACAACATTTTGATTAATTGAAGTTTGGAAATAGATTAATTAATCAATTGAAGCCTACGAATCAAACCAAACCGAACGATCAATTAAAATCACATAGCCTGAAGTTACGAAGGAGTTTTGCAAATCGGGTTAGGTAGGTTTTCTATATAAGGATCGACTGATTGAATCACATTATTGTTCAGTATTTTCGGTCAGGTTTTGTTTGAAGAGAAATATTACGTAGTGCTACAAATTTTACTGTTAATGCTACCAATGGCTGAAAAATAATTACCCTACAAACAATAATCACTCTATTTATACATATAAATTTACTCAAGTCATCAAGTAATTACATTACAATCAATAGTTATTCTTGTTGTAGATAAAGATTACTCTACCAATGAGTACAATGGGTTTACCCGCGCATTGCCGCGGGATTCAAATATAAATTGCAATATAACAATGTGATTATTTACAAATCGCAAAAATGCAGATTCAATAGTACACCTAGGTACCCAATATTGTGGTTTGAATAAGCCCTTCTGAAATTAATATTTACCAACTCGCTAAGTGTTAGGTAATTAAGTTGACATGCTAACTTCTATCAAGCCAAAGTATATATTGGATCCACTAAAGCATTCATTTCTTGAGCACTTTGTAGGGCTTATTCAATAGAACAATGTGATTATTTACTAATCGCAAAAATGAGGATTCAATAGTACACCTAGGTACCCAATGTTATGGTTCAAATAAGCCCTCCTAAAATAAATATTTACCAACTCATTAAGTGTTAGGTGACTAAGTTGACATGCTAACTTCTATGAAGCCAAAGTATATATTGGATCCACTAAAGCACTCATTTCTTGAGCAGTTTGTATGCATTCTTCTATCTCCTCTTTCAACACATTCCAAAATCAAAATATTAACCAACACATGACACAATGCTTAGAAAAAATAAAAGTAAAGGACGGTAGCAAGTATAGACAAAATTACAGAAATCAAACTTTATATTTCATTAAAATTACAGGTTCCAACCTTTATGTTTAATTTACACCCAAATTAACCTTTAACTATACATTTTTATACATGTTCCAACCTTTAGCACTAACCCAATTAATTTTTCTTGTTAAGTCCCCTCACATGCAAGTCATGTGAGGGCAGTTTAGTCTTTTCACCTTCTATCCATGTGTAAATGACAAAAACAAAAAATTAATAAATAAATAAATAAATCAAACGATACAGGTTGGAATCATTATTATAGTTGAAGTCCCTAAAATCCCTATTAGGCAAATCACTAGATTCTTGAGCCAAGCATGACAAGTTGGAATCATTATTATAGTTGAAGTCCCCAAAATCCCCAAACTCTCAATGTGTTGATCCAAGCAAGCTCTTCATTGTTCAAGTCCCCAAAATCCCAATCAGACAAATCACTAGATTCTTGATCGAGCCCGTACAGTTCCAAATCATTATTATAGTTGAACTAGATGACGATTCAAGAAATACTTACCTAAACCATATGACGATTCAAGAAATTTAAGGGGAAAAAAATACTATCAGTCCAGTACCTGTACCCGAACCAGATGACGATTCAAGCTCAAGAACCGATGATGCGGTGGTGGTGAGGCATTGAACACATCTCATCAGTGATTGTTTAGATATGCAAACTGAACCCAAATATTAAAATCGAACATCATTAACGGTGGGGAACGATGGTTGTAGTGTGGTGGGGGTGGGGTGATGCAGCGGTTTGGAGCTGCGGTGGTGTGGAAGTGGTTGTGGTTGGGGTGATGCAGTGGGGGTGGGAGTGCGTGTGGAGATATGGTGGTTGTGGTAGGAGGTGTGGTGGCGATGGTGGGAGGTGCGGTGGCAGTGATGATGTGGGGATGGTGGTGGTGGTGAGACTAAAGAGGTGGTGGTCTGATGAAGGTGGTGGTGAAGTAGAAAGCCCATGTGAGGACAAGGATGGCGACAAGAGAAGCAGATAGTCTGGCTAGCAAGAGGAGAGAGAAGGTGGGTTCACCATTAGCAGCCATGGATGACTGAAGCTTCCACCGATAGGGATGAGCCTGTGACTAGTGAGAATGATGAAAGCTGATGGGGTTTTAACTATTGAATCCAAGGAACCTATTATTGTAATAATAATAATAATAATGGAGGTGAAAAGACCAAACTATCCTCACATGACTTCCATGTGAGGGGACTTAATCAAGAAAATTAACCGAGTTAGTCACAAAGGTTGAAACTTGTAGCAAAATCAATAGGTAAAGGGTGTTTTCCGTGCAAATGGAACATAAAGGTTGGAACTTGCAATTTTGACCAAATATAAAGGTTGATTTCTGTAATTTTGTCGCAAGTATATGACACAGTTTATTATGTAAAGATATAAATACTAAGTTTTGAAAATAACTTTGTGGTTGATGATAATGTTTAGTTAATGTTATGGATACCGAATAAAAACAAAATATTTTAGCATTATATAAGAGGAACAACTATAAGTTTTCACATAAATTACCGAAGATGTTAGATATGAAAGTTACTTATCATAGACACTACTATAAGTTTTATGATAATTAAATTCAACTAATAAACTAAAAGTGGTAACTAATATTGAATCAAGCAGTTGATATCACTGTGTAAACTACTAAAGTGTGATATACTTTTCTCTTTAAGTGATCTTTTTCTATATAGCAAATAGCAATGTCATTTTTCTTCACTTGTTTCATGAACATCTCAAAAAGTTATATACATATGATAACCACACAATATTCACATGAATTCTAAGCTCACTTCAACATCCAGTTTATTTGAGTTCAATAAAGCTAACTCCCTTTAGTTCCTATATGCAAAGCAACAATGCTACAATTAGTTCTATCACATCGCAAGTTGTGCAATAATTAACCCGTTTTATCAAAACAAACACAAGATCCACCTTAAGTTTCAAGTGTTCTTCTGTTCATTCTCTCATTATTAAGAGCTACAATCTTATTTTGACTTGGCTCGAAAGTTCATAACTATTTAAAAATTTCATATCCATGAAGCAAATCATAGATTATGCATAACTTGATATTAATAGCTAATTAGCGAACCATAATTTGATTAATTAAATAATAAAAACAACATACATATCGTGGCCACCGTAACTGCTTGGACCTTTGTGAACTCCAACAATCACCTTGTTACCATGCCAAAATGCAACATTAAAAATGAGTCAAAGATTTATATGATAGTATATGATTGATGACACTTACGAAACTGAAAACATACCATACGAGATTTTGACTGTGCAATCAACGCTCCAAATAACGACAAAACATGATCCACCTGGGTAGGAACCTACATGCAGAAATTGCAAACAAAACTTATAAGCACAATCGTCGCAAGTTCCAACAACACCTCAACCCGACGCCACCGTTGATAAAGCGGAACCCTTCCCGCCATTGTCTAACACCCACCCAACCGTCATCGACTATTCACCTTCCACCCCTTTACCTTTGTTGTCTTCGATCTTTGTCATAAAACCATGCAAATGACATTTTTTGGTCAACAAAATGTTTTATACAAACTGGCCGTATTGTTTAATATCATCCAAATAACTCATGTAAATTGCATTTTTGTGGTGTTGTCATTTGTTCTCCCATTTCAGTTTTTGCAACAATTATGGAACTGAAAATTTCCAAATTCGATTACATGGTTTTGATGAGTTGACCTTTTATACATTTATAAGTACTAGTGGGTTTACCCGCGCGTTGCTGCGGGATCCAAATACAACTTGCACTACAATAATGTCATTATATATAAAGCGAAAAATGCAAATCTAATAGTACACCTAAGTACCTAACGTTATGTTTCAAATGAGTCCTTCTGAAATAAATACTTAGCCACTTGTAGGGTGACTAAGTTGATGTACTAACTCCCATGATCCACTAAAAACACCTATTCTTAAGCGATTTTTTAGCATGCTTATATCTCCCCTTGCAACTCATTCCCATACCGGATATTAACCAACACAAGACACAATGTTTAAAGAAAAATGAAGAATGATAGCTAGTATATGTCATATATAAAACACATGTTTGTCTCTTGAGTCAACTTTTTGTTCTCTTTTCATCTTTCCTTAGAAGTAGTATCACGAGACCCATCATTTGTTGGTTCTCTTTCAACATTCTATAGTTCAAGAAACACAAATTTATCAAGCTCACACACATTAACAAGATCAAGATCGTTTTTATTTAATAGTTCAAGAAACACACATTCATCAAACTCACACATTAACGGGTGTAGAAGCTCGAAAAGACACATTACAATATGTCACGGACACATGTTTGGATAAATGTGTTCGTAGAGTCGACATGAAAATTATCAAATTTTTTTACTAAACTATGTCAAAACATAAGCCAAAGATAGTATAACAGACTTGGGAATGAAAAAAAAAATCTTTAACATACATTTGGACCCAAACAGAAGCATGAATAACATTTATAAGTTTTTTTCCATAAATGGATTCTGGTAAACCGGAATATGAAGCACTTATGTTCAACTTCTGATTAAAATAAAAATGTGATAATTGAAATTTGTGAAATTAAAAAAAAGAAGAAAAAAGGATTAAAAAACAATTTAATTACCTTAGTATTTTAGCATCACCAATTGCCATTCAGCACCATTGCCTGTTATTGTAAGAAATCTTAACACTATAATGTATAATGAGTAAATTCAGAAGAATGTATAAACGAGCAGAGTGTGAAAAAGCTAAAAGAATGGATTTGTACAATGACCTTTTCACTCCCATCTAGAATTGGGTTTTATAGAGTTTTATGAATTTCAACATTAAATTGGGTTTAATTAGATTTTATGAAGGTGGTTACATCTTAAGAGGGTGATACTAACTCTTTGTTTTCTTCTAATAAACACATTAAAAACAATTCTTCAAGACAATTCAAAGGATAATCTATTAGTATGGTCATGAGGGTAGGATTGGAATGCAATTTTAAGTTGTGAGTGAGATAATGATGGTAAAATTACAAACATACCCTCCTAAGTGTCTTAATTGTCACAACTATGCCCATAATACCCTTAAATTTCTTGCTTAAATGTGTTGTAAATGTTGCTTCTTAAGTTGTATGGAAATAAAAATGACCATGTTGTACATCACTCTTCCTTAATAACATAATATAGAAAAAGTTCAATGAAAATGTCAGTTTCACTAACAAACTTACATTAGTTTTTGTTCTCATATTTATGTCTGTCTTGTATTTAAAATTAAAAACTGGAAAAGAAAATTTACTTCACAAATTATTTTAGCCATTAGAATTGAGTTTTCTGCTAATACAACAGTCATTGTAGCCATAAACCATCATTAGAATTATATAAATTTTGTATTTAGCTTTAGCTTTGTATGCTAGAGCAAATAGCTCATCAATGAAACCCAATAGATTGAAACAAGGAACTCTTTACAAGAAAAAAAATCCGTGTGCTGCTTATGTTGAACGTAACATAACATCCTAACATAGTCCCTAAGACTCATAGATCCAAACCTAATGGAGTTGCTCTCTACAATTCAAGATCCCAATTAAACAATCACACCAAACCACCACCATCCTGACAAAAAAAAAAAAACCTACATACTTTGAGAGGAGCTCTTCCAAAAGGGATTGTTCATCAGATAATCCAGGGTTATGCCTCAACACCGACTGAGTAGGACCAACCACCAAATCTACGGCGCCGTTGTACCACCGCCTCCACAAATAAAGATAACAAAAGGAACATAAATCAAGTAAAAAAAACCAAAATAATTGAATTCTTGAAAGAAAACGTAGTGGAAATCGATACCTGAACTTTTCAATAATAAAGGATTAGAGAAACAGGGAGAGCAATTAATTGTGTGGAGCAAAGTAAAAGACTATTTAAGTTACACATGAAGATTACTGGTGGGAGAACCAAGAGACAACTGAATTAAATGTGAAAATTATCAATTTTTACTCATCAATTTCGACTACTCAATTGACATATGGGAACATTGAATTGGGAGTTTCAATATGAAGCAATCACATACAATCTTAAAATCTCAAATTAATTTACAAACTTTTAACCGATGGGAGCAATGAATTGGGAGTTTCAATTTGAAACAACAAAAGGCGTATTTCAAAAAACATAGTCTGCAGCTACAATAGTATTAATGCCTTCATAATGAATGGTTTTTCTTAATGCTGAACAGTTACAAAAACATTGTCATCCATTGACCTGCATTAGGTATGTGTAAAATTGTCATAAAAAGTTGTATGATAGGGGTATAAAAGGAACAAAGTGGGTAAAATATAGAGATGTATACTTGTGCCTCTTCATATATCATCTTAAAAGTGAGAGAAAATTACAATCTTGTCCATCGAGTTTCTTTAATACGGTGTATAGATTACACAACCATTAAGGTAGCGTTTGGTATGATGGAATGAAAGGGGGAATGGAATGGACTATTACGAGGTAATGAAAAATAGTGTGTTTGGTTGGTTAAAGGAATGGAATCACCCATTCCACAAGGCATTCCATTCCCTCAAAACCATTCCATCCACCCCCCATGTTTTTTTTCATTCCATCCCCCATTCACCCTTTACTAACAAAACCATAACCCACCACCATCACCCACCACCATCGTCACCACCCACCACCGCTATCGCCACCACCACCATCGCCGTCACCGCCGCCACCACCACCGCCACCACCCACCACCGCCGCTGCCGCCACCACCACCCACCACCGTCGTCACTACCTACCACCACCACCACCAACCACTACCTTCACCCACCCACCACCACCGCCACCATCCAACGCCACCCACCGCCGCCCACCACCATCATCCACCCATCGCCGCCTCCACCCCCTACCACTGTCACTCACCACAATTTTCTTTACCCACCAATACCGCCGCCAACCACCACCACCCATCACCGCCATCTCCTCCACCCACTACCGCCACTACTCACCATCGTCACCCACCCACCATCACCCCCAACCATCTCCACCCATCGCCACCGTTGTCGCCACCCACCAACTATCACCGCTGTCGCCATCCACCACCACGCTACCGCCACACACCACCACCTACCATTACCACCACCGCCACTACTCACCATCGTCACCCACCCAGCATTACGGCCATCCACCTCCACCGTCCACCGTCACCTCCACCGCTGCCACCGACCACCGCCACCCACCACCACCGCTACCGCCACATATCA
Organism: Ambrosia trifida; assembly: GCA_028751855.1. NCBI lineage: Eukaryota > Viridiplantae > Streptophyta > Magnoliopsida > Asterales > Asteraceae > Ambrosia > Ambrosia trifida. The sequence goes on along the minus strand of CM054123.1, from coordinate 54,033,905 downwards.
CCACCCACCATCACCGCCACTAACCACCACCCACCACCGCCACTAATCACCGATTTTATTCCTTCGTCTTTTCTTGTCTATCCAACAACACAAAGTAATGTTTTGTTTCATTCCCACGTGACAACCAAACAAGACATGGAATAGTAATGATCCATTCCATTACCTTGTCCATTCCATTACCTCGTCCATTCCATTCCTTCATCCATTCCATTACCCCATACCAAACAGACCCTAAATACTTATTATAACTAGATACACATAAAATTACTTTAAATTGATAAAATATTTATGCTACAAGCTAGTAAATTGTTTGGTCATACATAAAATCACTCTATTGATCAAGTCATCAATGTTATAATTATGCCACCACGTGTTTTCTTCTATTTTGCCATTTCACACGCTTATTACGTTAATTTGATTTGTATTGAAACCCACCTTTATATGTGTGTACTCACGCGCGTACACACACATGTATAAACCCTAGAATTAATTACACGATTAGTACATGTGGTTCACTTATTTTGCTATTTTTTACATGTTTATTAAAAATTACACAATTGGTAATAACTTTTATAAGGTTTCACCGTTAATACATATGGTGTACTAAATGGTGAAACTATTTGTACAAGTAATTACACAGTTAATACATGTTCGGTATTAATAATGAAACAACTTATAAAAGTTGGTACCAATGACATAAATTCTGATACATAGCTATGAAAATAATAAAATGAATAAATTACATGTATTTACAGTGTGATTAATTCTAAACTTTTGGATGAACTTATTAAGTTATTGGAGAGGCTAACCTAAAAAGTCACTTATTGTACAAAGTGTAAGAAACAATATGGAGCGTAAGATTAAATTTGATAATCAGGGGCACGATGGTAATTTGTTAGCGTCATTAAAGTTCCAACCCCATTTTAAAACGGCCATAACTTTTTCATACGACATTATTTTTATTTTTTAAAAATTATACCATAAAAACAAGCTTTTCATTCTTTTTCATTTCCATACCATATTGCTATACTTTAAAAAAAAAAATTTGCTGGGTTGATAACTTGCGTTTTATTGAGGGTATACTTGCGTTTTAGAAACGCAAGTTATACCTGATAAGACGACCTGGTAAAACGACCTGATCAAACGCAAGTTATAAATGATAAAACGCAAGTTATACATGCTAAAACGCAAGTAAGTAATATCAACTTTTTACATTTAGACGCAAGTTATTATTGTTTAAACACAAGTAGATAATATCAAGTTTTTACATACATATCAAGTTTATTATTGTTTAGTAGCCTTTTATATACAAAAACAACACTGTAACGTAAGGTTACTAACTAATAAGAGTAATACTTTATGTAAATGTATCTTTTCCTCCATCGATAAATTAATAAAACTAACAAAATGTGGTTCTCCCATGTAAAGCTCTTCTAACTTTCCCATGATATTAGAAACAAACTAAAAAAACAAAAAAAAGCTATTAGTACATTCAAAATGTTTAAATGCAAATAATAATATAAAGTGTTTACATTTAGACGCAAGTACTATCAACCCAACAATTTTTTTTTAAAAGTATAGCAATATGGTATGCAAATGAAAGAGGATAAAATGCTTGTTTTTATGGTGTTTTTTTAAAATAATGTCGTATGAAAAATTTATGGACGTTAAAAAAATGGGGGTGGAACTCAACCATTGCGGGTTATACCTATTTTGTCTTTCTCCCCCTCTTTTAGAAACTCAACATATACTTTTTCTCTTTTAATTTCATCCATTGATTTATTTTGATTAAAGGGCCAAAATACTTCTTACATTTTATACGCTATTAAACTTTGTACAGTAAACTTTATGATTAAGTTATTAGTGACCCGAAAGAGTCTTGGTGGGGTGTGTGTGGTGGGGTGTTTACAAGAAATTATTAGCCAAGTTGGAAGCATTGTGTTCTTTTAATAATTTTGGGCAGTCTTCATGTTAGATATTAAAATACATTTTTGTCTAAAAATGAAATTAAAATTCAAAAACCAGTCAAGTATATTCTTAATTCATTTTATTAAAAATGTGATATTTTAGCTCTTACATGTAAAGTTACTTTTTTAACCGTAATCTAACTACTTATAATTCTGGATAATTATTCATTGATGGACTTATACACTTGTCCTTTTGAGTATTGTCCTTTTGAGTAGGGGCGCCATTGATATACCTAGATACGGTTAGACTAAAAGGCCTATAATTACAAGTAAAATTACTTGATTCAATCTGTAAATCAACTCAAGAATAATTAGAACTTAAAAATAAGCCCAAAAAAGGAAATATATAATATATTTTGTAGCAACTCAAAATAGGCTATTGCACTAAAAAACAAGAACGCACATGGCTAATTTGTTTAAAACCAGTCACGACGTTCTCTAAAAGTTATTTTGGATATTGACATATATTTTGTTGTTATTTATTCATCTGAATATTGCCTATTAATTTATTAAGATATCAAGTATGTTTCGGAGTTATATTTATTTTCATTATATATGGAATACACATGCAAAAACATCATCATGTAATATAAGATAGAACACATTTTTTTATAATTAGAATGATTACCCTTGTAGTATGGTGACTTGATATCTAAGTTTCATTTTTTATCTTTAGTTTGTAATATATAATCAAAGAAGTGTTTACACAGAATCAATTATTATAATTTAATATATCCTTGTAGCGTACTACCAATGCGATCTCCTCTTACTCGTTCCAATATTTTATTTTCGAATGATTTGTGTTGTAACAGTGGGTTATATTGAAACTTTTGGTCACTTCACGGTGGGTATTTATACGATTTTTAACATTAAAAAAACAACACACTAACGGCAATTTGATATACGATTTTTAACATTAAAAAAACAACCGTTGGTGACTACAGTAATATAACCGTTCCGCTACCCAAGGTTAAAAGTTTTAAATGTGCATTTAATGTTTTTTGAATAATATACAAAATACATAGGAAAATTTATGTCGTTAGTGTGTGGTTCAACGGGTTTTTCGAATGATTTTTATACAATTTTTAACATTAAAAAAACAACCGTTGGTGACTATAGTAATATGACCGTTTCGCTACCCGCGGTTAAAAGTTTTTGAATGTGCATTTAATGTTTTTTCTAAATGAAAAAAATATTAACTTTCGAATATATATATTTAAATTAAAAATAATTAAACAAATCAGTGAAGTGTTGCCTTTAAAATTATGTTTCAGTAAAGTAACGTAGCAGTGCAGGATTGATAAAAATTAGTAAAGTGAAAAAAAAAACACAAGTTGGGTGCCTCTCTTAGGGAGGGAGGGAGGGAGGGGCACTACCTCTAAATTTTTTAACTTCACTGATTTCAACAAATCCTACACTGTTACATTACTTCACTGATTCACTTCACTAAAAAAGTGACCGTTGCATTTAAAATATTGAATAAATAACCAATAAAAATAACCATTGCATTTTCACTGCCCGTTAGCTAGAACCAACAAACCTTCCACGGATTCACTACCAGCATCACCGACGACGGTGTTACCGTGCTGATAATGGGGAATCCGTGAGCAATTGTGGTTGTGCCTCGTCCCCACTAAGCATTGGAGTAACCCTTAAAAAATAAATATATTTATGAGGTATGATGACATGGTATATGGGCGCGTCCCCTCATTGTCACCCATAGGCACAACCTACACAGTACGCAGTAGTCTCTTTTTACTCTTTGTGCACATATTCACATTCATCTCTCTTTACTCTAAATTCCCTACTTTCATGTCTCTCATCTTCTCTCACTAACCTCCTTAATCCCACACCCTCTACTCATCAATAGCCACTTCCCCAAACCAAATGGAGCGTAAGCAAGGCTTTTTCTCCACCCTAAAACAAGAAGTCATCCGCGGCCTGTCCCCGGTTCGGTCCAGGTCCAAAAGCCCAGCTCGAACCGGGTCTCCAATGTCAGCACTTCTCCGGCGTAAGCCAAAACAACTTACTAACGGGTCAGCCAACAATGACCCGTTGGTCGGTAGCCTCACCGGAGAAGTGCTGGCACCGCTCTACGAAGGACCCGATCAAGACGGGTCCGAGCTTGGAGAATCTAAACGGGTCGGGTCGGCTATTGGACATTGGATGAAGGGTCAGCTTTCTAGAGCTCCCTCCATGACTGCTACTATGGCTTATAAACATAGGTCTGATTTAAGGTTGTTACTTGGTGTCATGGGCGCACCACTAGCCCCGGTGCACGTTAGCACTACTGACCCTTTACCTCACCTAAGTATCAAGGACACACCTATTGTAAGTGTCTTTTCTATGTCTGACTGATGTCATAGATTTCATGACTAACCATTCATGTTTTATAACGAAAATCTGCAGTTTTTTTTTTTTTTTTTTTTACTATTTTGAGTAATTTAATAATATTTTGTTTGGATTTTAGCTCACTTCAAGTAATTTGGTCAACAACTTTTTTGAAATTATTTTATTTTGATATAAGTTTATAAGATTGTCTTTTTTTTTTTAATTTCTATGAATGACTGAGAAAATTACATTAAAATTTTTTATTTATTTTGATTTGATTGAATTTATTTATTTTTATTTATTGTAGTGTTAGTGATAGATGTTACTTAGGTTTTATATTATAGTTACTTTTTTTTTTTTTTATAATTAGGAGATATGATTTGATTAGGTTTTTTTTTTTCGCGCAGGAAACTTCGTCTGCTCAGTACATACTGCAGCAGTACACGGCTGCATCCGGAGGGCAAAAGCTTCAAAACTCGATTAAAAACGCGTACGCGATGGGAAAACTAAAGATGGTAGCATCCGAGTTCGAAACCGCCTCTCGAGTGGTGAAAAATAAGCACGCGGCCAGAGCGGCCGACACAGGGGGATTTGTTTTATGGCAAATGAATCCGGATATGTGGTATGTTGAGCTCGCGGTTGGTGGTAGCAAGGTTCACGCAGGGTGCAACGGGAACCTTGTTTGGAGGCACACCCCGTGGCTCGGTGCTCATACCGCAAAAGGCCCTGTTCGACCCCTGCGTCGCGCTCTTCAGGGCCTTGATCCTAGAACCACCGCGACTATGTTCACTGATGCGAAATGCGTGGGCGAAAAGAAGATCAACGGTGAAGATTGCTTTATTCTTAAAATATCCGCTGATCCGCAAACATTAAAGGCTAGAAGTGAAGGTCCAGCCGAAATCATACGACATGTTTTATTCGGGTATTTTAGCCAAAAAACCGGGCTAATTGTTCACATGGAGGATTCACATCTAACCCGAATTCAAACCACTGGGGGCGACGCGGTTTATTGGGAGACCACAATTAATTCAAGTATGGATGATTATCGGCCAGTGGAAGGCATAATGATAGCCCACTCGGGTCACTCAGTAGTGACCCTTTTTCGATTCGGGGAGATGGCTATGAGCCACACCAAAACCCGAATGGAAGAAGCATGGTCCATAGAAGAAGTCGCATTCAACGTCCCCGGGTTGTCAATTGACTGTTTTATCCCTCCGGCGGACTTAAAATCCACGTCGTTTAGCGAAACATCCGAGCTCCCGGAGGGCGAAAGAGGGAAATCCGCCCTTATGATCCCTAGTCACCGAGCAAAGGTTGCAGCCCTTGTTTAACCGTAATTGTTCATATAGGGTCAACGCTAGTTTCTGATTGACTTTTACTTTTAACACGTTAGTAAGTTACAATTACAATTTAGAACCTTTAGGGTATTTAAGTAATTTCACAGGGTTTTTACAAGCCAATGGGGGGCTTGTAAACTCACATGTTAGATTAAATGGAGGTTTAATTTTAGTTCACCTTCCATAACGTATTGTTTTACCTATGTTGTATGTTTTGCTTAGGTTTTTTTTTTTTTTTTTTACATTTGTTGTTGGTGTAAAAGATCAAAGATAATGGTTCTTGTGATCTAATGTTTTGTGTTATTTACCCTACTGTAACCAAAATGTTACTGATGTAGGTTTTACTGAAAGAAATATATATTTATTTATTTTGAGAGGAAGATTCTTTTTGGTCCCTTTACTTTTATAAAAGTTGCATGTTTGGATAGAAAGTTGTTAAGATTATATAACTTTTTGGTTTGGCTTTTTGACAAATGTGAGTGGGTTCGCATCGTATGAAGCAAAGCGTGTTTTGTGAAATATGATGACGACGTGGCCACGAGGTTAAAGTGGTTTGTTTGTTTGTTTGTTTACAGCTGTAATTGCCACTAGGATAATGCATCATGTGCATTCTAACTTGTACTTTATGCTTTAAACCATGTTATTTTATAAAAATAGTAAATAAGTTTATCTATACCTGATAAATAAGTAACTGGTTACGTCACATGTTATGTTTCTGAACGCTTAAGCTTCTCATTCTTATTTCTCGTTTCTTTTATATCACCCCTTCAAAAAGTTGAAAAAGTTAATTAAAAAAAGTGATAAAACATAATAATTTTTATTCTAACTTGGTGATACATAAGTTATTAATCTAGTATATTATATATGATTACGATTTGGTATAATAGAAAAGGTTGTAGGTTTGACGGTGTGTCTAGAATAAGATACGAAGATTCTAAGGATAAGATGTTAAGCTTCTGAAATAAGCCCAACCAACCTTGAAATGATGAAAGGTGCCAACCATGTGACCTTAAAACTTTAGTCATGTGGTCTTGGTCTGGTTAGTGGTTACTAATCAGGTCTTGAAGGATGACTTGTGAGATTCCAAGACAAACTGTAATCTGTTTTTTAATTACTTTTTTTATTGATTACGAAAGGAATTATTGTTTGGGCTTTATTTAGGGGTCGTAGAAGTAAGGAATAATCAAGGTGTTAAACTTAAAGGGTTTTGTTTTGTGGTTCCATGGGTGAATCGACACGAATTTTACAAGTTCGATACGGCTAAAAAATCGCGTCTAACAATTTTAACTTGACGTCCATATTCACAGGTTTACATGAACATGACTTGTATAACCCGATTTTTTTTTACATTTCAAATATTAATACCAAAAAATTACAAATGCATATAAAACAAATATGATTAAACTACAAGAGTTTGTGTATCAATTTCTCGAGTAATTTCTAAATTTTAGCATAAATATCTCAACGTAATTTAAGCTAGGACATAAAACAAAAAAATAAACGGGTTAAACATGTAGCAAACCTACAAGGTTAACCCGAACCCCACTAGTTTAGTAAGACAGGTTTGCGGGCTTCACCCGAAACTAACCCAAACCAAATTAAATATAACCTGTGTTGACAATTTTTGTGCCATATTTGCGTCTTGTTTTCGTATTAATTCACGTGATAGTATTACAGATATATAAGATATACAATAGTAAGTAATATGTGAAATCTAAGTCTTTCATTAAGAACGAATTAAGGAGGTGATTAATATGCTAAATTACTATTGTCTTAAGTTTTATCATTTTTTATAAATATTTTCTACTTTGAATTTTCATAATATCTTAATGTTCAAGTGGAGACCAAGGACTGAAAATGTTGAATGATGTTTGGAAATATATTATTACAAAAGATATTTAAATAAGAAAATAGTAGGGGTGGTGGGGGAATACTTTATGATGAGGTCCCTGAATAATGGGAGTGGTGAATAGCTAGCTGTAAAGGACTGTTTATTACTGTTCAAAGTCATAGTCTTCGTTTAGGGATTTTCGAAGGTTACCAGTCCCCACATGCATCACTCTTTCATTTTATTATATTAATCTGTATTTATCATCTAATTACTATATATTTTAACTAGTTTATTACTCGGGGAATATCACTAGGTTAAAAAATCTAATATGACGTGATAAGTCTATTGCTAATGGCTCAAGTTAACTAACCACATAATCTCTCAATCACTGCATGTCCATATTATTCTAATTAGTAATAACTCATATTCTATTACACAAAACTTAATCAATAATCAGCTAAAAAATCACTTAAGTAAGCTGTAACTATTAAAAAACTCATCACATATCTCTAATCTCTCACATGCTAATGACTCATATAATTCCTAACCTAATCAACTAAACAATCAATTAAGTTGGAAGTTGTAACCATTAAAAAACTTATCACATCTATATACCAAGTCTCACAACTATTGGTAAGGAAACTGCATAAACGACACAGAAAACAAAACTTGAAAAACGACTAATAGCTTATTATCCTAACCCACTTCACATATGCCAAGAAAGAGACTAAAAGAGTAGAAAATGTTTCAAATTCAGATGTAATAAACTCACTCTCAAACCTAAAAGTAATTACCAACAAACAAACAGTTGATGACTTAATAAATGTATCTACCCTTACATATAATACAAAGTTCAAGTACAGTTTCTACATAAAGAAAAATGGTCTACACTATAAAGCACTTCACCAACCTAGTAAACAAATAAAAGACACCAAATATTGTACAAACACATCAAACTGTATCATTTCAATTAGCAAAATTGATGGATGTTTCTACGCTGTCGGCTACTTAATACAAACTTTCATACGAAAATACCTGTTTGTGCAACTTAGCCACGCTACCATAATCGCCACGGGCACAACTCAACACATATTGTAAAGCCACCTTACCATTCATGGAGTGCCCCAAAACAATCTCAGGCTAGCTCTAATCTCCAGCTTTAACTAAATTAGCAAGATATGTATAGTTTATACAAGCTTTACATAAGCTTAAATTCAAAATAAAAACATAAAACTGTTAGTGATTATTATTAGGAACAAAGTCTATACCTAAATACAACACATGCACTGGCTTGAATCTAATACAGATCATTACTTCAACTCCAAAATAACGCAAAATTATAATAATACAACAAAATTACATGATATTAGTTACCTAAGCGAGAACATGCTTAGGTAAACCATTTGTGGAACTCATCGAAACCCTGTTGACCTTAACAACAGACAAAATTATCTATATATTCTGACAGTCTCTAAATATTTTAATAAAAACATAATCTCTAAATATTTTAATAAAAACATAAAAATCTAACGTAAGTTAGAACCTGATGTAAAACTAGAAAGATTAGGCCACACATCTCCACTTGATTCACCATCACCACAAAACCGTTGTTGTTGTTGCTATTGCTATTGCTATTGCTGCTGCTGTTGTTGTTGTTCTTGTTGTTGTTGTTGTTGTTGTTATTGTTCTTGTTCTTGTTCTTGTTGTTATTGTTATTGTTATTGTTATTGTTATTGTTATTGTTATTGTTATTGTTATTGTTATTGTTATTATTATTATTATTATTATTATTATTATTATTATTATTATTATTATTATTATTCATACTTAAAAAGTTCACCTAAAACACACCACTTGTCCAAATCCTTCTTCTCAGACCCATCAGGCGGTAATAAAACAGTCGATTTAGAATCAGAAACAAAATCAGCAGTAGGACGAGGGATGACCATCACATCGTGATCATCATCACCGTCGTTCAACATTCATGTGCCGCTTTATAATAGACAAATTCCATGCGCCGTCGTTCACGATCACCATCCACCGGTCACTATCACCACAAACCTGCAACTATTATCCACAAATCATCACCACTTGTAACCACAACAACCAGTCGCCGCCATCATCCTCCATCTGCCACCACATAATCATCCACCACACACCACCATCATTCGCCGCCGATTAAAATCCTTCCGATTTAATAAAATTGTAACTCAATAACCATTAAAAGATAAAATTATTACCTGGTAATCAAATGGTTTTGATCGATTTTCGAGTATGGGAGTTAGTAAATGAGTGTTGGGCTGTTGTTTTTTCGGTGGTGGCTTATCGTCGTCTTGTTGTTGTTCCTCGGCCACCAGCCCTGGTTCTTTGATGGAGTTGATGTCGAATACGGCAAAGCTAGTGGCGGCAGGACGGTAGACGTCGACGGTGCCGACTTTAACTTGTTTTGATGAGACGCTAATGGGGAGATTAAGTGATATAGTGATAGTGATAGTGATAGTGATAGTAGTAATAATAATAATAATTATTATAATAATAATAGGTGATGTTGATCATAAACGTGTCCAAGAGAGAGATTTAGGGGGAGGGGTGGAGAGAAAAGGAGAAGATGTTTTTTAGCGTTTTGGAATAAAGAGAAAGAATGTGGGTTTATATATGATTTATTAATTTGATTAAAAAAACGAAAAATTAAAAAAAAAATGCACCGCATGATGTCACATGACACATTTAAAGGGTGGGATTGTCCCATTGAATGTCATGTCATCATAGTACTATTCTTTTATATATAGTTATTGATAAGTTTATTTACTTAGGATTAGGTTCAAATGAAAACACACTTTTCGTGAAAGAACCATGAGAACACCGACGTAAAATGTGAATTTTAAATTTTTTTTCCACCGGTGAAAAAATGGGTAATCTCGACGTAAAAAAAAATAATAATAATAATTTTACAGCAGTGTAAACGAACATGGCCCACCTTATTTTGTCTTATTAGGCAAGAGAATATTCCCTTTTTTATTTGGGGAAATGGAATCTAATAATCCCAACTTTGGGGGGTTGGAAGACAGCAGTCCCAACTTGAAACTTGTACCACAGCAGTCCCAACTTGTCAACCATTTTATTTGGTTGGTCCCAGACTAACCTCAGTTAGTTTTTCCAGTTAAGTGCCACGTAGGCATCCCACGTGGCAGTCCTACGTGGCAAGAATGTTGTATCTGTAAAAAAAAAACGAGGTGGGGCCCACATGTTTTAATCAAATATAATTATTTTTCAATTAAAAAAAATGAGGTGGGGCCCACATGTTTTAATCATATATACACACATATACAATAGCTTCTTCCACCTGAACTCACCACCACCACCAACCACCACCACCACCACCACCTTACACCACCATCATCCACCGATCCTCCTCTCGAACCCGAACCAAGTCAGCCTCTCGTCTCGCTCGAACCACCACCCAAGAACCATTACCATCTCTATCCCTTGAGCTAGTCACATACTCACCCACCAACACTATATCTCCAAAGCCCCACAACCCCATCTCCATCCATGATCTCCTTGCTTTCTCCCCTTCCCCTGCTAAACTTAGGGCTTTTTCCCCAAAAACAACCGCCTGTCTACCCTCCCTCCTCCTCCTCTGTTTTCTCTCCGATGACACCCACAACCTGCACCAACCCGCCACCACCTACTAAAGCCCACCCACTCTACCATTCCCCTCAACCTCCACCCCATATCACCACTCTACCATTCACCCCCACCAACCACCTGTAAAGTTAGGGCTTTCCACCAAATTTTAGGGTTCTTAGTTCTTACCCTAACATCATAAATTGAAGAAGACGAAGAAGACGACAGCTAGTGGTGGTTTTGGTTGAGATGGTGGTAGATTCGGTTGATGGTGACGAAGGCGGTGGAGGTGGTTGTAGATGGCGGCGGTGGCGGTGGTTGATGGTGACGAAGGCAGTGGAGGTGGTTGATGGTGATCTGTGTTTTTTGGGCTTTCCACCCCTCTCTCTCTCTGTGTTTATATATATATATATATATATATATATATATATATATATATATATATAAGTTATTAAAGGATTTTTTAAATATTAAAGGATTTTTTTTAATTGAAAAAACAAGTGTCATAGGGGCCCGCGTTTTTTTTGCCAAGTGGGACAGATTTTGCCACGTGGGATGCCTACGTGACACTTAACAGAAAAAACTAACCTCAGTTAGTCTGGAACCATTAAAATAAAAAGGTTGACAAGTTGAGACTGCTGTGTTACAACTTTCAAGTTGGGACTGCTGCCTTCCAACCCCCCAAAGTTGGGATTATTAGATTCCATTTCCCCTTTTTATTTTATTCAACTTTAATTGTGGTCCACATATCCTTTTTGAATAAAATAAGTGTGTGGTGGAAAAGTGGATTCTTTAGTTCTTTTACGAAAAGTGTGTTTTCATTTTACCCTTTCCCTATTTACTTATTTGTCAAAAGATAATAATACATTTTGATTATAAAACTGATACATGGAACAAGTCAAGAAGATAAACAACATAGACAAGTAGGACAAACTGTAAACAAAGACTAATATTGAATCACCATAACTCCCCATGCCCAATTATTTTAGTCGCACTTAAATAAATTTCAAAATTCCAACTTTACATTTTTCATATCTTCTCAAGTTAACCCTTGTAAATTATTAAAAAAACACATAGATTCATACGTACTAATAAGGGTGTACGGGGCACCCCCATAAAACTTGGCTTTCACCGTTCACGGTTGTGATAGTATAAAACACCATCCTTATCCCCTTTTTTTCACGGTGAAACTAATTTTGATAGTGATGTAAATAACGACCGTGAAGAATAAGGGGAAGTGAGGTGATTGGTTTATTTTTTGTAAATGGGGCAATGAGGTGACATGTTGTGGTTGGTTGTGATTTAGTGACGGAATTTGATAGTCATTGCAAGCGTGATAGTGATTTAGTGATGGAATTTTATAAAATGAATTGTCAAATGGTGAATGGGTGTTATAGTGTGATAATTCTGATATAATGATGGGTGCCCATTCCACCTTAAAGGGGGATTGAGTCGTGAAAGATAAAGTCAGGTGAGATGGATTTCAGGTTTCAACAACCATGCGGTTGAGATGGAGATGACATGGAGGGACAAGGAGAGGAGGGATTTGCATGAAGTATTACCCGGTTAGGGGATGAAGCATAGAAAAAAAATTGTGAGGGGGAGCAAGAAGAAGTGTGGGAGCGCTAGGGAACATCATCTCGTGGCTTTTAGACTAATGGGTTTGATTCACTCGTAAACACTACATCAGCATCATGTTACCATCTCCTTCTCTTTGTCTCCTAACTTTCGTGGAATTCTCCATGACCTTCACCATTCACGATTTAGTTATAATATTTTAAAGAACCGAATGAACATATCAATAGCTTTAAAAAAAATACAACGATTTAATCTTTGTAATATATTAAAAAGAAGAAGCATAATTAACAACATATTTATAGTTATTTAAGCAATTTGTATCTTAATATAAAAGTCAATACATTCCTATAAACATGTATCAATTATATATCTAACTTGTGGTAACTTTATAAAATAGTAATCAAGTATTTCAATTAGGTTACTCAAACTTTATTTTTGTCTTAATTAGGTAACTCAACTTTCAACGTTTTTATATTAATTCACGGTTTTTCACCTATTCCATGACTATTATACGTGTATATATCTTTGGAGTCGAGGGTCTCACAAGAAGAAATCTCTACATCTCCGAAGATAGAGGTAAGGGGTGCCTACACCTCTTCCTCCCTAAACCCTACTAATAGCTTCTACAAATCTACAATTATAGGTGGGATAAACCGGGTAAGAATGTTGTTTGTTGTTGTCACCTCTTTAACTAGAACCGGTGATGTTCTTGAATGTAAGCCAAGGCGGTAGCCTTTGTGTGGCCGCCGGTTTAGGTTGGTTTGGTGATGATTTTGTTTTTCGTTTTTATCGGTTCAACCGACAACCTCTACTGTCGTTCGTAGGTTAATCTTCACACCACATGCCTCCACAACGACATTTACAGGTTTGCTAATTGTTTTTAATATGCTCATTCCTTGAACTAGATTCAAATATTGTTGTTCCTTATGAAAATTATGCCGATTTGTGTGTTTTAATGGTCTAATAAACTTGAGTTGGATTTATGTAGATTTAATAATCATTATGTATATACATTTGGGCTTAGCAATAACTCAATTTATATAATGAGACTAATTGCACATAACATTTCGATCAATTGTTCCAATGAAGTCTAATGTTTTATTCATAATAACTTGCTTCTCGCCCATTTATTGAAGAACATTAAGAGCTTTGTGCAACAAAATGTTGAGGTTTGGCTTGGTATGCTCTTAATTTCAGCTCATTTTGTGCTTATTTCTATGAGAAACTTGAGTTGGTTTTGTGTAGATTTATTGTTGTAGCTGAGCTTAGCATTTACTCAATTCATATGATAAATCTTGCACATAAATGGAGTTTGATGTTTTATTCATGATAGTTTGTTTTTGTATTTCATTATAAACACCAAATGCAAATGTTTGTTATCAATCCATGGATGTTTGGCTAATCAGTATTTGCATATCTTTTTTTTTTTTTTGGCATACATATTCTTTCTGCAAAAGTACGTTGTCGCTTTTTCCTATCGCAGACGTCATTTGAGTATTTGGTGGTACGTCTCTTATCTCTTCTGAGTTGATTTGCTTTTTGTGGCTTTATATGGAGATTAGGATATTGTTCTTTGTTTGTTGAATTCAATTGAATGACATAATGATCATGTTTTCATTTTTTTTTGTGTAATATGTGAATGCCCAATTACAATAAGTAATAGTTTATTCTATCAATATGTGTGGGATTGTAGTTATTGGGTGGGCTGGCTTTGCTGGGTAACAGGCTAGTGACTCAAAATGGTGATGTTTCATTTTTTACTTGATTTAAACTTGCAAAATTAAATTCAACCTTCTAAATGATTACTGTTCTACTTCTACCTATTAAGTTAAACTATTACAGTATTTTCTAAATCAAGATATTAGGTAAAAAAACGGTCATGCTTTATATGTGATTTCATTTGAACTTTGTAAATTCTACTTCCTAAATGATCAGTGTTTTATTTAATTAATAAATTTATATTATTATTTTGTAAATCAAGCATCTTAGAAAGCTCAAAGCTTATATGTGATTGCATACTTTATATGACACAAATAGTGGTATGTTTGTGTTCTTTTTTACTTCTTTAAGGATAGCAAGTGTCCGTATTTATAAACTGGTGTACATCATCAGCCAAAACATATCTATCCGTACACGTAAAAAAGTTGTAAATCATATTGTAAAAGTAATTTTACAATTTAAATTGACTATGTGTGAACGGATGAACACATATTTTACCAATGATCAATGACTTTTTTGATGGTTGTTTGAACCAAACAAGATCACATTTTCAGCATACTCATGACCACACGTGCGGAGACACATACTTTAGTACGAAGAACAAGTGATGCACAATTAGCAGGATGAAATAGTAAAGGAATGTGTTCAAAAGTCAAAGTTCCTTTTTTTGCTCTTTTCTTTTCTTTTTTTAGGAAAATTAATGTTAGTAAACGATTCATTGAAGTCTTGAACTTATCACTGTTAACATGTTTTATATAAGCGTATAACAGACCCACACACTAATGCCATTGTCATAGTGCAATCGTATTGATACTTGCTACTTATGTTTTCTTGATATGCCACAAGTTCGCGGGGCAACGCCCACAAGCCAAATACTAAATACTAGTTTTCTTATATATATCAAGTAAATGTTTTAACAATTGATACACCTTAATAAATAAAATTGTAATCATTTAAAAAAAAGTTTTTAATATAAACTAATTTGAAATGAAAGGTAACTACCCAGAATTTAATATTAAGGAGTGGGTCCAAAAGATTTAAAGCACCCTCATAAACAGGGAATGTTAGCAGCATCAAGAGTCAATGTTGTGCATCACCATCTCTGCCGCTAAATCAATCATATAATCACTCACATACATCAAATCAAATAATAAATAATGGAATCTAAGTGTTGCCATGTCCCTTGGTTACTTATTCAATGCTTGCAAATACAATCCAATGGGACATTATTTTGGTAGTAGTAAGTCGCAGATTTTTTATTTTATATTATTTTTTTTTATTTTTTTTTATAGGTGATTTTAAATGTGAGAGATTGTTTGTAGGGGTTGAATGACAAAAAAAATGTGAAAATGGATAGGTTTTGGATTGGAATGGCAACCTTCAATTTTTTTTTTCAAGGTCTTGGATCCGATTAGCAACCTTCAATGATTGAGTATGAAGGTCGCTTATTGGTGTAGAGACCTTCAATGATTACAATATTCCTAGTGTGATATATGCTTTATATTAGTTTTTAATTATGATCTTTGTTTTTACTTTATATTTTACAGCTTAAAAAAATATTTGTTTTTAATATTATCGTAGTACAATATAATGAAAGTAACTTAGAGCATTCACAATAACTACTCTATCTCCATCTCAATAATTACACTAAAAATCACTACCTTTCTCTCTCATTTTCTATTTAATGATACTTATTTTATACTTTTATCATTACATTTTCTCTCTTATCTACTCACAATCACTTTTAAAAATATTAAAAAATCATGGAGGGTAAACAGTGTCTTCACCAAATTTATTGATGAACAGTGTCTCCTCTATATATTTTCTCTCTCCTCTACTCACAACCACTTATACCCACTCTATATAATATAGAGGGCTCCCTCACACTAATATGGAGCATCTATTGTGAATGCTCTTAATATAGTTACTTATGTGTAACCCAAATTAGCTCAATGACTTTATGAAATAATGCTGGTGTTTCAAAGGAACATGTAACTCTGACATTCTGCAGAAGTTCTGTTTGAACCAATTTTTAAAAGGTTTTTTTTTAAATGTTAATTTCTTTTTAATCCTGTGGTCTTTAGGACTTGAACTTAAGACTTCTCACAACTTAGGTGTTTTAAAGGCTTTGCCAACATAAAAAAATTATAAGGTTCTTTTGCTTCTCTTTTTCATGTTGAGCACTTCACAAGTATCTTGTAGGAGTCAATTGTCTTACGGTTGAAAAGGGCTTGTTGATCTTTTTAAAGTACCCATGATGAGGATTGAAGTGCATGTTTTTTTTTTTGTCTATTAAACTAGTTTGTATGTCTATTTTGCATAATGTATAGCTTGGGAGGATCAGATGCAACAAGTTAATTTTGTGGACCATTTGGGTTGTAAGAAAGGAGATATTCCTTTAACTTACCTTGGGATTAAAGTGGGGGCTAGAATGACTCGTATTAGGAGCTGGGACCCGGTGGTCGAAGTGGTTCGAAACCGTCTTGTTTCATGGAAAGCAAAAAATCTTTCCATAGGTGGGCGTCTAATTCTTATTAAGTCGGTTTTAGAAAGCTTACCTATTTATTATCTTTCTCTTTATAAAGCCCCAAAGGCCGTTATTGAATCTATTGAAGCTATTATGAGGCGCTTTCTTTGGTCGGGTTCTAAGGATGAAAAAAAAATAGCTTGGGTTGCTTGGGGATTTAGTGACTACTCCAAAAAGTAAAGGTGGCCTTGGTGTTTCTAAGTTGCAAGAGGTTAACGATTCCCTTTTACTAAAATGGACTTGACGTTTTAAAAAAGAAGATACAAGTTTGTGGAAGAAAATCATTTTGTGTTGTCATGGCGCGAGTAGGCCTTGGGCTTTGCTTCCGAGTGTGGTATCCTCAAGTGGGTGTTGGAGAAATATAGTTAAAACAGGGGAGAAGAAGCTGGGTAATGGTCGGTTATTGAACTCGTATTTTGTGGGGACTTTAGGCGATGGAAACAATATTCACTTTTGGGTTGATACTTGGCTTAAAAATGCTCCTTTACGTGTGTTATATCCCAGCTTATTCAGACTTGAAAGACACAAATGGGTGAAAGTTTCTCAGCGTATACAACCCCTTAATAATTCGAACACCTTGCAGTGGGATTGGCGTACTCATCCTTCTATTGCTGAGGAGATTAGCGAGCTTTTCCAGCTCCTTGGCGACCTGTACAACGTCACTTGGAGGGGAGGGACGGATCAATGGAAGTGGGACGTGGACAAAGAGGGCATTTTTTCGGTTTCTTCGGTTAAGAAATTGTTTTTTAGCCTCATTCCGAATGATAACAGGCAGCTTATATGCTGGAAGAGTTGGGTTCCTAGCAAGTGCAAGATCATGGTGTGGAGATTAGTACTTAATCGTCTTCCCACTATCGCCGAGCTAATGAAGCGAGGTGTTAGTATCCAAACTCAGGATTGTATTTTATGCAGCGGAGAGATAGAAACACTGATACACCTCTTCACAGGCTATTTTTTTTCGCAGGAGGTGTGGTATAGAATTGAGGCTTGGTGCGGTTTAAATCACGGGTTTGTTTTTGATATTCCTGACCTCGTTAACATGCCGAAGATCAGCAACCTATCGAAGGACAAGAGTTTCATTCTCAGGGGTATTGTTTATGCTACTCTATGGATTATATGGAACGAACGCAATGATCGGATTTTCAATAATAAAAAGAGAAGACCTATAGAGATAGTTGAAAATGTTAAGTCGATATCCTTTTTTTGGTTTCATCATAGGTCTAAGCATAAAAATATCGATTGGTGTAATTGGCGTCGTTGTCCTTTGGTCTGATGTATTTTAGTGTTTTGCCTCGTAGGTCCTCGTTTTGAGGACTCTTCGAGCTTGTTTAATGAAGTTTTCTTTTCAAAAAAAATGTTCAGCATTGTATTTTATTGTTCTTTTGTGTTTTATAGAAACTGTGAAGCATGAAAATGAATGATTATTTCACTAATGAGTTTCTATAAAATACTATGCAGGATTGTTCATAGAACATTGCATCTAAAAAACAAGCTGATATCTTAGATGGGATGTACAAAAGAAGCTTGATAAGCTAGAATAACGATTTAATTAAAAACTATTGACCAACATTTTATTAATATGAACTACTTTTGCATAACTTCTAGTGATATGAAGTATCTTATGGCCGACAACTCAATTTTTTTAAACTGTTAAATATAAAGGAAAAACAAAGATCATAATTAAAAACTAATATAAAGTACATATCACAGTAGGAATATTACAATAATTAAAGGTCTCTATACCAATAAGCGACCTTCATAATCAATCATTGAAGGTCGCTGATCGATCTAAGACCTTGAAAAAAAAATTGAAAGTCGCCGCTCCAATCCAAGACCTACCCATTTTCATATTTTTTGTCATTCAACCATTACAAACACTCTCTCACATTCAAAATAACCTATTTATGAAAAAAAATTCTAAGTCGTATCACAAACTCCAGATTTAATTTCAACACTAATACGTGTGTAGGTTGACTAGTAAGTTTCCAATAATTAGTTCATATAGACTTTACATAATTCTTTATTTTCTTCTAGGCTCAAGTTACGATTAGAATATCCAGTAAGGTAAGTAATGTGAAAAAAGTACATGGATGGTTTATATGATTTGGACCTAATAACCTTTTAATGCGCAATTTCAGACTTCAAAATTATGAAGAAAATAAGATAAATCGTAAATCTAAAATTCTAAACTCAAGAAATTTTGACTAAACCAACAACGCATAGGAGATAACGCATAGGAGATGCAAACACAATCAAAGAAGACTTGTTCTGGTGTGTTCACTTCCTGATAAGTGTATCTGGTTTCACAATCACTTGACATGATTCAAAAATTAGTGATGATTCAAATTTCAGCAACGTCAAAGTGACTCAACATCATCTGTTGGTGGCAGATATAGGTATAAGAGAGAAGTTGGTGGTAAGAGAGAGAAATATATGACCTAGGATTAAATGGGGAAACTTGAAGGGCGAAAAAATGACACAGTTCAAAGATAAGGCCATCTCTATGGCAACGACTGAACTGAGTGGAGGCGCGAACCGGATGTGGGAGGATATGGCAACTTTCCTAAATCAGGTGGCGACTGAGACTTTAGGGGTCACATCAGGAAAGTCAAGTGAGCATAAGGAGTTGTGGTGGTGGACTGCGGAGGTGCAGACCAAAATTAGGTGTAAGCATGATAGTTTTAGAGATCTATTGAGGTGCACAGACGATTGAGAGCGTGTCATACCTAAGGAAAGATACAAAAAGGCCAAGAGGGAGGTAAAGAAGGTAGTGGCAGAAGCAAAGAACACAGCCTATAAGAAGATGTATGAACGTCTGGAAAGTAAAGAGGGTGAACATGATATGTTCAAGATTGCCAGAGCTAGGGAGCATAAGAGGCATGATCTAGGGGCAGTGAAGTTTATAAAGGGAGAAGATGGGCGTATTCTAGTAAAGCATCACGACATTAAGCTAAGATGGCAAGCATATTTTTACAATCTTTTCAACGACGGGAGAGCTTACCAACAAGATCATGACAACCTCATCACCCAAAGGCCGCAACCGAATAACTGCTACTGTCAAAATATTACACGCGGAGAAGTGAGGTCTGCACTCGGGAAGATGGGAAGAGCTACGACAAATGGTCTAGACAACATACCGATTGAGGTGTGGAAGTGTCTTGGAGAGGAAAGAGTCCAATGGTTAACTACTTTGTTCAACTGTATTAGTATATCTAAACAAATGCCATATCAGTGGAGAAGTAGTGTCCTAGTGCCTTTGTATAAGAACAAAGGCGATGCACAGTGTTGTGGGAATTACAGAGGTATTAAGTTGTTAAGTCATACAATGAAACTATGGGAAAGAATTATTGAGGCTAGAAATAGAAGAGAAACTCAGGTTTCTGTAAATCAATTTGGTTTCATGCCAGGGCGGTCAACTACGGAAGCAATTCACATTCTAAGGAGGTTGATGGAAAAGTATAGGGTGAAAAAGTGGGACCTTCATATGGCCTTTATAGATCTTGAAAAGGCATATGACAGTGTGCCATGTAAACTGATTTGGGACAGCCTGCAGAGTAGAGGGGGTCCTTGAGAGGTATATAGACTTAATTAAGGATATGTACGGTAGGACCAAAACTAGTGTTTGGTCACCTGTAGGAGATACTAATACCTTCCCTGTGGGGGTGGGACTCCACCAAGGATCTGCGTTGAGTCCGTTCCTTTTTGTAGTTGTCTTGGATGAGTTATCCAAGTCGATTCAGGAGACAGTGCCGTGGTGCATGCTTTTTGCAGATGATATTGTGTTAGTGGCAGAGTCCAAACATAGTCTGAACGAGAAGCTAGAGAGTTGGCGTGCAACTTTAGAGGGCAAAGGTTTAAGGATTAGCCGTTCTAAGATTGAGTACATGTATTGTGGTTTCAGTGGTGCAACTTATGAAGAAAATACTCGAGTTAGGATTGAAGGTCAAGTTGTCCCTCAGGCGACTAAGTTCAAGTACTTAGGATCATTTTGTTCAGAGGGATGGGGAGCTAGATAGTGATGTCACACATAGCATTCAAGCTGGTTGGTGTAGGTGGAGGGCCGCCAGTGGGGTTTTATGTGACAAAAAGTTCCCAACTAAGTTAAAGGGAAAATTCTATAGGGTTGCAGTGAGACCCGCTATGTTATATGGGACAGATTGTTGGGCCATTAAAAAGACACAAGCTCGCAAGATGGACGTAGCAAAAATGAGGATGCTAGGGTGGATGTGCGGGCACACTAGGGTAGACCGAATAAGAAATGAGGTTATTAGGAAAGGTTAGGGGTAGCTAGTATATCAGACAACATAAAAGAGGGAAGATTAAGATGGTCTTAAAAATGATAAGTTTTCATCAAACTAGCTACTTTAACACATCAACTTTGTCATTTTATATTTTTTTTTAAGATCCATTATCATCCATGGTTTTTAAATGTCTCATTAGGGATATTATTATGTTTAATGTGTAACTAGTCCATATTGTCCAACTTGATGTCTTTATGCCCATAACTTATAATAAGCAACTTTTTCATTTTTTTTTATTTTCTAACAAGATTAAACCTATTTCTTGTTTTAGATGATCATATGATGTGTGAAATGTGTAGTAAATAAATCGGTCAAGTTTTAAAAATGGAAAAACCTACAAAACCACACACTAACGGCAAGTGTACCGGTCGCAGTGTAGTAGAGCAAGTAAGTCCGGATTATCGATCCGTGGACACAATGTGGCGACTCTCGGTACTAGACCTCTATCGACTCCTAGCCTAGCAAATTGGATTTTTTTGTGATTTTTTTATATTAATTAATTACTAAAGTAAATAAATTAAAAGACTTAAATTAAAAGATAGCAGAGGATCACTAAGGAGGGAAATCAGAAATGGGAAAGGCAACCACCTAGGTATCGAATCCTACTAATGAAATTGAAACTGCCCCGGCTTTGGAAACTATGTTGGCAATCAGGATCTTATAATATTCACTCTTAGTATCCTAGTGGCTCCCGGATCATTTACCAAGACTGACCGAAAAGGAATCCTAAAGGGCTACTAATCTCACTGATTGGTTAGATCACCTCTCGGTCTCACTAACTATGCTAAAGTACTCGCTAGACTGGTTTAGATTCCTCACTCTCCAATCACAATACACCCTAAAGTGCAAGGAGTAACCTGTAAAGTCAATCTATGACACAGATAAACAAATAATACTAAAGAACCTAGGAAAACCTGATCTCTCAGCGTTTCTAGCCTAAACCTCTAGCACCAAAGACAAACCTGACTACCTATCACCTCTCGGTCTCAAGAGTAGGAAGAATACTAATTACCTCTAAACTCACAATCAATGTTCCTGTGGAATTTAGGCCTAAAACCATAAAGTAAACTACAAGCACAAAGCAAGTAATTCTAACAAGTGTCCAAACATGAAAGACATTCACTAAGACACTCGTGGAACATCAAAAGATCATAAATTAGTAAAAAGTACGCACACACATCATAGAATCATAAACAAGTTTCTTACTAAAACATAAATCCAACTATAAAACCCAAATCCGAAACATAAACCAAAATCAAAAAGTTATCATCTTCAACCTAGGTGGCCACTAATGTTTTAGCCAAACATAATTAGATAAAACAATAAAAACATAGGTTCAAGAAAAATAAAAGTTATAGTAATAATATTCATAAACACAAAGTCAATAAATATAAAAACTAAAACTTATTAAAATCAAACCCGTTGGTTCAATCTTAAACCCGTGCTATCTTCCCCTTCACTTCTTCTCCCTTATTTGTGAGCTGTTCTTCGATCTCCTCCTCAATATGTGACTCCTCGTTGATGATATATTATTGCCCCCAAGGCGGCTGTTCTTTTTCTTCGTAAAATATAATATTCCCCCCGAAAATACTCTGCTAAAGATAATATTATATAAATTGGGCTTAGCCCATGTTCTTCTTTTTCTTTTTGGCGTGAGGTATAACCTCATGTCACATTTTTATTATTATTATTATTATTATTATTATTATTATTATTATTATTATTATTATTATTATTATTATTATTATAACTTCATGCTCTCATGTCGAGTGTTCTTGGCTCGACCAAAATTCCTCGTTTACGTTCCAACGTCCATGAACACCGGCTCTCAAGTGTTGGTGTCTCGATTAAAATTCTTTCATTTTGTGCTCATTTTCTCCAAACACCTATAAAATAATAAAATAAATAAATAAATAATAAAAAACGACACAAAACAAATAAAAACTTGACCAAATAATATACAAAATACATAGGAAAAGAGATGTGTTTTGCAACACATCAAACATCCCCACACTTAAACCTTTTGCGTCCCGAAAAAGAATTAAACAAAATCTCAAACATTTTCAACAAAGCACTTAACAAAAAAGATAGCATCAAACAGGGTCAAAATTACCAGGCTACGAAATCAACAAGCATAGCGGTTTCACAAGACTTACATCGTTCAAAAGGCTGACTAGTCAAGGTGATACAATTTTAAAAACAAGGCCCACCTAGTCAAGCTTCACTTACCATCAAGCAACCGACTATGCACCTGTAAGCACCCCTCACAATATCACTCATCTCTCGGCTATATATTTATTTGGAGTGAATCTCTCAAAACCGAATTATGAAGCAAAATTATCATAAGCTTGTACGTCAATCAAATCTCCACCTAATTGCTAACACTAACACAAATCAAGAGGACTTTGAAAGGGTAGGTAAGGGTTAAAGGTAGTGAATTTTATTGGGAAAAATTGGCTAAAAAGAAAAATAAGAGATAGACCGGATAAACCATGAACATATAAACTCTAACTCTTTGGTCTTCTCGACCCACAACCTTTATTCTATTTTTTTTTTCTTTTCTCTCTTTTTCATATATTTTTCATTTTTTTCATTTTTTTTTTTGTGTCAGCTACACTTTATGCTGATATTTTTTTTTCTTTTTTTTTTTCACATTACATAAATATATACAATCCGGTAATCAATATAAATACAATGGGTGACAAACGAAAGGTTTAGGCTCAAAGTGGTTTCTAAAGGTAAAAATGGTGAAACGGGTCAAATAACAAAAACAAACGAAAAGGCTAAACAAAAATGGGTAATCCTAATGCCTCTATCATAGTTGTGTCAAGTCTAAGCTTGTGGTCTCAAAATGCATCAAAACGCACAAGTTCTAAAATAATGCAACAAAGTCGGTATATCACACATGAAACGAAATAGTGAATATTTATATATAATATTTAAAGGCTCAAAACTCACTATCATGTGGAAATATGGGTTACCGATACTAGCAAGTGCAAAGCCAGTTAACCATCCAGCTTGATCCACTATCCCAGGCACCTCAAACATTTTATTTCAGAAAAACAACTAAGTCAAGCCTACTATCCCGCAACTTAAAGAAACATATGCTAAGACCCGTAAACCCGACAATCGACCCCGCTTTTAACCGACGTATTACATTGAAAAGGCTCGCTTACTACGCGCAAAAAGGATCGGGACTAACATCAAACCAACTTTTTTTTTCGTTTTTTAATTTTTTTTTGTTTTTAACTTTTTTTTTTACTCAACCTACAACTAAGCGAAATAAAAACGAAGTTTCCCATCCCCACACTTAGAAAGGCACAGTGTCCTCAATGTGCTCCAGGATACAACGCAGACTAAAAATAAAAATACAAAAATAAAGAAGATTTAAAAAAATATATATATATAACAACAAAATAATAAATGGAACGAACTCCCCTGGAATATGTGGCGATAGATCGCAGAAAGTGTCCCGTCCGTCCATCATCTACAGCCGTATAGCATTTCCTTCGCGGCCATAGTCGAAATCCTGCAAAAATAGACTAAAAAGAAAATAAAAGTAAAATGACTCAATGACAAGTGAGACGCCTGTTTACAAAAAAAATAATTTTAAGATCGACCCCACCCGAATGGAGATTGAGTACGGGCGGGGGAGATCCAACAGCGAAAAGGGCCAAGGCAATCCCACACGACTCAATAAACTAGAAATTGTATAAAAAAGAATGAAAATAAAATAAAATAAAATAAAAATATACTTGGCGGATGATGATACAAACTCTACACTTGGGTTTTAACCCAAGTTCAATCAGGTGGCTTCTCTTTTATCCACCCTTTATCCAACCCGTTTAATTCAGATCGTTCACCATTATTTGTCGAAAGACGAATGGTGAATCTCGAAAAACGTTTGAAAAATTCAAACGGGTCAGAGCACCTATTTCTAGACTTACCTGGACCAAACTTTATATGTGGAATATGATAAGTGGTCCGGTCCTTGTAACAGTGAACCCTCTCCCATGACGGTGGCGGCATGGGCCGGCAATCCTGAATGTGACGAGGTGGTTTGGTCTCCTTTTTTGTTACCACCTCTTCATCTTCTTCCTCGTTTGGTGTATTGATCTCCATTGTTGGCATACCTGCAAGTAAAGTTTCTAAAAATAGTAGATCACCAACATGGTCAAATTCTTCTTCTTCAAGAGTTGGTAAATTAACCAACTCATCATCAAACTCGTCCTCCCAAGATGGTATATGCATATATTCTTCTTCTTCTTCATCTTCCATCTTGTTCTCCTTCTCACTAACTTCTTCAATCAACCCGACATCTTCAACCTCACTATCACTCAAATCATCTTCAATGGGCTCTTGTTGGACCGGAGGTGGGACTTCTTCGTCCATTATGGTCTCCGGTTCTGGAGTGATATAAAATGGCTGTAAGTATGGATTTTCCCCTTCATACCAATTTACAAAGATTCTTGGTACTGAAGAGGCAAGAAAACTATCGGGCTCCCTAAAAACAGGCATATAGTGATTTTGCATTTGTGTGTAGATGCCTTCTTCATTGTAACCAGCCTGGTCGCGCTCTCTTATGTAGTCTGCTACAGTCTTTCTCCCACAAACATCTGGCATCCTAAAAATCTCACTGCAAACAGACACTAAACAAACAGATCACGGCACCAGCTAGAGAGAATATACAAAAAAATAATAAATAAATAAATAAAAATAAAGAGAAGAAAACTAAATAAAAATATCTACAAAATAACTAGATCCCCGACTCGGGCCGTTCTCGAAAGCGCACTGTGTCCTCGGCAACGGCGCCAAAAACTTGATGTGTGAAATGTGTAGTAAATAAATCGGTCAAGTTTTAAAAATGGAAAAACCTACAAAACCACACACTAACGGCAAGTGTACCGGTCGCAGTGTAGTAGAGCAAGTAAGTCCGGATTATCGATCCGTGGACACAATGTGGCGACTCTCGGTACTAGACCTCTATCGACTCCTAGCCTAGCAAATTGGATTTTTTTGTGATTTTTTTATATTAATTAATTACTAAAGTAAATAAATTAAAAGACTTAAATTAAAAGATAGCAGAGGATCACTAAGGAGGGAAATCAGAAATGGGAAAGGCAACCACCTAGGTATCGAATCCTACTAATGAAATTGAAACTGCCCCGGCTTTGGAAACTATGTTGGCAATCAGGATCTTATAATATTCACTCTTAGTATCCTAGTGGCTCCCGGATCATTTACCAAGACTGACCGAAAAGGAATCCTAAAGGGCTACTAATCTCACTGATAGGTTAGATCACCTCTCGGTCTCACTAACTATGCTAAAGTACTCGCTAGACTGGTTTAGATTCCTCACTCTCCAATCACAATACACCCTAAAGTGCAAGGAGTAACCTGTAAAGTCAATCTATGACACAGATAAACAAATAATACTAAAGAACCTAGGAAAACCTGATCTCTCAGCGTTTCTAGCCTAAACCTCTAGCACCAAAGACAAACCTGACTACCTATCACCTCTCGGTCTCAAGAGTAGGAAGAATACTAATTACCTCTAAACTCACAATCAATGTTCCTGTGGAATTTAGGCCTAAAACCATAAAGTAAACTACAAGCACAAAGCAAGTAATTCTAACAAGTGTCCAAACATGAAAGACATTCACTAAGACACTCGTGGAACATCAAAAGATCATAAATTAGTAAAAAGTACGCACACACATCATAGAATCATAAACAAGTTTCTTACTAAAACATAAATCCAACTATAAAACCCAAATCCGAAACATAAACCAAAATCAAAAAGTCATCATCTTCAACCTAGGTGGCCACTAATGTTTTAGCCAAACATAATTAGATAAAACAATAAAAACATAGGTTCAAGAAAAATAAAAGTTATAGTAATAATATTCATAAACACAAAGTCAATAAATATAAAAACTAAAACTTATTAAAATCAAACCCGTTGGTTCAATCTTAAACCCGTGCTATCTTCCCCTTCACTTCTTCTCCCTTATTTGTGAGCTGTTCTTCGATCTCCTCCTCAATATGTGACTCCTCGTTGATGATATATTATTGCCCCCAAGGCGGCTGTTCTTTTTCTTCGTAAAATATAATATTCCCCCCGAAAATACTCTGCTAAAGATAATATTATATAAATTGGGCTTAGCCCATGTTCTTCTTTTTCTTTTTGGCGTGAGGTATAACCTCATGTCACATTTTTATTATTATTATTATTATTATTATTATTATTATTATTATTATTATTATTATTATTATAACTTCATGCTCTCATGTCGGGTGTTCTTGGCTCGACCAAAATTCCTCGTTTACGTTCCAACGTCCATGAACACCGGCTCTCAAGTGTTGGTGTCTCGATTAAAATTCTTTCATTTTGTGCTCATTTTCTCCAAACACCTATAAAATAATAAAATAAATAAATAAATAATAAAAAACGACACAAAACAAATAAAAACTTGACCAAATAATATACAAAATACATAGGAAAAGAGATGTGTTTTGCAACACATCATCATATTATGAAGATCAAAACCACTTTTAGGTGCTTGAACATTATCTTTATAAACTTCACCCAAAACAACTTAAAAAAAAGATTATGTTAACTTTTAAAACTTCAAAAACAACAACAATAACCACCACCAACTCACGACCATAGTATAGATTTTAGGGAACCCATTTTGTTTTTATAAAACACACAAAACCTTCTTTTCAAAACCTTTGTTAAAGCTACCCATGTACAACTCGCATCTACACACAAAAATATAAGTTTTAACAAGAATAATAGTGTAAGAAAACTTACAACTAGCACGAGGCTAGGAATGATAACAAAACTCAAGATTTGCAAGGGGTTTATGTGTGTTCTTCTTATATGTTAAGCTCCAAGCTTGAAACACACTAAATTTTTGGTTTGATCTAGGATGTTTAGTGAGTTTAAAACATGAAAATGCAATGTGTGTGTAGAATACCCTACGGCCAAACACAACTATAAGAAAAGGTTTTGAGTTTGTAAAATGACACGAGGAGATTTATAATATCTACCAAAGTACAAATAATGATTTAAAAATCTCATGACCATACCAAGACCATAATATTTTGGACAAATCAACAAGGAAAAGCAATATTGGTATGGTGAAGATCTTAGGACCGATTGGTTTGGGTATGGGGTGGGTCCCCCACATTTTTTTCCATGTGCCATTTATGTATTTT
Organism: Ambrosia trifida; assembly: GCA_028751855.1. Taxonomy (NCBI): domain Eukaryota; kingdom Viridiplantae; phylum Streptophyta; class Magnoliopsida; order Asterales; family Asteraceae; genus Ambrosia; species Ambrosia trifida. The sequence continues at coordinate 54,005,463 of CM054123.1, read as the reverse complement.
ATTATAATGGGTTCGGTTCGTTTTTGATCGGTTTTAATTACAAGATATTTTTTTCCATGTGCCATTTATGTAGTTTAAGTATGGGTAAGTTATTTAGGCTTTAATTTGGTGAATTTCTAATTTTCGCGCGCATCGGGTGCGATACGCGAACTTTATTCGTTACCGGGAGATTTATATTTTGAGTTTCCATTTATGGTTTTGGAGTTCCAAAACACATAATATTTCATGAAAATACCCTTTATTTTATATCCCGGGTGTTCGGGATCGTTTTCAGTTAATTAATTGTTACCGGGTAATCACCAACGTCCGTTCAGGACAAGTTTATTCGCACGCGATTTCGCCATGCTTTTAATTAAACAATTGCATTCCTATGCATTCTATGGGGAATTTGCTATTCTCTAAAGGTTAAATTAATACAGTTAATTTAGAATTGCACTTAATTACTATTAGTTACATATACTAATTATGTACGGAAACGCATCGATTTTTGCCGGATGTCACAGTCGGACTGCCGTCGGTGGCGGGGGTGGTTTATTTTTTTTGTTGTTTTGTCAGTCGTTGTTGATTTATTAAGTCCTTGAAAACTTGATGAAGATGAGATTACTTTCATCTGAGATGTTGCTGGTTTATATTTAACTAGGATTCTATTACCCCGCGCTTCGCGGCGGGAGCTCCTGTTGCGTTGAGGGTTTGGTGGACGTTAAAGGTCACGCGTCGCTATGGGAGCTCCTGTTGCGTGGAGGGTTTCGTGGACATAAAAGATAATATTACATGACTGTTATTCTTGCGTGGGCTTCAAAAAATACTCGCGGCTAAAAGCTAAAAGTTTGGTGGTCAAATTTTGAAATCCTAAAAGCTAAAAGTTTGGCCAAAGTGGAATGCAAGTTTAAAAAAGTTGGGTCTTCAAAGTTTGAAATCCTAAAAGCTAAAAGTTTGGTGGTCAAAGTTTTAAATCCTAAAAGCTAAAAGTTTGGTGGTTTAAGTTTGGTAGTCAAATTGAAAGAAAAAGTATGTTTGATTTTATATATAACAGGAGAAGAATATGCTTCAGAAGATATCTCATTTGTATCTTTCATTATTTATATATTATAATTTTAATTGTCGGTCAAATTACAAAGTCAAAAAAGTAGGCTGTGGACTTGCTATGCACATGTTAAAAGTTATGCATTAAAGGCTTACTTTAGCCAAAGACACTGTAGAAGTGTTTTTGGTTTAATAGATACATATAATGCTTTCTATTTTCAGGTTAAGGAGTTGTTGAACTTTAAGATGCTGTGATGGCTTTGAGATTCTTGAACTTTAAGAGGCTGTTATGGCATCCTGAGCCTTGGTTGTGGGGTTGAACTTCATGTTTGTGGGTTTCAGTTAACCTATGTGCATCATGTAGTTGTACCTCATGCTTCAGTGGGTTGTACACTTCGTTTTATTAGGTTATACCCAACTTTATGGCTGTTTTATCGTCTTATCCGACGACATTGTTGTCACACCCCAACCGATGGTGGAATACATCGAGGCGCGACTTGTGATAGATTGTTCAAAGACTTCATGATACTAGAATTTGTGACAAATAATTCAATGGTTTCATTTCATAATACTAAAAACAAGAAGTACAAATTGTTCAAAAAGAAATACAAAATTCATGAATTCATAGTTTAAAGCGGTGCGTTTCTAAGTCCAATCCTAACGAGTTTCTTGAATCATTGTATCAAACATTTCCTATAACATGTATAAAATATCCGTCAACACATAAAGCCTTGGTGAGCATACTAGTTTTGACCTACATACATAGTATAAGAAAGTTTTACTCAAATTGTCATGTCATAGTCATGCGCATACAGAACCATACAAAAGGCATCAACACTCGAATAGACAATTGAGAAAACTTAACATGACCCATAAAGGGGGCGGTGTGTCACTCCTATAGTGCTATACATGTAAGGTGGGTTGTATGCTAATAGACATTTGTATGTAAGAATTAGATTCTAGCATGGCATAGCATATAAGCATTAGATTGAGCATGGGAGTATAAGAGTATGACAAAGTTTAAGATTTTTGTATAGATACATGTTGAGCCCCAAAGAGTTAAAGAATAAAAGGGGACAAGTATGAACTCACCTTAGGGTGCGTTAACAAATTCCCAAAAACGATTCTTGAGAATTGAAGATTTTAGCTCCGAATAACTAGAATTAGAAAGGAAAGCGTTTTAGGTTCAAGAGTTGGATTATTAGATTCAAGAGAGCCAAGCAAGCCTTTTAGGCTAACCAATGCACAAATTGCCTTTAGGGCAATTCGGATGGTCATGAGTTGAAGTTAAACCAAGCACAAAATCACCATGAAGGTGATTAGGATGGTACGAATTAGAGTTAAGAATGTGAATCCATTTAAGAATGTACGTGTCATGACCACTTTGTTTATAGATAAAACATGGGTCTTGGACACGGGATTTCCCCTTTCTTGTATGGAACTAATCCGTATTACAAGATGGGTCAAGAGAGCGGGTAAAGTAGGGTGTAACCACAAACCTTCCAAGAAGTTGTTACTAGAGTAATAGAATAAAAGATTGAAAGTATCATCATCATCATCATCATCATCATCATCATCATCATCATCATCATCATCATCATCATACTCAGTTAATCCCACCAATAGCAAAAGCTAAGGTAGAGTCTGAGGAGGGTAAGATGTAGACAACCTTACCTCTACCCCGTGGGAATAGAGAGGCTGCTTCTAGTGAGACCCCCGGCTCAACAGTGGTTTTGTATCAAGCCTTAGACATAAGGCACATAACACTTAGCAGTCAGGACAAACCCGATTGGTGCATGTACCCACTTATGTTAATACATAATATAACTAGGAAGTTTAAGTAGAGTATGGTGACTTGTTTGGATGAGCCTTGGCTCTCCTTTGTCAACCATAACCATAGCACAAATCCATCCAGCATTGGATTGTTGGTGGACTTGGTTGGTATCTCTACAAGAAAGATCCTAGAACATAAAAGAACAATAGGGAAAACAATCGCCTTTGAGGCCTCTTTGTGGTGCTCTATCCATTTATATTGTTGTGGAAAAGCAAGGGATAGGTCCTAGAGGTTTCTTCAAGGAGATTTGAGAAGAAAAGAAGTAAAAGATTAGAAAGAAAGGTGAAGTTTTAAGCCTAAAAACTTACTGATGCAAAGCAGAAAGTTTGGCTTGAAAACTTAGAGATTTGGAAGGTTTAGAGAGTGATTTGGAGTGAATAAAAGATTAGAGAGTGTAGGGAATGGGGTATTTATAAGTGGGTTAAGGTGGTTGTGTATTAAATAGAGTTATTAGGGTTGTTAGGAGTGAATTAGGTGGGAGATATATCTTCAAAAGAAAATAATAATAATAATAATAATAATAATAATAATAATAATAATAATAATAATAAAAAACGACGACAATGTTTAAATAATATTTGTATGTTGTTGTTTCAAATGAAACTTAATTCACGTTTTCGTTTTCCTTTTTTTTTTAACTAAAAGTATTATTATAAAAATATATATGTTTTATTTTAAAGATAAAATAAATATATATTGAGATCTTAACTAAATGAGTTTCTTGTTATAATACCTAAATTGAATAGGATAAATTATAATGACAACTCGTCATGAATGGGTTGGAGTAACATAAAAGAAGCATTACCCGAATCAACCTCTAGGTAAACCAGCACAACTGATGAACTGAATCTGTATATGACTTTAGATGAACCTTGTTTATACGAAATTAAAAAATCTATTTTTATAACAAAAAAAAAACAACTTCATATAAAAATGCAAGTTGGTTAGGTCTCAATCACTCACTAATATTTAAAATAATAGATAATATTGTGATTGATTATGTAATTGTGTTGTAATTATTGTATTTACTATATTTCCCGATATAGTCAACGAAGATGTATTATAAATTAATGATAATGAGAAGAGGATATCAAGGATTGAACAATATTCACTCTTTCATGGTATCATTGTAAAACTCTACCCTTTCCAACACCCTTCTACTGCCGCAGCTACACTGCTGCTTCGTCTCCGATCAAGCAGTCGTCGGCTCCCCTCTCTCCCTCTCCCTTCTCTTATCCCTTCCTCCTCCCCCTCATGGAACAACCCGCCCCACAGGAAGACGTCGCTGTCACAGCCCCTCTTCCGAACCAGCCCTTCCCACCGGCCACCCCTCCCACCGATAACAAACTTCACCCCGCCATAACCGTATCCAACATTAAAAACTTCATACCCATTATCCTAGAAAGCGAAACTGGTCCTTACTCCTTGTGGTGTGAACTCTTTCGCATTCATTGTCGTGCATTCCAGGTTATTGATCACCTCTCCCCTCGAAACCCTACCACCATCGACCCTAAGAATGATCTTTGGGATAGACTTGACGCCATTGTTTTACAATGGATCTATGGTACTATCTCCAACGATCACCTTAAAACCGCTTTCTGCCCCGGAAATATCGCATATAATGCATAGACAACCTTAGAGGGTCTCTTCCATGATAATAAAATGCCCGTGCTATCCAACTCATGCAAAAGTTTTCCACCACCCACCTTGAAAATTTTTCTAATATGTCGGCTTATTGCCAAGCCATAAAAACCCTAGCTGACCATCTTGCCAATGTCGGGGCACCTCTTGACAATAAACGACTTGTTCTCCACCTTCTTGCGGGACTCACGGACTCGTAGAAGGCATCTCCATCATCCTCTAACAATAAGAACCAACTCCCCCCTTCTATGACGTACGGTCTCAATTATGCCAGGTTGAAAGTGAAAAAGCCGAGAGAGCCCTATACGCCTCCCAAAAGGCAACCCATGCGCTTACTACCACCACCAACCGCCCTCACCCACTCCACCCGCCACTAACCCATCCTACTACACCAACCATGAACGCAGAAGGTCTCGGGGACGCGGCCGTGGCCGCTCCTTGGCCACGTGGTCGCGGTACACAACCATTCAGTCAATGGACTTCACCAAACACCTACACTTGGACTCTCCCCAACCCTACCTGGTCACCGCCACAACCATCACCCCGCCCTCAAACGCCTTGGCTACAATGGTCACCACCTCGACCATGTCCTTACCCCACCTCCACACCTTCGGCCACTCCCCATCATGCTCAAGGCATTCTAGGCGCTCGTCCCAACCAGGCCAATCATGCCTCATACTCTCCCACCGACATCCAGCAGGCACTATACACCATGTTACTCAGTCCGCCAAATTACTCGCAAGGGGTTATGGACACTAGTGCCACCATCAGCATGGATCCCAATTCAGGTAACTTCCATACTATTTTTAATACTAGCATAAATGAAAATATTATTGTTGGTGATGGTACACGCATTCCGGTAGTGGGACATGGCCCTCAAACATTTAAACCACCCTACGCACCCTTTACCCTAAACCTTGTCCTTTACGCACCAAAACTTATTAGAAAACTAATTTCTGTGCGTCAATTCGCCAGAGATAACTGTGTGTTTGTCGAATTTGACCCCTTTGGTTTTCTTATGAAGGACTACAGGACCTGGGCACCTATAATCCGGTGCAACAGCAGCGGTGATCTCTACACCTTCAACAAGGACCTCCATTATTACTCCACATCCGTCACTGCTGCTCAGTCCTCCCCTCTTTGGCATCAAAGACTTGGCCACCCCGGCCATGCCTTGTTACAAACTTTAAAGAATTCTAGTTCTATTTCATTTACTTCTTTAAATAAATCTTTGTGTGAACCATGTGTGTTTCGAAAAAGTGTTAAACTTCCTTTTCATTCCTCTAATAATAATACTTTGCAACCCTTTGATATTGTGCATAGCGATTTGTGGACATCCCCGGTTCTTAGCTCGGGAGGTCACCGCTATTATGTGTTATTTCTTGATGACTACACCAATTTTTTTATGGACTTTCCCCATCTCGAATAAGTCCCAAGTTTATGCAATTTTTGAGCACTTCTCCGCCCTCGTTCAAACCCAATTTCAATTAAAAATAAAAACCTTTCAATGTGATAACGGTAAGGAATATGTCAACGCCTCATTTAAGAATTTATTTGATAAAAATGGCATCCTATTCCGATTATCTTGTCCATATACCTCCTCCCAAAATGGCACAGCCGAGCGGAAAATTTGCTCAATTAATAACATCACCCGCACCCTCCTCTATGAGTCACACCTTCCTCTTAATTTTTGGCCACATGCCCTTGAAACCGCTACCTACTTCCTAAACATCATCCCCTCAAAAACCCACAACTATCAAATGTAACACCCCAACCGATGGCGGAAACATCGGGATGTCACGTATTGACGATTGTTCAGTAGCTCATGGTAAATAATACATTTCAATAATTGATTTAAATAAATTACATACAATTGTTCTACAAGAATTTGCACATCAAATGAGAAATACTAAATATGCATCTTCGAGCATTAACCCTAATCTTCAAGCAAGGCTATAACCTGAAACATTTAAAGTTTGAAAATATTTTGGGTCAACAAAAGTTGGTGTGAATTACATAGGTTTTGATAATTGAATAAAAAAATGTACAATTCGAGTGTCATGGCAAGTCTAGTCCATATGTGAAAACAAAACACTCGGGTAAATCGAGTGCATAATCAAACCTTGTGACTAGAATATTGTGGTCCATCCCATACGCTCATGGTTCACTCGATTATGTTATAAATTCGATAACAATCACCCACGCTACCTATGTAGGAGGTACTCGTATCCGGGTGGGATTGTCAGTCCAATAGATCTATCATTGTATACCGCCGGCTGATCAATGTTAATGATTATGCTAGAATAATGTGCTTACCCTAGTAATGTTTAAGACATAATGCAACATAGAATAACACATAGACACTTATGATTGAATTGTAAATTGATGTTGTAACATGTTTCACCCCAAAATAGTGAAATGGTAAAAGGGGCTATGTAAACTCACCTTCGATAAGTTGCATATACTTCTAAGCGTCGTGAATGTATGTGAGGCGAATCCCGAAGGCTCATCCTAAAGTTTCAAGTATCCAAAATAAGCGTCTAAACTTAAAAGAGTCTAAGTTATCAAGAATTGGGCACTTAGGGTTTCATAGACTAAATTTGGGGATTTTAGGGTTTTTGAATTAAACTCTAATTGGTTTTAATAAATATGAATTAAGAGTGGAAATTAATAATAACCCAAATAAATAAATAATTTCCAGGTAAACTTTATTCTGAGATAAAAACATTTCAGAATTTTTATAAACTCAAAATTTTAATATTCTAGTATTTTAAATTAATCTATTATTATTAAAAATGAAATAATTAGGAAATAAATATAAATAGAGTGTAAAAATGTTATTTTCATTTTTGTACAGTATTTTATATGTATTATAAGTGGGAAATAATTTAATAAATTATTTTCCATAATATTTTCATTTTAAAGTGAATTTAATTGAATTAAATCAATTAAATATAATTAAATTGTAAAACTAGATAAAGTAATATTTTTACAGAAAATTAAACTACCAAAACGTTTTATATGATTACAAATATCTCTACAAAAATTTGGTGTTAAAATGATTAAAAATGAATTTTCTATGAATTAATTATGATTTTAACAAAATAAATACATTAAAAATAATAAATAAATATTTTTCAGAAAAATAAAATTATAAACATAAACTTTAGAGTTTTGTGAAGCTATGATAAATTTTATAAAAAAATTGGACAAGGTTTGCTATTTTTAATAATTATTTGGATTTATATACATATTACATATATAAAGAAAAAGAAAAAGAAAAGCTGGAAAATTTAAAACACAAAAACCAACCTTTAGAGGGCTCAAACCCGAAGCCATAAGTGTATAAGACCACGCCCAGACCAACTGGTCTGGGTGTGTGTTTGTTGAGTAACTTTGATTCAGATTTTATTTACACAAAAGAAAACTAAACAAACAAAAATCCCCAATTATGAAATATAAACCCTAATCGCCTAATCAAGCTAATAGACCACAATTCGACACTTTTAATCTGCAAAACTATAGGTCTTTTAATCCCTAACAGTAATCGACCCTAAGGCAGGTATAAATCGGAATTATTACGTACCAAAAGATGGTGAACTTGGTGTTGCAAGTTGCGACCAGAAGTGCTTCGATTGCAAGCTATTTAGAATGAAAATAGGTCGATTGAAGGTTGTATAGTGTAAATCGGCCCTTTTAGGTTGTCAAGAGTCGTTCAATTTATAATATTACAGTTCCATTCCAAGATTTAGCAAGTTGACCAACGTATTGATATAAACGCGTAAAATTGATTCAAATAAGGGTGATTTAAACGAAATTGATGGCTTTCCTTGCTGTAGATGCTGATTTCGGTCCATTATTAATCAAAATAGTTGCCTAACATAGATTAAGGCGCGTCTAATTGGATTCACACGCATAGATTACATGGGTGTTGACCTGAAGGGTTTGACCATGTTTATTAGGAGGGTTCAAATACTAAGCTGTTTGAAATATGAACACAAGTGGATGCATAACCTAGTGGGTTGTGTGTGTTGGTGCTTAGTATACTACCCAGGTTCGAGACATGAGGCTGCCCCCTTTTTTTCTTTTTCTTTTTTTTTTAAACATAGAGGAGGAGGTAAGGTGGGCCAGATATGGGCTCAAGGCTTGATGGGCTCCAAGAATATTAAAAAGAATTGGGTTTTGGTTGGGCTTGGTTTGGTAGTGTTATGATTGGTGTAGAACAAGTTCTTTTTTTTTACACTAAATAAAATCTGAAAAAAAAGAATTATTATTATTATTATTATTATTATTATGAAGAGGGTTCAAATATTTAGTTTTATTGAGCAAGATTTGTGTTTATAAAAATTAACAATTTTGATATGTCTAAAATTTATAGAGATGGAAAGTAATGATTTTATAACATAACTGCGAATGGGACTTGGGAATTTTATAAATTCCAAAATTTTCAAAATGTTACATCAAACACCCACCTTTCTTTTATACCGACAAATTCCCACTTATGACCATCTTCGGGTTTTTGGTTGCTTATGTTACCTACTAATTCCCTCCACCACTATTAACAAACGTCAACACCGCTCTTACCCTTGTATGTTTCTTGGATATCCCACATCCGACAATGGGTACAAATGTTATGACATTAAAACCAAACACATCACCATCTCTCGTCATGTTCTATTTGACGAAGCCTCCTTCCCCTTCCAAAACCTTCATCGGGTCTCACCCACCTCCAACTACAACTTCCTCACCGACCCCTTTCCTCATCACCTTTGGCCTCACACCATCCCAAACCCCAACCCACCAACTGACTCGCCCAAACCCACCCCATCGGTCCATCCTTCTGACCACCATTCCCTTCTTTTCCTGACCACCAAACCTCAACCCACCCCAATACTCACCTTCCCTCGGCCCAAAACTTACACACACCGGCACAATCCCAATGCCCTACTTCTCCACACCATTTTCCTTCTCTTACACCGACAACTCATTTTCACCCATCGGCCCACACTTTTCCCACTTCTCCACATACCCAGCCCACCTTGAACACGGACCCATCTACACCTCACATTGACCCTTTACTAGACACACCTCCACCTGCCCAACCAACCCGCACCATGCGCACTCGTGCCATGAACGGTATCTACAAACCCAAACGACCATTTAATCTTAGTGCCACCACTCTCATTCCAATCCCGAAAAACCTGACCTTGGCCTTGTCCTCACTTGAGTGGCGTAATGCCATGACTAACAAAGAGGAGGAGGTAAGGTGGGCCAGATATGGGCTCAAGGCTTGATGGGCTCCAAGAATATTAAAAAGAATTGGGTTTTGGTTGGGCTTGGTTTGGTAGTGTTATGATTGGTGTAGAACAAGTTCTTTTTTTTACACTAAATAAAATTTGAAAAAAAAGAATTATTATTATTATTATTATTATTATTATTATTATTATGAAGAGGGTTCAAATATTTAGTTTTATTGAGCAAGATTTGTGTTTATAAAAATTAAAAATTTTGATATGTCTAAAATTTATAGAGATGGAAAGTAATGATTTTATAACATAACTGCGAATGGGACTTGGGAATTTTATAAATTCCAAAATTTTCAAAATGTTACAGTCTCCCTTACTTTTGGGAACTTCGTCCCGAAGCTATAAAAAAATACAGGGTTGAGGGTGATTGTGTAGAAATTAGGACAACGACATGAATTTATAGGTAATAGAATAATCTGTTTCGAATAATTTGGATAGAAGGATTGAAATGTGTAAATTTTAAGGTTTGGATTGGATTAGGTTCGTCTGAAATAGCAAGGAGTGTAAGAATCTAGCAAAGCATTAAGTTTTAGGAGTCCTAAAAGAAATGCATGAATTGATTGACTGAATGAACTACCAGGCAACTAGAGTTTATAATTGGTTATCTACCTTGATAGAATTTCACAATACCTTAACGTACCTGTAAATTCATGATTACGTTCCGGACCGCAATCACCAATTTACCTTACATTAGGGTTTTGTGTCCTTCTATGACTCTAAACACACATGTAAGTAATGCAAAATAATCCTGTGGTTGAACCTTTTAATGAGTCCAACTGTTGAGCAGGAAAAAAAAAAGACTCCTACCAGTTAGTGAGTAGGAACCTCTACCGATTGTTGAGCAGGTTTGATAGCCTCCACCAGTCATTGAGAAGGTTGTAGGGCCTCTCCCGACTGTTGAAAAGGCATGATAACTTCTACCAATCGTTGAGTAGCTTATTTGGTACTCAACTAACTGTCGAGCAAGTACTTCATCCTCTATCGGTTGTTTGATTAAATGTAGCATTTATTGCAAATTGATAGTATGTTTATGTAAGCAAGTTTATAAGTATAATGAGTATAGTATGTGAGTTGTAGTTGTATAGATTTAGATATTGATATAGCAATTAGTTCACATTCAAACAAGCATGCATCCAAGTGTTATGATCATCCTAGATAAACGACTCTCATGTAAAAGACAAAAATTTCGATACTTGAATCAAAAAGCGTCAATACATAGAATTTTTAAAAGCAAATAACATTCAAATGGTGGGGCTAGCTGTTAAGTAGCTGGAGGGTCCCTAGCAGGATTATTCGGAGCAGCAAGAGCATTCGCAGCAGGAATTCGACAAACATTCGCAAAATGCCCATACCTTTGACAATTGGTACACTTACGACAGGGCACTTGGGTTGGGTGGTGATACTGACAGGTGTCACACTTAGGTTGGTTCCCGATATACTGTTTCTTGTTGGGTGGAGGAGTGGTATCTATTGCGAAATTCCTGGCCTTGCGCCTTCCATTGGTTGAGGACTCAGTTTTAATCTCGATAGCAGGTTGAGGAGTATCATTCACAATAGTTTTCTTTTCCCCTTTCCGAGTCAAGGTTCCTGCCTTCACATGGTTATCTGTTAGGGTGGCCACCAAACGCTTTGCTTCCTCGAGAGTAGCAGGGTTCCTTCCCCACATCGTGTCCTGAATCTGCATGGGTAAGCCACCAATGTATTTTTCGATTGCAATAGGCAAGGGGGTGACCTTATGTGGTAGCAGTAGACTAAGTTCGTGGAAACGAGTGTTGTAGGCTAGGTTTTCTCCACTGTCCTGGGCAAGATCATGAAACTCATCTTCTAACTTTTTGATTTCATTACGAGGGCAGAACTCCGCCTTCATAACGTCTTTAGCTTGTTCCCAATTTAAGGCCAGTGCGACTTCAGATCCACGAGTCCGTTTTTCTTCGTTCCACCATGTGAGTGCTCGTTTTTGAAGAACACTCATAGCATAACGAACCTTAAGGTTATCGGGACACTCACTATTTATGAAAGTATTCTCGATATCCTCAAACCATTGAAGGAGACCAGTAGCTCCTTCGTCCTGGCTAAACTTAGGAGGATTGCAGGTATTGAAGTGTTTGAGGGTGCAGGCTGGGTGAGTGATACGCTCTAAAATATACATATATTTATATCAATATTCTCTACACTTCATATAATTTTTGGGCTAGTTTTTACTAAATATTACTTCTATTTAGTTCGTATTATTTATTTAAAGATTTTGTGAGGGAACGAGCTAAAATGGCGCATTTTAATTAAACTTGAGACTCACTAATTTTTAATATTTTAATGGGCCATCTAATTAAATATTTTATTTTGAATAGACTCTTATTTAATTTTTGTGTTGTAGGAACTGTTGGATCCGGGCCCAATACAAGATGGACATTGGACTACAACAAGACTAAATGGATTACACTTATCTTTTGGGCTTCATCTCAAGTACCATACAAATTGAGCTTGGGCTAAAGGCCAAATTAGATGTCATAAGAAAAAAAAACTGGGCCAGCCCACCAAAACAAATTAGGGCGTCACATGGTGTTGGTGTTGTTAAGCGGCTCTAGATTATAAATATGATGGGAGGTGAAAGGTCACAGAACACACAAAAAAATAAAATAAAAATAAAGGTGGGAGCACAAAAAGGAATTAGGAGGTGACGTTGGAATGCTTCAAAAAATCGAGTAGCAGTACAAGACAAGAATGAAATAGTAATGGAGTGGCTGTCATAGTACATCTTTGACAGTGTTTATTCAATAATAAAAGGTGAGGCAATCAAGGATGGTCAAGTAACTTTTGAGTTTTTAAAATTTTATTTTTATTTTTAGTTTAATTATTTTACCTTTTGTTTAGTTTAAAGATTATTCTAGCCATGACTATACTTGATGATTCTATAAGTTTCATTTTATTATTGACTATGATTGGCTAGATCTATTTTGGTTGTCTAGACTTGGATGAGTATTGATTATTGTTGATTGTCTTTTGGGATTTGGTACTCGTTTGACACTAGTTTATGTATAAAGATCTAAACTTTATCGGTTTTTGTTGTGATTTATTACCCGGATGATGTGTGCGTTATATTTTTAGATTCATATGTGGCGATAGTTTATTAACTTAATGTTTTTAAATTAAAAGTCGCATATTTTTATCATTTGCTTCGTGTGATGATTTGATGGGTTAACTTGTTGACTTAGGATCTAGAAATTGCATGTTTGACATCGTTTTGGGTTTGTCACCTACCTTGAGACCGAAAGGAGATAGGTTGTGGGTTTGTTAGGATTTATTGGTTTATTTGGTGAGATATTGCACGAGAGTGAATTTCTTTCCCAGTATCCTTTTTATCCGCTTTCCCAAACATTTACCTTTAGGATTAGATTCACCCCTTGATACCGTTAGATGTTTCGTGATTAGTGAGACCGATAGGAGATCTAATCTTTGGGTGCGTAAACTTGTATGTTTGGTGAGACCGAGAGGTGATCCATTCTTTTCCCGGTGAGCTTCACGACCGCTTAGGATTGCATTTACTATTCTAGTGAGACCGAGAGGAGATCTAGATACTATAGTGTTTCCCGAGTTGGTTATACCCGTAGATCCCGGTAGTCATTCGAGTATCCATTTCCCGTTAGTTTTCAGCTTTATCAATAGGATTCCCAGTCTAGGCAGCCATCCTCTCCATTTCTGATTCTTCTTTCGTGAGCGTTTACTTTCTGATCTCTCGTCCTTTCTGCTTGTTTATTTCTTGTCTTATTTTATTTGGTTACTTGTTTATCGTTTTAGTTACTTTGCTAGTTTAAAAATCATGCTCTTTTATCTAGATTAGGACTCGATAGAGGTTTAGTATCGAGGGCTGCATATCAGTGTCCACGGATTGATACTCGGTCTTATCGACTTTACTACACTACGGCCGGTACACTGCCGTGTTGTGTGGTTTAGATTGGTGATTCCATTTTTAAAACCAGATTGTGAAAAATTAAAATATTTATATATATAAACCGCAGCAATCAGTGAGCGTTCCCGTTTCCATTTCCATTCCCATTATGATTCCCATTGCCGTTACCGTTGTCGTTCCCATTCATTTGGATGACTTGAGCCACCAAGTCAGGAAACAGAGTTGCTATTTGTTGCGCCATTTGTTGGGTAATGATCGCAGCCAGTTCGGCATCACTTCCATTGTTGTTGTTAGTGTTGTGGTTGTGGTTGCTGCTCCCTTCATCATGATCGTCGCCACTGTTAAGGCGAGTGCTGCGACGTGGAGGCATGATCTGTAAGAGACACAATGAAGGTTCAATGAAATGAATGAGGTAATATAAGGAGTGTAATCATTTATCCATTAATTAAAACGAATAAACGAAAACGTTGACTTATCAAAGATTCTAGATTCTAATAACATAGTGAAGACATGCTTTAGCCTATAAGTGAACACTCATCCCGAGAATTCCCAGGTAGGCATCCGGGTCCCTCGTCTGATTGGGATATATGCGCAATGCCAGTCCTAGCCAGAAAACTCAGAATACAGGCGTTCACCCTTCTAGATTGCACGTGTTCGTTATTAGAATCTAGAACTTCGACGAGATCTCAAGGTGGTTCAGGCTAAACCTGAGGATTTTGTCCTATTAGTCTAAGAGTAGATCCAGTGATGGTGAGCAATCTCCTTGTAAGGATTAATGTAAGGATAAGAAGTAGGAGGAAGATAAAGAATAGAAACGAGTAAGGTTGCAAGTAAAAAGAGCAAGTACTAGTTAAAATCCTATGGTTATAGAATAGATTATTTTTCTAATAACCTAATTCCCTATAACCATGGCTCTGATACCAATCTGTAACACCCCAACCTATTGCGGAAACATCGGGATGTCAAGTATTGACGATTGTTCAGTAGCTCATGGTAGATAATACATTTCAATAATTAATTTAAATAAATTACATACAATTGTTCTACAAGAATTTGCACATCAAATGAGAAATACTAAATATGCATCTTCGAGCATTAACTCTAATCTTCAAGCAAAGCTATAACCTGAAACATGTTAAGTTCGAAAATATTTTGGGTCAACAAAAGTTGGTGAGAATTACATAGGTTTTGATAATTAAATAAAAAATTGTACAATTCGAGTGTCATGGCAAGTCTAGTCCATATGTGAAAACAAAACAATCGGGTAAATCGAGTGCATAATCAAACCTTGTGACTAGAATATTGTGGTCCATCCCATACGCTCATGGTTCACTCGATTATGTTATAAATTCGATAACAATCACCCATGCTACCTATGTAGGAGGTACACGTATCCGGGTGGGATTGTCAGTCCAATAGATCTATCATTGTATACCGTCGGCTGATCAATGTTAATGATTATGCTAGAATAATGTGCTTACCCTAGTAATGTTTATGACATAATGCAACATAGAATAACACATAGACACTTATGATTGAATTGTAAATTGATGTTGTAACATGTTTCACCCCAAAATAGTGAAATGGTAAAAGGGGCTATGTAAACTCACCTTCGATAAGTTGCATATACTTCTAAGCGTCGTGAATGTATGTGAGGCGAATCCCGAAGGTTCATCCTAAAGTTTCAAGTATCCAAAATAAGCGTCTAAACTTAAAAGAGTCTAGGTTATCGAGAATTGGGCACTTAGGGTTTCATAGACTAAATTTGGGGATTTTAGGGTTTTTGAATTAAACTCTAATTGGTTTTAATAAATATGAATTAAGAGTGGAAACTAATAATAACCCAAATAAATAGAAAATTTCCAGGTAAACTTTATTCTAAGATAAAAGCATTTCAGAATTTGTATAAACTCAAAATTTTAATATTCTAGTATTTTAAATTGATCTATTATTATTAAAAATGAAATAATTAGGAAATAAATATAAATAGAGTGTAAAAATGTTATTTTCATTTTTGTACAGTAGTTTATATGTATTATAAGTGGGAAATAATTTAATAAATTATTTTCCATATTATTTTCATTTTAAAGTGAATTTAATTGAATTAAATCAATTAAATATAATTAAATTGTAAAACTAGATAAAGTAATATTTTTACAGAAAATTAAACTACCAAAACGTTTTATATGATTATAAATATCTCTACAAAACTTTTGGTGTTAAAATGATTAAAAATGAATTTTCTATGAATTAATTATGATTTTAATAAAATAAATACATTAAAAATAATAAATAAATACTTTTCAGAAAAATAAATTTATAAACATAAACTCTAGAGTTTTGTGAAGCTATGATAAATTTTATAAAAAAATTGGACAGGGTTTGCTATTTTTAATAATTATTTGGATTTAAATACATATTACATATATAAAGAAAAAGAAAAAGAAAAGCTGGAAAATTTAAAACACTAAAACCAACCTTTAGAGGGCTCGAACTCGAAGCCATAAGTGTATAAGACCACGCCTAGACCAACTGGTCTGGGTGTGTGTTTGTTGAGTAACTTTGATTCAGATTTTATTTACACAAAAGAAAACTGAACAAACAAAAATCCCCAATTATGAAATATAAACCCTAATCGCCTAATCAAGCTAATAGACCACAATTCGACACTTTTAATTTGCAAAACTATAGGGCTTTTAATCCCTAACAGTAATCGACCCTATCGGAATTATTACGTACCAAAAGATGGTGAACTTGGCGTTGCAAGTTGCGACCAGAAGTGCTTCAATTGCAAGCTATTTAGAATGAAAATAGGTCGATTGAAGGTTGTATAGTGTAAATCGGCCCTTTTAGGTTGTCAAGAGTCGTTCAATTTATAATATTACAGTTCCATTCCAAGATTTAGCAAGTTGACCAACGTATTGATATAAACGCGTAAAATTGATTCAAATAAGGGTGATTTAAACGAAATTGATGGCTTTCCTTGCTGTAGATGCTAATTTCGGTCCATTATCAATCAAAATAGTTGCCTAACATAGATTAAGGCGCGTCTAATTGGATTCACACGCATAGATTACATGGGTGTTGACCTGAAGGGTTTGACCATGTTTATTAGGAGGGTTCAAATACTAAGCTGTTTGAAATATGAACACAAGTGGATGCATAGCCTAGTGGGTTGTGTGTGTTGGTGCTTAGTATTCTACCCATGTTCGAGACCTGAGGCTGCCCCCCTTTTTTTCTTTTTCTTTTTTTTTTAAACATAGAGGAGGAGGTAAGGTGGGCCAGATATGGGCTCAAGGCTTGATGGGCTTCAAGAATATTAAAAAGAATTGGGTTTTGGTTGGGCTTGGTTTGGTAGTGTTATGATTGGTGTAGAACAAGTTCTTTTTTTTTTTTTACACTAAATAAAATCTGAAAAAAAAAAGAATTATTATTATTATTATTATTATTATTATTATGACGAGGGTTCAAATATTTAGTTTTATTGAGCAAGATTTGTGTTTATAAAAATTAACAATTTTGATATGTCTAAAATTTATAGAGATGGAAAGTAATGATTTTATAACATAACTGCGAATGGGACTTGGGAATTTTATAAATTCCAAAATTTTCAAAATGTTACATCAAACACCCACCTTTCTTTTATACCGACAAATTCCCACTTATGACCATCTTCGGGTTTTGGTTGCTTATGTTACCCACTAATTCCCTCCACCACTATTAACAAACGTCAACACCGCTCTTACCCTTGTATGTTTCTTGGATATCCCACATCCGACAATGGGTACAAATGTTATGACATTAAAACCAAACACATCACCATCTCTCGTCATGTTCTATTTGACGAAGCCTCCTTCCCCTTCCAAAACCTTCATCGGGTCTCACCCACCTCCAACTACAATTTCCTCACCGACCCTTTCCTCATCACCTTTGGCCTCACACCATCCCAAACCCCAACCCACCAACTCACTCGCCCAAACCCACCCCATCCGTCCATCCTTCTGACCACCATTCCCTTCTTTTCCTGACCACCAAACCTCAACCCACCCCAATACTCACCTTCCCTCGGCCCAAAACTTACACACACTGGCACAATCCCAATGCCCTACTTCTCCGCACCATTTTCCTTCTCTTACACCGACAACTCATTTTCACCCATAGGCCCACACTTTTCCCACTTCTCCACATACCCAGCCCACCTTGAACACGGACCCATCTACACCTCACATTGACCCTTTACTAGACACACCTCCACCTGCCCAACCAACCTGCACCATGCGCACTCGTGCCATGAACGGTATCTACAAACCCAAACGACCATTTAATCTTAGTGCCACCACTCTCATTCCAATCCCGAAAAACCCGACCTTGGCCTTGTCCTCACCTGAGTGGCGTAATGCCATGACTAACGAGCTTCATGCTCTTATTAAGAATAATACTTGGGAGTTAGTCCCGAAACAACCAGTCATGAATATTATCCGCAGTATGTGGCTCTTAAAACATAAATTTAAATCTGATGGCACACTTGAGCGGTACAAGGCCCGGCTAGTTTGTGATGGCCGCTCTCAACAGTTTGGCATAGACCGTGGTGAAACAATCAGTCCTGTCGTTAAACCATCGACCATTAGGACTGTTCTCTCTATTGCTTTATCTAACTCCTGGCAGGTTCACCAGCTGGATGTCACTAATGCCTTTCTTCATGGAAATTTGACTGGGATCGCACTTTTCCCACTTCTCCACATACCCAGCCCACCTTGAACACTGACCCATCTACACCTTACATTGACCCTTTACTAGACACACCTCCACCTGCCCAACCAACCTGCACCATGCGCACTCGTGCCATGAACGGTATCTACAAACCCAAACGACCATTTAATCTTAGTGCCACCACTCTCATTCCAATCCCGAAAAACCCGACCTTGGCCTTGTCCTCACCTGAGTGGCGTAATGCCATGACTAACGAGCTTCATGCTCTTATTAAGAAAATACTTGGGAGTTAGTCCCGAAACAACCAGTCATGAATATTATCCGTAGTATGTGGCTCTTAAAACATAAATTTAAATCTGATGGCACACTTGAGCGGTACAAGGCCCGGCTAGTTTGTGATGGCCGCTCTCAACAGGTTGGCATAGACCGTGGTGAAACAATCAGTCCTGTCGTTAAACCATCGACCATTAGGACTGTTCTCTCTATTGCTTTATCTAACTCCTGGCAGGTTCACCAGCTGGATGTCACTAATGCCTTTCTTCATGGAAATTTGACTGGGACCGTATCTATGCATTAACCCATGGGATTTAGGAACATGCAATTTCCAGATCATGTTTGTCGCCTAAAGAAGTCTCTATATGGTTTGAAACAGGCCCCTCGAGCCTAGTATCAACGCTTCACAGATTATGTCATCTCCTTGGATTTTCGCCATAGTGGTTGTGATGCATCTCTGTTTATTTTCAATGACCAAGGTAACACGACGTTTCTTCTTCTTTACTTTGATTACGTTATTCTAGTCACTTCCTCAACAGTTCTACGTGAGCAACTCACGAGTCACCTCTCCAAAGAATTTGCCATGAAGGACCTAGGACCATTGAGTTTTTTCCTTGGCATCTCTGTTACTCGACAACAAGACGTCATGTTTTTGTCTCAGCAAACCTATGCCGCTTACATTGTGGAGCGTGCGGGTATGTCCTCCTGGAACTACTAACTTAGGGGCTGTTTGGTTGATTAAGTGCTGAATCATTAAGTGTTGTTTTGTTGGACCTCTAAATGGTTAGTTTTCTTTTCTCACATTGATAAGGGAAGTAAAAATGAATTCATTCAGTGCTTAATGGTTCAACAACATCCCAAGTCTTAATGGTTCAGTCTTAACAATTCCATTCAGATGCTGAAACAAACACGCTGAATGGGCTGAATGCTGAATCATTCAGCGTTGAATGATTCAGAGGCTCATTAAGAGCATTACCAAACAGCCCCTTAATAAAATAGAGGTACATGACAATATCTAAGTTTTATTTTTGAACGGCTAAACCCCGCTTACGGCCGTGCGCATATAATGTATATATGTGTGGCCCTCAGGGGGCAAAAGTAAAGTTGCACTAATTTTAACGTTACTTTACTAATTTCGTGAAAATAACGTTAAAAATAACGGACGGTTAATCATGCATCATGTGGTGACGTTGATAACCAAAAGACAAGGGGAAACATGCACCAGTCGGGTTTGTCCCAATTGCTAAGTGTTATGTGCCTTATTGTCTAAGGCTTGATACAAAACCACTATTGAGCCGGGGGTCTCACTGGAAGCAGCCTCTCTATTCCCACGGGATAGAGGTAAGGCTGTCTAAACATTACCCTCCTCAGACCCTACCTTGATTTTTACTATTGGTGGGATTAACTGAGTATGATGATGATGTTGATGACTTTTGAACGGCTAATTTCTTTACACATTTTACACACTTTTTGCACAACCTTTAAAGTTGAACTCCCAGACTCATTCAAAAAAGGATCTCCTCCTTATCATTAGAATATAACCTGAGTGGCTGACAATATCTAAGTTAAGGTTTGAAAGAATAAGCCCATCCTATAGTTATTAATCGATTCTATCAAATGTTGACCGTCTTCTGTTTGAATTCTTGAAAACATAAACTCGTGGTTGACCACATTGGTTTGAAATTAATAACCGTAGTTTTAATCATTTTTATTGTTATATTATATCCATTTAAATCACAATTTATGCCGCGATTTCGGCCGGTGGGTAGTTGAGTTTTCCTTAGATTGGGAGACCTCGAGGACCGGGGGCTTCATGAGTATTCTGAATTCGTCATAAAGAGATTCTCACAAAAGCTCGTGACAATTTTGTTGTCCTTTAAAAAAAGGGAAATTGGAATTAAATAATCCAAACTTTGTCGGGTTGGAAGGCAATAATCCCAACTTGAAAATTGGAATCTAACAGGACTAACTTGTCTTGGTTTTTATTTTACTAAACCAAAACTAATTGGGTTTAAGCCAGTTAGTCTTCTGTCTTCGTGGAATGCCATTTTAAGCATTTTTATGCATTCTATTGATCAATTTGCACTTTATGGCATGCCACGTAGACAGAAGACTAATTGGGTTAAACCAAGTTAGTTTTGGTCCAGTGAAATAAAAACCAATACAAGTTGAATCTGTTAGATTTCAGATTTCAAATTGGGATTATTTTCTTCCAACCCAACAAAATTGGGATTATTTAATTCCAATTCCCCTAAAAAATCACAATTTATTATCATGTGTATCAAAATTATTAGGGTAGGTGGTGTAGGGTGGCATCCTCTTCACTTTAACTCTTTGTTCCTTCTCTATTTCTCGAACAACATGGAGGGCGTTATTCACCTCTTCACCAAGCATGGCCAAGGAAATAACGGGCATTAACATAGGCCCTCCTCATTTTGCACCAATCATCTTTTTTTTTTTTTTTTTTTTTTTTCATATTTAGTTTTAAAAAAATAAATAAGAGCATTCACATCTCCTCCACCAAATTTCCTCTATTAAATTACACTAAAAATCACTATTATACTCTAAAATTTTCTCTCTCCTTTTTAAAATAATAATACTTTTTTCCTACTTTTATTATTATATTTTCTCTATCATCACTCACAACCACTTTAAAAAATATTAAAATATTTTTAGGTGTGAACAATAGCTTTTTAAATATAGGAGTGAACAGTGCTTCTATCAAATTTTTTCTCTCTCCTCCACTCACAACCACTTACACCCACACCATATAATTTGATAGACACACTCACATACATTTGATTTCCCAAGTGTGAATGTTCTAAATGGAGTAATAATAAGTGAGCTTTATTTTATTTCCTGGGTGTTTTTAGAATGGGAATAGAACGATCTTTTGGCGGGGCGCTTATGTTCTAAATGGAGTAATAATAAGTGAGCTTTATTTTATTTCCACACAATGTAGCTTTACATAGTGGTACTACCCTAAAACACCATATTTGTTGAGGGCACTACAATAAGGTGTCCTAAAACTTTTTTTGTTTTTGTTTTATTTTAAAAATAATTTACACATGCATTTTAAAATTAATTTATATTAAAAAGATAATCGAATACATAATTCAAATTAAAGAAAATACATAGTTCAAATGAAATACATAATTAAGTCGAATACATAAACCATTTTCACCACTCATAATGGTTGGCCCTCAAAATTTGCCAAGCCGAAACATATTTAAAGTATAGATCGTACGTATGTTTATACTCTATTTTAGCCACTTCAATGGCTTTGTCTTCGCTAGCTCACCTTCGCCAACTATGACTTCATTGTATAGATCGTTAAACAGCAGTATCTTGTTCTTCAAATCATCCCACTTTGAACTAAGTAATGGTGTGGGGTGCGAGCAGTTTCACCACTCATATATAGGCAGAAACGAGCAAAAAGTCTATTCCAAAACGAACGTGGGGTGGTTATGATGCATTTTTTTTATAAAGTATTAACATACAAAAATATTATGCCCATATAAAAATCATGCGGGTGGTTAGTTTTTTTATAAAAGGATCAAATGTAACTAATAATTAATTAACCAGAATATGGTTAACGATGAGGGGTTAAAATGCTAATTTTACTCTAAACGTTGTTGATTTTTTAACAATTTCTTACATCAAGTTCTCTATCTCTATTTCTATTATACTCACAAACAAATAATTTATTGTTTTTCTTGATTTCATACACTCAAAAATTATACTTAGAGATGAATAATGAGTCTCACTACTTAGAGAGAATTATTATTGGTTCTCTAACCTTATCTCTATGTTAAGAGATTCCAATGTGGAGTGTAAATTAGACCAAACCTTTAGTTTTTATCTATAGTTTTTAGAAAATGATCATATAGATAACTTGATGTAAATGCTCTTATTCATTAAATTATAAAAACAACTTTTTTGGTATTTTAATTGAGTATAATGATCTTAATCATTTTGACCCTATTGACTTAGAAGAAATAGACATTCTGCATCAGTTAGCTCTACTCAGTGTTAGGACAACACGATCTATAAGAAAACTGGTAGAAAGTTTTTAGGGTTGCATGAAGGGTCAAAAGTTAGGTTGCATAAATCAAAGATAAACTGTTATAAATGTAACAGGTTTAGTCATTTGGCTAGAGAGTGTAGGAGTCAAAACACTGCACCCATGAAAACCTATCCAAATCAAAGACCTCAACCCAACACACAACAACACTCATATCATTAGTCTCAAAATACCCATGTCCCAAATGTGCAAAACACTGCTCACTCCCTCATTAATGTGTTATAATATAGGATAGGGTTGGTCTATTTAAACCGCTGACCTTCAAACTTTAGGTGCTCCTAGAGATTATGTCTCTTTTATTGGACTATCAACTCCAATGGTATAAACCTACCATTTACTTTTACACCTCTTCTATATTAGATTTAGAAAAAAAAAATGACATTTTACTTATGACGTGTAAGAAATTCATATAGGCATCATGTTTTAGATTTAGAAAATGATGTTTTGAGTTGTTTTGGCATGGTATTAAAGAGAAATACACAAAACATAACAACAAAAATTCAATTCAATATATTATAGGCATGGAATTAAACACACAGCTAAAGTCAAATGGGATACACTTTAATTTTCTTGGCATTGCATTTTAAGTTTTAAGCCTATAATACAGTGTATTGTGTTTCTCATTGTTACGTTTGATGTTTTATATATAATACCATGCTAAAACAATCTAAACCATCATGATCTAATCTAATACGATGCATACATGTCAGTTCCTATGCCTTCTTAGTATTTTTAGGATTTTCGTCATTTGTAGACAAACCCTTACCTATAGTAGTATGGTATGGGTTAGATTAGATTAGATATCGTAATCTTTATGTATAACCTGATTGAGGGGTCATGTTTGGTTACTACAACCACCTATTTTTTCCGTTATTCCTTTACAGTAAAAAATGCATGTCTGTTTACCTCTAACATATTGTTGATTCACGGAGCACTAGTGTACATTTTTCTACACATGTATCCAAAAAGTGTACCACTAAAGCATTCAAGAAAATTTAATGAAATAAGACAAGATCTGAAAACATTAACTTGAGAGGACATACCAAGATGGCCTAAGCAGTGGCAAATCATATAATTGCTATAGTGAACCGACGTTTACAGAAGTCATAACACAACATATAATGATAAGTCTAGACATATTTAGGGAGGACGGGGACCGGGGTGGTCCGTGATGGCCACCCCATGATCGTTGTGATACCGCGAAACACTGGCCCGCTTGGTTGATCACGGCTGTGATTCAATTATTTCGTGACGTACATCGCGGAGCGGTGGCTGGCAACGGTCACTTTGACCAAAATTAAAAAAAATAAAAATTACCTACCTATATATATATATACATACTCACACAAATTTACCTATACATACCCATGCTCACACAATTCTTCTTCTATACACAAGAAAAAAAAATCACAAAATTCAACTCATCATCCTCATCATTCGCATTCACAATGGTTACTTGGACGTAAGAGGAGGAAATTGCGTTAGTGATTGCGTACGACACCGTACACAACAATGACGCATTAACTAGCAGCGGTCGGGGTCGTCTTCGTAGCCGGAGCAACGCTCCGAACTGGAAAAGAGTTTTAGCCGAGTTTGGTCAACTTGTTGGGGGAACACAACGTTCGTGTGATTCAATCTCTCACAAACACGCGGACCTCCAATCGAAGTGTCAAACCTTTGAATTTTTTTTAAGAAAGTGGTGAATAATAACCCCAATGAAACAGAAGATGTGCAAGTTGGCTTTGCTCAAATTGACTATGCGGCTGAGATCGAGGTTGATTTTCAACATGTTTCGGTGTGACGAATGTTACACCCAAATTTTCATTAGGTTTTTACTAATGTTTGTATTTTTTTAGTAGTTTTTATTTTATTTGTAGTAGTGTGTTATTTTTTTAGTAGTTTTTATTTTATTTCTAGTAGTGTGTTATTTTTTTTTTAATTTAATGTAATGTTTTTTATTTTATTTAATTTAATGTTTTTATTTTTTTAATATGTAATGTTTTTAGTTTATTTTTAAAAAAAAAGTTTAGTGATGAAATGTGATGGAATGTGAACACCGCCACATGTGTTTAGTGATGGAATGTGATAGAATGAGGTGACACAAAATGATTGGGTGTAATAGTGTGATGGGTGTGATAGGGTGATGACCACCCCATCCACCCTTAGCCTAGACATAATATTACACGACAACTATTCTTATCATGAGTCATTACTATCAACGTATAATGATAAGTCTAGACATACTTTAAATGGGGGATGATCAAATAAGAAGAAACTTAATGTGAGAACAATAAAAAGAAATTAAACATTAAATACTTTAACTCATACGTATTACATTAATTATTATATTTTAATTAACTAGTCATTAATACTTTATCCTATACATTATTAAATTTTGTCCTACACATATGAAAATTATTCTACATATATTGAAATTATCAATCGTTTATCCTACACATATCGAGATTATCATACGTTAATCCTACACATATAGAAATTCAACCTATATTTGCACTACATATCGAAATCATCCTTCACTATAAATTAGGTTTGATATGAAAGAATATATTTTGAAATTCAAATATGAGTTTCATTAATTTAATTGGTTTAAAGGGGGTACAAAAAACTAATCATTTATTTAACATTAAGTACAATTATTATAAGGAGGATTCCTATTGATTTAAATTTGTTCTTTTTCTTCTTATAATACTTTTTCTTCTCATTTGAACACTCCACTATATTCAAAACTTGGTTCGAAACCCGTGAAATTCACGGGTGAAGAAATTTTTAAATAAAACATATTATCGACTAAATAATTTAAAACAATTTTTATAAGGCAGTGTTAAACTAAAAATTTAAAACATAACATGAAAGAAAATATAACATGATAAATTAATATTCTGTCAAAGTTTTTAATTTTAATTTTGTTGTGCTCATGAATTATGTAAGTTGAAAAAAAAATCGATGCAAATAAATCTCGTAATAAAAAAATTCTTCCACCAAACAAAATAATAGGATAATTTCCAAAAGAAAACATAAGTCAAAATATAATGTTCACAAAACTTAATAATAGTGCATGACAAAAGGAATTAAATGAAGTACGAAAAAAAACGAATTATGAATACGTTCATAACATCCATTGCAGCATGGTAATTTCCTAGCATTTTGACATCGAATGTTGCAAGCAAAACACATATCGACATCATCTTCTTCAAAGTATTTACCATTCATCATGCTTAAGTGATGCCATCCTTTATTATGCATGCCAAAGGTTTTTGGAACTCGTACAAAAAAAGTCGCACAATCCACAATAAAATACTGCTTCACCCCTTGCTGCAGCAACCTGAAAACAATAAATTGTATGCATAAACCTAAAAAAATAATAGTAAAGAAGTTAGATATATAAACAAATATTTATAATGTAACATTGGCAAAATACTAAAACTTTAAAGAGCATAAATGAATAGAAAATAACAAAAAAAGTTAAAATGAGACTTACAAAAATTTGTCATAGTTGTCCAAAAATCTCTTTCGATGCAACTTTTGCAACCCGGTACTCTAAAAGTTTGAAAATTTCTAAAGTTTGTTGGGTGATTAAGAGCATTCACATCAGCTCCCCCATAATTTTGTGAGAGAAAACTCCATATTTTAGGATGGGGTTATGAGTGAAGGATATGAGAATCTAGTATATGTAGGGAAACACTGTTCCCCTGCATTTATTTTTAATATATTTTTAAAGTGGTTGTGAGTAGAGGGGAGAGAAAAGGTAATGTTAAAAGTATGTAAAAGTATTGTTTAATTGAAAAGTAGAAAGAAATATGATGATTTTTAGTGTAATATGTAATTGTGAGTGGATGGAAAAACTGATGTGAATGCTCTAAGAATACCAAACAATTTACTTATACGATTCACATTTCTATCATTTTAGATTCCCTCTAAAATTTCATTACTAAACCCATAAAAGTTGCCCTTGAAAAGGATTGTAAATGATTATCATCTATCACAAATTATGAGTAAGAGAATATTTTTATTCAAATTATGACTTATAAATAAATTACACTGTAAATTGACGTGTAAGTTACAATATTTATCACAAATATTGTAAATATTGTAATTTAACGGTTTGAACAGATTTAGGATTTAAGACAAAACCTCACAAATTCTGGATTTGATATATGCTCGGTTGGTACTTACAGAATTTGACGACACTTCTTTAAACAACGACTAAATCAGATTCAAACAATAACAAACAATAACCAAATTCATTCGATATATATGTTTTTTATGTTGCTTTACATTCTGTTTTGGTTTTCAAATAGTAAATCCGATTAAATGTTTAAGAAGTCGGTTTCATGTTTCAAACACAGAGTCCGAACATTGAAACGGCCTCTTCAACAAATAATCAAAATTAACATAAGATGATCAAATCCGGTTTCTTGTGTCATATTTTGAATCTGAAGAAATAAACAGAATCGATAGACTCTTGAAAAGGATTTAGACAAATGAATGAGCGAAACAACAAACGAATACAACTCCGAAGATTCAAACGAATACATTTCAAAAAAGCAGTTTCATTTAAATGAATAAAACGGATTAAACACACGGTTTACATAAATCTTTTACAATAACTGTATAAATCAGAAATCAAACAAAAAAATAGGATGATATAACTGCATAAATCAGAAATCAAACTAAAAAATAGGATGATATAACTGTATAAATCAGAAATAAAACAAAAAAATAGGATGATTTGCAAAAATCAAACATTTGATGTTTTCTTATAATGTTAAAAATAGAAAATGGGTAAAACTAATGCAAAATTACCTTGAAGAAAATGAACAAGAAGAATGAAGAATGAAGATTGGAAGAATTGTTAAGGAAGATTGAAGATTGAATGAAGAATGAACAAAAAAAACATAACGACTTTTATAGATACAAAGCTGGAGCTTCATATACCTACTTGGATCCTAGAAAACGGGCGGGTCCGCTTTTTTTTAATTGACTGTAAGGTTGACACGTAGATGGTGATTTGGAGCTTATGAGGAGGCCCTAATAAAGGAACAAGTGGAACCCTAGTTACTTTTTTATTAGTGTAGGTAGATTGTATAGTTAACCTCATAGATCACTATCAACGTATAATGATAAAGTAGGTAACAAACACTATTATGGGAATTTGACCAGGTTGGGAGAGTCTTGTGTCAAGTGGATTCTCATGTGAACAAAAACCATTTAGTGCTTGTCAGTTTATTGGGCATGAATCAAAATTACACTATGCACAAGAATAATTCAACATACTTGAGGAATGTGGTTCCTCCAAATATATGTGTATTCTTGTTCTTTAAAAGTATAGAAAGTTCATCTAGAATACTTGTCAAAATTGTAGATAACAAGGGACACGAGTGTATATCTAATGAAGTTCACGATGATAGATAAAAGCACTTTGATAAGGAACAGGTTCGGCATGAAAGAATAAGAATACAAGGGTTGCCTCTAATTTTCCTATACATTGAAAAGGCAGGGGAATGAATAGTTTATGGTATTTTTATTAGTCAACACCGATTCCCCACGTACAAAACCCCCGATTTCGAGTCGGTGATTGTAAGATCAGCACAGATCAACACTAAAGCCTCAATTGAAGTTCTATTAGATCAGACAGAAGTTAATAAGACAGAGCAGAAGTGAAAGATGAAAGCACTATATTAAACGTAAGGGTAAACCAAATCTTTCTAGTTCAGCTAGCCTATTAGACGTAGGCGCTGTGTTAGAGCTCCATGTCATCCTGCTTGAAAGTTTAATCTAGGAAGGCAGGATACTAGGAAAAATCCCACATATGGTTAGCATAAAAATCGCCCTATTGCTTCACTTCTCAAAAAGTAGTACAAAGTCACCACCACTGAAGTTCACACAAGTGCACTCAACTCAACTCTTAGGATACCCTTATGATCACTATCCTAGTCACCATACTCTCTACGTCATCGCTATATCACTCCATCCTCCATCACTACCCTCCATCAACGCCTACTATCGTATGGCCACCCTCCATCACTACCAAAGTACCAATAATACAAAATCGAACGGTACAAAAAATGTCTCGTGACATATGTGAGCTCCCTTACGGTCATCACACCGTGAGGGAGTTGGGGGGGGGGGGGGGTTGGCATGGCCTCACGATGATGAACTTGATCTCCTATTCTTTCTCTGATCCAACTGTTTAGCATCAAGGTAACAATCATTTCTATCACTTCTTCATCTATATTGTTTATTTTCCGTAGGAATTTAAAGAACATAATCAAGAAGGTTCGATAGGTTTGGTTTTGTGAATATTCAATGTTTATATTAAATTATAGAATAAATAATCGTTATATATATAGTTTAATAACAAGGAAATATTTTCCATTTAAAATATTAATTGTTTTTGTTAAAAACATACATTTATTATTTATATAGATTTCATTAAGTACGTGTTTGGACTTCAAGCAAATACGTGGCCGTATAGTGACATCATGTGTGGAAACATGCATGGAACTTTAGTATATTATTGTCTAAGTTCACTTTGACATCATTCGTCTCATAAAAAAAAGCATTATATATTCAAAAGTACAATTTTTTATCTTGCGTGTATATATGTATTTAGTGATTTTGATACATCATTTGTCTCATAAAAAAGCCTTTTGTTAGCCAAATATTCAAAATGATTTAGCCATGTGTATGTATGTATGGTTGGGGTAATATACAAAATGATTTTTGGCTGATTGTTCGTGTTGTGAGGAAGCTTGAGCAATGTGGGATGTTGGATTGCTTACAGTTGCTTCAGTTTCATATTGGATCGCAGATTCCTTCGACTGCGTTGCTTGCTGATGGCGTTAGTGAAGCTGCACAGATTTATTGTGAGTTGGTGCGGCTTGGGGATTCGATGAAGGTTATTGATATTGGTGGTGGACTTGGGATTGATTATGATGGGTCGAAGTCAGCTGATTCGGATGTTTCTGTTGGTTATAGTTTGGAAGAGTATGCGTTGGCGGTTGTGCAGGCGGTTAAGTTTGTTTTTGATAGGAATTCGGTGAGGCATCCTATGACTTGCAAAACACTATTTTTAGTGTTTAGGATAGGTGATAATATTAGAGTTACATTGGAGTTATATATTGTTTTAGGTTAGGTGTTAGAAATGGAGATGTTCATTGTTTTAGGTTAGGTATTAATATTAAAGTTATACATTGTTTTAGGTTAGATGTTAACATTAGAGTTATACATTGTTTAAGGTTAAATGTTAGCAATGGAGTTATACACTATTTTAGATTAGGTGTTAACATTGTTAATTGTTTTAGATTAAGTGCTACCCGAAGCTTTCCTGCATGTAAATGTGAAACGCATTAGTCTATTTCATATGTATAATAGATGTGTCATATTAGATTTCTCAACCCCGGGACGCTCCCGGGGTATAATCTAGTGTTTATCATAAACTTAAACTTAGAACCTTCAACTATTTGGTGTGTAACATCTCTACAACACACTTCAACCGCTATACTATAAAGCTACTGTTGCAATGAGTTATTCATCTAAAGATTAAAGATATGATAATTATTTAATAGATTTGCTATGTTTACAATCTATCACCTACATCAACAAACAAATATTTCCTTTTAATCTAATGTTATCAATTGCCTTTTTATGAAGTCTTATATTTTAAATGTCACGCTGACAGTGGCGAAGCTTGACCCGAAGGTTCGGGGGGTTGGAAGTCACCGGGGGTTCGGAAGTCACTGGTTTCGGGGGGTCGAAAACCAGTTTCGAGGGGTCGAAACCCTATATTTTCAAAATTTTCTATACGGATACTATATAATCGGAACTTCTGCGCGAAAATCCGGGGGGGGGGGGGGGGGGTCGGCCGCCCCTCCCCTACAAACCTTCACCAGTGCACGCTGAGTTATTGATTTTCTTCTATAGAACCTCTTATAACATCTTAAGTGTATCCGGAGTGTGTGTGTGTGTGGGGGGGGGGGGGGGGGGGGGCTCCTTCAAGCCCCATACACCTACCACACCTTGGCAGGGAAAGGGGGGAAGATCTCACGGGCGCGGGGCATGGGGGTGGATCGATGTGGAGCAACTTGATTGGTTTGTATTTTTTTTTTAACTTTAACACACAATTTATATAATATAATATTATTCACTTGATTAGGTGTTAACATTGTTAATTGTTTTAGATTAAGTGCTACCCGAAACTTTCCTGCATGTAAATGTGAAACGCATTAGTCTATTTCATATGTATAATAGATGTGTCATATTAGATTTCTCAACCCCGGGACGCTCCCGGGGTATAATCTAGTGTTTATCATAAACTTAAACTTAGAACCTTCAACTATTTGGTGTGTAACATCTCTACAACACACTTCAACCGCTATACTATAAAGCTACTGTTGCAATGAGTTATTCATCTAAAGATTAAAGATATGATAATTATTTAATAGATTTGCTATGTTTACAATCTATCACCTACATCAACAAACAAATATTACCTTTTAATCTAATGTTATCAATTGCCTTTTTATGAAGTCTTATATTTTAAATGTCACGCTGACAGTGGCGAAGCTTGACCCGAAGGTTCGGGGGGTTGGAAGTCACCGGGGGGTTCGGAAGTCACTGGTTTCGGGGGGTCGAAAACCAGTTTCGAGGGGTCGAAACCCTATATTTTCAAAATTTTCTATACGGATACTATATAATCGGAACTTCTGCGCGAAAATCCGGGGGGGGGGGGGTCGGCCGCCCCTCCCCTACAAACCTTCGCCAGTGCACGCTGAGTTATTGATTTTCTTCTTAAGTGTATCCGGAGTGTGTGTGTGTGTGTGGGGGGGGGGGGGGGGGGGGGGCTCCTTCAAGCCCCATACACCTACCACACCTTGGCAGGGAAAGGGGGGAAGATCTCACGGGCGCGGGGCATGGGGGTGGATCGATGTGGAGCAACTTGATTGGTTTGTATTTTTTTTTTTAACTTTAACACACAATTTATATAATATAATATTATTCCCTTCACCCCTCCCCCCCCCCCCCCCCCCCCCCCCCTCTCACAATTTTCACCCTTCAAACACAGGCCCACAAGTTCCCCCCTCCACTCCTTATAGTCTAATAGAAACGTTGACTAAAATCGTACCTTTTTATTTTTTAAGACCAAGATAAATTATATAATAATAATAATCACGGAAATAAAACTTTTAGATTTTGAAAATGATTTTTGGGCCTTTAAGATATTGGACAGTGATTTTGATGAGGTACCAGCAATTACCAAATTCAATAGTGCTGGGCCGTCTAGAAATGCTGTAGTAACTTTATAATTGGGCTCATGTGAATATAGTTATGTACACTCCAACAAATTAAATCATGAAGAAGCGTGTCGGTTTGACTAGGATGGGAGGTAAGGTTTTATCGATCATTTCACTATCGTGCCTTCGAGCGGGTGGAGGTCGAGTTTCCACACATCTGGAAGAGCCAAGGAGCTGGCGCCGGTCAAGTAGTCGACCTTGGCCACAGCGTCAGGTGTCACGGTGATTGGCGCATCGTTCCTTGCCATTAAAAAATCATGAACCCGAAATCCACTCCTATATTTATTAGAACTTAGAGCGTTCACATTACCTCCTCCATAATGGTGTGAGTGTGATCTCTATATTATATAGAGTGTGTATAAGTGGCTGTGAATAGAGGAGAGAAAATATTTGGAGGAGACACTTTTCACCAATAAATTTGGAGGAGACACTGTTCATCCTTTATAATTTTTTAATATTTTTAAAAGTGATTGTGAGTAGAGGACAGAGAAAAAGTAATGATAAAAGTATAGAATAAATATTATTAATTAATAGAAAAGAAGAGATAAATGTAATGATTTTTAATGTAATTATAGAGATTAAGATGGAGTAGCTACTCTGAATACTCTTGGACTTTAACTTCTTTGTTTATTAAATAAACTATACTTTCACCTTCCTAAAATTAGCAATGACGTACGTTATCAGTTTAAGAAATTAAGATTGTTACTAGTGAGAAACCCGCGCGTTGCTGCGAGACAAAAATTTGCAACTTGATCACTGTTATAAAACTTGCTAGTTAAAAATAGGCTGAAACGTCAAACGAGCGAGCATCACGGAAGAGATTACCTGTGACGTGATATCGTCATTGCAAAATAAACATGATAAAGTGGAGGTGAGTGCTCCAAATATAGCACAAAAAGAATTAATGCCATGATGAAACTTCCACATAGTTATACATGCCACACAAAATAATCATCAAGATGTATTGTATATACACATTTTAATAAAGTGATAAGGTTATGAATATACCTTTGATGGTTTATTGGCCATTAATATGTTAGACATAAACATCAATTTCTTATTTAGTTCATTAAGCATAAGTTAATGACTTGCATTAGTTATTTGTACAATTGTAATCAAATGTTGCACATAGGGGCATCAAGGGAAGGATTTGACAAAAAGATATGTGTTTACCTTGTGACATTTTGTATGTCATCTTAAAATTGATATGAAGTGACTATTTTAGCAATCTCTTACTCCTTTATAATGTAGTATAGATGATTGTAATGCCTTGTAATTTAAGCTTTGGTATGAGCCTATCATCATAAGAACCAAAAACTAACTAGGATGTCGGAGAGAAGTTTAGTTACAATCTAAAAATGTAATCTCAGTGGCGTCGGTATTGATTTAAATTCGTATGGGTTGGAAGCATCAAAGATAGAGTATATGAAGAAGATAACTACTCAATATTTATGATGACTTTGTGGAAAATATGGAAGAGGTAATGATTTAAATTCGTAAGGGTTAGAAGCATCAAAGAGAGAGTAGAGTATAAGCAGAAGGTAATTTACTCAATATTTATGATGAATCTGTGGCAATACGGAAGAGAAGGAATAAAAAGGTTTTTAATGGAATAAGGGCATCGGTGCAGATAGTGGTTGAGGAGATAAAAGAAGAAGCATACTGGTGGATATAAAAAAAATATCTAAACTAGGAGCAATGACACTGCTGCCTGATAAATCAAAGGAAAAGTTTTATGTTTTTCAGTTTCTACCATTCTACGAGTATGGTCACACATTCCATTTAATTTTTCAAATTTATCATTTTCTTTTAATGTGTGATAAAATACCGTAAGATCACCCGAAAGACACCCTTTTTCCTCTTCACTAAAATCATTCGGATACATCTCAGAAAATGTTATGATCTTAGGTATGTCAAACTTAGAAAATGAACCAAAAAGATTTAAACCCAACATATTTTCTATCAAACTAGTTGAGATACCTCATTGAATCGATTTTCATGTTCTCGAATTTGCAATTCCAAAACCGTATTAAAAACTTCAACTTAAAAATGATGTCGGTTAGTAATGGAAATCTTTCGGTTTCTTTGATTACCGTATGTAACACCCCGACCAATGGCGGAAACATCGAGGTGTCACATAGTGACAAATGTTCAAAAGCTCATGGCAATAAAGTGTAAATATTTTATTAAATACTTCAAGTTACAATTTCAAATATTCACCAAATACAAATATAATTCCACACGTTGTCTGGATTAAGTCTTTAGTAAGTCCAATGTCCTACATGAAGTATCTAAACAATCAACTTGAAACATGTACGAAAATAATTTTGTCAACATGAATAATGTTGGTGAGCATACTTGGTTGTATTCGTATGGTAAACAAGTACAAAATGCAGGTCAAAATCTAACATCTATGATGACAAAGACTAAGGAATGTATGATTCACCAAAAGCATACATTCATAAGGACTTGAATCCTCTTCAAATTCAGGTTAGTTAATCAATAGATTTTTGCTTGGATTTTGGGTTGATTAGTGGGTGTAAGGATGGAGGTGTTTTTCCTCTATCAAACACGTGAACTCCTTTCGAGGAGTTTATTGTTTTGATCAATCTTCCCCTAATAACCCATAGTTTAGCAATTATACCATTTCGGCCCTTCCCCTTTGGTTACTAGTTACTTTACGTTATAACTTAGGTTACTAACCAATTACCCCTTTATTTATTAAACATTAGCAACTAAATGGCTGTTTGGTAGCCTCTTAATCAGCCTCTTAACCATTCAGGTCTGAATCATTCAGCATTCAGACTGTTTGTTTCAGCATCTGAATGGAATGATTAGGTGCTGAACCATTAAGCTAATAAGGGATGCTGAATGATTCAACTCTTAACCATTCAGAGCCTCTTAACCATTCAGACCATCTTAATGATTCAGCACTTAATCAACCAAACAGCTCCTAAGTCCATTTATTTATACACATGTTTACCCACTACCTTCTACTAGTATTATTTTAAATTTTGGGGTGTTACAATTATATGTTAACATATTTTAGCATGTTTTCTTAGGTAGCTAAGGTAGCAGGATTGGATTACGCGCACAGAGTCACGCGGCGTCTCATGCATGTCTTTTGAATTTTATCATGAACCGTTTTACACTGTTATTATTGTATTTGGATTGTAAAACTTGAATTCGCTTCCGCTAAACTTTTAAAACCGGTTTTTGTATGAACGTTATTTTTATTCATATAGAGTTTGTTTATTGTGACTGTTGACTTGGATCCTGATGTGTCACGCGCCTCACGATAAAACCCCGCATGTGGAATTTGAGGGTGTGATAGTTATGTTAATTTTCTTGGGTATTTGGTTAGTTTAGTGTTTGGGTTTAGTACTAGTTAATTCGAGTTCGAAAAATATTTTTCAAGTAATGTAAAATTTATTTTAAAGGCAACATTTTACAAAAATCTTTAAAAAAAATTGTACTTACGTGTTTACATCTCAAACCAGAAGCTCAAGGGAAGTGTGCATTCGGCCGAGACTTGATCCGAGTATGTAAAGTAGCTATCTTACGGTGGGGTAGTGTGTAGGTAAGACATTGAGAATTTAACCGAGGTTTGGAGGGCCAAAAAGGCAGGTTGGAAACATCCAGCATGAACCGTAGCCTACGGTGGGAAACCGTAGGCTACGGTTAGCAATTGAGGACCTGGGCAGCCACCGTATACTGTAACCTATGGTTACCAACCATAGGTTACGGTTGGTAAAGAAGCTTGGGACCGTAACAATGAACCGTAGCCTACGGTCTGTTTACCGTAGGCCACGGCGACGTCAGATGGTGAAAAACCATCAAACCGTAACCTACGGTCTGACGACCGTAGGCTACGGCGGGGGGGGGGGGGGGGGGGGGGGGGGGCTGGGCTTTGCAAGAAACTCAATGTTTGTTGATTATTCTTGCCCGGCTCCACTCCTAGGCCAATCCCAGACCGAGCCAACCTCTGCGAGGGTTAACAAACCATATATTTAACTTGCTAAAGGTGTATAAACATGGTGGAACAGGGATGGAATGTGTATGTCCAAGTGATGTAAACTATAATATGTGGAAGTTAAGGTCATAAAGACCAAGAATGTCAATTATGTGGGAATTGTCAAAATTTTAAAGATTGGAATGCTATTATATGTGTGGTAATGATTCAACTTCGTTTGGCGGATGAAGGTGATAATTCGGTGGGAGAACATACCCGTCATGATGAGGTAAAAGAAATGGTAGCTATAGATAGTACAAGAAGTGGAAAGTAATATTCTAAGGGTGGTAGAGGGCATGATGACTAGCAAACTTAAAGAATTGAAAAGGTTGATTGAAGAAGGGTCGTCCGTTTCGAGGAATAGTAAAAGATGTACATACCAGAACTGCAGGTCAGAATCTAACCTCTATGATGACAAAGACTAAGGAATTAACAATTACCTAGGACTTCCCACACACATAGGTAATTTTCACTAGGCGGGTTGTCAATCCCAAAAGTGTATGAATATGTTTATGTTTATGAATATGTAAAGATTGCAAGTATACTACGTCTATGTTTAAGCATAAAGCACAAGAATTCAAGTATAACATGTATATGAATTGTACGTAAAACATTTATGAATAAGTGCACGTGTATGTTTAATATGTGTACATTAATCACCCCAAAACATGTAAAAAGATTAAAAAAAAAAAAAGAGAGAGAGAGAGAGAGAGAGGATAAGTATACTCACAATTTGCAAAAGCGATCGAAATCCAATTTAAGATGTCGTGAGGTAAGGACTAGTAATTCCAAAGAATTCTACCTATAACATAAGAATACTAATAAATGGAATATCTTAAAAGTCTAAGGTATCTATGGTTTTAAGGCATTAGGGTTTGCTAAGCTAAATGGAGAAGATGAAATTTTTACGTTAAATCAAACTTAATAGTAACCCGTACTTCAAAAGTATAATATGATTAAAGTTCAACTATATGATTAAGAAAAAACATTATTACTATTTGAATATTTTAAAATGAAAATATTCTAAGTAATTTATGCACAAATTTTTGTTAATTCTTTTAACTAAAATATATAATAACTAGATTATATCTCGGGAATGTCCCGGGGTTGAGAAATGTAATATGACATATCAATTTTACATATGAAATAGAATGATGTGCTTTACAGTTAAATGCAGGAAAACTTTGGATAGCACACAACCTAAAACAATTAACAATGTATAACTCTAATATTAATACCTAACCTAAAACAATGTACAACTCCAATGCTAACACATGTTGAAAATATAATTCATATTTACTGATTTGAATATAATTAGTGACTTGCCTATACATGATTAATAAATTGCCTGAACACTTTGTGTTTATTTTCTTGTATAAGCAAAACCCCACAAAAAATAGTCATTTTTTTCTCCTTTTTTATATAGCACTATGGTACTCGTTGGAAAGATAATAAAACGCTCGTTAATTTGGTGTAATTTTTTTCTTTAAAAAATCTCGTATATAAATGATATTAAAGTTTAAAATTTATGGAAGGAAACATGAGAGAGAAAAATCAAATTTTGTTTTTCCTAAAATCAATTAATGTCACATGACACACTCAAGGAGGAAGATGCCCTCTTTAAGTGACATGTAGGATTTATTGTTTTCGATTATTATAATATATAGATAAATAATTAAAGTTTATTAAGAAAATGAATATAAATTATACAAATGAATCCAACGTTAACACTTTTGATTTTCCATTTCAAGAATATTTCTATTTTATAAGAAAAGTACTTATAAAATAGATTTTATAAATTATATATAATGAAATGATTTATTGCGCCTAATTAAGCATATATAAGACTAAAAATACAAGATGTGATCCAAAAATAATTTTTTTTTTTTGTGAAAAATAACTACTTTCTGATGTAATATAGTGAAAATAATTTTTTTCATAATTTTTCTTAATTTATTTGCATTTTAAACTGATTTAATAAATTTAAATAATTAAAAATAAGAAAACAAATAAAAATAATTATTTTTTAGACAATTAATTTTCATTTCAGTTCCTGATGATTATAAATAATTTCTCACAAATTTTGAGATTAAAATCATCAAAAATGATTAAAAGTGTGATTAAAACAATTTATCTATACTATATTATAATGCATGAGGGAAGGATTTTTTAAGATATACAAAAGTTAAGAACTAATTTTTCATTAATAACCCTAAAATGAGGGTAAAATAGTCATTCATACATTATTTACACTTTAATACCCTATCTTATTTACACTTTAATTCCCTAATTTTTACTTAGAAATTACATTTTCCTCCCATCCCTTACAAAATTATAATTCTTTTATTTAATTCTATCATAACTTTAAAAACTATTATATTTTAAAAACGTTTGAATAGACCATGACGATCGACTCATTTTTGTCGACGTTTCGGTGTTTGTCATAGTCAATACCGATGTGTGGATTGAAATGTACAAGAAAGAATGCCTTATGTACAAGTGATTATTGCATTTTATGTTTTAAATACTAACTAGATGAAATATATACCTTTCTGTACCCAAACACTGTGAACATATACGTTGAACTGATTACATGAAATTTTCTATTATCACATTTGTACTTTAAGTTATATCATTTATTTAGATGTAAAAAACTTACTGAAGTAACACAATATTTCCTATAATATACTATTGCACATTCTATAAACTACTTTTTTTTAAAGGCCAACAAATGTTATTGATTGAAATCAAACTATCCAAGCAGGAAGCTTGATAAGTTTTACAGAATCACCAGGGATACAGAAAAATATCACATCACCAAAGCATTACATTAAGTTATACCAAAGTACGCATAGATGTTATAAGATCTTCATTGTTCCCAGGTCATTATGTATTCCTTCGAGCGGTGTTTCACCTAGAGATAACTTAGCGACTTCACTTCTTTGATTAACTTTGACATGGAGGGTGACTTACTATTGAAGACCGCTTCATTCCTTAAGTTCCAGAGACACCATAAAGCCGCGAGCACAACAACATGGAGAGCCTTCCGCCTACCTTTGGAACCTTGAGAATGGATATGAACTTCCAACAAGTCTCTAAGATTTAAGGCATGGAAGATTGGAACATTACACCAATGAGCCAACATTTGCCACATCATTTGTGTGAAGGCACAAGAAACAAGCAGGTGTTCACCTGTTTTAGGAAGATCACCACATAAGAAACAAAGATTAGAATTAACATAAACATTCCTGCGGATCAACTTATCTTTTGTCGGGATCCTATCTTTAATCGCCCTCCATGCGAAAATACATATCTTTTTTGGAACCCAATTATTCCACTCAAAATTGCTTACCGGTGATTGGAGTGAATTTGTGTCAATAAAGTATTTAATGCTCTTGACTATGAATACTCCCAACCCGTCGATGTCCCACTCCCATTTATCTCTATTTGGCGATACCACGACCTGCAGGACTAATTACTGAAGCAGGCCCATTTCTTCCAGTTCGGCCTAGCTCACTGGTTGTCGTCTCCATGCCCAGCAGCCCCGTTGTCCGTCACCCGAATCGCCCACTCTTTCCGCCACAGTGCACAGTATCTTTGTCTCTAGATCAAATAACAAAGGGAATTTTGCAGCAAGAGTTTCTGTCCCTAGCCATACGTCAAGCCTGCAAAACCAGAATCATCATCAAGAGTATGTAAAGTGTAATACAATCTATATATTATTCAGAAATAATAAATTTGACATTAAAAGTAGATTACTTTACCTCTAAAATCATAATCTTAAATTCACTACAAACCACCATGCAGGAAAGGAACGGCCATTTCGGAATTCAAATCCAACCATTGCAGGTGCGTAATCGATCTCTAACTTCTTTGCAATAGCAAAGATTCTAGGAAATCCTAGGATACCAGGTTTGTTTTGTTGATTCCAGTAGTTTTTCTAATGTATTTTGGTTATGATTTTTAGTTCTCAAACATAGTTGTCACAGAAGTTAGTCTTAGATCCACCAAACACCTACTTACAATCTACTGAAACTCAATGACAAACTTGAATGTTGCAATGAATGCCACATTCAGCTTCAGAAGATCTGTAACATCCAAAAATTTCGCTAAATGATTTTTATTTGAAGCGAACCAACCGGGTTTGTATCGAACCAATTAGTTGATGGGTTTTGTCGTGTAGAGGGCATTTAACAAAATTAGAGGGACCATATTAATCTTTTATAAAGAAAAGGACTAAAGTGCAAAGTATGATTAGTATCCTTGTTTTAAAACCCTACCATTTGCAACCATTATTGGATATTCAATCTCGACGGCCACAATTCGAGGTTCGACACAAGCTCTAGAACGGCGGACTCCGAGTTGATGTTCTTAGTTTTCTTCATCGATCTCTTGTATGGGTTCATGATTCAAACTTCTTTACCGGTAATTTCTCGTTCTAGCATGTAGTGTAAGAAATTTTTCATTTTGTCAAGTTCTTGGTGTCATCATTACAGTTGTTCTTGAAGCTCAGTTTCGGGATCCCATTTTGACATACATTCCAAGGAGGTAGGAATCGAGATGGTGATCGAATGGTGGGTGGTACTCGGATGATGAACACGTCAACGGATTGGTATGTAACAGATACGGTGAGTTGTGTTAATGAGGTTAAGAAACCGGTGTGGAGAAGCCAGTGTTAAATGGTGTTGTTGAGGTGGTAGTCCGGTTATGGGAGCGGTTTCTTGGTCTGCTTTAGGAGGCTACTAAGGCTAGTTCTAAGTCCAGTTCTTCCAAGTCGTTGGTTAGTCTTTCTGATGGATTGTAGCGAAATTTCAGGACTTGCCGCCACTGTTTCTCTTTCTGGAAACTATGGCAGCATATTCCGGCGATGGAAACTGATGGGTTTGGAAGGGTTCGGCGATACGAACGCCTGGACATTATTTGCCCAAAACGGAGTTCGTTTGGGTCGGTTTTGATCTACTCGAATGTTGGCGCGCAAAACCGAACGAGCTGGCAGGGTGCTCTGCGTTCTGGCAGATGCGAAGGCATCGGCAGCCAACGCCAATAATTTTTTGAGGATGGTCATGTCGAGACGAGCCCGTGGATATTTGGTTTGCCCAAAACGGAGTCTGTATGGTCAAGTTATGAACGAAACAAAATTTGGCTCGAAAGTTGTTGTTTAAGGTTGATGGATTTGGGTTTGTGAGGCAAATGGTTATGTGCTATGTAATTCAAAGTATGGTGGCATGGATCACGTAAGGGGATATGTATACATTGGGATGATGAGGACTTGTGCATGCATGGAACTATTTTATACAGTAACATATGTAGAAGGCTTAAGGTTTAGCAATAATAATGACAAGGATTCATTTTTGAACCATACTTGGTTATGGTGACATACATGACGTGTGTGTGCAAGGAATTATATGAACCAATTATCTTCATGATTGCATGATGATGATGTGGTTTCATAGGGACTTGAATCTACATGCAATGATAGTAGATAGTTTGCTCTCTTGTTTTGGCACTGTAAAAATGAATGGTTATTCATTCATAATGAAAGGAAACCATGCAAATTTGTGTTCATTAGGTCATAGCATACTATATGGAATGTGTAGGTTGTGAAGCTATTGAAGGATCACGCTTCCTCCCATTTTGTTAGTCTTGTAATACGCGCATCATGATAACGATTCGCGAGGTGTGACGCAGTTCGAGGCATGTTTAGCTTACGGATTTAGCTGCTTTGCAACCATTGAGTTCTTGCGCCCACTCTTTTATTTACTATTTTCTAAATAATTTGGGCTGACGTGCATGCTAAACCATTATAATTATTTTTATGAAGTCACAAAATATTTTTATAAAGTTATAAATATTTTTGTGAACTCATATATGTTATTTGTGCTGGCGGATCATGTGACGGTTTTGTCGTGAATGTTTTGTATGGGTTGTGTCTATCAACTTTTGTATTGGGTCATATAAGATCCCAAGGATACTAGACATTTAATCGAGAACAAGGATGCAATAGGAAATTCACTCCTTGTGACCAATGCTGTAGATAATTGCCGGATCGAGTTATCGGGCCATAGTCTTCCTATTCTCTTGTACTTAATGTCATTGGGTTGCTTTGATGTTATCCTTGGGATGGACTGGCGGGCTACCATGGATTCTCACTTTGTGTGCGGGCGGAGACTCGTGCGACTTCCAGCCCCTGATGGGAATCGTATTACTGTTCATGGGCACGATGGTTGCTCATTACCTCATGTTATTTCTATGCTAAAGGCGGGGAAGATGTTTCAGCGTTGGTGTAAGGCGTACCTGGCGCAGGTCTTGGATGTGGGGGCTGATATCCCTAAGCTAGGGGATGTCCCCGTAGTGCGGGATTACTCGGATGTATTTCCTGAGGATTTGAAAGAATCACCATCGGACCGCGAGGTTGAGTTCCAAATAGACCTCGTGCTAGAAGCTAAACCTATAGCCAAAGACCTTACCTCCTAGCCCCAGTGTAAATGAAATAACTTGTTCTTTGTTATATGTACACACAAGCATCACATATATACATATATCTACAGATGTATATTCCAACGCATAACCATGGGTAGTTATGTCCATGAGACTTACACTTGTACATACATACCCATATACATATGCATCTTGGTAGTCTATACACATTACTATCTATGTTTATGAGTTTG
The DNA here is from genome assembly GCA_028751855.1 of Ambrosia trifida. Lineage (NCBI taxonomy): Eukaryota > Viridiplantae > Streptophyta > Magnoliopsida > Asterales > Asteraceae > Ambrosia > Ambrosia trifida. Next base: position 53,962,688 of record CM054123.1, on the reverse strand, counting down.
TTATACACATACATACATACTATATATATACACGCGCACACATGAATACACATACATGGATCTTGTTTACATAACTAAAATAATGTAACACTATAACTTAGATTTCTTACATGTCTATACACATACACACGTGTACATATGTATAAATATTTATATGTCATGCGTACATACACACACATATGTATGTATACCCACGCACGCATAAACACACATTACACTTATAGTGTTGATTTGTTAGGAAAGATAAATCATTAACTAAGGTGAACCATGTGATTACTAATCAAAGTAAAGAAGCAAATGTTTTAAGGTTCATACCTCTTAGTGGATGCAAGAAGGAATGCAAGTCACCAGGTATCCTTAGTTGCTTCTATGGACTTGATGTGGGTGGGTGTGTGTGTCGCAACTCTAGAGAGGGAAAGAGGGAGTATGTGTGAGGAATCCTAACTCAAGGCCTCTTTATATAATAGTGAAAATGGGAAGAGATTACGATGGAGAATACTATTCTAGGAAAGTCAACTAGTATGGATCCTTGAGATTTTAAGGAATATTACCTCTTTGGTGTCTAAGCTCTTGATTAATCACTAGACATAAGACATCATGAGATTGCCTTGGACAACTAAGAAAGATTTGACCAACCAAGGTCATGGGGCGGCTCACTTAAGCCAAGGGGAGGGGAAGATCAAGTTAATTTGGGAAGGAGATCTTATATGGGCTAGTGTAATTAAGGAATCTTACTAAAGATAGTTGGTGGCTTTGTGAGATTTGGTTGGATTAGAAGGAACATTATCATGATAATAGGATGTGTAGGGATCTTGTGTGACAAAAGAGAGGGGCAGCTCTTGGTTCACGAGGGAGAGAGGGAGAGAAACGAGAGAGATAGATAGAGGAAAAGAGAATGGTGGTTTCCTAAAGAGGAAGGTCAACTATCATCAATCCAAGAGTCTTGCTAGATCCTTCCATGTTAGTGTATGTCTTTCAATGATCTACTTCAAATCACATTAGATTTGACAGCTAATCACATCTCATGACATGGACTAAAACACATGATTATGTTGGATGAGAATCAAACAATGTGACAACACAATAGATCATTCTAGGACTCTTGTTTAACATGTGTCAAATTAAAGTTTGACTTGATTAAAAAAGAATTAGTGTAGGTAGGGGGCGACGGCTTGTAAGAGACAAAGAGGGAAAGGAAGGTGTTGTTTAGGGTAGTGTATCTTCTCTAGTTCTTGGTGATAAGGGATCTTCCTACTTTCGGTATAATCCATGTTGATGTTGGGAAGATATGGGGCATGAAAGACTAATACTTTGATTAAACAAATCTTAGGTCAAAGATCATGAAAAAACACAAAAGGAATATGTGTGGGGAAGGGGTTAGCGACGACTTGTGGCTTCCAAGAGAGGTCAACACATGCAAAACTTGGCAAGTAATCTTTCATGCGTTTAAGTGTGTTCCTAAATCTAACCTTATTTGGTGTTTCATTATCTCTAGGTTAGAAAAGCTTGATGGGATCTAAGTATGACTTAAACACATGGTTTATAAGAAGGTATGTGGTGGATGTGATGGTTCATTAAAGATGTCTTTGTGTCATATGTGTGGAGAACAAAAAGAACTTGATGGTGGTTTGGTGTTTGGGCCGAAAAAACAAAGGAAAAAGAAAGGAAATATGGTGGCTTTGAGTTGGCGATTTATTTGGGTGAATAGGCTTTATGAATTCATGTGTCGATTAATTGTTTCACCATTTATAGTTAAGCATAAAACATGACTAGATTGTTCATTTATAAAGGGACAAAATGCATGTAAGAACTTGTATTAAATATGTCTTATATTCTCATGCATATGTATACCTATATATATGTGCCGTGTATTTATATATATACGTGAGTTAGAAAAGTACTAGTTTTTATGCATGGACTCCATCACATTCATTAACATTTTAGAAAATAGTCCGTAGTCGTTAAAACTCGTGTCACCAATGTTCATTGATATGGGTGAAACTACACTCGTTCGGTCCTTGCTAGACTTTCTCGGGGGACTTATTCATAGAGAATGATGTAAATTATGCATAGAGAGTTAAACGTTGACTAGAAAGTGTACGGATTTTGACCTGGTAGAGTAGAGTGGCGGGTGTCACATTCTCCCCCTATTTAGGAAATTTCGTCCGCGAAATTCGACGTGGCTTATCCGATACCGGGAAATCATTGAAGAGAAAGCGGTACTTTTGCTTCATTTGATCCTCGCGTTGCCAAGTGAACTCGGGTCCACGTCAGGAATTCCACCGAACCTTAACGAGCTTAACTCGGCTACGTCTCAATTTCTGGACTTTCCAGTCTGTGACCTCGACTGGTTCCTCAATAAAATGAAGTTATTCGTTGATCTATATCTCCTCTGGCGGAATGATCAACGATTCGTCCGATAAGCACTTTTTGGCGGAATGACTTCTGCCCAACACAACGGTGATCGGCAATTGCGTCCATAGAGAGCTTCAAATGGTGCGTCTTTGATGCTAGTGTGATAACTGCTGTTGTACGAGAATTCGATTAGAGGTAGGTGGGCATCCCAATTACCTCCAAAGTCAATCACACATGCCCGAAGCATGTCCTCAAGAGTCTGGATCGTCCTCTCGCTTTGTCTATCAGTCTGGGAATGGTAGGCAGTACTCATATCCAATCGAGTACCGGAGGGCTTCGTTCAACGTCTGCCAAAACCTAGAAGTAAACCGACTATTCCGATCCGAAATGATAGAAACTGGAATGCCGTGTCTAGATACGATCTCCTTAATGTAGAGTTTTGCCAATTTATCCATTTCCTTGATTGCCAAAAAGTGAGCAGACTTGGTCATGCGATCCACAATTACCCAAATTGTGTCATGACCGTTAGACGTTTTCGGTAGCTTGGTCACCAAATCCATCGAGATCTACTCCCACTTCCACACGGGTATCTCAGGTTGCTGTAACAAGCCGGAGGGTTTCTGGTACTCAGCTTTGACCTTAGAGCACGTGAGGCACTTTCTCACGTACATAGCAATACTACCTTTAATGTTAGGCCACCAATGTAGTTCCTTTAAATCCTTATACATCTTATCGCCTCCTGGGTGAACCGAGTATCTTGACTTATGGGCCTCTTCGAGTACCAATTCCCCTGATCCACCAAACAATGGGACCCAAATCCTATTAGCAAAATACAACGTTTCGTCGGTCCTAGGTTCAAACAACCTAACCATGGCATGCAAAGCTTCTTCCTTGATATTGGCTTCCTTGAGAGCTTCCTATTGGGCTTCACGAATGCGATCTGTGAGATTCGAATGGATTGTCAAACCTAGTGTGCGAACACGTAGGGGTTTGATGCGTTCCTTTCAACTTAAGGCATCCGCTACGACGTTTGCCTTTCCCGGGTGATATTAAATCTTGCAGTCGTAATCATTCAGAAATTCAACCCATCTTCTTTGCATCATATTCAAATCCTTCTTCTTCACAAACAACACAGGCGTGCCCCATAGGGAGAAACTCAGTAGAATAAAACCCTTATCCAACAACTCTTGCAATTGGCTCGAAAGCCCTTGCATTTCTGATGGACCAAGCGATAGGGAGAACGGGCGATAGGTGCAGCACCAAGAACCAAATCAATGCGAAACTCTACTTGCCTCAGAGGCGGTAGTCCAGGCAACTCTTCAGGAAAGACTTTAGGAAAATCTCTCACGACAGGGATGTCTTCGATCTTCAGCTCCTTCGACTTCTTCTCCGTCACGTGTGCTAGAAACGCGCAATAGCCCTTGCGAAGGCACTTCTGGGCTTTCATGCAAGATATAATCCGTAACGTGGCTCGGCTGTTCTTTCCTTTGACTGAAAGAACTTCGCCACTGGGAAGGGGAATATGTACAATCTTTTCTCGGCACACGATCTCCGCATAGTTCTTCGACAACCAATCCATGCCAATAACCACATCGAAACTACCCAACTCGATTGGCAACAAGACTATACGAAACTCATGATCTCCCAAGTTTAGGGTACATCCTTCATCGACGTCTTCCGACTCAATAACATTACCGTTGGCCAATTCTATAGAATAGCGTGTGCCCAACCTACTAGAGTCTACCCCGAGGGTCCGTCTAAAGTTGGTCGACACAAAACTTAAATCGGCACCAGTATCGAAAAGTATGGAAGCATAAGTGTTGTTAACATGGAACGTACCGGTAACGACATTGGGATCCTCACGAGCTTCACCTGCTCCAATCACAAAAGCTCTACTGTGAGCTTAATTCTTCAACTTCGGGCAGTCCTTCTTGAAGTGATCCGCAGCACCACACTCATAGCATCCTGGTTTCCCGGCAGGGTTACCAGCAGCCTTAGCACGGCAGCGGGAAGTCTGATGCCCGATCTTCTTGCAGTAGTCACAACAAATACTATCGCAACACCCAACATGGTGATAGTTACATTTGTTGCAAAGAGGGTGCAGTCCGTTGTACTTCTTGCGGGGCTCAACATCAGCAGCAGTAGTTGCAATAAATGCCTGGGCAGTCTCTTGCTTCTTTCCAGACCGATTTCCACCATTTTTACCTTTCCTGGTATCTGACCATTTTCTTTTGTCACCCGCTTTTCCACCTTTTTCAACCTCCTTCTTAAGCAATGCGCCCATACGCACCGCATCATTCGTAAGACTATGAGCGAGGGTGATGGCTTCCTTGAATTATGGTGGGTGCAACAGCAGTTACCATACTGCGAATATTAGGGGAGAGTCCCCATATGTACCTTTCAATCCTTTTGTACTCTTGAGTAACCATGTGGGGTACCAGATTGGACAACTCATGAAAGAGAGTAGTGTAGGTGGTGATCTCCGCTCCAGTCATAGTCAGATTCCAAAATTCCGACTCAGGATTCTGAAGTTCACTCCGGTGGTAGTACTTCTCCATCAACATGGACTTCAAATCACTCCACGAGAGACCACAAGCAGCGTCTCTACCTAGAGTTTGAACTTGAAAATTCCACCTAGTCAACGACTCATCCTGGAAGGTGCAGGTAGCATACTTGACCTTCTGATCCTCAGCACATCCACTGATATCCAAGACTGATTCCATCTGCTCGATCCAACAACAAATACCGATTGCTCCTTCCGACCCACGGAAACTCCATGGTTTACAAGCCATGAAAGTCTTGTAAGAACAGCCATGTGCCGTGTTCTCCACTTCTGTGTCATAGATAATGAGACATCATCAATAAAAGTAGCGATTACAAGGCCATAGGGAGTACAGCAATTTGATATTTTACCATTTTCATTGTCACTCGTCCTTCACCTGCTATTTCCGCCAGATCCTCCACTAGAGTCTGCGCGGTTAGCGTTGTGCTGCGTAATGGCTTGCGCAATCACATGGGCTAGCTCCTCGGACATGGTTGGGAATGTGATGTCCTCGGCATTGCGGATATTCCTTCGGGGCGGCATGACTTCTTTCTAATAAATCAGATATAAAAAGAATGAGACACAAATTTATCGATAATATTGTCAATCATGTGCGCTCGAATAAACAACCATGATATCCACAATGACCATGACATACATAATCACGCAACCATCGAATGCAATAGTAATCATACACAACCATGCAACATGCAACCAATAAACCATAGCATAAATAAATAATAGAGAACAACCAGTAAACCATAATATCGTCATTTCATTAACTTGTTTTCCAATACATCATTTATAATAAGGATACAAAATAAGTGGGGCATAAACAGCCCAGTACAAGTTATACAATGAAATAACCCAAAAGATACTACTACTGGTTATAATAGGTAGGAACCACAACTACAACAGCCATACTAAACTACTGAGGAAGTAGGGGGAAAGGTAGCAGCTAGGGCAGCAACAGTAGCTCGCATCCCCTGATCCAACACGCCCATCCTATGCTCGAAAATCTCCACACGTCTCCACGCCTCGTCTCGTCCACGCTCAGCCTCAGCTCGTCCACGCTCAGCCTCCACGCGTCAGCGCTCTGCCTCCTCCAATCGAGCTCGAAAAGTGGTAAGGTGCTCAATGATAGCGGCCCTCGTATAACCCTCAGCCTGGGCATCGGCCTCCAACTCATCTGCTCAATCACAGAGATCGCGGATCAAACCATCATGAGTACCCACCATGCCACGCACCGAGTGAAGAGTGCAACGCATAGGTAAGGTACCAAGATGACCGGGGGCAGGAGGGTCAGCAGGGGGCTGGGAGGACTCGACACCATGAGCAGAAATGAAGATGTCATTGGAATCCTCGTCATTATAGGCCAAGTAGCCTGCTACCGTAGGTAGGAAGGTCCACTTGCGGGTCTAGGACCTCCTAAGCAGCTTCTTCCGAGGGGGATCGGAAGACTCGGCAGCATGGCTAGGCTGGGTTGGCGCCACAGGCTCCACAGGCTCCACAGGCTGGGGCCTACGCACACGCTTCCTGGCAGTGCACACAACGCGCGTACTGCCAAGAATCAGACGACGAGAGCGGGAAGAAGACTCCGGCACATCGGTGGGTGGCGCCTCCTCCACGCGTGGGACCACAGCAGGTGGCTCCGCAGCCATAGGGGTTGGGTTAGTGGCATCCGTAGCATCACCCTGAGCCTCACCGGCAGGAGCGTCAGGCTCATCATCCGAAACGATGAGATCTAGCTGCATGCCATCTCCTACAACGTCCACATCCTCTTCCTCCTCGGGCTCCGAATCGGCGAAGTATCCATAGACGTCATCGTAACTAGATGTCTCGGGAACAGCGAAGGAATTGTGCTCCGAATCCGAAATAACAATCACATAAGTAGGGGTAGCCAAGATCCTGTCAAAATCCAAAAGTACACATATACACATCGATAAGCGTCAACAATTCATGTGCTATACTCGCGTGAATGCAATGTAGAAAAGGGGCACGGAACTTGGGCAGTGCATATGAGTTTGTTATACACATGAATACACATGCATTGATCTTGTTTACATAACTAAAATAAAGTAACACTATAACTTAGATTTCTTACATGTCTATACACATACACACACATATGTATGTATACCCACGCACGCATACACACACTACACTTATAGTGTTGATTTGTTAGAAAAGATAAATCATTAACTAAGGTGAACCATGTGATTACTAGTCAAAGTAAAGAAGCAAATGTTTTAAGGTTCATACCTCTTAGTGGGTGCAAGAAGGAATGCAAGTCATTAGCTATCCTTAGTTGCTTCTATGGACTTGATGTGGGTAGGTGTGTGCGTCACAACTCTAGAGAGGGAAAGAGGGAGTATGTTTGAGTTGTGAGGTGTGAGGAATCCTAACTCAAGGCCTATTTATATAGTGGTGAATATGGAAAGAGATTAGGATGGAAAATGCTATTCTAGGAAAGTCAACTAGTATGGATCCTTGAGATTTTAAGGAATATTACCTCATTGGTGTCTAATCTCTTGACTAATCACTAGACATAAGACATCATGAGATTGCCTTGGACTACAAAGAAAGATTTGACCAACCAAGGTCATGGGGTGGCTCACTTAAGCTAAGGGGAGGGGAAGATCAAGCTAATTTGGGAAGGAGATATTATATGGGCTAGTGTGATTAAGGAATCTTACTAAAGATAGTAGGAGGCTTTGTGAGATTTGGTTGGATTAGAAGGAACATTATCATGATATTAGGATGTGCAGGGATCTTGTGTGACAAAAGAGAGGGGGCGGCTCTTGGTTCACGAGGGAGAGAGACGAGAGAGATGGAGGAAAAGAGAAGGGTGGTTTCCTAAAGAGGAAGGTCAACTTTCATTAATCCAAGAGTCTTGCAAGATCCTTCCATGTTAGTGTAATGTCTTTCAATGATCTACTTCAAATCACATTAAATTTGCCAACTAATCACATCTCATGGCATAGACTAAAACACATGATTATGTTGGGTGAGAATCAAACAATGTGACAACACAATAGATCATTCTAGGACTCTTGTTTAGCATGTGTCAAATTAGAGTTTGACTTGATTGAAAAAAGAATTAGTGTAGGTAGGGGGCGACGGCTTGTAAGAGACAATGAGGGAAAGGAAGGTGTTGTTTAGGGTAGTGTATCTTCTCTAGTTCTTGGTGATTAAGGGATCTTCCTACTCTTGGTATAATCCATGATGATGTTGGGAAGATATGGGGAATGAAAGACTAATACTTTGATTAAACAAAGCTCAGGTCAAAGATCATGAAAAAAAACAAACAGAATATGTATGGGGAAGGGGTTAGTGACGGCTTGTGGCTTCCAAGAGAGGTCAACACATGCAAAACTTGGCAAGTAATCTTTCATGGGTTTAAGTGTGTTCCCAAATCTAACCTTATTTGGTGTTTTGTTATCTCTAGGTTAAAAAAGGTTGATGGGATCTAAGTATGACTTAAACACTTGGTTTATAAGAATGTATGTGGTAGATTTGATAGTTCATTAAAGATGTCTTTGTGTCATATGAGTGGGGAACAAAAAGAACTTGATGGTGGTTTGGTGTTTGGGCCGAAAAAACAAAGGAAAAAGGAAGAAAATATGGTGGCTTTATGTTGGTGATTTATTTGAGTGAATAGGCTTTATGAATCCATGTGTTGATTAATTATTTCACCATTTATAGTTAAGCATAAAACATGACTAGATTGTTCATTTATAAAGGGACAAAATGCATGTAAGAACTTGTATTAAATGTCTTATATTCTTATGCATATGTGTACCTATATATGTATCGTGTATATATATATATATATATATATATATATATATATATATATATATAGGGGATGGATAATATGGAAACCCTTTATAATGGAAAAACCTTGGAAACCCTCTAGTGACCATTGATCAAGTTTGATCAATGGTCCATGATTATTTGTATATAATAATCATAAAGCAAGTGGGCCACCTTAATAAAAAATAGGATTAAGGGCATTAAGGTAATCTTACATTAATTTTTATAATTTAATTTTCTGAATCCTAGGTTTAAAAAGGTTGATTTGACACTTGTCAAGTCGCCTCTCTCCTACTTTATGACACTTTTTCCAGCACCAAAATTAACATACGTTAGTGTTGTGATACAAAATTCTGATCTCGTGTGAGACATCGCTAACATGTGTTAAAAGACATATACTAAAAATAACAAAAATAAAAGAACACATAAAATGTATATTTATTTAAGAAATGATAAAAACGATCATTACAATCAATACTAAAAATGTATCAAAATACTTTTCATACAAACATAATTATTTGTGAATGATAAAAAACTATCATAACAACATAAAAAAGATCTAGCTATGCTTCGTTCTTGATACCCATCTCCATCTTTAACAAAAAAAAAAATCTCTTCACCTACAAAAAAAGATAACACGTGTTAGGTGGGCTCTCCAAAACACATAATGAGACATCAATGACATGTGTAGTGTATTCTAAACAATATGTTTTACTGAAATAACGTATGTCATATGAACCCTAACACATGTTAGTTGGGCATATACTAGCATGTGTTAACATCACTAACATTCTAAAACATATGTTTTACTAAAAATAACGTATGTCATATGAACCCTAACACATGTTAGTTAGGCATATACTGGCATGTGTTAGCATCACTAACATGTGTATAAACAACACTAATCTGCAGTCCAAAGTGTATCATACTCAATTTTACAACTATGTCAATACAACTACTCAAATACGATTAATAGGGTTTGAAATCCAAACAATAATAAATTTAAAAAATCAAATCAGAACCAATCCAAATCCATATACCAAAATATTATCCTCATATTCATGAAACATATAAAATAATAAAAGACATCAGCAGCATGTGTTAGTTGGGACTCTAACACATGTTAGTTTGGCGTATAGTAGCATGTGTTAGCATCACTAAAGTGTGTAGGCATACAATACTCAGACCGCAAAAAAATAGACATGTACACCCTATATGAGTTCATAACAATTTCACTTGCCAAAAATTTATTCTGACCAAAAGATTTAAAATTTATAATCTTTATAAAAAAACTCAAAACCATCACTTACCACTGCCACATCATCAACGCCGTCTTCTTCCTATAGCCTACTCGTGAAAATTAACACTAGAACAGATACACATGTTAGTTGGGATCCTCAAACACATAATGGGGCATCACTAACATGTGTTAGCATATACTAACATAAAAAGAATACAAAATTATTCACCAATCACATGTGATCTATCAATCTCATGTCCCAAATCCAATAAAAATCTAACATAAACAAAATAATAATAATAAAAAAATAAAAAAGGTTAACATAATTTTTTTTTTCATTCAAGCATTTGATCGAACACTTGGTATGCGGACAAAAACTATCCCCAAAACTGTTATTATTTTTATTCTAACAAAACTCAATACCTAACAAAATCAAAACGTAACACAAAACGCACAAATTAAGACGTAACTACTTATACACAAAATTATGTGATGATTGAAAAAAAAAAGAACTAATGAACATTTTGCCATTAATCACAAAATTTCCCCAACAACATTAAAGTACAGTATCTTGGTTAAAAAAACACATGATTAGTTAATTACATGGAGTAAAACAAAAAAGCTACACCACATTAAAAAATTACACATCACAAACCCCAATTGCAAAATTAGTGCTACAAACAAATAAACACAATCTTACAAAAAAAAATAAAAAAAAATAAAAAAAAATAAGGCTTTTCAACAAAGAAACAAACAAGATTTTAACTGGATCACCTAAAACTCATACAAGCAATGAAATTTTTATGATGAACCAAAGTAATTAGTCATTTAAAAACCACAGAGTCCAAATCTAATCTTTTATTTTAAATAATAATAATAATAATAAGAATGTGGAAAGAAGATGGGAACGATCAAAAATATCTCCACCTCGTCGGTCGTGTATCTCCACCTCTTACAACAGATCTGAGAAAAAAAATAAGCAGAAACTAAAACTTAAACCTACCTGAATCCTTTTGCCATTTTATAAGAAGATTTTGAGCTGAGAAAGAATATGATACACAAAGGTTTTCATTTGAAAGACGTGGTGGAGCCGTTGCATTGGTGTGAAGAAAGGAAGCAGGGTTTCTACAAACTTCTAGAGCGAGAGACAGAGAAGGACGAAGGAGTGAGGCGGTGTTTAGGGTTTCTTTTGTTATCATAGAATGAGAGAGAGGGTGAGATGATGGTCAGAGGTGGTGGCTGTGGTGGTGGTGGTGGTTCTAGAGAGAGACAAAGAGAGAGAGAGAGAGAGAGAGAGAGAGAGAGAGAGAGAGAGACGGGAAGTTAAAGAGAGGAGGCAGAAAGAGATTGCTTTGAATTTGAAAACAAAATGAAGAGAGAGGGGGGGGGGGGGGGAAACATATATATATATATATATAGAGAGAGAAGGGGGTAGTGTAAATGACCAAATTACCCTTCCTAATATAATAATATTATCAAATATTGGCTTGGTTGATGTGGATGAATATGGTCCACTCAATGGGTTTCTTGGGGTTTTTCCATTTTGAAGGGTTTTCTCTATATACTTACACTATATATATATATATATATATATATATATATATATATATATATATATATATATATATGTGAGAGTTAGAAAAGTACTAGTTTTTATGCATGGAATCCATCACATTAACATCTACACATATTTTTAGAAAATAATCTATAGTCGTTAAAACTTGTGTCACCAATGTTCATTGATATGGGTGAAATTACACTCGTTCGGGCCTTGCTAGACTTTCTCGGGGGACTTATGCATAGAAAATGATGTAAATTATACATAAAAAGTTAAACGTTGACTAAACCTGGTAGAGTGGCGGGTGTCACATATATATATAATAAACATTTTCAGATTTTAAAATTTTATAAAGTTTATTTTATAAACTTAACAAACTATAACCTAAAACAAATAAAACCAAAACTATAACCTAACCTATTAACCAAACCAGAAGCCCAACAGATACCACACCCAAACCCCTATGAGCCCAACAGCCACCCAGCCCACACTTGTGACCCTCCATGTACCTAGTCAGCAGACCCAACCCGGTCTGAGTACCCACCGACACAAAACGTGCTGATTGAACACAAATTTGGAAACCAAAATCATCTTCAATCATGCAAACACAACCGACACTCGTTCCCACATGCTCGCAACCCGTCAATTTCACGGTTACAGCTCATGATTGAGCATTTTGAATCTGGCTTCTACCAAGCTTTGGTCAATCAACCCAACTTACCAATTATGTGTTTATACTATAAATTTGACCCTTTATTACCCTCAGACCTTGTCGATAAACAATTCCCTATCTCAAATCTCATTCACATACACCTACTATACCATTCAGTCAAGACAGTTGACTTTTTTGGTTTGACTAACGAATTGAGAGCTTAGCAAAACGTAAATTCATTTTTATTCATGCATACATTTTCATTTTAGATGTTAATGAAAAGCCCTAAGTTGAATTTGATTATTGATGTCGGATATTAGCGAATGCAGATCTAGGGTTCATAAACTGATTTGGGGAAGATGAGCCTTTGAGTATTATGTTAAAAAGATTATTGATGTCTGGTATTAGCGATCACAGATCTAGGGTTCATTGCAGATCACTTGGTGTTAGTGTTTCTGTTTAAGCTCTGGGCCATGTCAGGTCGTTGGTTCGAGACCCGTCCTCATCTTTTTTTTTCTTTTCCTTCTTATATTTTGACATAAAAAAAGAGTTAATAGCCATTTTCGTCCCTGAGGTTTGGGCCAGTTTGCTTGTTCAGTACAAAAGTTTTTTTTTTTTGCAATCCCTTACCTGAGGTTTGGATTTTTTTGCCAAATTCGTCCTTTTGTCTAACTCAGTTAAAAAGTGTCGTTAGTGTCAGGGGTAGTGTTGTCTTTTACCCACTTTAATGAAGGGCAATATTGTCATTTGATAACCTATGATAATTTTAAATAAAAAAAAAAAAGAAAACCCAGTATCTTCGTTTCCCCTATTTAAAGCTTATAAAACCCTAAAACGTAACACAACTTCAATCGAATCATCAAAACTTCAATCGTCCCTGAAAGCATGGTGATATGCTCGTGTGGATCAACAACCATCATCAAAATCTCGTGGACAGCTCAGAATCCAGGTCGTAGGTTCTACTGTTGCACAATTGGGTGTGGGTTCGTTGACTGGGCTGAGCCCCCTATGTGTACCAATCCTGCTGTGCTGGTACCTGCTCTCTTGGACACAATACGTAGGCATGAAGCCAATGTTAAGAGGATGTTTGCCAGGAAAGAAGAAACTGATCAGCTTTTGAAGAAAATGTCGAGGCAAAACAGGATGCTGAAGCTGGGTTTAGGGTTTACATGGATGATGTTTGTCCTGTACTATCTGAATCACTAATGTAGGGTTTGGATATGTGGTTGATGGGTTAATGTGGGTTAATGTAGGTTAATGATGTAGGTTAATGTGGGTCTGTATTGTAATCTTTTGTGAAGATGGAATGAAGTTAATGTTTTGGTAATATCTCTTTGTGTAACTGTGTTCAACTTAATGTTTTGACCCGTTAAGTCAAACAACCAAACAATAGCATGAATATGACACTTAAAGTGTGTTGAACTTAATGTTTTGACCCATTAAGACAAACAACAAAACAAATAGCATGAATATGACACTTGAAGCTGTCCAAACTTGAATGACCCATTAAGGCAAACAACCAAACAACACAATATGAGGAGTTAAGGCAAATAACAAACACCATTTTTGAATGACCCATTATGGCAAACAACAAAGCTATTGACTTTCTGCAGTCAACTGACCAAGCAGCACATCCTGCACAATAATCATGGACAATCATACAACACAAACCATAAATCTAACAAGAACATAACATTGAACAACCATAAAACCATAAAGACATCATTACATACCAAAAGATCAAGTTTGAACATGTCTTAAACAAGGCATGCCAGTAAGCTCCCATTTGTTGCAGGAAAAAGTCCTCTCATCTAGGTTAACAGTCCTTTGGTCTTGATGGTCATTGTAATGTGTGCTCACTTGATACTTTGAACCTCCATTCCAAATGACTGTATACTGCGAAGCCTCATCCTTGATTGTTGCAAATGCAATCTCTGCTGCAGGTGTTAATGGACCATTACTTCTAGCAATCAACTTATGAACCACAACAATTCTTTTCATTAGGTATTCCCTAATAAATTCAAGGCAGGTTATCACAGGTTTGTCCCTCCCTTGAATTAACTGTCTGTTGAAAACCTCACAAAGATTGTTCAATAACACATCACACCTTGCTCTACCTGAAATTGATTAACACATAACTATATTTAACATATTTAACCTAAATAGATACATGTATGCAATAACAGAAATACATCATACCTGAGAAAAAGGCCCTTGACCAATGTTTAGGTGGTATTTCCTTCAACCAATCATACAAAGCTTGATCTTTCTCCTTAACTGCCTTCATTGCCTTCTCAAAAGCTTGTGGTGTTGTTGCAGCAGCACATCCCCATAACAACTTCTTGTACACATCACCTCTCCACCTGGGCTTCATGTTTTCATGTATATGTCTTAAGCAAAACCTATGCTCAGCCAGTGGAAACACCTTACTTATAGCAGGAATGATACCCTGAATTTGAACACAGTTAGGCATATAATCAAACAATTAAAAGCAAGTTATGTGTAAAGAAGATGGTACCTTCTGTCTATCACTTATAAAAGTGAAGTAGCTTTTAGAATCCAAATCCAAATCATCACCCAATAATTGTAAAAACCATGTCCATGATTGAGTTGTCTCAGCCTCTACCAGTGCATATGCAACTGGGTAAATTCCATTGTTAGGATCCACTCCTACAGATGTTAAAATCTGACCAGGAAATGGACCTTTCAAAAAACATCCATCAAGTCCCAGTATTGGTCTCCCTCCTGCCTTAAATCCAGCTTTCAATGCACCAAGACAAATGTACATCCTCCTAAACTGTCTTGTTGAACTGCTAGGATTATAGCATGGTTCAACATCAATCTTCACTGTAGAGCTTGGGTTCGATCTCAGCAGCTCTTCACCATAGTCCCTCAGCAATGCATACTGAGACTGGTAATGACCCTGGATTTTCTCAATAGCCATTGTCTTAGCCCTGAACACTTGATTAATAGTTACCTGGACTTGATATTGTTGCTGCAACTCAGCTTGTAAAGCAGTAAGTGGGATAGCAGGGTTGTATCTCACCTTCTGAAGTACTTGCTTGGCCAGCCAGCTCACAGTGCACAACTTAATAGCCCTGGTTTGTAGACATGTATGTTCATTGTGATAAGTTTTGACAATCCAAGTGCCCTCACCACCAAGGTTTGATATATGTATAGCCCATGGGCAAGTGGGAGGTGGAATCTTCTTTCTAGGTTTAGGGTTACTTTTTTTCTTTCCAGAAATGCCCTCACCTGTCCCACTATCACCTTTACTCTTGGTGGGCCCACTATCCTTTTTAGATCTTGAATACATCTTCTTCTGTGGTTCACTTGCACCCACATTTGTCATTTTGTCATCCCCATCCCAACTACCAATACTTATGTTCCCACCTAAGCAAATAACCCTGAACCTTGATTTGTCATTTTTTGAAATGAAAAGTTGCCTCCTTGATTGAATTGCATGACTCTTGACCAATGCTTTAATTTCATCTCTATCAGAAAATGTTTGACTAACATAGAATGGATCCTCATTAGCTTTTTTACCTTTGACCTTTTTCTTGTTTTTCTTAATGATCCTACAAGCTCTCCTCAAAGTTGTATCATCATCAAAATCACTAAGACTATCAAACCTATCCAAGTCAACCTGTTCCTCCATACCTTCCACATCTTCATTCTCATTCTCATTCAAATTCTTTTCATTATCACTAATGTCAAAGTCAACTGCTGCTCTAAACACATCCATATCCACATCATAATCCTGAACAATATTATCTTCATCTACCAAGAAATCAGAATCAGAATCAGAATCTTGTTCATCAACCTTATTTTTACCTTTCTTTTTACCTATACTACCCTCATCATCAACCTTCTTTTTACCTTTCTTTTTACCTATACTACCCTCATCATCAACCTTCTTTTTACCTTTACTACCCTCATCATCAGACTCAGAATGTTCATCATCAGTAATAGGCTGTTCATAACTAGCATCATCACTTTCACTACCATTTTCCCTATCACCAACATGACCAAACTTATCACTACCATTTTCCCTATCACTAACTACCACTTCATCAACCAAATCAACAAATTCAGCCTCATGTACATGTTCACTTTCATCTTTTTTAACATCATATTTCTCAGCATGTTGAACAAAAACTTCAATAACTTTATTAGTTTTAGCATACTTGATTAAGCTCAAAACATCATTGTCATTACCTAAAGGTCTTAAACCAAAATCTAATGTTTCACCAGGTACCTTGAAATGGTATACAACTACGTCCTCCTCTGAATAACCCAATGTTACCAGCATATCATTCAATATTATGATAGAAAAGCGATCAGGGTCAATCTTGTCAATATAATCAGACTTACCCTCATAAGTCACATCTGGAAATTCAGTTAAGTCACCACCATGAGAAATCTTTAAACTGAAGAAATCTGGATGATTAGCTGAAAATAAACAATGAACACCACATTATTAACCTGATCATCGATATAAAAATTTAACATTTTAGAGGTTTTGTCGAACATACCATATTTCAGTTGAGGGTCGAAGTCAGAATCAGGTTCTCGTACACACCATTCCCAACATTCGTCATCCATTGTTTGATAATCAGTGTTTGAGAGGGTTGTTAGGTTGTTTGAATGGAAGATAATCAGACGAGAAAGAGGGCTTAGGGTTTTAAAGAGTATTATTATTACTTTATTTTTTTAATTCGTTTTTTTTAGTCATTCAGTAATTTGACTAAAATACCCCTCAGTTAACGACACTTTTTAACTGAGTTAGACAAAAGGACGAATTTGGCAAAAAAATCCAAACCTCAGGTAAGGGATTGCAAAAAAAAAAACTTTTGTACTGAACAAGCAAACTGGCCCAAACCTCAGGGACGGAAATGGCTATTAACTCCATAAAAAAATAATGATCATAAATGGTTCCAACCAAATTCAAACCTGGCTCCTAAACCAGGTCACGCACTTAACACAACCATCCCTCCAACTGGTCTAGAGTCCGATTTTCATTTAATATTGAAGTGAATTTATTTTAAATGTTTATTAATAAATTGTACTTATATATACACGTTTAGTTCTAAACTTTTATACGTTTAAAATATCAAACTAACCTTATAAATTCTATCATAATTCTTTTAAGTTTATAAAACTTAAAAATTTTATATTATAATTTTTAATTTCTAAAAAAAATTATTTAATCATTTTCAAGCCATTATTTTTGTTTTAATTATAAATAATTCATCATAAATCCGTCTTTTACCATCTCTATATCAAAATTTCACACAAATTATTTTAATTAATTTAGAGAACAAATATCATCTTTATTTCTGTAAATAACGAACTTTTATATTTTTGAGTATTATCTACTTGTTTAATTTAATAAGTTTAAATGGATCATTAAAACAAAATTTACGAAAATAAATCATTAAAAATTATTTTCTCACATTATTTTAGTACAACAACTTTAGATCAAGATTTTCAAAATTTCCTTTTGTCTGATTTATTTTTACCTTTTTTATTAGTTAATTAACAATTATTTCATTTAAATAATAACTAATCGTCAATCCCCAAATTAGAAGCCCTGGAATGCCTATAGACTAGGAAACTCGGACTCTTAAGCTTCTCAACACTTATTTTATTGCCTTGAACTTAGGGTAATACTTGGGAACGTTTGTCCCACATTTAGACTATTTCAATGGATTCAACACTTGTGCTAAGGTGAGTTTAGATAACCCATTTTTACTATTATACATTTTTGGGGTGAAACATGTTAAAACATTTTGGATACAATAGCAATTACTCATTCTCATTATGTTGAAACTTGTTGATTCATTTTGACTTGTAACAAAAAAAACACAGTACAATCATTAACATTGATTAAGCCGCATGTTTAGATTATAGCACTATAGGTTTGACAAACCCATCCCCCAGCATAAATTCAGGGATGATCGAAAATAGTTACACTTTTACTAACTTGCGAGTTCGGTATTAGTCGACACAAGGTGTGATTTTACGAAAGACACATTTTTACATGTCAGACTTATACTCTTACATTACCCATTGTTATCTCAACCATGATTGCCATATCAAATATTGTATTCTATTACTTGCAAAACCTATATATTCTCACCAACTATTTATAGTTGACCCCTTCCCCCTCCATCTTTCCAACTTAACATGTTTCATGTTTTATTTGCTATTGGAAGTTGTACAAGTCTTGGAATACACAGGAGTTTTGGACCTAGTTTTATATGAATCAAGTTTATGTAATCATTATTTGTATGACAAATTGTAAATCATTTAATAATTTTCAACTTTCATTTAGTACCATGAGCTATTGAACAATCATCACTACGTGACACATCGATGTTTCTGCCATCGGTTAGGGTTTTACAGATTGGTATCAGAGCCATGGTTATAGGGAATTAGGTTGTTAGAAAAATAATCTAGTCTATAACCCTGGGATTTTAACCGGTACTTGCTCATCTTACTTGCAACTCTACTTGTTTCTATTCTCTATCTCCATCCTAATTCTTATCCCAACCTTAGCCCCTACAAGATGTTTACTCTTAATCACTTGTTGTAATCTTGATCTACCCTTAGATTACTAGGACAACTCCTCAGGCTCAAGCCTGAACTGCTTTGATATTCTCGTTAAAGTCTAGGGTTCTAATAATGAACACGTGCAATCTGGAAGGGTGAATGCCTGCATTATGAGTTTTCTATCTAAGGCTTGACATTTCGCATAAATCCCAATCAGACGAGGGACCCATATGCCTACCTGGCAATTCTCGGGATGAGTGTTCACTTTTAGGCTAAAGCATGTATTCGCTATGTTATTAGAATCTAGAAGCTTTGATAAGTCAACGTTTTTGTTTATTCATTTTAATTAATGAATAAATGATTGCACTCTTAATTTTATCTCATTGCTTTTGTTTATTTACCTATGTTTCATTGAATCTCATTATTTTCTTTGTGTTAGAAAATGCCTCCTCATCGCAGCACTCGCAGCAGCAACAACAACAACAACAATAATAACAACAATCATGACAACTAGGGAAACGGTAACCCCAACGATGCTTAACTTGCCACGATCATCTCTCAACAGATGGCTCAACAAATAGCAACAATCCTCCCCACCTTGTTTCCCAATTGGTTCAAATACCAAACGGAAATGGCAACAGCAATGACAACAATAATAGAAATGGAAATGGGAATGGTCACCCTATTTGTACTCTGAAGCATTTTAACACCTGCAACCCTCCAAAGTTCAGCGGCGATGAAGGAGCCACTGGTCTTCTACAGTGGTTTGAGGGTATGGAAAATACCTTCATCAATAGTGAGTGCCATGATAACCATAAAGTTCGCTACGCTATGAGTATCCTCCAAAAACCGGCACTCACGTGGTGGAATGAAGAAAAGCGAACTCGCGGAGCTGAAGTTGCATTAGCCTTGTCTTGGGATCAAGCCAAAGACGTTATGAAGGCATAATTCTGCCCTCGCAATGAGATTAAGAAATTAGAGTATGAGTTTCATGCTCTTGTCCAGGATAGTGAGGAGAATCTGGACTACAACACCTGCTTCCATGAGCTTAGTCTATCGCTACCACATAAGGTCACTCCTCTACCTATTGCAATCGAAAAGTATATTGGTGGCTTACCCATGCAAATTCAGGACACTGTATGGGGAAGGAACCCTACTACTCTTGAGGAAGCAAAACATCTTGATGCCACCTTAACTGATAATCACGTGAAAAACGGTACCTTATTTTGGAAAGGTGAGAAGAAAGCAAGTGTTGTAGCCGTAGTAACTACAGAGAACCAGAAGCGCAAGGCCAAGGATTTTGATGCAAACTCCACTCTCGATAACCAAAGAAACCATATTACCCAAGCCTTTAACAAGAAACCTTATGCGGGAAATTTTCCTCTGTGTAATACCTGCAAACGTCACCACCCCACCGTTTCGCCATGTCTCTTATGCACAAATTGTGGTAAGTATGGCCATTTGATCAACACATGTCGTGAAGCCCCAAACCCCAATACCAACCAGCTAGCCACTCCTACTCAAGCTGCAAACTCTAATCATCCCGGCAGATACAATTATGGCCAGTGCTATGAATGTTGAGATCCAAACCATTTCCGTAACCGATGTCCTAACTTAAGCCGAGACCAAGACCCTCCAACTGCCTAATGACAAGCTCCTACTATTAGAATTTTATTTGATTTTGAATTCTATGTAATGACTCATTTTGATTCGAATAATAAATATTAGTATTGAAATATCCTTGCTTAAAGTTCCCTCATACTCTCAACCAAATTTGTTTCTTACATGATAATTTGATTATTTGTTATATGTGAACTATTTGATATAATCACAACTAGATCCATTAACCTTGTCTAGGGCGATACAATTACAACTCGCATGCTTGATACTTGTTGCATTTACAAAGTTGCTTGCATATGTGTGTTATCAATTTGCAACTTATATGTTGAACTATGAAAACAATTGTTACATTTGTTCAACAACTGGTAGATGATGAAGTACCTGCTCAGCGGTTGGTAGAGTTCCTAATAACCTGCTCAACGATTGGTAGAGGTCGTCATGTCTGCTCAACAATCGGTAGAGGTTCTAATAGCATGCTCAACGATTGGTAGAGGCCATCATACATGCTCAACAATCGTTAAAGGTTCCTACTTGCCGACTGGTAGAGGTCTTTTTGCCTGCTCAACAATTTGACTCATTTTTGGATACATCGTGCATTTTCCTTGAATTTAACTATGAGAACATGTAATTTGATACAAATGAGTTGACGTAAACCCGCACGTTATTGCGGGATGTTGATCAAGATTGTCCTTGATATCAATTCATGAGACGCAAAATATTCCTTTTTAAAAGAACGTAGCTGAAACCACTTGTAAGGTAGTGTTGTCAAGATTGAAACTATGATTTTGCAAGTACATTTGCGATAAGCAATGAGAATCGTCGACGTACTTGGAATGAATATTTATCATAAACAATGTCTTTTGAGTAAGAAAGACAACCACCCAAAAGTGTTAGAAGGAGCAAGTCGTCGCACTCTTTTACCCTTAGGTTTTTTTTTTTTTTTTTTTTTTTTTTTTTTTTTTTTGATGTAAACATATCAAATTCAAATGAAACTTTTGTGCAAGCTAGAGCAAAATTAATAATTGTATGATTCTAGAAAAAAAAGCTCATTCAAAATGTAACTAATTAAAAATAAAAACCTCATTCGAAAAAGTAAATATTTAAAAATATAAAAATCACTTTTTAAATTTTTAGGACCCATTTGCTAGTAAAAATTTAATTTGTAAAATAACCTTACCCTAGTTATCTATGTTGACATAATAACAAACAACAACAAATCAATAACCATTTTGATATATTTATGCAATAATATATAACTAGATTTTTACCCAACGCCGCGCGTTGCGGCGGCGGCGCAATGCGTCCAACAGATGGCAGCGGCTGGTTATGTTTAGCATTAGGAGTAACACGAATTCTTAAATGTCAAAGCCCCACATTCCCTAATCTTCTGTTTCTACTTTAAAAACATGAAAGAACACATTACCTTTGACTGCTCAAGGTCACGTAAATAAGAAGAATACGTTTGTAAGCCACACCCAGCTTAATCTCAGCAACATCCGAAAGAACAACTTTAGTCAAAATCAGATCACAAAAACCGTTACCCTCACATATTTCAGAGCAATAATAGCAAGACAACCACAACGATGTAGACGACCCGTGGTTACAACAACCTCCTGCCCAACAGCCTTGAGAAGATCCCTAGCGTCACTAAATAAGTAGGAAATGTTCCAGATTAGGCGTTAACCTAAACAATGAAAGCCATCAAATTATATAATATCAGGATTAGGAGACTATTAGAAATAAACAAAGAAGACATCATACTTAGTATTCCAATCACAACACCATGAACTATAGGAGTGATGCCTAGACCAGTGCATTAGCTACACGTTATGGAATTAAAATGTGCGCATCAGGAGCGCGTATGCAGTTAATCAATGTTTACAAATTAGACTGTGGAGCACAATGGGCCCAAGAAGTGCATATATATTCTAGAGCATCATCGTAGAAACACAACACAATTAAATAACATTTTTGAAGAAAAAAGTTAGGTGGAAAAAAGCTGACCGTTTTCAGTTGGAATTGAGTCGTTCGAGATACGTTTTTGTTTCCCGTTTTTAGGTTCATACGATACTTTAAAAAACAACCGAGGTGGGGCGTTAAGAAAACGTATTTATACATATGTTTGAAAAGGTCGAGGAGTTAAGTTTAGCATTCATGCAGGTAGCTGATGTTGGTAAGCGTTCAACAGCTTCTTAAGTGGCACTATCACCAGTTCTGTAAAAAAAATAGGTTGCTGACTCGTTCGCCGTCGGGCCTTCGTAGGTGGCTCCACCCTTTTTTTCTCATATGGCTGTGTTGAGAAGATGTCGTTAGCCATCAATGGGTATAAAAAAAGGAGGTGCTTGGTAGGTGGCCTCTAATCAATCATTATAAAAGAGTTGTACAGAATTAAGCATTACCCCTGAAGCATAATAAATCCACATCTAAATTTCCCTTAATAACAAAAACCTTAAACCCCACAAAAAAGCATCCTCCACACCAACCAATTAAATCAACAAACAATCACACAAATCAAGATCAGATCCAGCTAAAAACCCCATCTCACAAAAAAAAAAAAAAAAAAAAAAAAAAAAAAAAAAAAAAAAAAAAAACTTTACCAATATGGAGAGGATAACGAACCTGAGACAATGGAACTGGATGAATCGATGTGTTACCGGCCTTCTACCGAAATAAAAGGAGTCCAAGGTTCATCGGAATGACCATCACCGCCTTTGGGATTCACCGGCGAAGGGGGGTGATGCGTTTTCTGTTTTTTGACTTTAGCCATATATTCTGATTTGGTAATCCTTAATAACATATAGATAATGTCATCACTCAAGAAAAACAACCGGAGATTAGGCGAGAAAGAGAGAGGGAATGGGTTAGAGAGAGAAAGAGAAGGAAGCTTAATAAACTACGAAAATGCCATGCTCAATTTTTTTTGGAATGCGTGCCAGAGTAGAATGATGCATTAAAAGGTTGTACATAATAGCTTCACTATGGTTGTACATGTTGCAATAGTGTCATTCCTCTCGCAAACCAAATCTACTAAATATAGCATATTGAAATGTACATAATGTAAAATTATACAAAGTTAAATCATTAAATAGAATAATAAATAAAAAATAATGAATTGTACGCTAGTTCCCAGAAAGAAGAAAAATTGTAAATAAAATATTATGTTGTAGAGCCCAAGAATATCTTCTTCATTTTATTAAAGTTGCAGAGTTCGTTGTTGCCGGAAAAACCTCCGACGATTGCTTTTTCACTCTTCCCTCTTCATTATACTATTCTACGTTGTCCATGAAATGATTTGTAGGGTCAAACTACAAAATCGCCTATCATTTAGACACTCCGATTAACACATATTTGGTGGGTCGGAGGGTCAACGGCCCCCTGCCCCCTTTAAATCCACCGACGATAGCATGTCCAATGGTGTTTTTTCATAGAAAATTTTCATTGAATTCGTAACCCTATAATGGATGTGATAACCGTTCAATGCCTTGAATCGGTGTGATTACTGTTTAAATGTTGCTAGAAACCGCCATCGCAAGTAAGCGTAGTCGGTATTAGTAATGTTGTCGCGGTTGTTTATTAACAGATGTCACCGACGCCGTTAGTAATAGTTTTCAATTAGAGGAGGCGATGGTTGAGTGGTAGAAAGGAAGGATGGGAAATGAAGTTGAAGACAGAAAGAAAGAACTGGCAAGGAATGATGAGGCTTCGATGAAAAAGGAAGACAGTGTTCAATCATCCTTTAATTTTCTATGCGACGCCATTAATTGATAGCGTAAACGTTAAGTTAGTATTTGTATAATATAGAAATATTCATTAGACTCATTGATACAAAGACTCAATCGCAAGGTTATTGTGCATTATTATACATGTGTGTTTAGAGTCATAGAAGGACACAAAACCCTAATGTAAGGTAAATTGGTGATTGCGGTCCGGAACGGAACGTAATCATGAATTTACAGGTACGTTAAGGTGGTCTGAAATTCTATTAGGTTTTGGTAGGTGCCCAATACGTTCTCGAGGTATCAAAGGTGTGGTGGGTTAGCTGCGGTACACCCTATATATAAACACTAATGATACATCGAAAGCGTGACTGGGGATTGGACCAATAACAAACCTTAGATATTTGGTAGTTCGATTAGTCTTCCCATAGTGAATCATCCCATGTACTCCTTTTTGCATTCCTGAAACTTAGGTTTGGTGCTCTATTAGACACTCATTTTCCTTGCTTATCTCTAACCAACGTAATCCAATCAAAACTCATACATATCATTCCTCTTATCCAAGATCATTTGAAACAGTTTATTCTATAAATTCATGCCATACCTTGATCCAAACATTCCAAACCATAGTTGCCCTAACAATTACCCAACCACCCTCAACCCTATATTTTTAATAACTTCGTGACGAAGTTTCCAAAAGTAGGGGAGACTGTAACATCACGTATTTTTCCCCAATTTTTAATTAATAATTTTTTTTTTATTCATTAATTCCCATTCTCACCTATTTTGTACCATTACAATCGTGCCTAATTTTTTTTATAAGTAAATATTCCTATAAATTTTAGACATATTCAAATTTGTATAAATTCTAATAAATGCAAAGTTCCACAAATATATGGGAGATTATCTTGAGAACGCTAAATATCGCGAGAACCGTGAGAACAAATGAGAAAACCAATCAAAATCATTTTTTTTCAATACAAACCTAATTATAATCAAAATAAAACATTAAAAAAATGAATTTTCTTTCCAAATAATTCATCTTTTCTTGCAAAATCACTTTCAAATTAACTTTTTACACATGTATAAATGAAAGAGTTTACACATGTAAAAATAGTAAATTTACACATGTGTAAAAACAATTTATTTCCATATACGTTTAAATTTTTACCCGTAAATTGTGTTTTTGGGATTGTATTTTAGTAATAAAGATAAGGGTAAAAATAATATTTTGATTTAAATAGTTTTAGATGGCGTTCTCGCGGTTCGCACGAAATATAGGTGTTCTCAAATTAACTTTACCCTATATATATATATACTAGTTAGTAACCCGCGCGATGCGGCGGTGGCGGGAATTTACAACGCGGTACTCGTTTTCAATAAGTTTATCAACCATCTCGTGATATATTGTATAGTACTTAAGTTAGTTTGCTTATTCCTTACGAGCTACTTTCGACATGCGTATTTATTCATATGTAAATTAGAAGTAAACAAATAAGTATTAAGAAATATAAGGAATAGTCTCTTTCCAACGACAATTGACCATATGAAAACAACATAGTATTCCACATTCTATACTACGTAGGGGGTATGCACGGTCCGGTTCGATTCGGTTTTTTGGTAAAACCGTAACAGTAACCGAAGTGTTCCGTTTTTGGTTTTTGAAAACTGTTCGGTTTCAGTTTTTCAGTTTCGTTTGTTTTAGTTTTAGTAACGGTTCGGTTCGGTCTTTTTGATTTTTGGAATATAATTTCATAATTTAAGAATAGAACGTATAATCCAAGGTTTAAGAATCTTTCTTATATGTTTATATTTATATTAATATATTTAACCTTTGAAATTAATATTGTTCACATAAACCAAATCTTCAAAACGACTTCTATGTTTTTTAAAGCTTTTACTAAGACATTTCTTTCGTTATATTTTGAAAATTATTTATTTTCTAGAATAAAACTAATAATTCTTAAATCAATATGTAAGATATATTAAAAAAAAAATTCTTTTGAATTGTTCGGTTCGGTTTTTTTGGTTTTTATAAAGTGCAAAACTGAAACTGAACCGCTAATTTCGATTTGTTTTTTTTTGTTCGGTTTTCCGGTTCTTTTGTGCGGTTCGGTTATTCATCACGCAACACTTCCCAGTCAACAACATTTGAGGTGTATACTCCTTTTCATTTAAAGTCTTTGGCAGGATGTACTAACACCTTTGTATTTCGACATGATATCCCTCTCGATAACGCCACATAAAGTCGAATAGGAAACTGTTTTCTCTTCAGCTTGAACGAGAATATTTCGTCTTCATAAAGACAAAGAAGGATTTATGTAAAGAGACACACACTTTGTATTTTGTTAAAAGTATCTTGCGCACATACATGATTATAACAAATTTCACTATCACTAAAAAATGATAACAATTGATTTTCAATTCCAAGAAAAAGATCATGCCATTCATAATTACACAACAGTTATTCATACATTTACTAAGAAACAAACTAAAACTTAAAACAAAATTCTTGTATTAATAAGAAAACAATAAAGGAAATCTGTGAACATACAAAAACAAAAGCTGTACATTTCAAAATTATATACCCTACCCTTAGAGCGGAAATGGGATACACATAATCTGATCGCTTTAGCTTTTGGTGCAGCTATGAAACGGATAACATATGGTTTTTTAATGAGCTTTTGACACTATTAAAACACTCTTGCAGTGAGTAGTGTGTACAGTCCATTTCACAGTCTATAGTCTTTCACCACTTTAGCTAATCAGTGTAAGCAGACCATTTGTACAACATACACTCTTTCACCATTTTATACCTTTGCACCCATTCGGCCATCATCTGCCAACAAAAGATATACAAAAGATATGATAATCATATTCATAAAGCCAATTATAAATTCCAACACAATCCATTTTAGTTATTTTTACATTAGAATAAAATTTGAATTTCAAAAACCTTTGGTTCCAATTAGCCCCTATACCTTCTGCAATGAGTCGCCTGAAAGCCCCTAATAATGTGGAACGTGTACAGTGCTTATTAAGACTAAGTAGAGATAAAGTAATGAAATGTAATAAAAAAATGCTCACCAAACTACCATCAACAAAATATGCTTCTCCACCTTCCACACAGCTATAACAAGCAAGTTCAAATGGTTGAAAACGTTCAAAGAAAAAATCAATCGTGTTACAGAAAAATGTAAAATTTAAAGCGCAAAATTTTTATAAAAAATAAATAAAAATACAGGGGCAACCGATGTTAAAACAGTCTTTCACACTTTATGAAAAGGAATCAAAGTCAATTGACAACTAAAGTTGTTACCTTATTTAAAAAAATAGTTGACCACTTTTTTTCACATTAATTATTTTAAATATTCAAAAGTACCAGAATATAAGAAAAAGTAAAATGACGACTGAGATTCAAAATTTCCTTTAGTATTTCCATACTCCCGGTTATTCTGGCCTGCCTAAGCATTTTATTTTCCAGTTAAGCCAAGCCTTAGAAATAGGTAGCAGTCAGGTGTTGCAATCTTGCAGATCTTTCATCGACATTGCCTTCAAGGTAAACATACAACTTGTTTTCCTACAAAGAAACCTTAGTCATTTGATTTCTTTCTTTTCATGAGAACTAATAAAGAAAATTAAAATAACAATAGGTCAACTTGAATTAGCTTATATCTATAATGGCTCTAATGGGTCTTGGAAAAAAAATAATCAAAATAGTTTAAGTGGTTGAAAAAATTTGTGAGATTGATATAGAATGAATTGTGAAATACAATTTGGTGCATGTGATACAAAAATAAAAGAATCTCTATATTTAGCGCAAATATGGCCTTGTGAAAGTGACCCAATCACCCAAATAAAAGGATCTCTCTATTTTGCACAGATCACTTATATAAGCTAGACAAAAATCATGACCCAAATAAAAGAATCTCAATGTTTTGTTGTCAAAATTGACCATGTGCTTAGCTAAAAACGCATGATATAACATTGTTTGTGTACAAGTTTTCTAAATGTTAGTTTCAACTATTCTAAAAAAAAAATTATTGTTTTGTCAAATAAAAAAGTTTATACATAAACTGCAATGAATACATACAAGAGTATAAACATGATAAAAGGTTTTATCAAGCACAAATTTAACATCAAATATAGATAAATGACTGAACAAGTGTATGGTTTTGCTGTAATGAAACAATAAAATTTTTCCTTTTCTTAAACAATTTGATACTCAAAATCCAGAAAAAGAAAATAAAATAAAATAAAAGCTAAAAAGAGAAGCAAAATGAAAGTAAGGATAAGTAAGAATAGAAAAACGAATATATCAGGCCTTTGGGTGTGGAGGAGGCCCATCATTCATGATGGTCCTCCGATGATGGGCCTCCACCTCAGCTGCCACGTCATCGTGGGGTAGGAGCATCATCCCGAAAAAAACCAAAAACCAATCAAGAGGCCCGACACAAGAGTCATCAGCATGCCGCCCATGCCTATGCCGGCATAGGGGGCGGTGTTTGCCGGGGCGGCATCACCAAGCTGGACCTATGCCGGCTTCCACACCAAAAGGCCTCAGTTGTGTGGGTAACAAGGCCAGACAAAATTCAGCATAAATCAATTATCTTTTTAGTGTGGACCTGCAAACAACTTTATGTTCATAAGTTAATGTATTTATAAAGAAAGGTGAAGCAAGACTTGTTCAAGAAATTTTATTGTGCTCCAATCTGTTGGTATTTGTTGAAGATAACACATTCATACTTCACCTTGAACCGCTTCATTGAATCATCCTTCATTGTGGATCTTGATAAATCTGAGATAAACAGATGTTATCTATATATTTTGAAAAGGGGAAACCAAAATCATAACTTACTTGTATATTAAACCAGATATCTGAGATTTCTAAGTGGATGATTGATTCCATGATGAATTTTGAGCAGACGGGGATAGCTGTGAGATGAACCGCAAACGCATGATGACTTATGAATGTAACTTTTTTCAAATCCAGTTTTGTAAGTTAGCATTAGATTCTTTTAACAACTTCTATTTAAACATACAACAAATCAAACCACAAATAATGAGACCTGAAAATAATACCTCAATATCGAGCTAGAGGCTCATCCATAATGCAACTAACATCAATCTTATCGGCCATTAGGGTTTAGTCTAATCTCCATCCTGCAATCACGTACTTTTTTATCATATCTAATAGATGATTTAGTATAAAAAAACAATTCATGGAAAAGAATAAAGAAGGTTGACGGGTCAACCAACCTACACCTTTTTAACCTTGATTAAAAGATGCTCTTTCTGACCAGAAATCTCAGACCTTCAATGTAGCTAGAAAACAAACCGTTCCATCTTCATCTACAACAATACAACCAAAAATATATAAAAAAGGACCATAGATCTAAGAAAATTTGAGCAAAAAATAAAAATCAAACGTACCTGGATCTTTTCCCCAACTAAAAATGAGTATCGATAATACTAACGTTTTTTAGTAACAAATAAACATTAATACCAATGATTTCAATCCACTTCGTTCATACAAGATTCAGATCTGCATCAAAATCACACATCTAAACTCAGACTATAATAAGTAAAAAAATGATTATTAGTACCAAAAAATTCACAAAATCATCCGGTTGTAAGAAATCAACACAAAGTATGACTTACCCAGTCGATTCTTCTTCGATTTGTTGAAATAATCATTGATCCTATGACAAATGAACTTTTAGTCTTCGTTAGGGTTTTGAATGACAAAATAGTGTTCTAAATCAATGCAGAGTGTGACTTACCATGAAGAATCTGCTGAATCCGGTAACAATCATGCTCAAATCGTGTTGTTCTTCAGTTTGCAGAGAGAACCCTAAGGTGTATCTGAATGGGGGCGGATAGCATTTGATAATGAATGAAACCCTAATGAATCTATCCCGTGTTTATTTTATAAAGGATTGTACATGATGCATCATAACTTGCACTCCGTTAAAGTTTAAGAGTTTTGTGTAATGAAAGATTGTACAATATGCTTTTATGGCTTGTACATTTAAAGAAAGTGGCAAATGACCATTCTTATCCTTCCTATATGCTTATTAATATAGTATATAATATATATATATATATATATACACACACACACACACATGGGAGGGTTAGAATGAAAACCTCAATTATTTGAAGAAACTCTTGGAAACCTCATCCTAGCCATTGATCTCTAAGATCAATGGCTCTTGTTTAATCAAGCTTATTATATTCATTAATTGTATACTAGTGGACAAAAAAGGGTATAATGGACAAATGACATTTTTCTGAAAAAGCATCTATGACAAGTTGACCGGATACATGTCACATCATCTCTCTCATACTTTTGTGACCATTGTCCTAAATCTGTCAGGACGTCGTGTTACATATGTAACATTTGTAGTGTTGCATACGTTAAAATTGCACATACTCTGGTCTCATATGTGATGTCTTGTTGCATAAGTTAAAACAGATAGAATGTATAAAATAACTGAAAAACTTTACAGAACAAAAAACATTCAAAAGTACACAAGAATGTTTCTTACAAATGTTAAAAACAATCAAAACGGTCATTACAATCAACAAATGCTAAAAAAAACTATCATAAAAAAAACTTGTCTACACTTCTTCTTGATAATCATCTTCATCTTTAATGCAACAAATATGTTCACCTGCAAAAAGAAAACAAAATCATCAATATACATGTAACCCCCCCCCCCCCCCCCCCCCCGCGTATTAACATATGCAACTAGTGTTGAAAATAAACATTGTTTTATCCATTTAGTTATCAAAAATTATCAAACTTAACTTAGGAGGAATGTTATAAAACTGCATAGATGTGTATCATACGCAACTTAGTTCTGTTACATACGAATCAGACACAACATAGATTCACTACTTTTTAAAATTCACTACTTTTTTATTCAAAAGCTTAGATGTGTATCATACGCAACATAGATTCACTACTTTTTAAAATTCACTATTTGTATCATACGCAACTGCATAGATGTGTATCATACGCAGCTTAACAAAAATGTGTACCATTGCACACACTCCATATGAATTTACTTTTTAAAATTCACTACTTTTTTATTCAAAAGCTTAACTCATCATCGACAAAAACGTGTTCTTCAACAACAACAACAAAATAATAATAATAACAATAATAACAACAAACCATTAAAATATATAATACCCTTCCTTAGTAACATGTTAACTTATATGATTTGTGAAAATTAGATTAAAAAATATATTTAAGAAAATAGATACAGTGTTACATATGAAACAACATACTTCAGATTTTAATTCACACACATCTATACTTCAGACGCAACATAGATTTGATCCCATGTGTAACTCATGAAAGTCAAAAAAATCAAACCTTTGTATCTGGTAAAAAAATCAGAAACGAATTTATACCAACTTAGTTCTGCTGTTACATACGAAACAGACGCAACATAGATTTCATCCCATGATTAGTGACTTTTGTTTAATTAATATATAAAAAAAGGTTATTTAATATGTAAAAACAGATAGAATATATAAAATCACTTAAAAACTTTACAGAACAAAAAACATTCAAAAGTAGAAACATGGGTATACCATAGGTTGAAAAACATTCAAAAGATCAAAAGATTACGTTCCAACTTCAAAACCTTGTTTTATATATTTACTGATTTAAATCTAGAAACATGGGTGTACCATAGGTTGAAAAACTTGTACATTAGCCCATCGGCTACAAAAACTTTTAATAATAAGAGATAAGAAAACATCAAGTACCATAGCCAAGAAGAACATTGTTGTGTCTGTTGTACCGTACAACCTCCAAAATCATCATCACCATAATCCATGAGCTCAGAATCCAGTAAACATGAATAACATATCAATTAATAATAAAAATCTTTTGAAGTACCTCGGTCGTCTTCTCCGGTCATCTTCACCACCGGTCATCTTCTCCGGTCACCACCGGTGACCGGTTTCGATTATCGCCAACAACAACAGCAGCAACAACAAATCCCTGGATTCTCCCCCCTTCTTCAGTCACCACATTTCCATCTAATGGAAAAGTTCCAGGGCCTTTCATGAATGGTTCTTGCTATGAAGCTTCCTTCAAATCCATGGATTGTTAGATAGAGAAGGGAGAGATTGTGTGTGTATGTGTGATAGAGAAGAGAGAGATTGTGTGTGTATGTGTGGGAGAGAAGAGTTGTTTATATAGGAGGAAAATAAAAGATTCAAACTTTTAAATTGGGAGGAAAAGAAAAATGACTAATATAACCCTCAAGACATAAAATAATATATTGCTAATGGGTGATGTGGAACAATTAGAGCCACTAGATGGGTTTCCATGGGTTTCTTCAAATTTTTGGGTTTTCATTAAATACTTAGCCTATATATACATATTATTAATAATAATAATAATAAACATTTTCATATTTTGAAATTTTATAAAGTTTATTTTATAAACCTGACAAAAAATATAACCTAAAACAAATCAAACCAAAACTATAACCCAACCTATTAACCAAACCAAAAGCCCAACAGATCCCAAACCCCCCCCCCCCCCCCCCCCCCAGAGCCCAACAGCCATGCAGCCCAAACCTGTGACCCTTCCTGTACCCAATCAGCAGACCCGACCGACACTCATTACCACAGGCTCGCAACCCTTCAATTTCGCGGATACAGCTCATGATTGAGCATTTTGAATCGGGTTTCAACCAAGCTTTGGTCAATCAACCCACCTTTCTAATTATGTGTTTATACTATAAATTTGACCCTCTATTACCATTAGACCTTGTCGAAAAAAAGTTCCTTATCTCAAATCTCACTCACATACACCTTCTATACCATTCAATCGAGACAGTTGACATTTTCGGTTTGACCAATGAATTGGAAGCTTAGCAAACCATAACTTTGTTTTTATTCATGCATACGTTTTAATTTTAGATGTTATTAAGTTGAATTTGATTATTGATGTCGGGTATTAGCGATTGCAGATCTAGGGTTCATAAGCTGATTTGGGGAAGATGAGCGTTAGAGTATTAGAGCATTCACAATAGAGACCCTATTTTTTTGGGTGACAAAACCCTATAATTTTTTGGGGGGTTGGAAGTGGTTGTGAGTGAAGAATATGGGGAATCTACAGTGTGTCGGTATATATTGGGTTCTTTGGGAATCTTTTAGGGAAAACTGAAAAACTGTATTTATTTTTAAATATTTGTTGAAAGTGGTTGTGAGTGGAGGAGAGAGAAACTTTAATGGGATTTAGTGTAATATATGGTTGTGATTGGTTGTGTGTGGATGGGGGATGAGGATTCTATTGTGAATGCTCTTATGTTAAAAAGATTTTGAAAATATTTTAAACACCAATGCATCAGCAGATTAGTTGGTGTTAATGTATCTGTTTAAGCTCTGGTCGGATCAGGTCTTTGGTTCGAGACCCGTCCTCTTTTTTTCTTTTTCTTCTTGTATTTTGACTTAAAAAAAAAAAACAATGATAAGAAATGGTTCTAGCTAGATTCAAACCTGGCTCCTAAGCCGGTTAACAAACTTAACAAAATCATCCAACCAACTGGTTTAGAGTCTGATTTGAATTTAATATTGAAGTGGATTTATTTTAAATGGTTAATAATATATTATACTTATATATACTTGTTTAATTCTAAACTTTTATACGTTTAAAATATCAAACTAACCTTATAAATTCTATCATAATTATTTTAAGTTTATAAAACTTAAAACTTTTATTATGATTTTTAATATCTAAAAATAATTATTTAATCATTTTTAAACCATTATTTTTATTTTAATCATAAATAATTCATTATTAATCCGTCTTTTACCATCTCTATAACAAAATTTCACACAAATTATTTTAATTGATTTAGAGAAGAAATATCATCTTTATTTTTGTAAATAACAAAATTTTATATTTTTTAGTATTGTCTACTTTTTTGATTTAATATGTTTAAATAGATTATTAAAACAAAAATTACGAAAATAAAATTATTTTCACATATTACTACTATAGTACACCAACTTAGACCAAGAGTTTCAAAATTTTCTTTTATTTGATTTATTTTTACCCTTTTTATTAGTTAATTAAGAATTATTTCATTTAAATAATAATTAATTGTTAATCCTCAAATTAGAAGCCCTAGAATGCCTATAGACTAGAAAACTTAGACTCTTAAGCTTCTCAACACTTATTTTATTGCCATGAATTTGGGGTAATGCTTGGGAACGTTTATGCCACATTTAGACTATTTTAGAGGATTCAACACTTGTGCTAAGGTGAGTTTACATAGCCCTTTTTTACTATTTTACATTTTTGTGGTGAAACATGTTTAAACATCTTGGATACAATAGCAATTACTCATTCTCATTATGTTGAAACTTGTTGATTCATTTTGACTTGTAACAAAATGACACAGTACAACCATTAACATTGATCAAGCCGCCTATTTAGATTATAGCGCTATAGGCCTGACAAACCCATCCCCCCGTATAAATTCACGGATGGTCGAAAATAGTTTCACTTTTATTAACTTGCGAGCTAGGTCTCAGTCGACACAAGGTTTGATTGTACAAAAGACGCATTGTTACATGTCGGACTGATACTTTTACATTACTCATTGTTATCTCAACTGTAATTGCTATACGAAATAGTGTATTCTATTACTTGCAAAACCTATTTATTCTCACCAACTATTTATAGTTTACCCCTCCTCATCTTTACAACTTAACATGTTTCAGGTTTTATTGCTATTGAAAGTTACACAAGTCTTAGAACACATAGGATTTTTGGACCTAGTTTTATATGAATCAAGTTTTTGTAATCATTATTTGTATAACAAATTGTAAATCGTTTAATAATATTCAACTTTCATTTAGTACCATGACCTATTGAACAATCATCACTACGTGAAACCTCGATATTTCCACCATCGGTGGGGGTGTTACTGTAACAACCCAGAGTGGACCCCAAATTTTTTTGAGTGTTATTATTATTATCACGTAATAAAAGTAACCTAAAACAAATATTAACTGAGACGGTTATGTCCGAAATCAAAAACCGAACCATTGAATATAAAATATTATTGTCAAGAGTACGTTACTTGATTAGGCCAATACGCGATACGAACCCGAACCGTGTCCCATGTTTAGTCATCATTGTCACCCTTTAAAAGGGGACACATGCCCCCTTTTCTTACAACCGCCACTCACCAAAGCCTCCACATATTCTCTTTATCCTTGTACACACACCCACTTAACATATATCAAAGCATACACAAAACTCACACCAATACACACACCATTCAAGTTATTGCAAAGTTAGAGAAAGAAAGCAGTAGTAGAGAGAGAGGAGTCAAAGAGAGAGAGAGAGAGGGAGAGAGTGATCGAGTGAGAGTACAGACAGGAGAAGAAGGGGATCGACCCTAGGCTCGGACCGGCCAGCGTCTTTGGATTCAAAAGCAGGAGGTGCAGGGTGACCGGTAATCGAGTATTGTGGACAACGATGGTGATGTTGTAGCTTCATTATAAGGTAACTTACAACAAACCCATTTTGCTCGATTGATAAATATGGTGATAATAAGCTGCGGTAGTTGTCAACAATGATGGATAATGGTAGGTTGTCGAGGGGCGGCTATACACGATGGCAGAGGTTGAAGTGTACAGAGACCGATTACAGAAGATGACGATGAGGTGTTAGCGACAGGAGTGGTTATGGTTGCGAAACAACCATACGAAAACATAATAGAAATAATATGATTTTAATAAGAAAATGCTTGGATGCTTAAGTGAGGCGAGGGAGTGGTTATGGTTGCAAACATAATCATAAATCCGCAGGCACAAGGGCATTTCGGGCATATGTTATTGGGATCATAACAGTAAAAGTTGAATTAATACCCCTAACATGAAACTTGTACGAGACACGTTGATTGCCACTAATAAAAAATTGGAACTTATTATCCTTTGCGTCCTTTAAGCTCATGACCAAACACCCTCATTTGGTGAATGGTAACTTCAAACGCATCAAACAATACTCGTTCGTTTCCTAAAGACACTCTTTTTTCAAGCCGTTTTTGAAACTTCTACATTTATGATGAAATGAAATACTAATCACATGCTAGAGTATTCCAAATATACCCCGATCACACGAATATAGTTCTAAAACAATAGGTATTTGTTCCGAAATAGCTGATTCGAATCATTTGAGGTTTTTGCATCTAACCTCTTGGAGTTAGTAAATTCTTGAACCAGTACCTTTTTATGCGAGCTTTAGGCTCCAATCATAACATTTCCCTTGATCACACCTTATCGAAACTTGAAATCTCTTTGGTCTAATTTACAACTTCTTGAATAAGTCCACTTAAACCTATTGGAAACTTGGCGATTTCCTCATTTTGTTATAAAGTTTCCTCGATATTTCACCCTAGTTGTTCCAAACTTTGTTCCAAATTTTTGTCTTCATTATCATTCCAACCTTAACCATTCCTTCCACATATCGATTGTGTGTTGACATTTTTGAACTTGCAAATGGATTTGCCACATCTCCCCTGAATATGTAGAATTTTGTTAACAAAAGATCCTAGCTATCCGACACAATCATAAAATCTATCTTAAAGTTTTTTTGAACCCCGTGCATTCATTGACTACAATTGATAAGTTACTATATGAACAATCTCCTCTCATTTTCCTAGAACACCTTTTCGACCTGTTATATTTGAGAATTCCTCGTTTATGTTACGAATATCCCAAATATCTACCCTTGAGTACCGAACAAATGCTTGACATCACACATGTAGTTAGTTTCGCGATTCCTGAAACTCTAGATGATCTACTTGAATCGCTCAAAACTTCGTGCGTAGCCTTTCGGATATGGTAAAACCTTGAAGTAACGTTTTGATATACATGATTAGACTCCATTTATCACACTTTTCTTGGTCATATCTCACCAATTTTTTAAATTTCCTTTGACACTTTGGCAAAATACGTGAGCAGCATCACTCAACTTGGTCCAGAAACCTGGTGATTTCCCGTTTTATCGCTAAAAACTTTTGAATACCATGTTCTAAATCTTTTTGACAACGTTTGAATACAAAAACATCCGCGTTTGTTCCTTGCTCTCTGGATGTTTAAGCCTCTTTTGGGTTAGACAACCTCCTAAAACGTATGTGAACACCAAGAAAACCTGAGTTTATTCGATGACCATTCCAATTCTGCGTTATGATTTTTCAATTGCCAACAAAAATGTCGAGCTTCCTTTTAAACCATCAACAAGGATGTACTTACCACCACAATTATTCAACTTAGATGAATCAAACGACTCAGGATACCTGAGATAACCCCTTACCATGACTCGTGTAAAACATATACAATCACCCATATCAAATATAACGCGCAGTCTTTTTGGAAGAATCCCGACAAGGCGCTAGTGAAAAATAGAAAATCTAAGTTGAATTCCACGGTTAACCTAGCCGTTTTGATTTAGAAACTCTTGAATCTCAAAAATTCGACAAAGAACAAACCTAAAAAGTGCTCCTTTTTGTAAGTAGACTCTCTCCGATTGTGATAAAACCATTATTCCCAACCAAAGCAAAATGTATGTCTGTTTCTTATACTATTTGTAGCACCGATCCTTGTGTTTTCCATCTTCCCTGTTATCTAAATTGATTAATAAATGAGACATAACACCCTAATGTAAGGTAAATTGGCGATTGCGGTCCGAAATGTAATCGTGAATCTACAGGTACGTTATGGTGGTGTGGAATTCCATGAGGGTTTTTGAGAAAGTTTTCCAGTGCATTTTTTAGGTATCAAATGTGTGGTGGGCTAGCTGTGGTACGCCCTATATATAAACATCAATGGTACATCAGGAATGAGACTGAGAATCAACTCAAAATGAACCCTAGTATGTTCCCTAGTTTCAGTCACTTTTATCAAACCAGATATTCCTTCTCTTAATTTTTGATGAAACTATTGATTCTGATAGAATGACGTGGTCTTTATGAAGACGATATGCCTGATATGAAAACAAAGAAAAGATTAGATCTCTCCATTTTTCCAATTAAAATCTCTGGCCAAAGCCAGAAGATACCATTCCATGAACTGACATTGAGGTCTCCCGATAAATCTATATCTATAAGCTCACTCGTTGAAAATGGGAACGCCAAAACCATTTAGTTCAATGGGAACACCAAAACCATTTCAGTTCTGTATCGTAAACGAAAAGAAGAGCACTCGATATGAAGAATATCTCTTTACAAAAGCCCAATACAAAAGCCTAAGTGAACAAGCAACTTGGCAAGTGAATGCTAATCTTACATTGTTTGTCAATTCGTATACCTTTCATCCCTCTCCATTATCTTGTTTCATTCGACTAGTAAGGAATAAAACGGGATCGCTCTCAAAAACCAATCGAACAATCAAAGAACGAAGAAATTGCAGATCATGTTTCCATGATCTCTATGTCAGAATTGTCCACTTACCCACTTAAATGACTGACAAAACTTCGTGTACTCGAACACACTGCCCGATGAGTCGACCTCTACACCATACTCTCACTTTGTAAGTGGAGTTGTTTAGGTTTAATATCTCCTCGTTGTTTTTATAAGTCGTGTTGTTATGAGTCGCAAACTTGTTTTGGAAGACACAGTATGATCCGCCCAAAGCCCCCAAATACCATATTCCCTCGTGATCTTGTGAGGTACCTTGATTTATTTCATTGTTTGTCTCTAGTATGACTTGTCTACCTAGTGATACGACTATAAGTTCGCCTTCAAGAGTGACATTAGGAGATCGGATAACACTTACAAGTTATGAGTACAGTAAGTGAACTATGAGATATAACCCCAACCATAATTTCGCGGACAAAATTCTTATAAGGGGGGAAGAATGTAACAGCCCAGAGTGGACCCCAAAAAACTTTTCGCGTGTTAATATTATTATCGCGTAATAAAAGTAACCTAAAACAAATATTAATTTGAGACGGTTATGTCCGTAATCAAAAACCGAACCATTGAAAATAAATTATTATTGTCAAGGGTACGTTACTTGATTTGGCCAATACGCGATACGAACTCAAACCGTGTCCCATGTTTAGTCATCATTGTCACCCTTTAAAAGGGGACACATGCCCCTTTTTCTTACAACCGTCACTCACCAAAGCCTCCACCTATTCTCTTTATCCTTGTACACACACCCACTTAACATATATCAAAGCCTACACACAACTCACACCAATACACACACCATACAAGTTATTGCAAAGTTAGAGAAAGAAAGCAGTAATAGAGAGAGAGAGGAGTAGAAGAGAGAGAGATAGAGTGAGAGTAGAGACTGGAGAAGAAGGTGACCGGCCCTGGGCTCGGACCGGCTGGCGTCTTTGGATTCAAAAACAGGAGGTGCAGGGTGACCGGTAATCGATTATTGTGGACAACGATGGTGATGTTGTAGCTTCATTAGAAGGTAACTTACAACAAACCCCTTTTGCTCGATTGATAAATATGGTGATAATAAGCTGCGGTAGTTGTCAACAATGATGGATAATGGTAGGTTGTCGAGGGGCGGCTATACACGATGGCAGAGGTTAAAGTGTACAGAGACCGATTACAGAAGATGACGATGAGGTGTTAGCGACAGGAGTGGTTATGGTTGCGAAACAACCATACGAAAACATAATAGAAATAATATGATTTTAATAAAAAAAATGCTTGGATGCTTAAGTGAGGCGAGGGAGTGGTTATGGTTGCAAACATAATCATAAATCCGCAGGCACAAGGGCATTTCGGGCATATGTTATTGGGATCATAACAGTAAAAGTTGAATTAATACCCCTAACATGAAACTTGTACGAGACACGTTGATTGCCACTAATAAAAAATTGGAACTTATTATCCTTTGCGTCCTTTAAGCTCATGACCAAACACCCTCATTTGGTGAATGGTAACTTCAAACGCATCAAACAATACTCGTTCGTTTTCTGGCATAGGCAAGCAAACGGACCTGTTATGCTTACCTGGGGATTCCTGGAGTGAGTGTCCACTTATAGGCTAAAGCATGTCTTCTTTGATCACCATTGGGTTCAATTCCTTTGAAAAGTCAACGTTCTTGTTGGGCTTTACAGCTAGACAAGGGCACTCCAAGCACTTTATGCAAGCTTTTCAATAATACTCTCTCGTTTCATATACAATATTCTGTATATCATGATTTTCATATATTGCTTACAAGTTCATACTTTCATAATCATTTGTACAGTTATACACTTACATTTCCTAATCTCATGATTATTCATTAACTGCCTCTTAGATGTCTGCGCGCCGCATGCTCCGTGATGCCAGCCAACGCACTGTTCGTGCTCCTGGACAACGTTCTGACCGTCGCCTCGCATCTTTAGTCGCTGAGCAAATTGCTGCAGTGATCCCGAACCTTGTCAGTGAGTTAACCCAGAATAGTAACAGTGCCAACACCGGGAGTACGACTCAATTTCGGTGCACTTTCAAACACTTTAACTCCTGCAACCCCACAAAATTCACTGGTGAGGAGGGTGCTACTGGCCTCCTCCAATGGTTTGAAAGCATGGAGAGTACTTTTGTGAACAGTGAATGTCCTGATGAACTCCGCGTTCGCTA
This sequence comes from Ambrosia trifida, assembly GCA_028751855.1. Classification (NCBI taxonomy): domain Eukaryota; kingdom Viridiplantae; phylum Streptophyta; class Magnoliopsida; order Asterales; family Asteraceae; genus Ambrosia; species Ambrosia trifida. The sequence goes on along the minus strand of CM054123.1, from coordinate 53,921,994 downwards.
TGATACTAGTGTCCTTCAAAAGGGGGCGCTAACCTGGTGGAATGGCGAAAAGCGCAATCGAGGAGCTGATGTTGCTTTATCTTTATCTTGGGCTGAGGTTAAGGAACTCATGATCGCCAAATTCTGCCCTAGGAACGAAATCAGGAAACTAGAGGAAGAGTTCCATGGGTTGAAACAAGACAGTGGTGAGAATCTTGCGTATAATACTCGATATCACGAACTTAGCATACTGGTTCCACACATGGTCACCCCGGTCTCTCGAGCAATCGAGAAATATATCGAGGGATTACCAGGCCTGATTCAAGACATTGTCACTGGAGGCAAAGCCAATACGGTAGAAGAAGCCATCCAGCTTGCAGGCACTTTAACAGACAAACACGTAAGGAAAGGAAACTTGGTTAGAAAGGGCACCAAGACGTCTACTGAGAAAACCACCAATGCTGTTGAACAATCTAAGACTGTTTTAGCAAAGGCCGCCAATACTGCTTCGAACCCTAAGAAACGAATGGGCGATGACCAGAACCATGCTGTTGTTGATCCGGTGACCCAACCTCCTATCAAGAAAGCCTACACGGAAATCCATCCTCAATGCCACACTTGCAAATATCATCACCCTGTAAATCTTCCATGTCGTCAATGCACTAGATGTGGAAGGTTTGGGCACCTTGTCACTACTTGTCGTGTAACAGATTGGACACAGGGTAATCATCAAACAGCTGCCCAGGAACCACTACAGATTACTAACGGTCGGGCATGTTATCATTGTAGAGACCCTAACCACATGCGACCTCAATGCCCTAAATTGAATAATGTAAACCTGGTGGCACATGGACGAGCTTTCAATATCAATATCAACGAAGCAGACAGTCAGGATGACGTTAATCCCACTGGCTAAGCCATGGAAGGAATCTTCCTAAGACTCGAGAATCCAATACTCGTGTTTTCATTTTCTTGATCCTATTATCATTTTGTACCCAACTATGTCATACTCATTAGCATATAACATCTAGAAATTTCCTTGTATACTATAGTGTACGAACACAGATTGGAAAATTATCATATTCGGTTACGTTTATTTTAAATCGTATAAGCATCAGACTCTACATTACATTTTGTTGCAACATTTGGAATTGATTTCCATAAAAAAAAAAAAAAAAAAAAAACAAACTACTAAAAACTCGATACTTGATCCTACAGAGCTTTTCTAAAAACTCAGGGTTTGATATATGAAACTTGATTTTTCCCTTAATCTGACTATCCATTGAACATTTAATTATTCATGATACTCGTAAACTATTTCTATAGGCCACCAAGATAACACTTACACTTGATGGTTTTAGTACTTACAAACTTGCTTGCGTGTGTGTATTATCCACGCAACTCAGATAAACATTTCATTTAAAGGGCTCCTCGAACGAGTGGTAGCCCATACTTAAATACTGTTATGCTTACAAGTCGTTGCAATTGACCTCATTATTACATGGCCTCATTACATTGATAACATCTCATTGTAACTCAACGTGCTTGTTGTGTCATCTTCTTGTGAAACTTAATTGTTTAATGTGTGTTAGATTAGGATCATAGAAGGACATAAAACCCTAATGTAAGGTAAATTGATGATTCCGGTCCGGAACGTAATCATGAATTTACAGGTGCGTTAGGGTAGTGTGAAATTCTATTAGAGTTTTTGGTAGGCGTCCAGTACGTTTTCAAGGTATCAAAGGTGTGGTGGGTTAGCTGCGGTACACCCTGTATACAAACACTAATGATGCATTGAAAGTGAGACTGGAAGTCGGAGCAGGAACAAACTTTGTTTACTTGGTAGTTCAATTAGTCTTTCTATAGTCAATCAACTCGTACATTTATTTTAGGATTCCTAAACTTGCAATTTAAGTGATTTACTAGATTCTTATTCTCCTTATTATTCGAGACGAATCTAATCCAAATCCTTAACTCACACCTATCAAACCTCATATCCAAATCATTCGAATTTTCCAAACCACAGTTATCTAAATTTTTACCCAAGCATCCATAACCCTATGTTTCTAATAACTTCGGGACGAAGTTTCTAAAAGTAGGGGATGCTGTGACATCCGTCACTTTTTCATTTTTATTTTTATATAATAATAATAATAATAATAATAATAATAATAATAATAATGATAATAAATAATAATATTGGTCTAGACTAACCCTTAAACCCAAACCATTACCCTAATCCATTAACCTACCAACCCAAACTCCCTTTACCCATCACAAGAGCCTAAGCCTGCTCTCCTTTTCCTTTGTCTGCTACTACTCGGCCCAGTACGCAGGCCCAACCAAACCCAAGGCCCACTCCTTCCCTTCCCTTTAAAAAAATAAAACAATTATGTTTCCCCCTGGACTCAAACCGGAGCAGGGAGCCGGCTCAGCAGATTCCACACGCGACCACAACCATCCGGGCTACACTTGATTTCTGAAATAATCCCAACCTTAATTGTATAAAAACACATCTAAGCCTTATCCCTTATCCTTCCATTCATGTCTGCTACTACTGTGCGAAGGAGGTGTGACCAACCATCCATGATTCAAGGAACAATTCAACACCATTTATTGTTTTTGTTGACCGAAATCAATACACATCAATCCTAGGCACCATTATCGCAATTAAACAACTCAAATCCCTTCCAAATTGAATCAAAAATCACGCATATTTGACCGGGTTCAAAACCATCATCAAGACCTTCCATTTCTGCGTTTTCCTATAAATTGAAGCCTATCCTAGAACCTATACATGCCGATTAAGAAACCTCCACAACCAATTCATTGTAAAATTCTTCCATTCACGCGTTTTTCTGCTTCGGTTGGCTTCTTCTTTGACCGATCGTTCATAGCTTTAACACCACTGTAAGAATCAATTCGTATATTGGTTTTGATCTTCGGAACTACACAAACAATAGCCCCAATGTTTCAGGGGCTATTGATGGTTAATTGTAGCGATTAGAAAAACTAGGGTTCATAGTTTTATAAATTGGGGATAACGTTCTGAACCTGTGTATAAAATTATTTCTGAAACAGAGAGGAACAACCACTGATCTAGATCAACTGGTTGTGTCATCTGTTAATCTACAAGAGGTCACAGGTTCGACCCCCATAACCAACAAGCATTTTTTACCCCTTTTTACATATATACTTAATATATTAAATCTTTTAAATTAGTTTTTAAATACTAAAAGTGGTTTATAAATTCTACAAAAATTACTGTATGACCTTCTAATGGTAAGGTTCATTGTGAAATTTTTAGTTTTTCAAAAATAGTTTATTTAATATATATTATAAATATTACAAGTTTATTCATTTACAATTGTAAAATTCAATAAAAATATCTAAACGATTTTATAAAATTCCACAAAAATTATACTAAACTTGTATAACAATATACATTTCAGAATTTATTTTGTTTTCAGAAAAACCGCTCATTTTATATTTTTAATTATTTTTTGTTGTTTTTAATCATAAATAATTCATAATAAATTTATTTTTCAATATTTTTGTACCAAAATTTTACATAAATTATTTGGAACAGAAATACAATTTTTAATTTAAAAATTCTTTAATTTTAATATTTTTAGATATTAAAGTCATATTTTGACAATTTGAAATAATTAGATTAAATATTCTATTTTCAAGAAAATAATTTTATAAAAATTATTTTCATACTCAAAACTTTATGTTGTGACTATATTCAACTTAAAATTTTACAAAGAAACTTTTATTTATTTATTAAATTTCTCATATTTAATAAACAATTTGTTTATTAATCAAATAAACGTTTATCCCCAATTCGAAACCCTAGAAAATACTTATAGACCAAATAGACTTAGACTTATTTGTTACATTATACATAGGGTGATACTTGGCAACGTTGGATTATACTTATTCAACTCCACAAGACTTACCACCTTGCTAAGGTGAGTATTACTTAACCCCTTTTTCGCTTTTACAACTTTTGGGGTGATTCATGCACAAGTATACAAAACTTTCATATCCATTTACACATACATTTTTATTCATTTACAATTCATATACGTGTCTTGATTATCTTTGTGCTTATGTTTGAACATGAACGTAGCTTACATACAAAATCATACATCTAGACATAACTTATGTTATGGTGCTCTTTACACATAGACGTAACTTATGTTACGGTGCTCATTTAGACATAACTTTGTGTTATGGTGCTCTTTTAGATTCACACGTGTTGAGGTGCTCATTATCAATTTCATTGTACAAAACTTTACATTTGATCTTTGTCTTGTTTGGTTACTTGCGTGTTTACATAATGCCTTGGTGCACATGAATTGTACTACCTTTTCAAACTTTTACTATATGTACAAAACTAAGTAGTACTCACCAACATCATATGTTGACAAAATTATTTTCGTGCATGTTTCAGGATAAGCTGCTTGACGCTTCACATAGGACTTTGGACTTAGATTAAATCAATCAATCATCTTTATTTTTGTTGTCTTGTATTTAATTTCACATGTTGTAAAACAATATTCAATAATCTTATATTTACATTTTAGCACCATGAGCTTTTGAACAATCGTCACTACCCTTGAGTACCGAACAAATTCTTGACATCACACATGTAGTTAGTTTCGCGATTCCTGAAACTCTAGATGATCTACTTGAATCGCTCAAAACTTCGTGCGTAGCCTTTCGGATATGGTAAAACCTTGAAGTAACGTTTTGATATACATGATTAGACTCCATTTATCACACTTTCCTTGGTCATATCTCACCAATTTTTTAAATTTCCTTTGACACTTTGGCAAAATACGTGAGCAGCATCACTCAACTTGGTCCAGAAACCTGGTGATTTCCCGTTTTATCGCTAAAAACTTTTGAATACCATGTTCTAAATCTTTTTGACAACGTTTGAATACAAAAACATCCGCGTTTGTTCCTTGCTCTCTGGATGTTTAAGCCTCTTTTGGGTTAGACAACCTCCTAAAACGTATGTGAACACCAAGAAAACCTGAGTTTATTCGATGACCATTCCAATTCTGCGTTATGATTTTTCGATTGCCAACAAAAATGTCGAGCTTCCTTTTAAACCATCAACAAGGATGTACTTACCACCACAATTATTCAACTTAGATGAATCAAACGACTCAGGATACCTGAGATAACCCCTTACCATGACTCGTGTAAAATATATACAATCACCCATATCATATATAACGCGCAGTCTTTTTGGAAGAATCCCGACAAGGCGCTAGTGAAAAATAGAAAATCTAAGTTGAATTCCACGGTTAACCTAGCCGTTTTGATTTAGAAACTCTTGAATCTCAAAAATTTGACAAGGAACAAACCTAAAGAAAGTGCTCCTTTTTGTAAGTAGACTCTCTCCGCTTGTGATAAAACCATTATTCCCAACCAAAGCAAAATGTATGTCTGTTTCATATACTATTTGTAGCACCGATCCTTGTGTTTTCCATCTTCCCTGTTATCTAAATTGATTAATAAATGAGACATAACACCCTAATGTATGGTAAATTGGCGATTGCGGTCCGAAATTTAATCGTGAATCTACAGGTACGTTATGGTGGTGTGGAATTCCATGAGGGTTTTTGGGAAAGTTTTCCAGTGCATTTTTTAGGTATCAAATGTGTGGTGGGCTAGCTGCGGTACGCCCTGTATATAAACATCAATGGTACATCAGGAATGAGACTGAGAATCAACTCAAAATGAACCCTAGTATGTTCCCTAGTTTCAGTCATTTTTATCAAACCAGATATTCCTTCTCTTAATTTTTGATGAAACTATTGATTCTGATAGAATGACGTGGTCTTTATGAAGACGATATGCCTGATATGAAAACAAAGAAAAGATTAGATCTCTCCATTTTTCCAATGAAAATCTCTGGCCAAAGCCAGAAGATACCATTCCATGAACTGACATTGAGGTCTCCCGATAAATCTATATCTATAAGCTCACTCGTTGAAAATGGGAACGCCAAAACCATTTAGTTCAATGGGAACACCAAAACCATTTCAGTTTTGTATCGTAAACGAAAAGAAGAGCACTCGATATGAAGAATATCTCTTTACAAAAGCCCAATACAAAAGCCTAAGTGAACAAGCAACTTGGCAAGTGAATGCTAATCTTACATTGTTCGTCAATTCGTATACCTTTCATCCCTCTCCATTATCTTGTTTCATTCGACTAGTAAGGAATAAAACGGGATCGCTCTCAAAAACCAATCGAACAATCAAAGAACGAAGAAATTGCAGATCATGTTTCCATGATCTCTATGTCAGAATTGTCCACTTACCCACTTAAATGACTGACAAAACTTCGTGTACTCGAACACACTGCCCGATGAGTCGATCTCTACACCATACTCTCACTTTGTAAGTGGAGTTGTTTAGGTTTAATATCTCCTCGTTGTTTTTATAAGTCGTGTTGTTATGAGTCGCAAACTTGTTTTGGAAGACACAGTATGATCCGCACAAAGCCCCCAAATACCATATTCCCTCGTGATCTTGTGAGGTACCTTGATTTGTTTCATTGTTTGTCTCTAGTATGACTTGTCTACCTAGTGATACGACTATAAGTTCGCCTTCAAGAGTGACATTAGGAGATCGGATAACACTTACAAGTTATGAGTACAGTAATTGAACTATGAGATATAACCCCAACCATAATTTCGCGGACGAAATTCTTATAAGGGGGGGAAGAATGTAACAGCCCAGAGTGGACCCCAAAAAACTTTTCACGTGTTATTATTATTATCGCGTAATAAAAGTAACCTAAAACAAATATTAATTTGAGACGGTTATGTCCGAAATCAAAAACCGAACCATTGAAAATAAATTATTATTGTCAAGGGTACGTTACTTGATTAGGCCAATACGCGATACGAACTCAAACCGTGTCCCTTGTTTAGTCATCATTGTCACCCTTTAAATGGGGACACATGCCCCTTTTTCTTACAACCGTCACTCGCTAAAGCCTCCACCTATTCTCTTTATCCTTGTACACACCCACTTACCATATATCAAAGCCTAGACACAACTCACACCAATACACACACCATACAAGTTATTGCAAAGTTAGAGAAAGAAAGCAGTAATAGAGAGAGAGGAGTAGAAGAGAGAGAGAGAGAGAGAGAGAGAGAGAGAGAGAGAGAGAGAGAGAGAGAGAGAGAGAGAGAGTGAGTGAGAGTAGAGACTGGAGAAGAAGGGGACCGGCCCTGGGCTCGGACCGGCTGGCGTCTTTGGATTCAAAAACAGGAGGTGCATGGTGACCGGTAATCGATTATTGTGGACAACGATGGTGATGTTGTAGCTTCATTAGAAGGTAACTTACAACAAACCCCTTTTGCTCGATTGATAAATATGGTGATAATAAGCTGCGGTAGTTGTCAACAATGATGGATAATGGTAGGTTGTCGAGGGGCGGCTATACACGATGGTAGAGGCTGAAGTGTACAGAGACCGATTACAGAAGATGATGATGAGGTGTTAGCGACGGTACTAGAGGTGGTTTGGTCTTGGGTCCGATGATGAATGAATAGATGTGGTTTGTGGTGAAACAGGAGTTATAACATGTTTGGTCTAGGAACCGGACTAGAAGACGGATAAAGGAGCAGGCAACGGTTAACTCTCAGTCAAACATTGGTCAACAAAAGTCGACCGGGTTAGCTAGTGAACAGAGTAGTCAACCGAAGTTAATTCTGGTTAACTCGAACCATGGTCTGAACGTGAGGTATAACGAATCCGATAACTCAATAATTATCTTTAGTTATATACATTTATATTTCGTATTCGAACTGTGTGGGACTTGACGAGCCGTATATGAACCAAATCCACCATTTTTATATTAATATGAATATATTAGGATGTGATACGTGGACTTGAGAATTGATATTTGGACATTAACCATGAGATTTATTAAAAATATAGAAACACAGTTGCATATAATCAAGATATAAGAAGATCAAGTTTATATAAATGTTTATGCACATAAAGGGTTGGACTAATTCTAGTTTTGACGTGATACATGGAGCTTTGGACAATAAAACTTAAGATTAGAAATTGGCGTTTGGGACATAAGTTCGGACATGGTTATAACCATTACACACCAAGTATAAATAGATAGATATTAGAATAAGTACTACCTTGACACTTGAATATGAACTTGGGACCTAAGATTAGAACCAACACAAACCTTGAACCTTATATTGAAGTTGGACATATGACATCAAGCTCGGTCGCATGAACATTAGACAACTTGGAGCTTTGGACGTTTGGATCTTTGGCACTCAAATATGGAATTAGATAGAATTGGCACATGTCAACTCTTACGTATATATAAAAGAAGGGTAGTAGTAATACTTAGATCTAAAACTCAACATGGGAAACTTAAATACACCTACTAACTGGCAATGTTAGGAACTCGGACAATTAAAACATTGAACATTGGAAATAAGATTCATAACCATTCACACCAAGTATGAGTTTGGAACTTAAAGATATAAATATATGAACCAATACGCTCGAGCTCGTCTCCACGCGTAACCATTACGAATAAAACCAAACACTAACAATGTGTGTCGACATAGGGCCCAACCAGGAGAAGACCAGAAAGCATTACCAAGCACCCCGTTTTATATTTGTGCATTGCTACCAGGTGAGTTTCGTGAACTCCCCTCTTTTTACTTTTAACTGTTTTGGGATGACGCATGCTTCCATTTATTTGATAATTTATGGTGTTAGTTTTATAAGCGTGTTTACCATCTGCATGATTAACTCTAGGATAGAGCCGACTTAATATATGGGTAGTACTACTTGGGAAATCCCTCACGCACAGTGGTCCGGCCTACACGGAACCTCCCACTGACACTGACGGGTCGTTGCGTCATATATTTTGCCATGGGAACCTATGTTGTAGAGCATAAGTTAGAACCTATAACAATAACGGGTATAGTTTCTACTGTTACATCTAGGCATGCTTAGGCATGACACTAGATGCAGGGTTGAGTGGCCAGCTTATATTACTGTAACGCCATAACAAAAACCAGTAAACTTGTTTGATTACTAAAAGCATTTGATAAACTAAACTTCGGGCGCCTAGTTAACCAAACACACGAACTTACCAACATTATTGTTGACCCAAAACTATTTTAAGCATGTGTTCAAGTACCTGCTCTAGAGATACAAGGAATATACGATACGACTCGGAGTCACACTGACGGACGAACCAGGCGGACGAACAAGAAACCATAGATGTTATTCGAACCTTGTAAGATTGGAAATGTATTATTGATTCAAGTTGAAAGGAAAACAAATAATTATAAAAGAATAGTTATTTTATATTGCTTCCGCTGTTTGCTTGCATTACGTACATGTTGTATCAATCTGTGATTTCGCCCAGGCCCTCCCGGGTCGGGGTGTGACAGTTACATCTCCCCCTTGCTTCCTGTCCTTATAGTTCCATTTCCCTTTCACGGGCCCATTCTATCAACTTAATTAAGGTAATGCACTTTGATGCCATGATGAATTCTCTATACTCCATCTTCAACATATCGTGGTACCGATTTATCTTCATCCTCTCTGTCCGAACCAACTCCAAACAGAACTTCATCTTATCGAGAAACACGTTGTAATCTTGTTAATTGTCTCCTTTTTTTGTCGAAGGTGGAGGAATTCTTCTTGAATCCTATCAATTGTGTTTTAAGGGCAATGGTGACTCAAGAAGGCCTCCTTGAATTCGTTCCAAGTTAACACTTTCACCCGATCTTGTCCCAACTCCTTGCTATAACTATCCCACCAATCCTTTGCAGGGCGTCGTAATTGACTCGTGGCAAACATAACCTCATCCTCAGCCTCACAATGACTCCTAATGAACACCCCTTCCATATCGGAAATCCACCTTTGACATTCAAGAGGATCGATTTCCTCGTTGAAGACTGTGGGTTTACAAGCCATGAAGTTCCGGTACGTACATCTGTTATTATTCTTCGAATCGAACGACCCTTCTTCAATCAACTATTTCAATTCTTCAAGTTTTCTAGTCATCATGCCTTCTACCACCCTCAGGATATTACTTTCCACTTCTTGTACTATCTTAGGGAGGTTCACTGTAACACCCCAACCGATGGCGGAATCATCGAGGTGTCACGTAGTGATGATTGTTCAATAGCTCATGGACTAAAAGTGTAAACTTGAATACATTGAATTGAATAATTTATTACATTGAAAGGAAAATACAAGATATAATAGTTCTAAAGTGACAAGTCTAGCCAAAATACAACGAAGTCAAAACATAAATATAAATCCAAAAGCTTAAAAGAGGCGTCTCAAAACAACCTGAAACTTGTACGAAAATAATATATGTCAATACAAAAATGTATTGGTGAGCATACCCTGTTTTGAATACATATAGTAGGAAAAGTGTTTCGCAATTTATGTGCTATGATATTTGCAATATGTAAAAGGGTCAAAATCAAGCCTAACAGCGTTTAACAAGCGTTCAAATATCAATCATAAAAACCATAACAATGACTAAGGACTCAATTCATTCACATAAGTCAATCAAGGGATATAAATCGTAGTACTACTCATTGTTATGTTCAGCGCACAATGGTTACTGATTTTGACAAGCGTTCATACAATTCACATAAGCATTTCATACAGCACGTCGCGTTATAAAGAATATACATAAGTTTAATAATAATGGTACATGATTCACCCCAAAAGAGTAAATCAATAAAAAGGGGGTTAAATATACTCACAGTCGCTAAGCTGAATTATCCTCGAAGCGTTGTAAATGTATGTAAGGCGAATCCCAAAGACTTAACCTAAAGTTTCAAGTTTCCAACATAAGTGTCTAAGCTTAAAAGAGTCTAGGGTTCCTAATCTAAGGCATCTAGGATGTCTAATCTAAATTTGGGGGTTTTAAGTTTAATATAAGGATGAGGCGACAAAACAATTAAATAGTTTATCAGAATCTCAATACACGAATACATGAGGTAAATCGAGAGTATAACTTAGGTTCATATTATGAAAATAACTATGTTAAATAATAAGGGTCATGATGAAAGAAATAAATTTAATAATCTTAAACTATAATTATTCATATTTATTAAATTAAATATAAATAACTATATTGATTATTAATAAGATGTGAAAGATAATGAATACTTGAGTTTACAAACTAGATATTTTTTTGAGCTAAATAAATATAACGAATTTAACTCATAAATTATCTTATAATTTATATAAAAGTCTTTGATGAAATTATATGCTTAAAAGTTAATTTATTCCATGAAAATGAAATATCATATAAAGACATTATAAAACAGAGAAAAACTAATTTGAACATGATTCTAACATGATGAAATATTTTTACACAAATTTTCATGTTAAAATAATTAAATTTCAATTTTATATGATTTAAATATGATTAAAACCACATAAATTCAAAATAAAATACAAAATGCTCTTAAAGATAAGAGTTTCTGTGAAAACTCAATATATTGACTTAAAAAGGCTCACAATAAATTTTATATAGTTTTTATGATAAAAAGCTAGTTTATATAAATAATATTTATTTAAAAGTAATTTAATAAATAAAAATAAGATAACATATAAAACCGAATCAAAACAGAGGGAAATGGCAAGAAAATTTTTCTAACATAATGAAACATGTTTCTGCCATTTTTTATGTCAAAATACATTTTATATGATTTTATATGAAATAAACATTATTAAAGAATTATAAAATAATTAAAAAAATACTAATCGGCTTCAATAAATCCTGAAATAATTCTTAAAACTTCTAAATAGTTGTAGGAGAAATTCTACCAAGTTTCATAATTTTTGAATAAGAAATGAGTGAGTTATGAATTTATAAGGTTCTAGAAACTTTTAAATAAAAAAATCCCAAATCACCTAGAACACCCTAAACCCTAGATTATCCGATTGAAACCCTTAGAGACTATAATTGACAAATTAAACAAAGGGCTATTGATCTACAAATATGAATGAAATATCATGAAAAAATAATTAGAGAAACTCACAACGTAGCTAGTCCAATTTGGAGAAATAAAAACCGAAAAAGAAAGAATATCATGCTTCTAATTCGCCAATTACAAGAGCTTATAATCAAAACTTCAATTGCAGAAGTAATAGACTATAGAAGAAAGATATGAGGGAGGTTTTAATCGAATTGAAACAATCGATTTAGAGGTGCAATAAGAATAGGTCACATAAGTGGGTTTTTATACTAGTTTTGGATCAATTAGCCATTAAAATTGGTCAACACCATAAAGTCATGCTTTAGATGAATTGACTGTTTGACTAGGACTTTGACTGTTTGACTGGGACTTTGACTGTCGGACCGCGAGAGCTAAAAAAATCATTTTTTCTATTTTTCTAATTTAATTAATTTTAAGTTCCGGACTTGTTTCCTTCGGTTTCTAAGTTGTCTTAGGACCGAAAATTAAGGATTTTGAGTATCCAGGTCTAAAACATACGTGCTCGGGTATAGATGTGAGTATAAAATGTGCATACTTTTACTTATAAAAATTATAAATTTTATTAAATTGTGACTTTTGGTCCTATTAAAATATGAGGGTTAAAATGAAAATTTTGAAATAGTTGAGGGACCAATTATGCACATTTATGAAAAGTGAAGGGTGCAGGTTGTCACATTCACCATTATGGCCTCTCCCACTTCTACAACTACCATTTCTTTTACCTCATCATGACGGGTATGTTCTCCCACCGAATTATCACCTTTATCCGCCAAATGAATTTGAATCATTACCACACATATATTAGCATTCTAATCTTTAAAATTTCGACAATTCGAACGTAAATGACATTCTTGGTCTTTATGACCTTAACTTCCACATATCATAGTGTACATCACTTGGACATGCACATTCCATCCCTGTTCCACCATGTTTATACACCATTAGCACGTTAAATCTAAGGTTTATTAACCGTCGCAGAGGTTGGCTTGGTCCGGGATTGGCCTAGGAGAGGATCCGGGCAAGAACAATCAAGAAACATTGAGTTTCTTGCAAAGCCCAACCCCCCGCCGTAGCCTACGGTCGTTAGACCGTAGGTTACGGTTTGATGGTTTTTCACCATCTGACGCCGCCGTAGCCTACGGTTAACAGACCGTAGGCTACGGTTCATTGTTACGGTATACGGTGGCTGCCCAGGTCCCACCGTAGGCTACGGTTCATGCTGGATGTTTCCAACTGCCTTTTTGGCCCTCCAAACCTTGGTTAAATTCTCAATCTCTTACCTACACACTACCCAACCGTAAGATAGCTACTTTACATACTTGGATCAAGTCTCGGCTGAATGCACACTTCCCTTGAGCTTTGGGTTTGAGTCTAAACAGTTCACTGTGCTTGAATCACTCAAACCTTTGCTCTGATACCAACTTGTAATGACCATTTTTTTTAAATGCAATACACATGTAAATACTTGAATACCAACCATTAACATTTACAACTAGTTCAAGACTCAAAAACATAGTTTGGAAAAGTTGTCATGGGGATCTATCCCAACATGTAACAAAACACCAACCAAAACATTTTGACGTGATAAAACATCTTTAACAAAAATAGATCCCAAAGTCTTTAGCAATGACACCTAATCCCACCAAAGCGCGTGTGCATTCCCCAATCCAAGCCGTGACTTAATCTTCAAGTATGTGCCTTACCTAATACACAACGCAACCAAAAGTGGGTTAATTATGCATTCTACCAAAGGATTATTCCATTATTGACATTCACAATTATGAAACATCTTACATACTTCCTTTTGACCTGTTAAGGTCTTTCTACCCTTTCTACCTGTCTCCACCCACTTGACCCGTTAAGGTCTTTCCAACCTTTTGACCTATTAAGGCCATTTTACCCTTTCTACATGTCTCCACCCATTTAACCCGTTAAGGTCTTTCCAACCTGTTGACCCGTTGAGACCATTTTACCCTTCTACATACTTTTAACCTTTGACTCATTAAGGTCTTTTCAACCATTTTGCTTCTTTCAACTAGGATACAACAATATGCACATAATACTAGAAAAATGTAAGTCAAACCAACTTACCTTTGTCTTGCGAGTCGTAGCCTCCTTACTTGCTTGATCCGTCTGTCTTAATACTTACACTTGATGAACTCATAGTTTAGAATTCATGAACTCATCTTTTTGTTCATACACACCTAGCCATATTATAATGATAACTTTACATGCACACAATCATTTTACATTAATTCACACCACATTAGTCAAGATGCTTTTGTACTCATTCATTTAGACATTTCAACATACACTTGGTGTGCATTATCTTCAATTTAAGTTCATATACCTAATTACGGACACAAAACCTTCCCATCAACAATATACATCTCTACTTATCTTACAACTAGCAAAATCACCACATAAATTTCATCTTTATTAAACCATAACCTTGTTTGACCTGTAGAAAGTCAAACATGGACTCCCTTCCTAAAACTCACTTTCACATACCCACATTTTCATACAATTTACCACCAATTAATAGAAATTATACGCCACTTAGGTTATAGCCTAGTGGTAGAGAGGAAATCCTCTCTTGGGTGAGATTGGGAGTTCAACTCCAAGTGTGTGCAAAAAAGTGTGTAAAAAAGTGTAAAAGGTGTAAAGAAAAGTGGTGTAAGAAATTAGCCATTAAAAAATAGAAATTATACATGCAGCTTAATATATTTTCACAATTAAACACACTACTTTCAATCTCTAATCTAGATCAGCAAGAATCATACATTACTATCATTATCCAAGAATCTCATCAACATAAAACGATCACCAAAAGCATCCTACAACTTACCTTGTGTTTAATATTACCTAAGGACTTGAATCCTCTTCACACATGCAGGTTAGTTAATCAACAGATTTTTGCTTGGATTTTGGGCTGATTAGTGGGTGTAAGAGTTGAGGTGTTCTTCTACTAAAAAAAAAATGTGAACTCCTTTTTCGAGGAGTTTATTGTTTTGATCAATCTTCCCCTAATAACCCATAGTTTAGCAATTATACCATTTCAGCCCCTCCCCTTTGGTTACTAGTTACTTTACATTATAACTTAGGCTACTAACCAATTACCCCTTTATTTATTCAACATTAGCAACTAAGTCCATTTATTTATACACATGTTTACCGACTACCTTCTACTAGTATTATTTTAAATTTTGGGGTGTTACAATTATATGTTAACATATTTTAGCATGTTTTCTCATGTAGCTAAGGTAGCAGGATTGGATTAGGCGCACAAAGTCACTCGGAGTCTCATGCATGTCTTTTGAATTTTATCATGAACCGTTTTACACTGTTATTATTGCATTTGGATTGTAAAACTTGGATTCGCTTCCGCTAAACTTTTAAAACCTGGTTTTGTCTAAACATTATTTTTGTTCATATAGAGTTTGTTTATTGTTACTGTTCACTTGGATCCTGATGTGTCACGTGCCTCACGGTAAAACCTCGCATGCGAAATTTGAGGGTGTGATAGTTATGTTAATTTTCTTGGGTATTTGGTTAGTTTAGTGTTTGGGTTTAGTATTAGTTAATTCGAGTTCGAAAAATATTTTTCGAGTAATGTAAAATTTATTTTAAAGGTAACATTTTACAAAAATCTTTAAAAAAAATTTTCCACTCCGCACAAAAAAACGAGGACTAGTGGGCGAGGCCCCGAGCCAAAGGCTAGGCCCGACCCTGTGGAGAACGATATGAAAAAAAGGGTGATGATTGTTCTTAAAAAACATATTTGTTGGAAAAATTATTTATTAAAATATTGTTTTACTTGGTTAAAATCTCGTGTATTTCATGGGTTGATAAAAGTAATGTTATATAACTAAACAAAGTTATGTTTAAGAAAACTATATGCATTTCACGGTTGAAAAACTGGTGTATTATACTAATAGAATAAAATATAATTGTTATTTATTAACATATACAATCGTCAAGATATGTATTTTAAAAAATGAACAGTAACATGACAGTTATAAATGTTAAGTTAATTTCTAAAAAACGTTTTTTCTTCAAATGGGAATTAACTTTGATTTTTCAGTAGTGACTATTTTTTATTATTTAACATATTATATTTTTACTATTATTTACCATCGAACAAATCAAGTACTTGAAAATTTTTAAATATCACTTAAAAAACAATTATTTTCATTTTCTTTTTTTTAGTTTTTAGCAAACATAACTTTAAACTTGATGAAGTTTTTAAGTAAAAGATACTTTTGAAGTATTAATAATTAATTTTCTATTAAAATTATTTAAGTAATAATAATCAATAAAATAACTATTTTTTAATTAAAAAATAATTACTCATAATTAAGTAACATATAAAGAAATAATATCTTTAACTAAAATATAAGTATCATTAATTAAGTAGGAGAAATAATACACTTAACTAAAAGATAAGTATCATAATTAAGTAAGAAAATATGCAGGAAAACCAAAAATCGAATGACTCAAATGAAAGACACATGTCCAAATTTATATTGGTTTATTATGTAAGACCCGTCCCATTTAGAATACATTTAATTAACATTTAATCCCGATTTGGTCCCAGATTAGTACTTGTATATATTTTTTTTACAAGGCTTAATAAACAATGCACATTCGGGTAAATAGTTAACCCGCATATGCTACTTGAAAATTGAGCCAAACGAGTCCTACGTGACTTTACGACTTCTAGGTTCTTACTAATATGTTTACTATGCATTTTACATAATAACGTTTTAATCCTCATATTAACTTGCAGGCCATGCGTACGTGAATCCTTTTCGTTGATCTCAAAGATAATGGCGGTCTCGAGCGTGTTCGGTTCCGTGCTTGGTCTGTTCAGTGCCTGATGCTTGATTCATGGCATGATCATCTTTCGGTGTCCAATTTCCATTTCCTAGGGTTTAGGGCCAACCAATAACCCAACAATCGTTAGTATGAAATGGGTAGAATTGAAATCATAACAAAAATGAAGATTTTGCTTGTTGCACGACCGTGTAGAAAAATCTGCACGGTCGTGCGTGTCCGAGGATTGGCTGCACTGCTAGTTGCCCTGGCAGTGTGGCCGAGCATAATCTATTTGCACGATCATGTTCTTTAGCCGCACGGTCATGCGCTTCAGCCATATGGCAGTGCAACCGACCTACGGTAGGGTTAGTAGGTTACGGTGTTAATAGTCCAGAATTCGCCTAGATGTGAAGGTTTTCAATACTTAGTCATTTTTCACCCTATTTGCCCTGCATATGACTGCATTCTTTTTATGGGGTCAAAACCCATTCCCGGGGCCTCCGGGGTCTCGTTAAACACTATTTTAACATGCATTTAAGGCACGGTCTCATGCTTATGCTTAGATCCCCATTCGATTTTTCTTACATTTCTATATCATTTTTACCCATGTTGACCCGTTAAGGGTCATAGGTTATTCTAACATGATTTAACCAATCTAGAGTTTAAAACCAG
Source organism: Ambrosia trifida (assembly GCA_028751855.1). NCBI lineage: Eukaryota > Viridiplantae > Streptophyta > Magnoliopsida > Asterales > Asteraceae > Ambrosia > Ambrosia trifida. The sequence goes on along the minus strand of CM054123.1, from coordinate 53,904,470 downwards.
CCATATTCTCAAATCTGGGCACCTTAGCAATACCTGGAGTTGATTAAACTATGGATTTCCCATACACTTGGGCATCCTGGCACGTTGCGAGTAAGCTTGACCGTTAAAGGATTTCAAGCATCGTGCCCAATGACTTCCCATTCCTTTACTTGTTTAACACATGTTAAGTTGAAAGCATCATCCTTTTTAAATTACTATGACATGTTTCAGTATTTTCGTTGATTATATTTTGAAATTCCCAAAATGCCCTTATAGGAAATTACTTTTATTTAGTCACATGTAGGCGACACAACTTGGTCAAAACTCGTTTTTTTTACCCATTAACTTGTTTGAAAACCTCTAAGCCCCTACAGACTTAGTTTTTCACCGTCTTCCTAATTTCATTCGTTTTACTCATTTCTACGCGCCTTAGCATGCAATGGACATAGTTACAAAATAACTTGCCGAATTTGCACCCACATTTCATGTGGGTGGTTTTTACCCACGACTTTCTTCGCTCAAAGGTGCCCATTTAACTATGGACTTACCAGGTAGCATAGACCTATCTCCATACCTTGTGATTCTTCTTCATGATCCTTGGCACCAAGTGCCCATTTTTCGAACATACTTACCTGTAGGAAATCTTAATTTACACGCATTAATTTCTTAGGATTCAAATGGTGATGCATCACCATTTGACCCGCATAACTTATTGAATCATAACGCTTGATATGCAAGTATTTAAGCTCCGGATCCATTGGTCAAGGGTATCACTATTTCACTCATCTAAATCATTAATTCCTCTTACCCCTTTTATTCAAACTTTATATCCTTGGATTCAAATGATAGTATCACTTGACGCATTGATCCACTTATCACAATACTATAATATTTCTCGTTAAGGGCTGGGCTCAAGTAATAACAACCTCACTTGACCCATTTAACCCGTTTACAATAGTACGCAATTATCTCATTAGGCGTCCAGTCTCCCATATAGGCGATTTTAACCCATCTTGAATTAAAATCTCAAATCCCCCATATTACTCTTCTTGTGAGTTGTCCCTTATTCATTTATATACACTTAATAGAGTTTGAGTTGTCCCTTATTCATTTATATACACTTAATAGAGTTTTACCAATTCATGACATTGTATAAGTCTTTAATTATAAATGGACTAAATTACGATAAGCCACTTACCTTAGCCACAATTTGATCATTCCTTGATCCACTAGCTTGTTTAATCAAATTTTATCCAAGTCAACACCTAGCCTGACAAGATCAACTTCACTATACTCAAGATAAATCAAGTTAGTCATTATTTCAAATAACTAACACATATCATGAGTTTTCACACACCAATTTATCCATGCCTTATATTATATACTAGTTTATCCCCCGAGAGCTTCCCGAGATAGCAAATATAATATGAAATTACAAAATGTGTGTACCATAAAAAGAATATTATGTTTTTTAATAAAAGAAACTTGTAAAAGATCAACACTCGATAACTCATAAACCTACTTCTAATCCTACGTGTGTACATCTTGCTCGAGTGAAGTCTTTGTACAACTTTGTCACTTTCTCAATACATTCTAAAGCTGCGATATGAACATGAAAAAAAAACAACCAAATTGGTATCAAATGATATGTCGTGATGATGATGACGATAATGATGATAGGCGATTCTGATGTGTAAAGTGAGCATATGTAAAATAATAACATATATGTTTAATCTTTATTATGGATATACAATCGATCATCTTGGGTGACACCGAATATAACAATATTCTTACAAAACTAAATACATTTGTGAATATATATATATATATATATATATATATATATATATATGTGTGTGTGTGTGTGTGTGTGTGTGTAGTTAGGTGATTCTTATATGTAATAGTATGTTCAAAAGCAAATATAGTATTTTAATATGATTAGTAAGTTGTCTAGATATGATTAATGAATTACCTAAACACAAACAAAATGAATACCTATACAAAGCCATCATGGTCATAACCTCAACTTTAAATAAAAAGGAAATATTGGTCAAAGTAAAATTGTATGAGAAAGTGACAAAAATTGAAACAATCATCCAAAAACCAACTTAAATAGGTCTGAATTTGAATATATTAAGACAAATCATAATATTATGGTATAAAAAGAAGCTATACTTTGGTATTTTTTCAGTTCTCTAAATATATAAATAATATAAAACAAATGAGCAACCGAAACTAAAATGACTATTGAGTCTAAAATATGACTTTAATATAAAAACAAACAAATGGCAGCTAAATAAACACAATGTACAGAAATAAAAACAATGCACAATACAAAAAAAAAACATCGTATTCACAGAACAAAACACAATCTTCAGCGAAAAAACACAATGATCAGAACTAGAAAGTACAATGAACGGGGAAATTAAACACAATGAACAGACGGGAATAACACAATGCACGGACGAAATAACACATTGTGTTTTTTTTCTGTTGCATATTTGTGTTTTTTTAATGTACTATGCATAGTGTTTTTTTCTGCATGAACAATAACCCACTTAAAAGTTTTTTTTTTTGTTTTTTTTGTAACACTATGGTACTCATTGTAAATATAATAAAACGCTCGTTAATTTGGTGCATTTTTTTAAAAGACATGTCGTATAAAAAATATAAATTACCGTTTAAAAATCGTAGGGGAAAGTGCATGTGCCATGCAGATAAGAGAGAAAAATGAACTTTAATAGTTTTGAAGGGAATTCTAAAATGGTGATGGTCTCACCAAGTATCATGTGCCTCATCCATATTCCTTTATTATAGATAGTAGATGCAGATATAGATAATACTAATAATAAATAGATGAATTTTTTTTTTTTTGTTTTTTTGTTTTTTTCTAAATTCATTGGATAAGAAAAAAGGTACAAATCTATTGCAATAAATATATTATATAAGAATACATTTAGCAAAATTCTATGTGAGAGAACCGATACTGTTTCACTTTGTGTAAGTCTTTTAAGCTTCTCTTTTTTGTGTGTACAACACTTGAATGCTTGCCATTTACGTGCTTAGCAGGTTCTCGGTTGCTCTCATCTCTCTACAAACCAATCTTTATCTCCCACACTGTTACCAGTGCTATCTGTTACGAAGACCGTTGTTGTCGGGTTCATTTGTGAAACCCTTGGTGGCGGGGTGATATCGCTGGTATTCGAACAACTCAGAGACAGGGTTTTGTATTTTGGGGGTTTTTGAACAACAAAACCGGGTTGTGATGGTGCTGGACAGGGATGATGGTGGCGGCACTAGATCTGGCGGCCGCCCCATGTTTGTTCTTCGTCTTCAAACATTATGAAACAAGTTCTTTCTTCTTCTCCCCCCCCCCCTTTTAATATTATAATTGTTATTTTGAATTTATAGTTGAACCATTGAGCCCTAAAAGACAACAGATATTAGCTATGGTGGTTGTGTTTTGGGAGCGGTAGGGGTGGCGATTGTTCCAAGACAGTGTGTTGGTCGTTGTGGGTGTTCGGTGGTTGAGTTGAGGTTGTGATGGTGGGTTTCGATGTTGCCGGGTGTTTTGGTATTGGTGGATTTTTGGTGGTAGGGGTCACTCATTTCAAAGCTTATGATTCCACCCATCACTTCAAGACTTTGTCCGCCCTTGACCTTCCCATTGGCGGCGACGACCACCCCACCTCTTCAGTGTTATTATTATCAGTCTCTCTCTTTCTAAATTGGCCACTCATTTTAGAGGCATATGTTAAATTATTATATACTGCTTATGTGACTAACTCTTTGTGTGTGCATATGTGTATATTTATATTTACATGTATGTGGTTTATGGTTTTGCTTTTCACTTTAATATAAAAACAAACAAATGGCAGCTAAATAAACACAATGTACAGAAATAAAAACAATGCACAATACAAAAAAAAAAAAACATCGTATTCACAGAACAAAACACAATCTTCAGCGAAAAAACACAATGATCAGAACTAGAAAGTACAATGAACGGGGAAATTAAACACAATGAATAGACGGGAATAACACAATGCACGGACGAAATAACACATTGTGTTTTTTTTCTGTTGCATATTTGTGTTTTTTTAATGTACTATGCATAGTGTTTTTTTCTGCATGAACAATAACCCACTTAAAAGTTTTTTTTTTGTTTTTTTTGTAACACTATGGTACTCATTGTAAATATAATAAAACGCTCGTTAATTTGGTGCATTTTTTTAAAAGACATGTCGTATAAAAAATATAAATTACCGTTTAAAAATCGTAGGGGAAAGTGCATGTGCCATGCAGATAAGAGAGAAAAATGAACTTTAATAGTTTTGAAGGGAATTCTAAAATGGTGATGGTCTCACCAAGTATCATGTGCCTCATCCATATTCCTTTATTATAGATAGTAGATGCAGATATAGATAATACTAATAATAAATAGATGAAATTTTTTTTTTTTGTTTTTTTGTTTTTTTCTAAATTCATTGGATAAGAAAAAAGGTACAAATCTATTGCAATAAATATATTATATAAGAATACATTTAGCAAAATTCTATGTGAGAGAACCGATACTGTTTCACTTTGTGTAAGTCTTTTAAGCTTCTCTTTTTTGTGTGTACAACACTTGAATGCTTGCCATTTACGTGCTTAGCAGGTTCTCGGTTGCTCTCATCTCTCTACAAACCAATCTTTATCTCCCACACTGTTACCAGTGCTCTCTGTTACGAAGACCGTTGTTGTCGGGTTCATTTGTGAAACCCTTGGTGGCGGGGTGATATCGCTGGTATTCGAACAACTCAGAGACAGGGTTTTGTATTTTGGGGGTTTTTGAACAACAAAACCGGGTTGTGATGGTGCTGGACAGGGATGATGGTGGCGGCACTAGGTCTGGCGGCCGCCCCATGTTTGTTCTTCGTCTTCAAACATTATGAAACAAGTTATTTCTTCTTCTCCCCCCCTTTTAATATTATAATTGTTATTTTGAATTTATAGTTGAACCATTGAGCCCTAAAAGACAACAGATATTAGCTATGGTGGTTGTGTTTTGGGAGCGGTAGGGGTGGCGATTGTTCCAAGACAGTGTGTTGGTCGTTGTGGGTGTTCGGTGGTTGAGTTGAGGTTGTGATGGTGGGTTTCGATGTTGCCGGGTGTTTTGGTATTGGTGGATTTTTGGTGGTAGGGGTCACTCATTTCAAAGCTTATGATTCCGCCCATCACTTCAAGACTTTGTCCGCCCTTGACCTTCCCATTGGCGGCGACGACCACCCCACCTCTTCAGTGTTATTATTATCAGTCTCTCTCTTTCTAAATTGGCCACTCATTTTAGAGGCATATGTTAAATTATTATATACTGCTTATGTGACTAACTCTTTGTGTGTGCATATGTGTATATTTATATTTACATGTATGTGGTTTATGGTTTTGCTTTTCACTTTGATTTTGAAATCTGTACAGTGACCACTTAGGCAAATAAGCTAAGTTGCTTACATAGATGTAAATTTGAGAAAGGTGCAAGGTGGTATGTGTGTTAGGTTGTGTGTCTGTGTGTTAGGTTGTGTGTGTGCTTAAGAAAATGAAGTACCATTTTTTGACTTTGCTTGGCCCAAGTAAAAGATAAAAATTTGTTTTGACTCTTGCTTCTTCTTCGTCTTACACGGTGATGAACAAAACTCCATGAGCTATCACATTTTCAATTTAAAAGCATTGTTTTTTACCAATATCATCATTATGGCGTACTTATTGAAAATTTTTTTTGCTATGTATTGTATTTTAATGTTTTTTTTTGCATGATTGCCAGGCTGTTTCGATTATGCTGTGAGGAATTGTATTGTACTTTTGTATCGGGGATCGATTTGTGATGAAGGCACTGCAACTGTGAATTGATCGTCCATGTCGATTAAGCCGGTTGACTGTATCTATTGGTTCATGTGTTTCCACCTCATGTTTAGGAGTGTTGCTTTCAATTTAGTGTGTATACTTATTAGGAACCTATGATGATGGGTTTCGGTATCATCAAAGATGACATTTTGTTATGTGCTGGCATGGTAACCGAGATGGTTATGTGAATCACTTGGCAACCCGTAACCTACCTCGGGTGATGATGATGGTGCCCATTTACATCGTTGGTTGTGGCCGTCAACTGCGATGGTATTGTCGTACAACAAGTGGTTGACGACGTATACGGCTCGCATTACATGATCTGAGCCCCAGTCTCTTCATGCCTTTGGTATTTGTTCTAACAGAGCATAGGACTGTGATGGGTCCTCCATTTGTGAGCGATGATGACAGTGCATTCATGCACCATGCGTGGCCTGTGTCCGCCGACTGTGATGGCATCATAACGATGAAACCGGTTGATGTGTTGTACGGTACACTATAGTGTCTGAGCTCTACGACGTTCTGATATTGTATGTTATTCACAAAGAAATATGCTAAATGTATTCTTATATAATGCGATGTTTAGGTATCTATTGCCTTCAGCTTATTTCTATTGGTTTGCAATTATGTATGTAACTGCTTAAGTGATTACCTTTTGTGAGTGATTATGGTCATTGACCTTTGAACACGAATGAGGTTTTTGTGAGGGTAATTAAGTCGGTTGATTGTATTTGTTTTGGCGTGTTGCTTTCAATTTAGTGTGTATGTTTACCAGCAATCTATGATGATGGGTTTTGGTTTGATCAAAGATGAGATTTTGTTGTGTGTTGCCATGGTTGTCGAGATGGTCATGTGAATCACCTGCCAACCGGTAACCTGCCTCGGGTGATGCTGACAGTGCCTATTTACAGTGCTTCCTATAGCTGTCAACTGTGATGGCATAGTCATATAGCAATCGGTTGACGACGTACACGGCTCACATTAAGTTGTCTATGATTTGTAAGCGATGATGACAATGCTTCATCCGTTTATGTGGCCTATGTCTGCCGACTGTGATGGCATTGTAGCGATGTAACCAGTTGACATGTTACACCGTAGACTATATATTGTCTAAGCTCTACAACATATCTTTTTATACTATTTTACTATTCTCCTTTTAGGTTTACCCCACATACGTTAGGTAAATTTGCTACGTGTTGTCTCCCTCTTGCTTCGAATACATATTTACCTGTACATACATCCATTCAATTTGTACTTCTATGTTTTACAAATAAAGTGCTTATGTTTCTCTCTGATTGAGGCTGTCGAATACGGATCTTACCTGATTAGCATATGTTAGGCTACGACGTAGGGTTTTGAAGCGTATTTGTTCGGTATGTCTTTTCGCTAGTTTAAATGCAGGTCCGCGGGGCAACGCCTGCTGGTCAAAAGCTAGTTTTCAAACAACCATCATTTTCACAAATAAGTTTTCAACGAGAGAAAAAAAAACACTACAAAGGAAGGGTCGGGAGTGATAAAAGTGAGCGGTGTTATCAAAATTTGGGGTGTAAACAAGACGAGCCCAGTTCGAGCTTGATCAGGCTCGAGCTTAAACTTGATTAATTTATGAGAGCTTGAGCATGAGTTTTGTTTTCAAAGCTCGAGCCTGGTTCGTTGGTAGTTTCTTAAGCTTGGGCTTGACTCGTTTACTATTTATTATTTAATATAGTAAATAAAAATAATATAAATAATAAGCTCATTTAGGCTTGCGAGCTCCATAAGTGAAGCTCGGGCTCAGACTCATTTAACAAGCAAACTTATTTTTAGGTTTGGATTCAGTTTGTAAACAACTTTAGATAAGCTCGGCTTGCATACTAAACAACTTTAATAAAACTAATATTACACTAAGGCTCAATAAGGCTCGATGAGTTTGACTTGCCAGGCTCGAATTTAGGATCAAGCTCGGCTCTGGCTTGATAAGGCTCCGCTCATTTGGAGTTTTTTTTCAAGCTAATCTTGAGTAGCTGGTCTACTCGTTTGTACCCTTAATCAAATAGACATGTACCATCGCAAATCACAGTTTGTTTGATATTACCAAATTTCCATTATTGTAATTTTTGGGTCAAATTATATTTGTGTAACTTTCTAGGTTAAGATGGCTTTTCTTTAAAAGAGATGGAAAAAAATCCGAGCCCGATGGGTATACCCGAAACCTGAAGCATTTGGGACGGGTATATCCGATACCTGATGGGTATGAGACGAGTTTGGGATTGGAAAAAAAACTATTTCGCGTGTCTGGGACGGGTACGCTATTAGGTGATACCCGACCTGATTACCCGAAACTAAATACCCGTTTATCCGAAATATATACCCGCAAAATTTTAAGTTATATATATATATTTTTCTTAAATATCTTTTAATAATGTTTCGTTTTAGTAGATTCAGTTACATATTATGATATACTAGTAGGAAGCCCGCGCGTTGCCGCGGGCGCGATAATATAAAATGTGATATTTTATATTTAGTTTTACCAATTCTCTCGTGTATCGTGTCCATGAGGATTTATGTACCCTAACTGAGCCTTAAAAATATGCTAAAACCATGTGGAATGCATATACATGTGTTGGTAACTATAAATACTCTAAATCATTATGTCCACCATTCAAATTATAAGTTTAATCAATTCATAATTGAATTCCATGTTTAAATAAGTTTGAAATTAGGAGTAGAGGTTAGTGGTCGATTGAGGGTGCCCCGCCCCACTCACATTTTCTTTGCTCAATAGTGTAAGTTTACGTGTCATCGGCCTAAATTTTTAAACGCAATATTGTGTCCAACCCCTTCCGTTTTAAGGGTCGTCCCTGACTGTCGTTGCGACGAGGAATCCGGTGTGTGTGCAAAACACTTAGAAGCATGTAGCAAACTAACCATGCTTCTAGTCAAATTCTCACTTCTAAATGAGAATGAATTTCCCTATGTTTCAATACTTATTTTAAAAAACATAACATAGATGAATAACCGATTAAAAGCTCAATTTAAGATTCATGTTATTAATCAATACAGGAAATGAGTTCAAAAATCATTAATCAAAGTTATAGACTCTAATTATACATCACACCTAAATGATTGTAACCTTTAATATAGTTATCTTAAAAAGCATAACATGCGTGAATAACCAATTAAAAGCTCAATTTCTAGTCTAAGTTAAGACTAAAAGATTGATGTTACCAATCAAAACAAAACAGGAAATATGTTAATAAATCATTAATCAAATTTGTTAGTTGTAGTTATACAACACAACTTAATGGGCGAACCAATCCTCATGATTGAAGATTTAAACATTTTTATAGTCTTAACCAGACATAGCATAGATCAATAACCAACAAAAAAAATAATAGCAAAAAAAACATTTCAAATCATGTGTTTGCTATAAATTTAGAATTTTTTTTCCACTACAACAACAAAGCTTGCTTTCATCCGGAACTCCTCTTACTCGGTCTAGGCGAATTCTTTAGACCACTCACCTGAAAAATAGCACTGAATTTGTATTATAAAAGCAAAGAAACACAACAAGAAAAATCAAGAACATATAACTATAAAAAAATAAAATAGAAATCCAACCTTAGCAGCATTAACAGATTGTCAATCGAAGAGAAGAACCAGCAAGATGCGAACATCTGGGTATGATGGGTTTAGAAGAACTTATAGTTTCAAGAAGATGGAGTTATGGAACTCGAAGAGACGATTTTGAATTTCCAAATTAAATTTTTGGTTAAAGTGAATTTGTTCTTTATAATAATGTTATGCGAATGATGATTGGAATGTGAACTAATCACCATTTGTGTAGTTAATATTGTATTCATTATGATGAACCACCAAGGAAGATGAAAGGTTAGTATGAATTGAATTGACTAAGATTGCCTTAAAGTGTCTTAAAAGTTTGATGAATGTCCAACTTTAATCCTTCTAAATTGGATTTAAGTGTATTGTAAATTATGCTTAAATATTTGTTCACAATACAAAATTACAATGGTGTACATCTTTGGACATAATATTTATTAAACTCTTTGAAAGGCACTCAAATTCTATTTACAATGTATACAACTTCCTAATAATCGAATATGCTACATTGGACACTATATAAAGGTAAAACTTAGACCAAAAACAAATTGTATGCAAGGCAACCAAATCCTGAATCGGCCTGTTTCAACCAAACAAACTGTATTAAAGCAGCAGTGAAATAAAACGACGGGAAGATATTACCGATCCAATCTCAATCTCCAAGAAAATTTTCAGATTAGCGTTATGATTCTTATTGGAAACTTCCCTTAATTACCCAACCTGCAGTTTCAATAACAGTTTTGAATTCAGCTTGTTAATAAACCCAATAGCAACATGATAAATATTGATCTCAAATCTATAGATAAAACAAATTAACATTTATAAAAGATATTAGCAATTAAAGAAAAACAATTCTGATTGGGTTTCCTACAAAGCTATTGAAGGTCGATTAGGACGATGTGTGTGGTTTTGCCTCTTTGGCCATACAAGAAGTGTTGAAATTAATAGGCACTCCAATTCTTTAGCAACCTCATCCTGTACACCATAAATATTTGATGAATATAAGTAAGTGTATGTTTTCAACAACTAAAGGTATATTATTAACAATGTAAAAGGAAAAAAATTACAAACCGACAGTAAAACAAATCGAGCAATGAAAAATACCTCGAATTGGTTAAATGACATTTCTTTCTGTATGCGAAATCTATGAACTTTGTCATGGTTTCCATTATGAGTAACCTAGACATGTCAAATAATGATATTAGTAAGATGAGGTTCTTAAAAAGTGAAACAAGTGTAGAAGACAAGAAAGCAATGACTATAAATGAGTATTCAAGAGTAAAGAAATTGGTTTTATTAGGTGTTATGAATGTAGGTTACATCTTGAGAGACATATAAAGTGTGTATTACACACATATACAATGTGCATAATATGTTATACATAAGGGGCAAAAAGGGTGGGAAATGACAAAAATATAGAGATTTATAAAGAGGTTTTTCATATGTCATCTTAAAATTGAGAGGAAATTACTTTCATGGACATGCTTCCTCCTTAATAAGGTAATCTAGAAATCTAGATATTTATATTTTAAATATTTCAAAGATTATTATAGTGACGCTGATACGTATCTTATTTATTAAACTTTAATATATTGTAGATCTCGAAAACTTAAAACTATAAAAGAAATAAAAAAATATATATGCATGCAAATCCCAATGGGTAGACTCGATGCCTGCGGGTACGCTCTATACCCGACGGGTGAAACGTAACATATACCCGACAGATAATGAGATGAGTATGGGATGAGATTTTATAACCGGGTATGGGTATGGTACTAACCAAACCCGACCCATTACCATCCCTATTCTTTAATGACAAAACACAATAAATAAAAGGGGGGAGGGGTAAGTAAGAGAGTAGACCCAAATTAGAACATCACTTAGACACCTGCAGTTTATTAAAGCATCAAATGCACACTTTGAGAAAAAACTCGACTATTTTGAGGGCATAAAGCAAAGTGAAAATCTGATGTCCCTTTATGTTTTTATATTTCGGATTTGTAATTTCGGTTGGTATCTGATATGAAAATTATTTAAAAGAAACTTATATAACACTTAATCAGTTTATTAACTATGTAGTTTTTCTTAATCAATTAAAGTTGGTTTCCTAAAACATAACTCAAATCAAAGTTAGTTTTTCTACAAAATAGGTTCGAATCCCACCAATTAATTAGACATTTACGTCTCGTTGGGCAGGGATAAGATATTAAAGCTGGGAAAAAACTTGTTTTAAACTTTATTACGAAATGTATAATGCTTTAGAATTTTGTAAATTATATAACAAAATCCCGATAAAAAAATTAATTGATGGGATTTGAACCTAGCACACAACAAAGAAGATATGCTTGTTTTACGTTATTTTTGGGATTTGTAATTTCGGTTTGTATTTGATATAAAAACCATTTAGAATAAACTTATAACACTTGGTCACTTTATAAACTACGTAGTTTTTCCTAACCAATTAAAGTTGGTTAATAAAATATAATTCATATCAAGGGTAGTTTTCTAAAATAGTAAAACATAATTCAAATCAAAGTTGGTTTCCTAAACATAGGTTCAAATCCCACCAATTAATTAAACATTTACGACTCGTTTGGGAGGGATAAGATGTCAAAAGTTAGGAAAAAAGTTGTTTCAAGCTTTATTACAAAATTTTATATTTTATGTTTTAGAGTTTTGTAAATTATATAACAAAATCTTGACAAAAAGATTAATTGGTGGAATTCGAACAAATATGCTTGTTTTACAAACAAACTACACTGAACATTATTTCATTAATTACAAGCCTAAATTTAACATCCTTTTTGTATATTTAGGCCATTGTTTGTCCTAAATACACTAACGTCTCGTTTGGCTGGGATAAGATATTAAAAGCTGAGAAAAAAGTTGTTTTTAAACTTTATTATGAAATTTATAATGCTTTGGAATTTTGTAAATTATATAAAAAAATCTTGATAAAAAAATTAATTGATGGTATTCGAACCTAGCACACAACAAAGAAGACATGCTTGTTTTACGTTATTTTTGGGATTTGTAAATTTGGATTGTATTTGATATAAAAACTATTTAGAAGACACTTATAACACTTAATCATTTTATAAACTATGTAGTTTTTCCTACCCAATTAAAGTTGGTTTCTAAAATATAATTCATATCAATGGTAGTTTTCTAAAACAGTAAAACATAATTCAAATCAAAGTTGGTTTTCTGAAACAGTAAAACATAACTCAAATCAAAGTTTGTTTTCTAAACATAGGTTCAAATCTCACCAATTAATTAAACATGTTCGACTTGTTTTGGAGGGAAGGGGGTAAGTAAGAGAGTAGACCCGAATTAGTACATCACTTAGACACCTGCAGTTTATTAAAGCATCAAATGCACACTATGAGAGCAAACTCGGCTATTTTGAGAGCATAAAGCAAAGTGAAAATCTGATGTCCCTTTTTGTTTTTATATTTTGGATTTGTAGTTTCGGTTGGTATTTGATATGAAAATTATTTAGAAGAAACTTATATAACACTTAATCAGTTTATTAACTATGTAGTTTTTCTTAATCAATTAAAGTTGGTTTCCTAAAACATAACTCAAATCAAAGTTGGTTTTCTACAAAATAGGTTCGAATCCCACCAATTAATTAGACATTTACGTCTCGTTGGGCAGGGATAAGATATTAAAGCTGGGAAAAAACTTGTTTTAAACTTTATTGCGAAATTTATAATGCTTTAGAATTTTGTAAATTATATAACAAAATCCTGTTAAAAAAAATTAATTGATGGGATTTGAACCTAGCACACAACAAAGAAGATATGCTTGATTTACGTTATTTTTGGGATTTGTAATTTCGGTTTGTATTTGATATAAAAACCATTTAGAATAAACTTATAACACTTGGTCACTTTATAAACTACGTAGTTTTTCCTAACCAATTAAAGTTGGTTAATAAAATATAATTCATATCAAGGGTAGTTTTCTAAAATAGTAAAACATAATACAAATCAAAGTTGGTTTCCTAAACATAGGTTCAAATCCCACCAATTAATTAAACATTTACTACTCGTTTAGGAGGGATAAGATGTCAAAAGTTAGGAAAAAAAGTTGTTTCAAGCTTTATTACAAAATTTTATATTTTATGTTTTAGAGTTTTGTAAATTATATAACAAAATCTTGACAAAAAGATTAATTGGTGGAATTCGAACAAATACGCTTGTTTTACAAACAAACTACACTGAACATTATTTCATTAATTACAAGCCTAAATTTAACATCCTTTTTGTATATTTAGGCCATTGTTTGTCCTAAATACACTAACGTCTCGTTTGGCTGGGATAAGATATTAAAAGCTGGGAAAAAAGTTGTTTTTTAACTTTATTATGAAATTTATAATGCTTTGGAATTTTGTAAATTATATAAAAAAAAATCCTGATAAAAAAAATTAATTGATGGCATTCGAACCTAGCACACAACAAAGAAGACATGCTTGTTTTACGTTATTTTTGGGATTTGTAAATTTGGATTGTATTTGATATAAAAACTATTTAGAAGAAACTTATAACACTTAATCAATTTATAAACTATGTAGTTTTTCCTACCCAATTAAAGTTGGTTTCTAAAATATAATTCATATCAATGGTAGTTTTCTAAAACAGTAAAACATAATTCAAATCAAAGTTGGTTTTCTGAAACAGTAAAACATAACTCAAATCAAAGTTTGTTTTCTAAACATAGGTTCAAATCTCACCAATTAATTAAACTTGTTCGACTTGTTTTGGAGGGATAAGATGTTAAAAGGTGGGAAAAAAGTTGTTTTCAAACTTTATTACAAAATTTTATATGCTTATTTTTAGAGTTTTGTAAATTATATAACATCATGATAAAAAGATTAATTTGTGGGATTCGAACAAATATGCTTGTTTTACAAACAAACTACATCAAACATTATTTCATTAATTACCAACCTAAGGGGTTGTTTGGTAAGCCTCTTAATGAGGTTCTGAACCATTCAGCGCTGAATGATTCAGCATTCTGCGCGTTTGTTTCAACTTTTGAATTGAATGGTTAAGGCTGGACCATTAAGATTTGAGATGTTGCTGAACCATTTAGCACTGAACTAGGTTGAATCTTAATGAGGCTCTACTACCATTGTAAGACAAGAAAACTAACCATTAAGAGGTACAACTTAATGATTCAGCACTTAACCATTCAAACCTCTTAACCATTCAGACATCTTAATCATTCAGCACTTAATCAATCAAACAACCCCTAAATTTAACATCCTTTTTGTATATTTAGGCCCTTGTTTGGCCCAAATACACTAACGGTTGTCAGCCCTACACCCCATTTTCAACCAATTGAAATTTTCTTTATTCTTGATCACAAATAGGATAGAACTCAACATATTTTTTTCTAATACTCTTCAAGCATGTCTTCTTACTATTAAACATTTTGTCATTCCTAAGACTATTAGGTGTAGTAATTGTCCTTTCCACAATCATCATCCATCACATCACCACTATGTCGCCCCATCCTCCTTGACCATTAGGAGTGAGCATGGTTTCCTTTGGTGTGGTTATTGTCTAAAACCGAAACCATAACCGCACACTTCTGTTATCAACATAACAACCATTCAGGTTTAGTTTATATGGTTTTGGTTAATCGATTATTGGCGGTTAATTCGTTTTTTTCATTGTTTCTAAAGTTGGGCTTTAAATGTGTGGGACATGCAAAATTAACCTAGTAAGAATAAATATGCACGCTTAAAGCTTGTAGAATTATCAATTATATTATATATTACTATGACATGCCTATTGAATTCCAAGAACAAAAGTAACACGTGTTATATGGAATCACACATACGAATACAAAGTAGCTAGAGTTTTAAATACAACAAAGTTATTAATCAAAAACGCAAAAAGTTAAAAAGAGCGACAATCTTCATCATCTTCATCAAAATTCTAGTCCTAATCTTCATCATCTTCAAAACGGCTAAAGTTTAAAAAAATAAGAAGCAACATGTAATGGGCCCATACTTGGATCATGAAACGATAAAAATGTAATTCGTATCTCAACCTTGGTTAATATTTTAATATATTATGTACTGGGACATGTAGCTTTTGGTTCGGATATCAAAAATTCAAAAACCGAACCGTTGGTGTTGTGATGACTCTCACCCTCAATAACCACCCCCCACACATACCCATCATCACTTGTGGCCTGTGGAGAACCTGGCCGATACCATGATTGTGACGACCCTCTTGTGTGGGGAGTGGTTTTGGAGGAAAGCCACATTCTGTTTGGCACCACCACGGGCATCTTTGCGCCCCCTACACTCATGTGGTTTCATTCGAATGATTATACCAACGTAAATTATGTATTTACAAGGTACAAAAGTAAAACCAAAAAGATATACATGTTATACTTTTAGACTTTTAGTATAATCACATGAATAAGAAACTGTCATTTCCGTTCTTGTGAATTGACGAAAATTGTCATTTTAATCCATTTTTTTGTGCCATTTTCATCACTCACGTTTTTAAAATATGTCAGTTTAATCCAAAAAAGTTAACAACCATTATAAGTGACTGTTAAAAGAGGGGTAAAACGTCATTTTACTTATTTATTTTACTTTGTATTCATTAAATGAGAGAAATAAAAACTATTAAAAGTGACAATTTTACTCCTTATTTACTAGTCAAAGTTAATGGATATTAAATTTTAAGATTTAACTGACATCATGGCTTAGAAATGTTAGGGACGAAAATTATACGAAACCACATGAACTAGAATTACAATTTACTGTGTTAATAATTACGAAAGTAATTAAAAATAATAATAATAAAAAATAAAAAAAATCCTAAGTACAAAACAAAACAAAACCAAACCGAACACGGATCATATCATCATCACCTCTATAAAAAAACAAACCCCGACCACGTCTTCTCTACATCCTTCC
Organism: Ambrosia trifida; assembly: GCA_028751855.1. Lineage (NCBI taxonomy): Eukaryota > Viridiplantae > Streptophyta > Magnoliopsida > Asterales > Asteraceae > Ambrosia > Ambrosia trifida. Next base: position 53,888,062 of record CM054123.1, on the reverse strand, counting down.
TTCTTCCCCTTTCCATCCAATCCACACACACAACAACAACAATGAGCTGGTGGTGGGCAGGAGCTATTGGCGCTGCAAAGGTATATCATCTAATCTAATCTTTTATATATTTTCATTACACATCTCAATTATTTACTTCACATCCTTTAACAAATCATCTAATCTTTATTATTTTATAGAAAAAGCTCGATGTTGATGACGCCCCACCCAAGTACCAAAGCGTTGCATTAATTGTCGGCGTTACCGGCATAGTCGGTAACAGCCTTGCAGAAATCCTGCCATTATCTGACACCCCGGGTGGTCCATGGAAGGTGTACGGGGTCGCTAGACGACCCCGTCCCCAATGGAATGCGGACCACCCCATTGACTACATCCAGTGTGATGTGTCAGATCCTGATGAAACCAAAGATAAGCTTGGTGATTTGAAAGATGTTACGCATCTTTTTTATGTCACTTGGGCGAACAAAGTTACGGAATCTGAGAACTGTGAGATTAATGGGAAGATGTTTAAGAATGTTTTGGATGCTGTGATCCCGAATTCCCCCAGTTTGCAACATGTGTCGTTGCAAACTGGGAGAAAACATTATTTGGGTCCGTTTGAGTTGTATGGAAAAGTGGCTCATGATCCGCCTTTTCATGAGGATCTACCTAGGCTAGATGCGCCTAATTTTTATTATACCCTAGAGGACATTCTGTTCAGCTCTGTTGAACAGAATAACAGCAACAGAGCTGAACAGAATGAAAAGTTGACCTGGTCTATACACAGACCAGGTACAATCTTTGGGTTCTCGCCGTATAGTATGATGAACATACTTGGCGCGTTATGTGTTTACGCGGCGATTTGTAAACATGAAGGGGTGCCGTTTAAGTTTCCAGGGAGTAAAGAAGCGTGGGAGGGTTACTCGGATTGTTCTGATGCTGACTTAATAGCGGAACAACATATATGGGCCGCAGTTGACCCTTACGCGAAGAATGAGGCGTTTAATATTAGTAACGGCGATGTTTTCAAATGGAAGCATTTTTGGAAGGTGTTGGCGGAGCAGTTTGAGGTTGAGGATGGAGGGTTTGATGAGGTTCAGGGGAAGGTGAGTATGGTGGAGATGATGAAGGATAAAGGCGGCGTTTGGGATGAGATTGTGAAGGAGAGGGGGTTGGTGGTTACTAAATTGGAAGAGGTTGCGGTGTGGTGGTTTGTGGATATGATACTTGGTGGTGAGTGTATGTTGGATAGTATGAACAAGAGTAAGGAACATGGGTTTTTGGGGTTTAGGAATTCTAAATCTAGTTTGATATCTTGGGTTGATAAGATGAAAGGGTACAAGATTGTTCCTTAGATTTGAAGTTTGTTGTTTTGGATGTTTTTATGTGTGTGTGGAGATGTAATAAAAGGGTTTGATGGTTGGGTTAATAAAGAAAAGAAGTTTGTATGATGTATTAATTTTTGTTGTTATAAGTTGATAAAACACTTCTAAGAAGGTTGATTGTATTTATTGGTGTTTATTTGCATTTACTGAGAAGTGATTGTTTATAAAACTGTATTTTGGGGCTACTGAATTCCGAATGAATACAAGTAATAATGTCTACACAGGTATCTGTTTGTATAACCATTAGTGGTGTATTTATTGAACTTTATGCATTAGGGTGGGGTTGAGTCCAATCGACAAAGGCGTTGTGAAGTTAAGTTGTTAATGTGGTGTTGTTCCCTTCCCTATGAGGTCATGTCGTCCTGGTGAGTTCTAGCGATTACCATTCCAAAACTTGGCCAGGGCCATAAAGGCCTATATGAGATCCTAACAACGTCGTGGCATGCTCAATTTATCTCTTTTGCAATGAACATGCCAATTCAAAACCAATTTAAAATACCAAAAGGTACTCGAATTCCTCCGAGGATGTCCAAAGGTCCTCTAATACTTACCAGGCTTCTCAAAGCTCCTTTATTACTCTCTAGGCTTCCTGAACATTAAGCTATTTTATAGTCAATTGCTTTAAACACACATGAACATTAAAACGTTTAACTTGCAAAACAAATTTCACGCAAAACTTTAATAAAAGCATGTATCTGTGTCTAAAACAATAAAAAGGGCAAAATCTCCATAAACTCAGCATAGCTATTCTTAGGTTAATAACTGTCACCCTGTCTCAATGCTTATCGCAAATTGCTTGCCTCTTTGGCGTCTGATAGTCGTGACATGCCATGCTCAATTTACATTCAAGCATAACTCTCCTAGTCTAAATGTCCTTCCATCTCACTTTGGATTTGCGTTTCAACAGTTACCCAACGCAACCCATTGACCAAAACAACATTCAACCCGAGAGTGCACTTCAAATATTTGAGCCATAATACAAAAGCTTTACGTCTCTTCGTAGGTAACCCAAGTTCAAATGAAATTTTTTGTAAGTTTCACAGGCTTATAAACTTTTTTGTGTTTTATTCTAGCTCCTGGCTAGAATATTTCGCCTTGTTTTTAATATTTATGCTTTACCTTTGCCGTTAAAAAAAAGGTAACGTTCACCAGCCTAAGCTGCCACGACCTGCAATCAAATATGTTTTGATTGGCTGCCGCCTGGGGACTGCCACCGCCTGCCTGCTGCCATTCACCACACTTCCGCTCCTGGACTAATCGCAGCTTACTGCTGCGATCAACACCACCCGTTGTATTGCTTTTAGTAATCACAAACCAAGGGGGCGGTCGATTTATAGGAGGTAATTAGGTGGTCTGTTAAACTAACCTAACCTTATTACCCTCTTTATATAACTTCAGGAAACAATCTCGTATTATATATTTCATAATCAACAAAAAAGAAAGAAAAAGAAAAAAGATGTTACAGCAATAAAGTATTTATAGAACTATAAGGAGCTAATGTAATAATCGGTGAATATACTCTTTTAAATCTTGATTGTGTATTCACATAAATCGGTAATATAATTGTTCCATAAAATATCATAATTTGAATGCATTTTTGTCGATGCGTAATCCAAAGTGCCTAATACTAACCCCTGTTAACTTTAATGGCTAAGTAATCCAAAGTGTCTAACACTAATGATATACATATGAACCAAAAAGATGCAATTGTTTATTCAAATATAAACATTCACCCATGCATGTGCCATCATAAAAGAAGTCATGCCATCATTCCTTGCTTTTGTTCACGTTTCAGCAGTTTATTTTTCATGCTTCTTCTAGTTGTACTTTTAGCTTAATTAGTGGTACTTTGCTTTACAGTTTCTTTTAGTGGTAGTTTCTATTTTTCCTATATGTATTGAACTTTTTAATCAATGAAGGCAGGGAGTTTATATGAATGAAAGTTTCTTTGGTTAATTTTTCTCTCAATGGATTTTGAGGTTAAATTGATTGTGTCTATGCTAGCTCAATTGTGGCATATTGAGTGGTGATCTTAGACCCGAATTCATAACCGGAGTGGTGTATCTGTATCTTCGGGAGTGATTCGTAGCCCTATCATTTCGTTTGGTGGTGAATCTGTATCCAAACGAGCCGTTAGATCTATCCTTTTATTTACCGTTTTATTTGAACCGGTGATTCGGGTCTATACTCCTATCAACTAACCCCCTATTAACTTTAATGGCTAAGGAATGTTTGAAAATACCCTCACGTTTTATCACGTGGGGGTGTTAGCCGTTAATGCTAACAGGGGTTAATGTTAGGCACCAAGTGTGTTACAAATAAAAGGTTGGTAACCTGAAGAGTGACTTTAAACTATTTTTAGTACCTTAATGTTACTTTGGACAAACCACATGGACTAACGATGTAATTAACTCCAAATTTTATTTGTTCAACCATAGCAATAATTATATGATAATGTAGATTGATTATAACTCATGAACTTCAAAACATATAAACACTCTTGTGACCAAAAAACAAAGGAATATGTTGTTAGAACTCAAAAAACTGGTTTAAATGGAGATGCAAACAAGTATCATATCAGCAGCTGCAGCACTCTTGTAAAACTATTTACACAGTTAACTTTATCATCATCTCCTTTCTGTCTGTACCTTTCTTAGTTCTTCAACAGAAGAGGGTCTTCCACAACTTTATCTTCATTATGAGAATAAATATCAACAGGCGCAGTTGTGAACCCTATTTTGCTATGTTTGGATGATTTCTCATGATCAAGATATATTACAATCACAGATATGTCATCATGAAAATGCCGCCGGATGCCCCGTTCGATCTTCATTATATCTTTGTATCTCAACTCCCGTTTCTTTGTAGCCTCGCGGATCGCTGCACCAACCAATCTTTTTGCTATTCCCTGAAACGAGATACACGTTTTTATTGCACTGATTATCCAACAGTGATTATTTGATATGTAAATTATGAGATAACAGGGTGACATACCGCTCTTGGATTTTTGTAAACAATGTCGACTGCTGCTTCGTCACTCAAATGCTCCCAAAGCCCGTCAGAAGCAAATATCAAAAACAAGTCTTGGGATTTAAGTTTTCTAGATATGATGGAAGGTTCTGCGGTCAATACAGGTTTTTTCAAAGGAATGTGGTGTCCGTATTGTATAAGACGCGGGTCCCTGTGAAATTCGGGTTTCTTCAAATAGAAGTCACCTATAGATCTTGATACCTGACAAAAAGCAGCTAGTGGGTATCAATTCCATTTGTTTTAAAATAGAAATCTTATGTCTATAACAAAAATGCAAGTCTCATCCTACATGTAAAATGTAATGTATGCTTAAACATTAGGATAAGATAGAACAAACATATCATATCATATCCGGAACCATGAATTGTTATATCTATATGTATCTCTCCGCATAACCGCATGAGATGATGGCCTAGAGTGGAACATGTGGTTCTTGGAAGGTAGGTAAAGCATAATTCTTTTAGAGGATTTAGATCAAAGGTGTCATGATGATTCTCGAAAAAGTAAAAAGAAAATGGACAAAAATAATTGAGAATAAGATGCCACACTTTAATAGAGAATTTGCGTATCACTTGGCTCCAGGGTGTCGAGAATCATCATCTTTACAGAAAGCAAAGGCGAAAAAGATATAAAAAATGAGGTGAAGATCAGAAACTAAAAAGTGTCAGTGCGTATTTTTATAATGATCTGTTAGTTGGGCATATGAAGATTTCAATGGTATTATACATATATTTTCAGTAACATGTGAGCACATTGATGACTAACGGCACCTAATTTGTAGACATTTAACACTAGATGGCATGGTATTATACATATATTTTTCAGTAACATGTGAGCACATTGATGAGTAACAGCACCTAATTTCTAGACATTTAATACTAGATGGCATTTACTCAACTTCACTTTTGCAGGTTGAAAGGAATATGCTAACCGACGCAGGTACTATGTCAAAATCAAGCATGACAAACTCAAGACCATAGTTAGATTTCTCCCTATCAATATCTTAAAATATAAGCAGACAAGCAGTGACAGTAACAATCAGTCAAGAAACCATCATATCATAATTGCAGATAATAGCTATTTAGCGTTGATTATACCACAAACTGTACTAATAATTACCTGAATTATACCCTTGATTCTCCAAACTCCCCTGCAGTAAACAACAACAGGTGAATCATCAGGATGCTGGGCTTCTACCTCGTTCCTGACCTCCTCATACGAAACATTATGATCTCTGGACAAACGCTCTGCAACGACTCTAGCCTTTCCTCCATCGGAAACTTTCTGGCCAAGAACAACCCGCGAGTCCCCAAGGTTAGCAACATGTAATTCACCATCAGAGATGGCGCCAACTAGACAACATGATCCAACTGACGCAATCTGAGGTTTAACAGGCAGTTGATGCTTCACGAACTGAAAGAACTTTTCCTCAGTCGCGTTGAACGCCTTCTTTATAACATCTGCAGATATACCTCCTTGTTCCGTTGCATACTCTGAATATAAAAGCACCAGATATGAATATATAATCACAGATAAAGTTTTTTTTTTTTTAATCACAACAGCTGATTGTGAAATACAACTTTCAAACATAAAAAGCTACAAAGAACAACATTCAGATTTCAGAAAAATCAACAGCTATAACTAAATTCACGTCTTCGATTTCACACAATAAGCACCTAGGGCTTGACATCAGCGTAAGAGAAACCTTACGGTGAATGCATAATCACAGATAGAAATTTGAATCAAAACTGCTGACTGCGAAATTCATCTTTCAAAAACAACCAAATAACACAGAGCAACATTCATATTTCATAAAACTCAGTACCGAAACCAAATTACGTATATGATTTCACAAATATAAGCATAAGAGAAACTTTACTGTAAACACATAATCACAGACAGAAGTCTAAATCAAAACAGCTGATTCTGAGATTCAACTTCCAAACACAACAAAACAACACATAGCAACATTCATATTAGCATAAGAGAAACAGCTGATTCGACTTCACACAATAAGCACCTAGGGTTCGACATTAGCCTAATAGAAACCTTACACTGTGAATGCATAACAACATTCAGATTTCATAAAATTCAATACTAAACTAAATCGCGTATCCGACATCACAAATATTAGCATAAAAGAAACCTTACACATAATCACAAACTGAATTTTGAATCAAAACAGCTGATTCTGAAATTCAACTTTCAAACATATCAAAATAACACAAAACAATATTCATATTTCATAAAATTCAATACCTAAACAAAATCACCGACTCGAATTCACAAATATTTATAACAAAATAACACATTCCAACATTAATATTTCATAACATATTAACATTCAATACCTAAACTAAATCAAGTAGCCAATTTCACAAATATAAGCATAACAGAAACCTAACAGTAAACACATAATCACAAACACAACACATATTAGTCAACACCTAGGGTTCCACACTAACGTAAACAAAACTTACTATGAATAAAGGGAAAGAGGTTGGTATTAACAAAGCGAGAGGCTTCAGGGCCACCATGGCCATCATAAACACCAACATACGTGGCAGAAGGAGAAGTATACACCTGGCTCTGATCCTCAAGGTTGGAATTAGCCTGAACAACAGCGATTGAGAAATCACCAGATGCATGAGGCTTTAAATCGTTGTGCCATAATAATACGTCACCGCTACGTCGTCCTATACATCGCTCTAACGGCTTCACACACATCCGTAACATGTTTTCAATAATAATAATAATAATATCTATTGATTTGTTGTAAAACAGAGAATTGAAGGAAATATTAAGAGAGAGAGAGAAAGAGATGTTTGTTGGTTTAAAAGTGAGAGAAATGAAATGAAATAGCGTGTTGTTGTATAGAGCAAGAAGGTGGTGATTAATAAGCGTCGAATATTGGAGTTGAAACCGTGTTACATACTTTTGACTTTTTTTAACGTATGTTCCCCGTTAAGCGTTTGTATATATAAAAACTATAGTGTTTACATCAACTTTGTTTTTTATTTTGTTTTTATTTTTATGTTTGTTCACATTAACTTTTACTATTTTATGACTAGATTTTGATATGTGAAGTTACATATGTCAATAGACATATCTTGACAGATTGAAGATTGAGATTCTTACTTGTAAACATTCGTCAAATTAGGAGTGTAAATGGTTTTGAGTTTGACAAATCCAAATATGATTAATATTTGTATCAGGTTCAAACCCTAAACTAGTTTTGGAAAAGTAAAAACTAGGTTGAGTTTCAAATGAGTTCGAGTCTTGGTTTGTTAACCGGTTTGAGTTATTTTGACTAGTTTTTTAACAGGATTAGTTTTGGTTTGACTGGTTTTTTTAAAGGAGAGGATTATAAATTGATTAGAAACACATAGGCTGGGTATCAGTTCCTCTAGTTACTTGTTTCAATTTGGGTTCGGTTTTTGAAAGAGTTTTTTTTTGGGTATCAGTTCCTCTAGTTACTTGTTTCAACTTGGTGGGGAGGGGGGCTTATCAAGATAGGGGTAAGCCTTGGGTGTGAGTGATGGATTTCCCTCCTGTTAAAAAAAATTAAAAACAAAAAATAATATAAGCATGTGTAAGTCCCTAACGGTCAAAACCCATCAAAAGGGGCTCGTCCCTTTCGTCCTCCGGTCGACTATTTCGATGCGACTGGCCAATAGGGGGCGGTGTGGCCGGGGCTAGACGGACCGACGCCGTCCCCCACACCATCAGCCTAACCTGGATAAATTTAAAATTGTATAATCTAAACACGACATGTGTAACTTATGGTTGTCGGTTGTAAATGAGTTGTAATAATACGTAAACAAGTTAGTCAAGTCGGGTTGTAATAAATGGTTTAAAAGGGTCTGTGGGTTGATGATGATATATCTAAGTTTTAGACAAGTAAACAAGCCAACATATTTAACTAAACAGGTCAAATAACGCAACTGAACACACAATGTTTAATTAACAGAGTTAAATAGTTCAATTCAAACATAAAAATATTTACTAAATATATTAAAATTTAAAATAATACAATTTAAAACCTAATGATGCTTTACTTTTAGTCTTTGATTGACGTTACTAAATTTCCACACCTACTAAAAGATTTTAACCAACAACTTGTTGAGAAATATTGAATGATTCCTACACGAGATGATAATAATGCCACAAGTGATATGATGTACTGCATTTAAGAAATTCACGTGTCAACTTAATCCGGTTGGGTGTACCATGTAATCCAAATCTTTCTTTGTTTTCAACATAAAATATGCAACGACCGACCAACAACGGAGGCCGTTTCAAAGTCAGAACAAACCTACCACCAATCTAACTTTGTTTTTTCCGTTACCCATATTATTTTACTATTGATTTTTGAAAATGTGATTTAACAATTAAATAGATTGGAGAGAACATAACATCAGATAAGACGGTTTTATGTTGTGTTGTTAAAAAAAACCGGTTCCCGAACTGGGACCGGTAAAACCGGACCGAACCGGTTCGTCTAAAAACCGGTCCATACACGAACCGATACGGTTTCATTTACAACCAATAGGTTTCACAATCGATTCCCCTTTTTTTTCAGAAAAACCGAACCTAACTGGTTCCTACACGAACTGGTTCCTGAACCGAACCAAAAAACCGGTTCGAATCGTTGCCTTCGATCTGACCGTTAAAAAATAGCCGTTAGGCTCGATTTTGCTGATTTTGACCGTTAAATTTGCTCCTAAATCACCATTTTACCATCCCAACTTAGTATAAATAGGTTTTAGATGATTTGTATTTACATATATTAGCCTTATGTTAGTCCACTTTGACAAATTTTTACTGATGCCAGTTCGTTAATGTTGAATACACGAAGCTTTCTTTAAAGACTTCATGGCGTCCACGAACTTCGAGAAGGACGTTGTATGACTCATAAAGGCTCAATTAATCCAAATTAACCTTAAACCATGTTAATTACTCCAAAAGCATGATTAAGATTGCGTTAAACGTTGACTGGAATTTGTCGGTTGTTACAGTGACAGGGTGTTATCGATACGAAGAACAAAACTAAATCCCGAATCGTTAGAGATGTGCATATGCTTAAAAGATCACTTGGACGCGGTGGATCGAGTACAACATAAAACATCTCTTGAAGACCAAACCGAACTTGAATGAAGAATACATGACGAAGAGGTGGAAGAAAAGTGAACCCCTATCGGACGAAGAACTCGCATACGATGCTTCGATGCGCCAAAGTAGTTCAGACGAAGCTTAACAAAAAAAAAAAAAAAAAAAAAATTGATTGTAATATTTTGAATTATTTTTTTATGTATTTCATTTTCCTAGTTTCTTATTTCGAAAACCAAAAAAAAAAAAATAAAAGTCGAATTTTTATGTTCTTTTTTTTTTCTTATCGGCATATATATATTTTTTTTCTAATTGTGCGCGAAAAAACCGATTAAGAACTGAAACCGAAACAAACCAAACCAAACCGAAACCGGTCTTACGAACCGACGAAACCAGGCCAAAACCAAACCGGTTTGGCAAAAAAAAAAACCGATTTGAACACCTTTGGTTTTATGTTTCGGGTGTATAATATTTTGCAATTTTTCAAAAAGGTATAAAAAAATTTCTTAGATTTCCATTCCCAAGTTTAATTGGTCTGGTTTTCCTTCCATTTCTTTCTTTTCCTTTATTAAGTGAAACTCAGGAATACAACATGTTTTGTTTTTTTTTTTTTTCCTTAAATGAAAATTAGAAACACAAGAAAGTTTTCATTTTCTTCCAGATACTTTCTTTTCTCTTGTTAAGTGAGCTCAGAAACACAGGTTCAATTTGATCATAAATAAAACATAAATTTATTTCATTTACCCCCTTATAATATCAACTGTGTTATTTGCCCGTGTGTTGCCACAGTCCACAGACATTCAGTCAACATCTGTTTGATTTGTTACAATACCGGTATGATACATACACTCATAATAGAATTCAACACGTGATTTACATGGACCAAAAACGATAAAAACGATAAAAACGATCACCCATACCCGCACCGATGTTGTACGAATGGTATAAATCGGTTGATATCGTCATGGTACTTGTAAGTGGTACCGATATTCACTTTTCTTCATTGGTCACAGATTATGAGTTCATTGCAAACCACCTCTTCATTGGTCACAGATCATGAGTTCATGTGGGTTAAACAACACTATTTATACGTTGGGCAAGGTTACTCGGGGTACTCTTGTTGCTGATATGATGTTGCTTTTTTTAACGGTAATATCGTTGTTGCTTTGATGTTTTTTTTTTGCTTGCCTTACCATTATGAGCCTATACCTGATATTATGAACCTATATGTGATATGCTACTCTAAACAATCTATAGATGACACTATATTCTTGACTTGTAAGAATCAGGGGGCCTTAAAAATCCTAAATGAATATTAATGAAAGTGAAGAAACACCAATCTAACAATCAGATATAACAATGTTAATGTATGAATATAGGAAAGGACGTGATTCTCATTAATTGATAAGACAAATACAAGATACTGTTATAAGATTATTACAGAGTTTCAACTATAATCTATTTCTCACAGCTTATGATATGAATTCTCTCTTGAATAATCGATCCCTCCTTCTGATGATGAAGGAGGGTATTTATAGGCTCCTCAGGTGGCCTGTGATTGGCTGTGAGGGGAATGGCAGCTGTCTTGTACTATTGTGACCGTTGTCATTTCTTGCGTTGTCCTTCTGCGATTGGTCCACGTGTCCTGTCATTGTCCTTTTCGTCCTTTCTCGTACCTCGTACTGGCAGGCGATCATGGAGCAGGGAATTGACGCCTCTGATTGGCTATAGATTCTGCTCCTGTCGGGTGACACCTGTCCTTTTTGTGACTGCGTGCGCCGCCTTCTAGAACTCCACGTCACGTCGTTGCGCTGGCGTGCCTGTGAGTTTCCTTTCTGCGCACGCGCGGGTACATATCTCTTCAAGTCCCCCTAGTCTAGTGTGTTGTATGCGTAGTATGCGAGACGCTGGACTCAGAGTGTAAGGAGTGTTTGCGCGTGTTGTTTGGCACATTGGTTCGGCGTCTGAAGTTTGTGCGCTGTGTTATGCAAGTGGAGAAACTGCGGACGTCTCGTAATTAATGTGCACATCAATATTGTCAGTCCGCGTGTGTGACGCGACAGGTTGGTAGCCGAAAAGTCTCTGACGGTTGTACAGTGTCAGGGACGTGGTGGGCCCATGTAGTCCGTTTGAGTCACTCGTTTCTCTTTCCTCCTGTGACGTGTCAGTCACTGATTGGTATCTTTTTCAAATTTGAAACCGTCGATCCACGTGTCTTCCACGTGTGGTTCCCCTATTTAATTCTTCCTTCTCATCCATTTGGGTCATTTTTCATCAGTTCCTTCGAATTCTTCTGTGCTTTTCATCCTTGCAACTGCATCCGACTTACTTTTTCTGAAGAACCTGCTGTATTTGTGAGACAATGGAGCATATTATAAATATTCCCAAGAAGAAACGTGGGGGGTCCAAGAAGGGTGATGACGGATCGAAGAAGAGGCTGCCTCATGCCGAAGAGGTGACGGTCGTTTGGGGAAAAGATGAGTTTCGGAAATTTAGGAAGGGGGTTGGGTTCCCTTCCTCATATGGTGTGGAGATGCCTGCCCCGGATAAGACCATATTGCAGCCCCCTGCTGGGAAGATTGGATTGTATGCCTGTTATTTCCGGGACTGCAATTTTAGGGTTCCTATCACCCAATTTTTGGGCACTTTTATCCGGCGGTTGGTGTTCATATCAACCAGATCCACCCCGGTCTGATGTCGAGACTCATGTTTTTTGAGTTTTGTTTCCGTGCTCAGAAGATCGAACCCTTGGTGGACATGTTCTTCGTGTTTTACAGTTTAAGTTTTGTGGAGAGTTGGTTATCTTGTAGGCCGCGTGTTGGGGTCTCCGCCTGCGCTAGGGCTGGAGTGAAGAGTTTCCGGGAGTGGAAACCCAAGTTCTTTTGGATCAACCAGGGGGTTATCTCTATAGAGATGGGTCGGTTGGACCCGGCTGGGGGGATTGGGAAAATTGTGCTCATAGAGTACAAGGAGCAGGAGTGGTTCAAGACTTTGACCAGCCATCCTGTTGATTTGTGTGAGATCCCAGAGACTGGCCTGGTGATGGCGGGGATGAGCATGAAGTATGACGTGAAGGGTCGCAACCCGCACCTTACTGAAGACGGCAAAGGTTGGTTGTTACTTGTCTTTTCTTTCGCGCTCCGCGCAAATTTTATTTTGTTATTGCGAATTCACCTTTATTATGTTTGTTGGTTGCAGACGTCACGTGCCTGTATGACATGTTGCTGGGCGGAGACAATATGGGCTTCGCCTTTAGAGAGCTGGCGGACAACGAATTGTACATCCTGGAAAAGGCGTGGGACACACTCATTCGTCCAAAATTGGATGATGTGTCGCGAGAGCCCGCTCCTTCGCAGCTGTTGATTACTGAAGCAGGTGAGTCCGCACCGCTTTATGAGAATCCTTCGCCCGTCAACATGTTCATGCGGACGGGCTTTCCTTTAATTGTGATATCTAGTGATGAGTCTTCTGACGCATCTGTGCTTTCGCCAGTTCCGTCGTCTGCAGGCGTTCAAGACCCGCAGCTGTCTCCTGCGCGTGTTGAAGATGATTCCGCCGAAGAGACTGAAGAAGATGACTCCCTTGTGCATCGCATCATAAAGCCGCAATCGGACGCGACCGGAGGTGAAGACTATTTCTTTACTCTAAACCACGAAGTGGTTAATAGGTATTTTGCAAATTATCAACCTTTTGAACGAAGCTACGTTAAACTTTCAGATGCGTTCGTGCAAGGGGAGTCTGTGGAGAAGTTGGCCGATGAGGCTCAGGGCGCGGTGGTTACCAAGCCTGTTTCTGTGGGAACATCCGAGGCTGGGCCCGTTGTTGCCGATGCGCCCCGCCTTAAGAAGCGGTCTAGGCGATCGGGTGTTAAAGGGAAGAAGGTCGCTGGGGAGCTGACGCCTCCTGCTGAAAAAAGGATTAAGTTGGACGACCTTGTCTGTTCCGCAGAGGAGAGCTTATTGGGTAAGTGTTTGGATTCGCCCTCCTTTGTTTATGTGGTTTAACTTTTTTCTTGTTGCTGACCCTTGGTATTATATTTTTGCAGCGGGTTTGTTGAACATTAACGCATCAGAAGATGTGTTAATTGCCCCGATTGCTGAGGGTTTAATGTTGAACCTGCAAGGCCAGTGTCTCCCGCTGTGCAAACTGAAGAGCCTATGCATACTGAGGTGCAAGGCGATGTTCTGACAACTTCCCCTCCGGTGCATCAGTCACCGCCCCTTCATCAACCTACACCTGTGCGGGATCCAACGCCTGCGCCTTTGCCCACGCCTCCGCGGTCGCCGACACCCGCGCGGCTCCCCACCCCGGCTCAGGATATTCCAGAGGGTGGTGAAGGACGGGTGTCGCCGGCTGACATCAGCGAGGGATATGGGCATGGTGTTGACATGACCATCGACGATGATGAGGAGAACGAGAAGCGGGTGACAACGGAGCCTGGGCCTAGTTTTTCAAGTGCCCTTCCTGTTGGGGGCGATGACTCGTCCGCTGGCGTATTTGTGCCCAGCTGGACTCTGACGCCGGCCACTCGTTTTTTAAACGTTGAAGAATGTCGTCAGTTTCTGGCGAACGTCCTCCCTCCTGGGGAGCGTGAGTATCAAGCTACGCGTCCGCGCGGGGAGCTCATGGATGACCACATCTTAAGTGTGGCCAACATGTTGTCGACCTCAGCGGAGATTGTGCGTGAGTGGGGGTTGATGGCGCATGACCGCCACAAGTTCCATCAGGATTTGCAGCGGGTGACTGAGGAGCGCGACCGTATGCACGCAGAGTTAAAGCGTGCCAAGTGGGACGTTGTTACCTTCCGCGAAGAGCGTGGCAAGCTGCAAGAGCACATCTCTGAAAGGGAGGAGCAATGGAAAGTTGCTTGCGCGAAGACAAAAGCTAAGATGGAGGCGTCTAAAAAGCGCATTAGTGAGGTTGAGGTAGAGAAGGAAGAGCTCTACAAGGAGTTGGATGTGAAGGGAAGGCTTGTGAAGCAGCATTATGACAAGTTGCTTGAGGCCCGCGACTTGTTGCGGGAAAAGGATAAAGACATTGATCAGTGGCGCGAGGCGCACGAGGGGTTGGACAAGGAAAACTTGTCCTTGCAGCAGAAAATCCTTCAGTTAGAAGGGCAGCTGTTGGATGCCCAGAATGAGAAGGAAATTGCGGAGGAGGATCGTGCATGGGTGCTTAGCCGCTGCGTCCCTGAGGTTTGTCTTTATTTTGTGTTTATGCTTTCCCATCATTTTATGCGTGTACGCTTACTAAACATGATTTTTGAATGTTTGCGCAGGTTGCTTATCATGTGAAAAATTGTGCCCAGACGCGCCAAGCTGTGGCCGCGGTGAATGCTGCCGCGAAGCTGGTGGGGAGTAAGGCTGGTTTCCTTGAAGGTTATCAGCACGCTCAGGCTGGCAAGCCTTTGGAACAGTTTGCGTTGTACAGGCAGGATTTGGATGCTGTATTCGCCAAGAAGGCCGCTGAGTTCGATGAGCTGAAATATGAACTGGTTGATTTCGTCGTTGGTCATCGCGACCGGGCGAGCTGTTTCGAGCTTAAAGAGTCATTTGACAAACAAGGCCTGACGCACACACGGCGCGAGTATGCCATGAAGAAGATGAAGGTGGCTGACTTAGCGTCTGGCAAGCAGCCAGAAGGTAGCGAAAGGCTGGATTTATCGGGATCGGATGACGACGATGATTTCAGCGATGCGTCCTCTGAGCCCAAGAAATGAAGCTAGACGCTACCTGTTCATTTTCGTTTTCCATGCTTGTTTGTCAATATTTTCCGTAGTTGTAATCCTGACCTGTTTTTGGCTATATATATATATATATATATATATATATATATATATATTGTTTTTGGAATTTGGGTGCGCAAGTAATTTATTTTATGCTAACGTGAAGCATATGTTTAAGTGTACATTTGAATTATATACATATGACTTGCTTGTATTTTGCGCTTCGCATTCTAATAGTGCGACGGTTTTGGCTAGGGAAAGCACGAATTAGTCAATTCCCATTTTGTATTTAGGACATCGTATTTAAATCATACAATGTTTAAGATGCGCGTTGCATCTTAACTGTGCAACGCGCAGTTTAAGGGAATTGCAGATTTCCCGATGCAACTTTAGTGTTAAGACGTTGTATCTTAACCATACGATGTTTAGGGTGCACGTTGCATCTTAACCATGCAACGCGCAGTTTAGGGAAATTGCAGATTTCTCGATGCAATTCCTAGTTTTAAGACATTGTATCTTATCCATACAATGTTTAGGGCGCGCGTTGCATCTTAACCATGCAACGCGCAATTTAGGGAAATTGCAGATTTCTCGATGCAATTTCTAGTTATAGGACATTGTATCTTAACCATACAATGTTTAGGGCGCGCGTTGCATCTTAACCATGCAACGCGCAGTTTAGGGAAATTTCATATTTCTCGATGCAATTTCTAGTTTTAGGACATTGTATCTTAACCATACAATGTTTAGGGCGCGCGTTGCATCTTAACCATGCAACGCGCAGTTTAGGGAAATTGCAGATTTCTCGATGCAATTTCTAGTTTTAAGACATTGTATCTTAACCATACAATGTTTAGGGTGTGCGTTGCATCTTAACCATGCAACGCGCAGTTTAGGGAAATTGCAGATTTCTCGATGCAATTTCTAGTTTTGAGACATTGTATCTTAACCATACAATGTTTAGGGCGCGCGTTGCATCTTAACCATGCAACGCGCAGTTTAGGGAAATTGCAGATTTCTCGATGCAATTTCTAGTTTTAAGACACTGTATCTTAACCATACAATGTTTAGGGCGCGCGTTGCATCTTAACCATGCAACGCGCAGTTTAGGGAAATTGCAGATTTCTCGATGCAATTTCTAGTTTTAAGACATTGTATATTAACCATACAATGTTTATGAGACGAAGTGCGTGTAAAGTAAAGAAACTGCCATATTTCATTTCATTAATTGGCGCGTCGGCCTTCGTTACATCATGGAATAGTATTACATATAGCATTTTCGTAATTGAGCCACGTTCCATGTGCGGGGAACTGGTTTTTCTTCTAAGGTTGAGAGCTTGTAGGCTCCCTTGCCGAGGACCTCCTGTATACGGTATGGCCCTTCCCAAGTTGGTGCCAGTTTCCCTTTTGGGAAGGCACCGCTGGCTTCATTGTTACGTAAGACGAAATCCCTTTTGTGGAACGTGCAGGGTTTGACCTTCGCGTTGTAATACCTTTCTAGCTTTTGCTTGTAATTTGCTTCTCTTATTGCTGCTCTTTCGCGACGTATTTCCGCTAGGTCTAAGTTTGTGCGCAGCTCTCGATCGTTGTCTGTTGTGGTTGCTGAAAGAACTTTTGTAGATGGGCATCCAATCTCCGCGGGTATCATGGCTTCAGAGCCGTATGTGAGGCTGAACGGGGTTTCACCGGTGCTCGTTTTTGTTAGTGTGCGGTTGGCCCATAGCACGCTTGGTAATTCCTCTGCCCAAGCCTTTCCTTTGGTTCCCAATCTGGATTTGATGCCTTCTACAATGCTTCGGTTTGCACGTTCGACCTGGCCGTTACCCTGAGGGTGCGCGACCGAGGTGAATGTGGGCTGGATGTGCAAGTCCGCGTACCATTTTAGCAACCCCTTGTCCGCGAATTGGGTTCCATTGTCTGTGACAATTGACATAGGTAACCCAAAGCGGCAAATGATGAATTCCCAAATAAACTTCTTCACATGATTGGCCGTAATCTCAGCAAGTGGCTTGGCTTTAACCCATTTGGTGAAGTAGTCAATGGCGACTATCAGGAATTTTCTTTTGCCTGTCGTCATTGGAAATGGTCCCACCAGGTCGATGGCCCACTTCTGAAATGGCCATGCTGAGGTTACTGGGATAAGATCGTTCTTAGGGCGCAAGGTGTTGGGGGCATGGCGTTGGCAAGAGTCGCATTTGCGGATGATTTTTAAGGCATCCAGGTGCATGCCTGGCCAGTAATATCCCGCATTCATAATCTTTGCGACCACCATGCGCGGCCCGGCGTGTATCCCGCATATCCCTTCATGTATCTCGCGCACTAGATAATCCGCATCAACCGCATCCACGCACCGCAGTAATGGCCCCAGGTATGACTTCCGATAGAGCACGCCATCTTGCATTTGGTATTGTAGGGCTTTTTGTTGTATCTTCCTGGCTTCGGCGCGTTGTTCGGGCAGTGCGCCAGTGGTCAGGTAAGAAACTATCGGAGTCATCCAGTTGTCAACACCCGTTCGGATGACATTGATTTCCTTGGGTGGCACAGACGGTTCGCTTAGAGTTTCAATTCGGACCTCTTTTGCTAAATGGCTGAAACTTGTAGAGGCCATTTTGCTTAGAGCGTCCGCCGGCTTGTTTTGACTGCGTTTAATGTGGTCGATGGTGCAGCTAGGAAAAGCGGCCATGAGCTCTTTGGCCCGTTGGAGATACATGATCATGGAAGGTTCTTTTGCTTCATATTTCCCGGTGATGTGACCTGCTACCAACATTGAATCGACGTGCGCGAAGATGTGTTTTGCGCCCAGTTTTTGCGCGATGCGTAGTCCGGCGAGGAACGCCTCGTATTCAGCCTCGTTATTGGTGGCTTTGAATTCGAGTCTGATCGCGTAGGTGAACTCTGCGCCCTCCAGACTAACTAAGCGTATTCCCGCACCTACACCATCTTCGTTTGAGGCCCCATCTGTATAGAGATTCCAAATGGCCTTGTCATCGCACATTGGCTGCGGGTCTTGTTCTGCTTTGCATTCTTCAACTTTTTCTTGGGGTACCTCCGCTATGAAGTCAGCTAATACTTGCCCTTTGATTGCTGGGCGCGTTTTGTAGTGAATGGTGTGCTCGCCCAGCTCGATAGCCCATTTTGCTAATCTTCCGGAGACTTCCGGCTTTGATAGGACATTGTTTAGCTTGTAGTCGCTCAGCACATTGATGGGATGGCCCTGGAAGTAGCGGCGCAATCTCCGCGATGCGTGAACGAGGGCTAATACTAGCTTCTCCATGGTGGTATACCTGGACTCTGCGTCCGTTAATACTCTACTGACATAATAGATGGGTGTCTGGACCAACTTTCTGTCTACTATCAATACCGCGCTCACCGCCTGCTCTGTGGCGCATAGATACATCGTTAAGGGCTCCCTAGGGAGTGGAGCGGTGAGTGTCGGTAAGTCCATCAAACATTCCTTCATCTCTTGAAAGGCCTTCTCCACCTCTGCAGTCCATTTAAAATGGTTCTTTTTTAGGCAATTTTTTAGCGTTTCGATGAATGGGATGGATTTGCTTGCGTGGTGGGACAGAAAGCGGTTGATTGCTACCAGGCGCCCGTTCAATGTCTGAACTTCTTTCAGGGTGGATGGGGAGGGCATCTGCGCGATGGCCTGTATTTTTTCAGGGTTTGGCCTGAAACCATCTTTAGTGACCACCACGCCCAGGAACTTTCCCTCTTCCATCCCGAAGGCGCACTTGCTTGGGTTCAGTTTCATGTGCATTTCTTTCAAATGCTTGAAGGTTTCTTCGATATCTATCAGCATTTGATCCTCTTCCTTGCTCTTGACGACCATATCATCCACATAGACTTCTAGGTTTCTCCCTATCTGTTTGGCAAATGCGCGGTCCATTAACCGTTGGTATGTGGCCCCCGCATTTTTTAGGCCGAATGGCATTTTTGTGTAGCAGAAAACCCCCTTATCAGTGCGGAAGGCTGTTTTGTCCTCGTCCTCTAGCGCCATCTGGATCTGATGGTATCCTTTGTAAGCATCCAGAAAGCATTTGAAACGGAAGGGCGCTAGGGAGTCTATTTTCAGATCGATCTCCGGCAAAGGGTAGCAGTCTTTCGGGCATGCCTTGTTGAGGTCGGTGTAATCCACGCACATCCTCCAACCACCGTTGCTTTTCTTTACCATTACTGGGTTGGCAACCCAGGTTTGGTACCGTGTTTCCCTTAGGATTCCGGCTTTCAACAGCTCTACTACTTGCTCATTCATCGCTTGTGCTTTCTCGGCGCCCATGCTTCGGCGCTTTTGCGCGATGGGTTCTACAGAGCGGTATGTGTTGCGTTTGTGCTGGGCGAGTTCGCGGGGTACGCCGGTCATGTCCGACGGTTGCCACGTGAACACGTTTATGTTTCTTCGGAGGAGCTGCTTCAATTGATCCCTGATGTTTTCTGAGATTGTTGGTCCCAGCGTGATGGTTTGATCAGGGAATTTTGGATTCAAGATCCACTTTTCTGGCTCTGTGCGCGGGCATGACTTTAGCATCTTGGCTGGGTGAGACTCTGTTGTCATGGCGCACTCTCTGTTGGCCCACACGATTGCCACACCGCTTGGGGTTGGGAAACCGATTGCGCCATGGAATGTAGAGGTGACCATGTTGTATGAGGCCATAGAGTCTCGTCCTAGGATGATATCATATTTGGAATTTGTCGGGATGACAAGGAAGGTGACTTCTTCAGTTCGTGAACACCCATGTGCTCCCAAGGTGAGAGGGAAAGAAATCTCCCCGAGCGGGGTCACAACTTCGTTTGAGAATCCCATGATTGGGGAGTTGATGGGGCGCAGCCTTTGCTTGTCTTCTTCGTCCAATAAGTCGAAGCATTGTCCGTACATGATATCCGAGTTTCTGCCGGTATCCATGAAAGCTCTGGTAGTTCTGTAATGGTCGAAGATGGCCGTGACAATGATTGCCCGCGTAGCGGACGGGCCGCCTTTGACCACCGGGAAGCACACTTGTTGCTCTTTCCATTCTGCTGTGGTTTCTGGCTTTCGCTTTTGAAGTCGGTACCCACTGCTATGTATCATCATACTCACATTTTTAATCTTTTTGGGCGGTGGGCCCGCTGTTTGTTTACGCTCCACATTTTGCAGCAGATGTCCCAGTTTACCGGTTTTCAATGCGTCCTCGATTGCTTGTCTCAGCTGATAGCATTTGTCAGTGTCATGGCCAATGTCTTGATGGTAGGCGCAGAACTTGTTATGGTCGAGCCCTTCCCTGCGCTTGATGACCTTTGGTTCTCGGAAGTCAACATTTTCTGTGGCTAAGACTTGCGCTGGTGTTTTTGTTAAAGGAGTCCAGTTGTTATGACTCCGCCTACCGGGTTTATGCACAAGTGACGTGTTGTGCTGGTATTCTTGGGGTGCGGTGGGCTTTGTCACTGTCTGGTTGGCTCCTTGGAGCCTCGTCCAGACATTCCCTTTTCCCCTTCGCTCATTCCTCTATTTCTGCTGCGCACTGCTTGTGCTTGTGTGTCCGTGTACTGCGGCGCTTGAATTCTGCTCCAAACAGAAAGTTCTCTCTCAGTTTTAGCGTAGTTCTTTGCGCCGCGCATGATCTTTTCCCAAGTGTTGGGCATGCCTGTACAACCGGCTAAAGTGCGGATCAGTGAGTCACACCTCACTCCTTGGGTGAATGCTGCTTTCATAAGTTCGAACCCAATCGGTCCAATCTGCAAGGCCTCTCGATTAAACCTGGTGATATAGTCTTCGATGGATTCATTCTCACGCCTCTTGACTTGCAAGATGTTTGTGGAATCTCGCTCAATCCTCTTGTTTTGACTGAAGTGATCTGAGAATTTGTCGGTCAATTCTTTCAGATTGTCAATCTTGCCGTTTGGTAAGCTGTCGAACCATACTCGCGCTGCGCCCGTAAGCGTCTGCGCGAACATGTGACACCATGCTGGTAAACTCCACTGTGCGCATTTTCCTGCGATTTCGAAGCTTCTTAGGTGGTCGTCAGGATCACCGGTGCCGTCGAACTTTCCCAGAGTACTTGGGATTTTTGTTCGAGCGGGCAGTGTGGCAAGCGCGATGCGCGGTGTGAACTTTGATTTTTCACTGAATGAGGGGGGTAGTAGGGTTGTGTGAGATCGTTCTCGCCGGACAATAAGTGTGCTCGATCAACGGTGTTGGTCAAGTACTGGCTTGTGTCACGTTGAAAACGACTCTGTGACTCATCAGAGTCTTCCCTCCAAGTTGGGTCAGTGATATGATTGCTTTCGCCGATGTGTCCTGCAGCTCTGGATGGCCCTTCCGATATGGTGACAGGCCTTCCTTCGCTGAAGGATAGAGCGCGGGATGCTTCTCTCAGCTGTTGTTCTTTAATCTTATTTATGAATGCTTGTTTCAGAGCTTCTTTTTGCTGCGCATACCACACCTCCGGACTAACCATCGGCGCGGTCTGACCAGCGGGTGAAGCTTGGACATTATCAGTTGCAAAGTGAAACGATGGGGTTTGTCTCGTCCCAGAGGACGGAGTGCGGCCCACATCTGTGCCGTGAAATTGCTCCTCCGTGTGGCTGTCGGGCTGGCTGGTGTTTGCCTGAGCAACACCAGTGCCAGACATGCCCACCGAGGAGTTTATCGTTGCTGGTAGAGAATTCATAGCTGGTTTTTCTGAGAAATAGAAGTTTTTTAATTGCTGTTCTTGATAACTCATAGCAGTGGGTACCGACTTCAAAAGCGAAAGCCAGAAACCACAGCAGAATGGAAAGAGCAACAAGTGTGCTTCCCGGTGGTCAAAGGCGGCCCGTCCGCTACGCGGGCAATCATTGTCACGGCCATCTTCGACCACTACAGAACTACCAAAGCTTTCATGGATACCGGCAACAACTCGGATATCATGTACGGACAATGCTTCGACTTATTGGACGAAGAAGACAAGCAAAGGCTGCGCCCCATCAACTCCCCAATCATGGGATTCTCAAACGAAGTTGTGACCCCGCTCGGGGAGATTTCTTTCCCTCTCACCTTGGGAGCACATGGGCGTTCACGAACTGAAGAAGTCACCTTCCTTGTCATCCCGACAAAGTCCAAATATGATATCATCCGGGGACGAGACTCTATGGCCTCATACAACATGGTCACCTCTACAGTCCATGGTGCAATCGGTTTCCCAACCCCAAGCGGTGTGGCAATCGTGTGGGCCAACAGAGAGTGCGCCATGACAACAGAGTCTCACCCAGCCAAGATGCTAAAGTCATGCCCGCGTACAGAGCCAGAAAAGTGGATCTTGAATCCAAAATTCCCTGATCAAACCATCACGCTGGGACCAGCAATCTCAGAAAACATCAGGGATCAATTGAAGCAGCTCCTCCGAAGAAACATAAAGGTGTTCGCGTGGCAACCGTCGGACATGACCGGCGTCCCCCGCGAACTTGCCCAGCACAAACTCAACACATACCGCTCTGTAGAACCCATCGCGCAAAAGCGCCGAAGCATGGGCGCCGAGAAAGCACAAGCGATGAATGAGCAAGTAGGAGAGCTGTTGAAAGCCGGAATCCTAAGGGAAACACGGTACCAAACCTGGGTTGCCAACCCAGTAATGGTAAAGAAAAGCAACGGTGGTTGGAGGATATGCATGGATTACACCGACCTCAATAAGGCATGCCCGAAAGACTGCTACCCTTTGCCGGAGATCGATCTGAAAATAGACTCCCTAGCGCCCTTCCGTTTCAAATGCTTTCTGGATGCTTACAAAGGATACCATCAGATCCAGATGGCGCTAGAGGACGAGGACAAAACAGCCTTCCGCACTGATAAGGGGGTTTTCTGCTACACAAAAATGCCATTCGGCCTAAAAAATGCGGGGGCCACATACCAACGGTTAATGGACCGCGCATTTGCCAAACAGATAGGGAGAAACCTAGAAGTCTATGTGGATGATCTGGTCGTCAAGAGCAAGGAAGAGGATCAAATGCTGATAGATATCGAAGAAACCTTCAAGCATTTGAAAGAAATCCACATGAAACTGAACCCAAGCAAGTGCGCCTTCGGGATGGAAGAGGGAAAGTTCCTGGGCGTGGTGGTCACTAAAGATGGTTTCAGGCCAAACCCTGAAAAAATACAGGCCATCGCGCACATGCCCTCCCCATCCACCCTGAAAGAAGTTCAGACATTGAACGGGCGCCTGGTAGCAATCAACCGCTTTCTGTCCCACCACGCAAGCAAATCCATCCCATTCATCGAAACGCTAAAAAATTGCCTAAAAAGAACCATTTTAAATGTACTGCAGAGGCGGAGAAGGCCTTTCAAGAGATGAAGGAATGTTTGATGGACTTACCGACACTCACCGCTCCACTCCTTAGGGAGCCCTTAACGATGTATCTATGCGCCACAGAGCAGGCGGTGAGCGCGGTATTGATGGTAGACAGAAAGTTGGTCCAGACACCCATCTATTATGTCAGTAGAGTATTAACGGACGCAGAGTCCAGGTATACCACCATGGAGAAGCTAGTATTAGCCCTTGTTCACGCATCGCGGAGATTGCGCCGCTACTTCCAGGGCCATCCCATCAATGTGCTGAGCGACTACAAGCTAAACAATGTGCTATCAAAGCCGGAAGTCTCAGGAAGATTAGCAAGATGGGCTATCGAGCTGGGCGAGCACACCATTCACTACAAAACGCGCCCAGCAATCAAAGGGCAAGTATTAGCTGACTTCATAGCGGAGGTACCCCAAGAAAAAGTTGAAGAATGCAAAGCAGAACAAGACCCGCAGCCAATGTGCGATGACAATGCCATTTGGAATCTCTATACAGATGGGGCCTCAAACGAAGATGGTGTAGGTGCGGGAATACGCTTAGTTAGTCCGGAGGGCGCAGAGTTCACCTACGCGATCAGACTCGAATTCAAAGCCACCAATAACGAGGCTGAATACGAGGCATTCCTCGCCGGACTACGCATTGCGCAAAAACTGGGCGCAAAACACATCTTCGCGCACGTCGATTCAATGTTGGTAGCAGGTCACATCACCGGGAAATATGAAGCAAAAGAACCTTCCATGATCATGTATCTCCAACGGGCCAAAGTGCTCATGGCCGCTTTTCCTAGCTGCACCATCGACCACATTAAACGCAGTCAAAACAAGCCGGCGGACGCTCAAAGCAAAATGGCCTCTACAAGTTTCAGCCATTTAGCAAAAGAGGTCCGAATTGAAACTCTAAGCGAACCGTCTGTTCCACCCAAGGAAGTCAGTGTCATCCGAACGGGTGTTGACAGCTGGATGACTCCGATAGTTTCTTACCTGACCACCGGCGCACTGCCCGAACAACGCGCCGAAGCCAGGAAGATACAACAAAAAGCCCTACAATACCAAATGCAAGATGGCGTGCTCTATCGGAAGTCATACCTGGGGCCATTACTGCGGTGCGTGGATGCGGTTGATGCGGATTATCTAGTGCGCGAGATACATGAAGGGATATGCGGGATACACGCCGGGCCGCGCATGGTGGTCGCAAAGATTATGAATGCGGGATATTACTGGCCAGGCATGCACCTGGATGCCTTAAAAATCATCCGCAAATGCGACTCTTGCCAACGCCATGCCCCCAACACCTTGCGCCCTAAGAACGATCTTATCCCAGTAACCTCAGCATGGCCATTTCAGAAGTGGGCCATCGACCTGGTGGGACCATTTCCAATGACGACAGGCAAAAGAAAATTCCTGATAGTCGCCATTGACTACTTCACCAAATGGGTTGAAGCCAAGCCACTTGCTGAGATTACGGCCAATCCTGTGAAGAAATTTATTTGGGAATTCATCATTTGCCGCTTTGGGTTACCTATGTCAATTGTCACAGACAATGGAACCCAATTCGCGGACAAGGGGTTGCTAAAATGGTACGCGGACTTGCACATCCAGCCCACATTCACCTCGGTCGCGCACCCTCAGGGTAACGGCCAGGTCGAACGTGCAAACCGAAGCATTGTAGAAGGCATCAAATCCAGATTGGGAACCAAAGGAAAGGCTTGGGCAGAGGAATTACCGAGCGTGCTATGGGCCAACCGCACACTAACAAAAACGAGCACCGGTGAAACCCCGTTCAGCCTCACATACGGCTCTGAAGCCATGATACCCGCGGAGATTGGATGCCCATCTACAAGAGTCCTTTCAGCAACCACAACAGACAACGATCGAGAGCTGCGCACAAACTTAGACCTAGCGGAAATACGTCGCGAAAGAGCAGCAATAAGAGAAGCAAATTACAAGCAAAACCTAGAAAGGTATTACAACGCGAAGGTCAAACCTTGCACGTTCCACAAAAGGGATTTCGTCTTACGCAACAATGAAGCCAGCGGTGCCTTCCCAAAAGGGAAACTAGCACCAACTTGGGAAGGGCCATACCGTATACAGGAGGTCCTCGGCAAGGGAGCCTACAAGCTCTCAACCTTAGAAGAAAAACCAGTTCCCCGCACATGGAACGCGGCTCAATTACGATAATGCTATATGTAATACTATTCCATGATGTAACGAAGGCCGACGCGCCAATTAATGAAATGAAATATGGCAGTTTCTTTACTTTACACGCACTTCGTCTCATAAACATTGTATGGTTAAGATACAATGTCTTAAAACTAGAAATTGCATCGAGAAATCTGCAATTTCCCTAAACTGCGCGTTGCATGGTTAAGATGCAACGCGCGCCCTAAACATTGTATGGTTAAGATACAATGTCCTAAAACTAGAAATTGCATCGAGAAATCTGCAATTTCCCTAAACTGCGCGTTGCATGGTTAAGATGCAACGCGCGCCCTAAACATTGTATGGTTAAGATACAATGTCCTAAAACTAGAAATTGCATCGAGAAATCTGCAATTTCCCTAAACTGCGCGTTGCATGGTTAAGATGCAACGCGCGCCCTAAACATTGTATGGTTAAGATACAATGACTTAAAACTAGAAATTGCATCGAGAAATCTGCAATTTCCCTAAACTGCGCGTTGCATGGTTAAGATGCAACGCGCGCCCTAAACATTGTATGGTTAAGATACAATGTCTTAAAACTAGAAATTGCATCGAGAAATCTGCAATTTCCCTAAACTGCGCGTTGCATGGTTAAGATGCAACGCGCGCCCTAAACATTGTATGGTTAAGATACAATGTCCTAAAACTAGAAATTGCATCGAGAAATCTGCAATTTCCCTAAACTGCGCGTTGCATGTTTAAGATGCAACGCGCGCCCTAAACATTGTATGGTTAAGATACAATGTCCTAAAACTAGAAATTGCATCGAGAAATCTGCAATTTCCCTAAACTGCGCGTTGCATGGTTAAGATGCAACGCGCGCCCTAAACATTGTATGGTTAAGATACAATGTCTTAAAACTAGAAATTGCATCGACAAATCTGCAATTTCCCTAAACTGCGCATTGCATGGTTAAGATGCAACGCGCGCCCTAAACATTGTATGGTTAAGATACAATGTCCTAAAACTAGAAATTGCATCGAGAAATTTGCAATTTCCCTAAACTGCGCGTTGCATGGTTAAGATGCAACGCGCGCCCTAAACATTGTATGGTTAAGATACAATGTCCTAAAACTAGAAATTGCATCGAGAAATCTGCAATTTCCCTAAACTGCGCGTTGCATGGTTAAGATGCAACGCGCGCCCTAAACATTGTATGGATAAGACACAATGTCTTAAAACTAGGAATTGCATCGAGAAATCTGCAATTTCCCTAAACTGCGCGTTGCATGGTTAAGATGCAACGTGCACCCTAAACATCGTATGGTTAAGATACAACGTCTTAACACTAAAGTTGCATCGGGAAATCTGCAATTCCCTTAAACTTCGCGTTGCACAGTTAAGATGCAACGCGCATCTTAAACATTGTATGATTTAAATACGATGTCCTAAATACAAAATGGGAATTGACTAATTCGTGCTTTCCCTAGCCAAAACCGTCGCACTATTAGAATGCGAAGCGCCAAATACAAGCAAGTCATATGTATATAATTCAAATGTACACTTAAACATATGCTTCACGTTAGCATAAAATAAATTACTTGCGCACCCAAATTCCAAAAACAAACATATATATATATATATACAAAAACAGGTCAGGATTACAACTACGGAAAATATTGACAAACAAGCATGGAAAACGAAAATGAACAGGTAGCATCTATCTTCATTTCTTGGGCTCAGAGGACGCATCGCTGAAATCATCGTCGTCATCCGATCCCGATAAATCCAGCCTTTCGCTACCTTCTGGCTGCTTGCCAGACGCTAAGTCAGCCACCTTCATCTTCTTCATGGCATACTCGCGCCGTGTGTGCGTCAGGCCTTGTTTGTCAAATGACTCTTTAAGCTCGAAACAGCTCGCCCGGTCGCGATGACCAACGACGAAATCAACCAGTTCATATTTCAGCTCATCGAACTCAGCGGCCTTCTTGGCGAATACAGCATCCAAATCCTGCCTGTACAACGCAAACTGTTCCAAAGGCTTGCCAGCCTGAGCGTGCTGATAACCTTCAAGGAAACCAGCCTTACTCCCCACCAGCTTCGCGGCAGCATTCACCGCGGCCACAGCTTGGCGCGTCTGGGCACAATTTTTCACATGATAAGCAACCTGCGCAAACATTCAAAAATCATGTTTAGTAAGCGTACACGCATAAAATGATGGGAAAGCATAAACACAAAATAAAGACAAACCTCAGGGACGCAGCGGCTAAGCACCCATGCACGATCCTCCTCCGCGATTTCCTTCTCATTCTGGGCATCCAACAGCTGCCCTTCTAACTGAAGGATTTTCTGCTGCAAGGACAAGTTTTCCTTGTCCAACCCCTCGTGCGCCTCGCGCCACTGATCAATGTCTTTATCCTTTTCCCGCAACAAGTCGCGGGCCTCAAGCAACTTGTCATAATGCTGCTTCACAAGCCTTCCCTTCACATCCAACTCCTTGTAGAGCTCTTCCTTCTCTACCTCAACCTCACTAATGCGCTTTTTAGACGCCTCCATCTTAGCTTTTGTCTTCGCGCAAGCAACTTTCCATTGCTCCTCCCTTTCAGAGATGTGCTCTTGCAGCTTGTCACGCTCTTCGCGGAAGGTAACAGCGTCCCACTTGGCACGCTTTAACTCTGCGTGCATACGGTCGCGCTCCTCAGTCACCCGCTGCAAATCCTGATGGAACTTGTGGCGGTCATGCGCCATCAACCCCCACTCACGCACAATCTCCGTTGAGGTCGACAACATGTTGGCCACACTTAAGATGTGGTCATCCATGAGCTCCCCGCGCGGACGCGTAGCTTGATACTCACGCTCCCCAGGAGGGAGGACGTTCGCCAGAAACTGACGGCATTCTTCAACGTTTAAAAAACGAGTGGCCGGCGTCAGAGTCCAGCTGGGCACAAATACGCCAGCGGACGAGTCATCGCCCCCAACAGGAAGGGCACTTGAAAAACTAGGCCCAGGCTCCGTTGTCACCCGCTTCTCGTTCTCCTCATCATCGTCGATGGTCATGTCAACACCATGCCCATATCCCTCGCTGATGTCAGCCGGCGACACCCATCCTTCACCACCCTCTGGAATATCCTGAGCCGGGGTGGGGAGCCGCGCGGGTGTCGGCGACCGCGGAGGCGTGGGCAAAGGCGCAGGCGTTGGCTCCCGCACAGGTGTAGGTTGATGAAGGGGCGGTGACTGATGCACCGGAGGGGAAGTTGTCAGAACATCGCCTTGCACCTCAGTATGCACAGGCTCTTCAGTTTGCACAGCGGGAGACGCTGGCCTTGTCGGGTACATATCTCTTCAGAAAGATAAAGGAAAATTATAATCAACGAACCCAAAGATGGATCTACTGTTTGTGTGCTTGCATCCACCCACTAGAAGTCTAGAAACGGTACATAGACAATTAAGAATTTAAGGCACACAACAAGGCCAAACGTGTGAAGTAGGGCTGTAAACAAACCAAACGTTCGGCGAACAGTCTGTGAATTGTTTGGCGGGAAGTTCGTTTGTGTTCGTTCGTTTAATAAATGAACGAACACAAACAAAAAATTCCGTTCGTTTAGCTAAACAAACGAACATGGACAGAGGTCGCGTTCGTTCGTTTATGTTCGTGAATGTTCGGTAACGTGTTCGTGTACGTTTGTTTTTGTTCGATAGTTCATTAGGGTTGTTAATTTTTTATATTTAATATAAGTATTTCAAATTTCTCAGTGGTAGATTATTTAACATATATTAGTGTATCACATGTTAATATTACTTAACTATTTTGATTAACTGTTATTTTTGGTGGATTAAACTAGGATTTCAAGTTTAATATGATACCTTTGTGTTTTTATAAGACATTATGTGATCAAGATTATGTCACGTATATTTGAGTAATTGGATTAGTTTATTCTAGGCGAACAATGCTAGCGATGAAACATGCGAATTTTCAGAATTTAATGTGCTAGTTTGTGCTCGATTTTGTTCAGTAATGCCTATTTGTGTTAGTTTACATTCATTTGTGTTTGTTTATGTTCGTTTTTGTCTGACACCTAAATTTAGCAAATATATACAAGCGAACACGAACAAAAATCTCGTTCGGTAAGTGTTCATGAACAGTTCATGAACACGTTATTTTCTTAACAAACGAGCACGAACAAAATATCTCGTTCGGAACGTGTTCGTGAACAGTTCGCAAACACGTTAATTTCTTAACAAACGAACACGAACAATGCCTTGTTCGTGTTCGTTTGGTTCGTTCACAGCCCTAGTGTGAAGTACTCAATCGATGTTTACGGATGACATCTAATGACGGCGGTGCACAAAAAAACCGGTACTAGAGGTGCACAAAAAAACCGGTTCGGGAACTGAAACCAGTAAAACCGACCCAAACTGAAACCGACCCAACCGGTATTAGAAAACCCCAAACTGAAAAACGTGAAAAATATAAACAACTTCAATTCATATTCCAAACATGGTTGAAAATTTATTTTTTTCTTATGTTTGTTTTTTGTTATTTGTCAAGGTGACGTGAGCTGATGTAGATGAACTGGTTTTGAGTTGGTGGGTTGTAGCTATTGAGCTTAGGTTGCAGTAATTGAGTTTATATCAAGACTTGAAGCTTAGGCTACTTGCAGTATGAGCTATTAACATGTGAGCCTTGACTATATCTCACCGACTTATGGCGGCTAGATGTATATACACAACATTCTAGAGTCATCAGTTAATTTTTGGAGTGCAAATATTTGGTTCTCTTTTTCATTCTCTTGAAACATCATAGATCTAAGGTTTTATCTCATAGCCTGAGAGCTTTCTATCCCGTTAGATTTTGACTCAGATTATCTAGTTGATAATCTGATTGTCGATGTTCTTGAGAGTTCGGTTGAGTGTTTGATTCTGTACTTTGTAATTATTGATTTTCTTGTACTCTTGAAAGTTTTATTCAATTCTTGATTATTTACCAAGTTTAGAACTGATTGGTTATCATTTTTTTTTTATTATTATTTTTTTTTGGGGAAATGGAATCTAATAATCCCAACTTTGGGGGGTTGAAAGGCAGCAGTCCCAACTTGCAAGTTGTACCACAGCAGTCCCAACTTGTCAACTATTTAATTTGAACGGTCCCAGGCTAACGTCTGTTAACTTTTCCAGTTAAGTGCCACGTAGGCAGCCCACGTGGCAGTCCTACGTGGCAAAAGTGCTTATCTGTTAAAAAAAAAAAAAAAAACGTGGGCCATGTCCATGTGTATTAATCAGATTTTTTTTTAAAAAAAATCAAAAAGGTGGGACCCACGTACAAATCTCTCACCATATTAATCCATCTAATTCGATCAAATCAATCTTCCCCAAAATCACACTGATCAGACTCTTAGAACCCTAAAACCCCAAATTGATGAACCCTAATTTTCAAACCTAAACAATAGCAATCAATACTTCGACACTAAAGATGAGCTCGACGTCTTCATCCTCATCAAACAGAAGCCTTAAAAAGTTCAAGATCGATTTGGAAGGGCAGGTTTATTGTCATCACGACGTACCTGCAATCCCAAGGGTGGTTAAACGAAACAACCCACGAATTGGCAAAGAATTTTATGGGTGTCGGTACTGGCCAGTAAGTCATTACATTTTGTTTGTTTCAAATAACATGGGTATGTTATGATTTGATTGTTTTCTTGTAGAAACAAAATTGCGAGTTCTTCTTATGGAAAGATGATTTGCAGAAGTTGCTTAATCAAAGTCCAGCTGCAAAACAGAATTGTAATCTTGGAGGATGCCCTACAATTGAAGAATTGAAGATTGAAAACCTACAATTGCAAAACAGAATCTTGGAGGATGAAAACAAGTTTCTCAAAGTTCAGCTGCTCAAATCTCGTTCATGGAATGCAGGATATGTGTTAGGATTATTATGTGTTGTTTTTGTAATCTGTTATGTAATGTCCAACTTGAATATGTAATGTTTCATGTTTATGTCTTTAGTTTGTTATGTAAGTGTTCTTTGAATGCAATGAAAATGGGTCTTTGAATGCAATGAAAATGTGTTTAAGTTGAATGTGTTTACATATTTGTTAATGACAATGGGTCAAAACACAAAGAAACATGACATTGGGTCATACATGCTGCAAAACAGATTTGCAGCATAAACAGTCATAAACATGATTCAAACATGAAGAGTAGGAACATGACAATGGGTCAAAACACAAACATAAACATTCCAATGGGTCATACATGCTGCAAAACAGATTTGCAGCATAAACAGTCATAATCATGATTCAAACACAAACATAAACATGACAATGGGTCAAAACACAAACATTCATAAACTTAACATGATTCAAACACAAACATAAACATGACAATGGGTCAAAACACAAACATAAACATTCATAAACTTAACATGATTCAAACATAAACAGTCATAAACTTAACATGATTCAAAATACATAAAAAGTCATAAACAAACTACATAAAAACAGACATAAGTTTAACACACAAATATCCTTCATTGTTGCATAAAGTCTGGAAACCAAAAACCAACCCCTGCCCCTGCCCCTGTTGACTTTCCACCCCTACTTTGACTTGACCCTCCTCTTGTTGACTTTCCCCTACCCCTGCCCCTGCCCCTGCCCCTGCCCCTTGTGTTACTTGGTCCACCTGAATGAGCAACTTGACTGGATTGGGCAGGTTGACTATATTGGGCAGCTTGACTGGATTGGGCAGGTTGACTGGATTGGGTAGGTTGACTGGATTGGGCAACTTGACTGGATTGGGCAGCTTGTACTGTTGCTTCTGATGACTGCCTTGGCCCTTCAAACCTTGACCTCTTTGGTCTTCCCCTGATTCCCCTGCCTCTCTTCAATCCTGAAGCCTCAACCCTTGTTCTCTTACAACCCTTTTTGTTATGTCCCTTCTCCTTACAATTAGAACAAGTCATAGTAGTGCCATGCCTACTAAGCCTACCTGGCATGCACAAGTAAAAGTTACAAAATGCACATACATGATGCTAATACAGAATGATAAAACAAAATCATACATACCTTGTTTCTTAGGGTTCTCATGTGGGTCCCTTCTCCTGTTTTTCTTTGGTCTACCTGGTTGAGACCTGATTGGTGGTGGATCAAGAGGCAATTCTACAGAAGGCCAATACTTCTCACTAGCCAAAGGTGGTATGGTATAGGAATAAGCTTTCATGTATTGTTCCTTGTGGTACCAGTCATGTACATACATTTCTGCATTTTTATTGAGAAATCCAGCTACTGCACAGACATGCTTGCAAGGGATACCTGACAAATCCCACTTTCTACATGTACATGTCCTGTTTCCTAGATCAACTGATACATCATCCAAGTCTCTTACCTGTAATGAGGATGAACATCAAGTCAAGATCCAATTTTTTGCAATTAAAACTAAAGGCTAAGTTAATTCTTACCTGGAACACATGTAATGAGGATGGATAAACCTCACATCTATAAGCCCAATCCTTTTCAAGATCCAATTTCACCTGAATCTTAGGACAAACAACAACATCTTCTCTTTCCATATCCCTTTTCTGGTTTATTAACCTTATCAGGACTTGCACCCTGATGTCCTCCAACATGTTTATAAGATGCTTCTGCCTAGACTGTACAATGAACCCATTAAATGTTTCTGCCATGTTGTTGCAGATAACATCACACCTAGTGTGTGTCTTGAGAAAGCATCTTGCAAAACACTTAGGATCTTGTTTCAAAAAATCTTCAACTGCTTCAGTAGACAAGCTTTTCATCTCTTTCATGGCATTTTTGTAATCAGCCTCATTGTATGCTCTAACAGCTGTCCAGAAAACCTCCTTCAACTCATCACTTTTATGCTTCTTGTGCCAGTTGGCATATATGTGTCTGGCACAATTTCTATGCTCAGCTTCAGGCCAGACCATAGCTACAGCATTAAGCAAACCCTACAAAACATCATATATATTGTGTTAGAATTAAGTCCCTATTAGTGTTTCATTTGTAAAAGTAGATGATGTTACCTTTTGTTGATCTGATAACAATGTCCACTCCTTTCCACCATCAACAACCTGTAAGCATCTCCTTAACTGTTCCATGAACCATGTCCAACTATCATTGTTTTCTCCTTCTACCACTGCCCAAGCAACTGGATACATCTTATCATTTGCATCCCTGCCTACTGCAGCCAATAACATACCCCCCAAAAATGTTTTCAGAAAGCACCCATCTAAACATAACACCTTCCTACAGCCTGCTAAAAAACCCTTCTTCAACCCATCAAAACAAACAAACAGCCTAAAAAAACTATCACAAGTTGCACTAGAATCTGCATTTAGGTATCCAGGTGGTACAGTCATCAACTCAAATGTGGAACTAGGATTTGCTATTCTTAAAGCCTCTAAGTAGGATCCTAGTTTGCAGTAATGTTCTTTCATTGACCCATACAACTGACTGTGTGCATAACTTTTAGCCTTGTATGCAAACCACTTACTTATCAACACCTTGAACTTTTCTTTCACAGCTAGTTGGATATCCTTAGCAGACCAATGTGGTTTACATTTAAACACAGGTAAGAATTCATTGGCTATGAATGTGTAACTTAACTGCCTATTTTTCTTCATATTTCTTTGACAATTGTGCTTGTTTATTGCCTTTTTTACCATGTAACAATTTTTTTCTTCATGGAAAGAACAATAAATATTGAATGGACAGTCTTTAACACAAGTAATACCTATACGACCTCCCCTATTCTTGTTACTAGTTGAAACAACTACATTCTTACCATTTGCAACAGCATACTTCTTGACAGCTTGTTTAAAAGCATCCCTGCTTGGGAATCTTGTACCAACCACCCAAGTCCACTTTGTCCAGTCAGTGTGATCAGTAACAACAGGAACACTTGGAGAATACTTCTTTCCTAAAATGTCATCATCAGAGCTATCACCTGGTGTCTTTACATCCCCTTCTGAGTCTTCATAGCTACTGTGTCCATCAACAGGCTGTTTATTAGCAGTGTCTTGTGCTTCAATATCATTTGCATGCAAACATAGTTGTAACAACTTATTTGTTGTTTCATCATTTTCTATGTTCACCTTCTTGATGTTCAACTGGGATTCTCTCCATTCTTCATCTTCCCCTTCTGACCCATAATGATCTCCATCTAATGCATCATCCTGTTCATCATCCTGTTCATCATCCTCTTCTTCTGTCCCATAAACACTTACCACTTCATCACTGGATTCTTCATAATCTTTATTAACCTTATAAGTCTCATCCCTTGAATCATCAGAACCTGAACTAAACCCCTCCTCTGATTCTATTTCATCTTCAAAAATTTGAAGCTTTTTCTTGTTGGCAGGTGGTTCATCTAAAGACTTTCCTTTCTCAACCTCACTTAAAGCATCTAACTTTTTCTTACAACTAGGCATGTTTTGTTCATTAACTACATTAGGAGTTGCAAGTGGTTGACTAGTTGCAAGCTATGTTGCACGGGAACTGGTACGGGAACGAGAAACGGGTACGGGAACGGGAACGGGAAACGGCAAAACTCAAAAAATCAAGAAACGGGTACGGCACGGGTACGGAAATAAATACATAAAAAAAATAAATATATATTATAGATAATGTACCACAAACCCCAAAATATATTCATACGTTGATATAAACTTCAAAATTCATACATCTTCCAAAGATAAATCACAAATCTTTCAAAATTCATACGTATTTTATATATATATATATATATATATATATACACGTATATAAAAATTAATAATTTAGCAAGTAACAAGAAAAGAAACATAATATATTTTGTAAAATAGGTTGATTAATAATAATAATTAGTGTTTTTTATAAATATATATATATTTGTAATAAACTAAAATAATAAAAGTGAAAAATATTTAAAGATATAATAAAAAACAAGGTTTATTAAAAAAGTACTACACTCGATCCCTATTTCAAAATGTACAGCTCATATACACTCAACATTTAAAGATGTCCAGCTCATAATACCAAACACTCTCTATTTCAAACACACACATACCCTCACACCTGGCTTTCCATATCATATTATAATAGAGAGAGAAAGTTACGAAGAGAGAGAAAAAGATGAGAGAGAGAACTGGGTCTGGAGGCACCGGTCTTCTTCTCCGGCCGACCTCCTGTTCCGGTGATCTTCTCTTCTTCATCTACAACCTCCTAATCTTCTTCATCGGTCAGAAACGCCTTTGGACTTCTGGAAACGTTATAGAAACGGTACCCAAATAAAGAAACGTGTAGCAGAAACGTCATTGACTTCTCGAATCGGTCAAGAATCGGATTGGAAACGCTTCTGCCCGTCCCCGTACACGTTTCCGTACCCTGCAGGTTTCGAGGACGTGGTACGGCATCACCTTCACGTTTCCGTGCATCAGAGGTTGCAAGTGGTTGACTAGGGTTTCTAAGTGGGCTGACTAGTGGGATTAATGGGCTTCCAAATGGGCTTCTTATTGGGCTAATCAATGGGTTGGGTGAGCTGACTGATGAAGGATTTTTACAGGGTGTAAAAGGAGGTTTGCTAATGGGGCCACATTGCACATACACATTCACAGTTTCATCAACATTTGTAAAAACCTTCACCATGTCCATAACATCAGCATCAATTGTTAATAGCTTCAAACCACCATTCTTAGGTAACTTGTAATACATGATAAAATCTTTCGATACATATGAACATGCTTTCATTACATAATCGACGATTTCAAAATACGAAACATGATCAATATCTAACCTGATTGTTTCTTGTTCACCACCACAATATCTTAATCTTGAAGCATGAGAAACGAAGGTGCCACCATACCAGAGCTTAATCGAGATTTCTTCAGCCATAATTATCGTCTAGGGTTGTTTAGGGTTTATAATCTAGGGTTTGATCATCGTCTTTGGGGTTGTCTGATTTCTATGAAATGGGGGAAATGTTTTGATCGAGAGAGAGGGTTGAGAGTGTTGTTAATAGATTTTGTGGGTCCCACCTTTTTGATTTTTTTAAAAAAAAATCTGATTAATACACATGGACATGGCCCACGTTTTTTTTTTTTTTTTTTTAACAGATAAGCACTTTTGCCACGTAGGACTGCCACGTGGGCTGCCTACGTGGCACTTAACTGGAAAAGTTAACAGACGTTAGCCTGGGACCGTTCAAATTAAATAGTTGACAAGTTGGGACTGCTATGGTACAACTTGCAAGTTGGGACTGCTGCCTTCCAACCCCCCAAAGTTGGGATTATTAGATTCCATTTCCCCTTTTTTTTTGACAAAAACCGTCAAACGAACCCGATCCCAAACCATACACAAACCGGAACCGAACCCGCTAAAAACCCATTGGAGCAAAGAAAAATCAAAATCGTTTAAAGGAAAAAAAACCAGTTTTGGCCATAAGTGTTTTTTTTATTATTTATTAAAATTCAATTTTCTTTAAACAATTCTAAAACGTAATAAAAGTTAAATTCTATGTAACTTATATGATTTTAAAAAGTGCATACGTGAACGGGAATGTAACTGAAACCAAAACCGGAATCAAAACCGAACCGAAACCGGGTAAAAGAACCAATTTGTGGCCGACCGAACCAGTTTCAAACCTAATCCCGTTACCCACATTGGCTCCAAACCGATTTGGGTTTTAAAAAAAGCCCGAAGTGTGAACCTCTACTCAGTACAAGAAAAATCACATAAAAGAACATCCCCACCCAACCTCCAAAATCATCAATAACAAGCACCCAATTTATCACTCATTCAGATGAAAACTAATGATGATTCCGTGATTTCTGTGCGATTGAGATAAAAACATGCATCAAATTTGCGGAGAAACACAAAATTAAGGCCTACAAGAAACAATATCAAGAAACCCAAACCAGAAAATCAAAAGAAAAACCTGATTAGGAGAAAGTTGGGTGAAGATTGTGATCGACTAACTATGTTTTAGTGAAGAACTCAAGCGGCGATGATAATCTAGATTATGGAGAAAGAAGACGCTGTGATAATCCAACATATTATAAAGAACACTGAACACCCACAGTGACCCAACATTTGATACTTGGGTTATTTTGCTAGGTCTATACACAGGTATTCATATATAATAATAATGGTCACACACAGCACATGTATATACCCCATGACAGGCACGAATCAGTGGTTACGTATTTGTGATAAAAATGCGAGGAAAATTAAATGTTCCAAAATGCAAGTCACAGGTTCCATTATGGCTCTAGCCTCTATGTGTGATTTTTGTTTTTATCATAGATATACAGATATATATAAAAGATGACTAAAACGGCCCTTCTGAAGTTAGTACAGCAGACAGGTTATTATAACTATTCCTTCACAAGGTATTACAAACACCACAAATATCTAAGTTTATGTTACATACGCTCATACAAACAACTCTGTGTTTCGGTTAGGAGGCATTATAGTCAAGAAACAGGGATATCCCTAGTTACAACTATGTTTTTCCTACAGTTTGGGCAAGCACCACATACCTCAATCCACGGAAGCAAGCAGCAGGAATGGAATCTGTGCATGCAGGCAAGGTTAATAAGCTCATCACCATGCTCAAAACCTTCAAGACAAATACTACACTCCCTTGATGCACTTGACGTTTCGTTATTTCCTTTGTTCAAAACTGTCATTTGTAAAGCGCTTAATTCATGTTTAGAAAGGCCAGGAGGAAGCATTTTTGTCATTGATGACATGGGCAGGCTGTTATACGAAAAGTCATCTTGATGGATGCTGATTGAAGACCTGGTGTTTTGTCTACAAGTAAAACCGATACAAATTAAGTATATAAAAGATTTAGAAATACAATACAACGCCGTATGTATCACATATTAAGCAAAAGATACAAGCATAGTTGATAGACATATGGTGCTAAATTCAAATGTCTTAGACATGGAGCTTCATGGATTAGCAATGTGGATCCATTTGACCCATGTGGATCATGGATCACACTCGTAACCCTCCACTCCTCCAGCCCACGATCTGCTTATGCTACTGCCCATATCCTTTTTTTTAGTTTATGCAATTAATTAGTTTTATTTTATTTACATGTCAGTTATTTAATTACCTAAAAAATAGCTTACTGGGCTATCATGCATTAGCCTTTATGTACGTATGAAAAACCATCAGTAAGACAGAGAGTTTATGTTTAAAAAAAGTTTCTTTGGTTAATTTTCTCTCAATGGATTTTGAGGTTGATTAATTGTTTCCATGCTAGTTCAAGTTTGGCAACTTGAATGGTGTTCTTGGAGTCTAAGGTTGGATTAGGTGGTGTATCTGTATCCTAATTCAAGTTTAGTTTGCCCTAATTGACTAAGAGGATCGTTGGTACTCTTATAAACGTAAGAAAAGCTAGAAAAAGTAAACTTTTACTCCGTATTATACAAGTAACTTGAAATTACAAACAGTGGAAACTTAAATAAATACTTGAAAACACACTAAGATCATGTGTGGTGTTTCTGTATCACAAGAGACCGCTAGATCTATCCGTTTCGTTTGATTTCAAATTATCTATCCATTGCGTATTATATTTCCTATCAAAAGTAGTCAAAGGCAGAGTCCAATATACCATACCGCCTTGCGTCCATCAAGGCACTCCGGCCAGATTTTGCAAAGTTCAGCCAACTTCTGGTATACTAAAATCAACGTTGTAGAACCCGATAGGCGCTAGTCGGCCAGTGAGGTGGGGACTAGCGATTTATCGGATTGGATTTCTTACGTATAAATTTTATAAATTTAGAAATACATAACATTAATTCTATGATTTTTCATGTATAAATTTATAAGTTACAGGACCAAATATAAACCAATAAAGATATAGGGTGGTTAAACGTTAAAAGATCAAAACTTAATAAACCCTAATTCCCAAACCCCTTCATTATATACGCCCACTTCTATCTCCTTCTTCATGCACCAGACACAAAACACAAACCCTAGCCCCCAAATTCAGCTCATGTATTCAATTAGGGTTCAAAATCATGGAGTATCTTCAATAACGACATTAGGGAAGACGCGTTTTGGCTTGAAATTGATCTGGTTTTGGTTTGAAATAAGGTAAGAAGTCATTCTACATGTTTTATTTGGACCGATTTTTTCCGACTTGGGCAACTACCGATTAATTGTATGATTTAATGAAAATTAATCAGTAGATGGCCGATCACCAATTAGTCGCCGACTAGTAAGAGGCTAGTAGCGATTTTTACAACACCGACTAAAATTGGTCTAAAACATCCAAAAATGGCCCATGATCAGCCTAGGACAGCATAAACTAGTCCTAAACCTGCGTAAAAACGTCTAAACCTCCTAAAAATGGTGTACTTATACCTTGTGCCTTGCCTATAAAAGCCCTCGCGTTTTAAGCGCCTTCTACTATCCTACTACCTAGGATACAAGTGTTCCTACGGTTTTCGCTGGTATGCACTAAAAAACTAGTTATTAATATATCAAAAAAAAAAGGATCCCGGACACGGATACCTGTTATGTGAAACATGAACACCTCTCAACCTTTCAACAAGTCTTTCCCTTGCAAGTAATACAACTCCAGGAAGTCTATCGTTCTCCGTAGCTCCCCATCGGCGAATGCTTCTGAAATCTTCTGAATTAATAATACTTGCAGACTGAGTAACACTTCCTTCTTCATGTTCCTATGAATCATAAAATCCCTATCAGAAATAAATACACTACCAAACCCTAGCACCTAACAGTTACTAGAAAATATCCCAAATACAGTTAAAAACTAAGAATAATTGAAATAAAAGTGGTAATAAATGAATAATTAATAAATAAATAATAAATTGGGAGTACCGAGGGGTGATGGCGGTGGAGACGGCGTGAGGGAGGGTTACAGCCACCGAGGTCGTGGCGGTTGTTGCGGTGGTGGTGGTGGTGGCGACGACGGTGGGAATATCCTTCAGCTAGTGAGGAATTATCTAGGTCGGAAGAGTCTACGACGTCGTTTCGAGTACTAAATCGTATTCTTCTGCTATGCAATAGCTTCGACATTCAATAGGACGATAAACTGGAAAGCTTAATTGGAACGAAATTATTATTATTATTATTCAGTTGTGATGAAATTATAAAATTTGAATTTGGATTTTGTGTAGCTGTGAAGATTGTTGAAAATTTGTTGATTTTGGTAAAGGCGATTTGGAATGAACAAAAGTAGATTTACTTTTCTGTGTTTTTGGGTTTTTGACGTAACTGCCCCCACCAATACAAAGATAACGTTGCAGTTGAGTTGACTGAGAGTTCAGTGGGGTTTATAATGGGCCTGGGCCTGTTTTACTTCAAAAGCCCATAAGTAAATTGAAAACGAGCTAACGGGTTCAAGAGGTGACCGTGACACTCATGAGTCATGGCCTCATGTAGAGGTGTTCAAACCGGTTTTTTTGCCGGAACCGGTTCTGGTCCCGAACCGGTTCCTGGCCGAACCGGTTTCGGTTCCAAACCGGTTCGGTTTTGGACCGGTTTTGTCGATTCGTAAGACCGGTTTCGGAGACCGGTTTCGGTTCGGTTTCGGTTTCGGTTTGTATCGGTTTCGGTTCTTAATCGGTATTTTCGCGCGCATTTAAAAATAAAAATTAGGCCGATAAGAAAAAAAAACATAAAAATACGACTTTTATTATTTTTTTCGGTTTTCGAAATTAGAAACTAGGAAAATGAAATACATAAAAACATAATTCAAATTATTACAATCAATTTTTTTTTAAGCTTCATCCGAACTACTTTGGCGCAACGAAGCATCGTATGCGAGTTCTTCGTCCGATAGGGGTTCGCTTGATCCTTCTTCCACCTCTTCGTCATGTATTCTTCGTTCAAGTTCGGTTTGGTCTTCAAGAGATGTTTTATGTTGTATTCGATCCACCGCATCCAAGTGATCTTTTAAGCATATGCACATCTCCAACGATTCGGGATTTAATTTTGTTCTTCGTATGGATAGCACCCTGCCACTAAGAGAAAAAACCGATTCCGAAGCTACCGTAGAAGCTTGGACACTTAGTAGATCACGGCCACTAAGAGAAAAAACCGATTCGGTTTGTTTTCCTTTCCACCAAGCCAATATATCAAAATTTTCAAATTCGGTGGCGGTGAAAGTCGCCGTAAAATTCGAGCCTTTATACCTACCAAGCTCGCTATTTGGGGCCTCACCCCTTTGTCTTTTAGCCGTTTGGT
Organism: Ambrosia trifida; assembly: GCA_028751855.1. Lineage (NCBI taxonomy): Eukaryota > Viridiplantae > Streptophyta > Magnoliopsida > Asterales > Asteraceae > Ambrosia > Ambrosia trifida. The sequence continues at coordinate 53,846,174 of CM054123.1, read as the reverse complement.
CTTTGACAATATTAAACAAATTAATTTTAAGGTTACCCCGCCTCGAGCTAGCACGACTTCCTTCCCCTCCCATTCCCATTTGCATTTGCAAGTTGGGACCATATTTTTCTAAATAAGTATCATACAATATTTAATTTTCAAAAAAAAAAGTATCATACAATATTTGGAAATCGTTATCAAAAGTAGCTTTCATGTGTGTTGCCCAATTTGGTTTTGAAAGATATAAACGTAAAGCCATATTTATTTCATCGATTATAGTATGAACTCCCGTAGCATTTAAGCACGGGTTTAAAGCCAACGCACACATAAACACATGTGGTATTTCTTCAAAATATTTTAGAAATTTTTGAACCATTGGGGGTATCATTTTCTCAAACAATCATTTTTGTCTTCAAAATCAAATATTGTTTGAACCATTAAATATAATTCTTGCAATGCTTCATTACTAGTTGGATAATAAACCCCCGATAGTTTTGTAGTAGCGTTTTTAAAAACCTCAAGAAATTCCGTAAGTTGTTCAATACAATCCCAACCCTCGTTAGGAAATGCCGTTACGTGACCACGACTAGCAAGCCTATTATGAAAATGTTTTAAAGTTTCTTTTTGTTTCAAAGCACTTTCGAACATTGTAAAAGTCGAATTCCACCTAGTCGGCACGTCCCAATTAGGACCGAGGAAGGGACGGTTCGTTTCTTTACAATATTTTTTATATTTTCTATATCGTTCGCGACTTGTTTTAAAAACTTCATGTAACATAAATCGAAAACTTTTTTTGAAATCTTCTACCATAGGAATTCCGAGCCCATATTGCACACATAAGTTAATAATGTGTGCAACACATCGTGTATGGAAAAAAATACCATTGCATATCGGATTATATTTTAACTTTAATTTTTCAACCGCGACAGTATTGTTTGACGCATTGTCGAAGGACATTGAAAATATTTTGTTTTCTAAGTGAAAAGTTTGTATTACATGGTCTAAAACATAAAATATATTTTCGCCGGTGTGTGGATACTCAAATAAATCAAACGCAATCGTACGTTTCATCATTTGCCACGTCGAGGGATCGATCCAATGAGCGGTGACGCAAAGGTACGATTCCGGTAAACCGTGAGGAGCCGACCAAACATCGGTGGTTAAGTTCACACTTGTTTGTAAGTTTGAAAAAAATACAATTAAATCTTTTTTAGCTCTTTCCCATAATTTCAAACAATAACGTTTTAGAGTATGTCGACTTACGTGTTTATAAAGAGGTTGGAGCGTGTCACGAATCAAGCTTGTCAAGTCGGGATCGTCGAAGTGGTTGAAAGGTAAAGCTTTTTGAATAACAAACTTCGCCATTCGGTCTTGAACCTTGTTAAAGTCGTAAAGAAAAATCCCACCTTGAGTATCAATGGTCGTTTGCGAACCTTGGAGCGGATTTTCTTTAACAATCTTGCAATACTTAGCTTTATGATTTCTCAAGGTAGAGTTTGCGTTTGGTTGGAGAAAGATACCACACTTTCTACAATGCGCCTTTTTTTCTCCATTCGACAAAAGACACAAGTCGAAAAAACCGGTTTCTTGTCCAAATAATTCGGCGTTTCGTGTCGTTTCAAGAATACTAACAACGGTGGGTTGGTTTGAGGAACCGGTTTGAGATGGGTTTGATGAAGCCATGGAATGTAGCAAAGAAGCAAAGCGAAAAAAAACGAGCGAATACTATTGCGTTTTTCGGTTTTTGGGTTCGTTTTTTGCGTTTTTGAGTGTTGTGATCAACCCAAAACATCTAAACCTATTTATACTAACTTGGGGGTGGCAAAATGGTGATTTTTTGTTCAAAAAAAGGTCAAAAACAGCCCAACGGCTATATTGCAACGGTCAGAAAAGTTTTTTTTGGCCCCAACGGTATAAACCGGTTCCAAACCGGTTTCTTCGATCGGTTCCTGAACCGGTTCCTACACGAACCGGTTGGGTTCGGTTTTTATACAAAATACCCCTAACCGATGCTGAACCCGGCGGTTTGGATATGGAACCGGACCGGTTCCTCTAGAAACCGGTTTTTATACGAACCGGTTTGGGCCGGTTTGTCCGGTTCCGGTCCCGAAACCGGTTTTTTTGAACATCTCTAGCCTCATGTTGATCACATGGACCACAAATCCGGACCATTAGATGTATCTGGACCACTAAGAATAATAGGCTCTGGATCACTACGTCTGGACCAATGGGCCTAAGCACAAAGGTTATAATCTGTGCTCGTACGGACTCCGTAATATAGCACCCTCATAATCGGCCGTAAAAGGATGTTATGAACGGAAGTAGAGAATAATTTAATATTAGGGGAAAGACTTGTTACGAGTTGTAATGCAAGGAGTCGTTGGCATAAATGTGGATAGGATGCATGGTTGTAAAAATTTCACCTAGGCGCCGACTACTCAACAAGTAATCCCCGAGTACTCGGCGAGTCATCTTTGAGTACTCCTTGACTATGGCCGAGTATTCGCAATTCCTCAGTCAACTGAGTTGATATTGCCTAACGACTTTTGCAACCATGAACAACGATTTTTTTTAGCCTGTAGGTGCTAGGTGGTTTAGGAAAGTAGTTTGTTTGTGTGGTTTCTTTAAGTGCTTGTAGAACTACGCGGTTTGCTACAGGTGGTTTCTGATAGTGTTTGTAGTTAAACAAGGTTTTAACGTAGGGTTCCATATGTTACATGTACAATTATATAGTGGAGAGACACTTTACCACCATGTATATGTCCCTTAGGTACTATCATTAGAAAAAAAAAATTAAGATTTAACGATCTCTGATATACATTTATTTTTGTTTACTAAAATACTAACAAAATAGATTAATTTGGATTTTGAAGGCAAACAAATATTTTTTCACCCATCATATGCGTATTTCATATTGTTGAATTAGGAATTTTAAAAACCTTTTGTATAACTTAGGGCTGGCAATTTAGACACGAACAAAATAATCTGATACGAACCTACACGATTTTAACAGGTTTTGTGTTTGGCCTTAACAGGTTTCGTGTCTATAACAGGTCGACACGTTAAGACCTGTTTATTTTCGTGTCGTGTTCGTGTTTAACTGTTTCGTGTTCGTGTCTTATCGTGTACGTGTCTTAACAGGTCTTGTCGTGTCTTATCGTGTTTCTTATCATGTCTTGTCGTGTCTTATCGTGTCTTGTCGTGTCTTATCGTGTCTTGTCGTGTTAACTTATTTTAGTATGTGTTCCTTATCGTGTCTTATCGTGTTAACCTGTTATACACAGGTTTGTGTTCGTGTTTGAAAAAAATGACACGATTAGATTTCGTGTCGTGTTCGTGTTTACAAGTTTCGTGTTCATGTCTTAACAGGTTCGTATAACCTGTTATGCCAGCCCTAGTATAACTTTAGTTAATTTATAGACCCAAATTAATGATAACATCATTTTTAACTTTTCTAGTTAATTACCTCATGACAATACTACCTCTTGTGAATTCAATATCTCTTAAAAAGGTAGAAAGAGTGACAAAATATGTGGAGATAGTCTCTGAATGGTTTATAGTCTTTTAACGGTTAATATGTAATATTAAGTATGAATGGTTAAACCTGTTATGCCAGCCCTAGTATAACTTTAGTTAATTTATAGACCCAAATTAATGATAACATCATTTTTAACTTTTCTAGTTAATTACCTCATGACAATACTACCTCTTGTGAATTCAATATCTCTTAAAAAGGTAGAAAGAGTGACAAAATATGTGGAGATAGTCTCTGAATGGTTTATAGTCTTTTAACGGTTAATATGTAATATTAAGTATGAATGGAGATAGTCTCTAAGGGGCTGTTTGGTAGCCTCTTAATCAGCCTCTTAACCATTCAGCTCTGAATCATTCAGCATTCAGACTGTTTGTTTCAGCATCTGAATGGAATGATTAAGTGCTGAACCATCAAGCTAATAAGAGACGCTGAATGATTCAGCTCTTAACCATTCAGAGCCTCTTAACCATTCAGACCATCTTAATGATTCAGCACTTAATCAACCAAACAGCCAATGTTACCTCTTAACCATTCTGAAATTATGGGCCATTAAGAGGTAGCATCTGAATTGGCATTAATAGACTACCAAACAGCCAATGTTCTTTAACCTATATACGTAACGTGACACATATCACATATGGATAGTGTGGTCCTCAAAGCAAGGAGGCTGTGAAGTTTCACATAGAATTAGTTCTTGCCATCCATATGAAGTGTTTGAAAGTAGTATATATGCAAGATGGATTCTAATGTCTGTCCGGCTACATATGCAAGTGTTTCATCATAGTTTATTGTCTTGACCCACCAATAGGTCTGTAAACGAACCGAACGAACACGAACAAAGGCATGTTCGTGTTTGTTCATTTAACTTTAACCGAACACGAACACATAATCGAACACATTTTTGTGTTCGTGTTCGTTTATTAAGAAATGTGTCGTGTTCGTGTTCGTTCATTTAAAACCTAAACGAACAGTTCATGAACATAAATGAACACAAATGAACATAAATGAACATAAGCGAACACAAACAAAAACAAGTTAATAATGATTCATCACAATTCAACCAAAACCAAATGACGAGGATGAGAAATACGGTGGTATTGTGGTTTGTGGAGGCGGGGAGAAGGAAGACAGTGGCGCTGTTGAGGTTCGAGAGTGGAGATGGGGCTGTGGACGGCTGGAGACGGGGTTGTGGAGGCTGGAGGCGGGGCTGTGGAGGTGAGGTGATCGATCAGAAGTAGAAGAAGGTAGGGTTGTGAAATGTGGAGAAGAAGGGAGGTAGGCTGTGAAATGTGGATATCGTCTTATAAGTGATATGGTTAGAATGTTAGGGTTAAGTTTTTATAACATATGATTTAAAATACTTAACAAAAGGAAATAAATAATACAAATAAAGTTAAATTTAATTATACGAACATAAACGAACAAAAATAAACAAACGTACATAAATGAACGAACATAAACGAACGTTCATGAACATAAATGAACGAACAAAACGTGTGTTCATGTTCGTTCGTTTAATTAAACGAACAAACAATTGTGTTCGTGTTTGTTCATTTATTTAAATAAACGAACATAAACGAACTTCCCGCCGAATAGTTCACGAACAGTTCATGAACGTTCAGTTCGTTTACAGGCCTACCCACCAACCTTGAGTTGTTTATGATAATCACTCATTGTTCATCCACTTATTCTTATGATTGTTATTCATCATAAGGGGAAAATACTAAAGACCATACTTTGTTTCTTTCAAAGTGTGCACGCTTCTGCTTCGGATTACGGAATAAAATACTAAAATAGACAAGCTCAACATCAGGTTCGCTAGGATATTTAATGGCAGAAATGATATATAGTCATCATATTCTTTTGTAGTTTTGTTGATGAAGTTTGATGTTGGTCCTAATAATTGTGTAAGAACTCATTTGGAAAATTCTCAAAAGATCTCCGATGAACAACTCATCAAAATCGAACCGCCAAGTGTTACTAGAATATGAAGATAATTGGGTGCATTTTCGTCGAATGTGAGATGGATGGATTCTTCAATCACCTTTTTCTTGTTGACGAGTAATTGAAAACTTTATATACTTTGGAAATAAGAATATGTCCATCAAATATGCCCTCATGGGCTTTGGGAACAAACTTGCTGAGTTGATCTCTCTTGTTGCGAATGTTGCAATTATTCCAAATTTCATATGTAGACCTATTTGGATTAAGCATTGGTGTTACAAGCTTTAACACAGATTCACACATGAATTTGGCAGCTTTTATCAAGGTAGTATAGGGGCTTAAGTAATAAGTAGTATATGGGCTTAAGAGTCAAGTATTTTAAATAGAAGGGTGTCATAGTAAGTTTGTCAAACTAATAAGGGAGGAGGGGGTGCCGACACGCCATACGGGTAGCTTCTTCGGGTTACTATCCGTTTCAGGTATACCGTCAGTATCCAATCGGGTAGGTGATTGCAGGTTGGTGAAGATTTCACGGGTAGAGAAACCCGTGAGTTTTGGTTGAGATATTCAATCGTTGAATGATTTCTTATCCGTTAAAACCTCATTTTAAAAATTCTTTTAAATAAACTACTATAAATACAAAGCATATCATTTTCTCTCAACTTCTCAAAAACAAACTATTTTCTTTATTCAAATGGCAATAACCTCGGGTTGGACCGTAGAAAAGGAAATGACGTTGGCAAGAGCTTGGCTAAGTCTCGCGGATAACGTGAACCGCGGATGGTGTGCGCTTTTGGGATGCAACCTTGTACGGTTCCGTGAAAATGTGAGTCAAACAAACCGAAAGGTATATGAGCTACATCAAATGTTTTGCATAATCCAAATGGAGGGCAAAAGAGTTGAGGTAAACAGTTTGATCACTTTGAGGCGTGGAAAATTATGCGAACGCATCCCCAATGGAAAGGTTTAATTAGTATTTTTTATATTTAATTTGGCCTTTTTTATATTTTAATTATGAGAATCTATGCATTTTTTATTTATATAATTTTATTTATTTTTCGGAGTTGAATTTATTTTGTATTTAAAATAACAGTTTTAAAGTAGTTGCATGCTACTTAGAGCTGCAAACGAACCGAACGAACACGAACAAAAGATTTTTTGTGTTCGTTTGTTATGAAAAATATGTGTTCACGAAAAGTTCATGAACACTTATCGAACGAGATTTATCTTCGTGTTCGTTTGCTAAGAAAACACTCATGTTCGTGTTCGTTTGTTAATTTTGTTCATGAACGCACATGAACACAAACGGACATTCATGAACACAAACAAGTGTTAATGAATACAAAAAAATGTTCATGAACGGAAACAAACACAAACTGATGTATATTAACTTTCCAATAAAATCGAATTCGCATACATATATTTATCTCATATAAATTGTTTATTTATTTATTTGGGTAAATAAATAAAAATAAAAGAATATCAAGACATATTATAATAAAGGAATAATGGAAATAAATAATCCCAACTATTGACTATTGGCCAATAACAGTCCCAACTACGAAAATTATCAATAGTGGTCCCAACTTTCGACATATTGGAATATAATGGACCCAAACTAACGGAGGTCTAACTCCGTTAGCGTGGTGCTGACGTGGCATGCCACATAGGATGACATGTAGGATGCCACGTAGGATCATTTTGCCACCTAGGATGCCACGTCAGCGTCACACTAATGGAGTTAGACCTCCATTAGTTTGGGTCCATTATATTCCAATATGTCGAAAGTTGGGACCACTATTGGTAATTTTCGTAGTTGGGACTGTTATTGGCCAATAGTTAATAGTTGAGATTATTTATTTCCATTATTCCTACAATAAAACCTTATTAAACTATCGAACATATACGAACACGTTACCTAACGTTCACAAACATAAATGAACGAACATGACCTCTGTTATGTTCGTTCGTTTAACTAAACAAGCGAATTATTTTGTTCGTGTTCATTTATCTATATTATATTATTAAGGAGGAGTGATGGCTAACATAGTCATTTTCATTTCCGTACAACTTAAGAAGCAATATATACAACATACTTCAGCAAGAAATTTAAGGGTATTATGGGCATAGTTGTGACAATTAAGACACTTAGGATGATATGTTTGTAATTTTACCATCATTATCTTACTCACATCTTAAGATTCTATTCCAATCTTGCCCTCATGACCATACCAATAGATATCCATTGAATTGTCTTTAAGAATTGTTTTAATTGTGTTTATTGTAAGGTGAGACCTTTGAGTGCCTCTGATGAAGTGTATATGTAATCTTCTTGATATTGAAGTTCATTATCTTCAATGGTTAGGAAGAAGAGCTCCAGATGAAAAAAGTTGTACTAAATATCTCCAAGGATGTGAAGAAATTTTGGATAAAAATTGAGAAGCTGGTAAGTCATATATGTAATTTAGTATATGAGGGGTTTGTTTTACATTATAGTTTTGATACATATTTATTTTCTATAAAATATCATGTCATTTTAGGTGTTGTACAAGCATCGGTTAGAGCTTGATCAAAAAAAGAAAAAAAAGCTCTTGATAAGCATCTTGAATTTCTTCTAGGGCAAACCGAAAGGTAATTTCTTGACCTATGAATTTGGTTATTTTACTCTCTAATGGGCCAACTAGGTAAAATAAAATAAAATTAGACAGGAAGAATGTTGTTTAAATGGGTCGGATGGGTCAAAAGTTTGCCAAAGTGTAATTTGTAAATTGTAAAACATAAAATCTCATTTTTTGATTGAAGTCTCATATTTTTTGTTTACTTTTCTCCTTCTTTGAGAGTTATTAATTTGTGCCATATTTACGCAAAACTGTAAAGCAACTAGATTTTTGTTTGTTTTTCAATTGGATGGTTTGTAAATGATATACTTCATGTATAAATAGGCGTATTTAATTCAATGTTACCAACATTACAAACACAAGCATTATGTTATCTATATACATCTATGTAAAATATAGATTGAAAACACATTGCATAGTACACGCACTTAAATTTTCATGGATAATGAGTATGATATGTTGATTGATAACAAGACCTTTTGGTTTCATCATAGTTGTGATAATGGGAACTTATGTTTTCTTTGCTTAACGCCAATTCATTGAATTAAAATTGAACTTGTGGAGTCTGCGATAATACTATACCCAGGTTAAAATTTGTATAATATATGACTGAAGTCATCTGGATCTAAAGATGGAAGAAGTGATGTGATCTTGCTTAAGTTCTTGAAAGCTAGACTTTAAAGTCGAAGATTGTTTTTAATGCTTAAGAACACATTTTTACGTAGAAAAGCTTGTCGCATTGACGATTTGGTAGATGAAAATATTAGATATGGACTTGATAAACTAATATGGAGTATCATACTTTATATTATCACTCCCGCGGCAACGCGCGGGCTTCCTACTAGTTTCTTAAACGAACGAACACAAACAAACTTCCCACCAAACGGTTCATTAACTGTTCGCATGAGGTGTCCCCCCCTTTCTTAAACTACTTTTTTTTTTTGAACGATCAACTAAAGTATTGCCGGGTACTCTGTACGCGGCCCCCAATGGCCGAAAGGGGCCTCAGACGGCCTCTAGTCCGTACGGACAGAGCCCTTCGGCCCACCCGTCTCCTGTTCCAGGGAAAACCCGGCCCACAAACCCGTCTGAAGGCACGACGGTGGTTGGGAAGTGATGGAGAGACCCTTGACCCTTGTGGTCATGGGTTCGACTCCTGATCCCTTAGTTAACATTTAACGAGTTTTTGTAGTTTCACAAATATTTGTTTAAGTGTTATTATTTGTAATATAGAACATAAAGAAAAAAGTTATCAAAATTTGTTATTTGATACATATGCTTAGTCACATTATTTGACATGGTTGATTCATTTTGTTTCATCTTCGTCTAGTGCCACTTACTTTTTAATTTGATAGTTTTTTTTTAATGTGGCGGTAGTTATTAGTAGCTTTGAAAACAAGTCTCTCGTAGTCTCGTTGTATATGAAAATGATTAGCATGATCATTTGATATAATTATCTATATCTATACTAGCTGATTACCCCGGAAGGGTCCCGGGGTTGAAAAATCTAATTTTACGTGATAACCTATTGCAAATGGCTCAAGTTAACTAACCACAAAATCTCTCAATCATTGCATGTTCATAGTATTCTAATCAGTAATAACTCATATTCCCTAATCTAAAACCTAATCAGTAATCATGTAAAGAATCACTTATGTAAGCTGCAACTATTCAAAAACTCATCACATCTCTCTAATTTCTCACATTCTAATGACTCTTATAATTCCTAACCTAATCAACTAAACAAACACTTAAGTTGGAAGTTGTAACCATTGCATTTCATTATGCCACGTTGCATAATCAAGAGATGGTTGAGACCACCATTGAACACCACGTCAGCAACTATCAATTCTTCCCGGGAGTGTCCCAGAGTTGAAAAATATAACCATTCTAATAATACTAATACTAATAGTAATAATTAATGCTCTTGTAATTAAATAAATAAAAAATAACCTTGCTATAAGGTGACACCATGTGTTGTAGTGTTGCGCGATTTTTTCTCCTAGCTTCTCTTGATGAAGTATACCTAGTAAAATTCCAATGATAACATGGCGATTGGGCTGATTTTCAACATCGTAGAAAAGAACCTAGTTTAAAAGAAAAAACATGATTAATGAATAACATGAATATTTTGTGTGTTTTTTTCCTGTATGAACGAAACCCCACAAAAAATAGTCGATTTTTTCTCCATTTTTTATATAGCACTATGGTACTCGTTGGAAAGATAATAAAACGCTCGTTAATTTGGTGTAATTTTTTTCTTTAAAAAATCCCGTATATAAAAGATATAAACGTTTAAAAATTATAGGAGAAAACATGAGAGATAAAGTTTTAAATTTATTTTTAAATTCTTTTTTTCCTAAAATAACTTAATTTAATTAAAAAAGAAAATAATTCAAAAACATTAAAATTTTTCAATTATTATGCCACGTGGCAGTTTCATGGAGAAGTTGAAGGCACCATTGCACGCCACGTCAACAATGTTTAATTCTTTTATATATATTAATTAATAGATTAATAGATTATCTTATTAAGGAGGAGTGATGGCTACCATAGTAATTTTGTACACCATCCAACTATTACAACAACATGTACAAGTGAATCAAGCTTATATAATAAGGGTATAATTGGAACTTTTTGTAAAATTAAGACACTTAAAAGGGTATGCATGTAATTTTATCTTTGTTTTTTAGTTAAAAGTTAAAATTTTATTCTATTGTTACCCTTTTCCCTTTCACCTTCAAAATTGATTATAGAGAAAGCCAAGAGACACTATTTATTCTCTAGAATTGAATGAAGGTTTCATTTCCATGTCTTAAATTCTACCTTACATCCTCTTTTCATTTTCCAAAATGGCATATTTATTCTCCAAATTTTCTTCCTAATTCTCCTGATTTCGTATTGAAATGCTACAGTAGCTATGTTTTTTTCCAGTCGTAAAGGTATATTATGATAATACTTCGGTCTTTTGTTTAGGTGGATATGTCGAAAGTCAAGATTGATGTTATGCTGCCATGGATAGCTCACAGGGTGACTGAACTTCTTGGATTTGGGGATGAAGTTCTCATTAACTTTATTTATGGTCTTTTAGAAAAGAAGGTAACCTACTACTTTATACAATTTTATATCGACTTATTGCACCATAAATATACAATATAAAGTAGAAGTGTTTTCTGTCCACTAATTATCAAATATCTTGGTTTGGAATGGGAATCGTCTTTATGTGGATCAGTATTTTTAAAAGAGGGCAGCACTTGAATGAAAATACAAGTTATTTATGGTTTATCTCATTACTATGTTTACATTGCATACTAATTTTTAGCCTTTGAATAGCCCAAACAGATTCATACGAGTTGTTTTTAATTAAATGATTATGTTACTTTTTTTTGTAGATGTCAATACCTTGGGCAACAAATGACTTAATTGTTTGACCAAAAGCACATTTGAATCATTTTCACTAAGCTGATGTGTGATTTTAAAGAGTTAAATCAATTAATTAATGATCAGTCAATTAGGCTTCTATTTGTATAGTATTCAATAGTCAAATTCTTTTATAAATCCCTACCTTAATGTTTTTTTATTGTTAAGAAATTGCAGGTAATAAAAGTATGGGTGGAGAGATAACAGTATTATCCATAAGATCTTCAAATTGATGATTTAAAACATATTGCCCTCCATGAGGAAGTGTTTGAGAGGCCGAATTTTTGGAGAGAGAAAGAGGAGTGGTAGTGGTGGCCATTGTTTTGTCTAATTGACCAAACTATTGAACTATTGTATTCATTACTTTATTAGATACAAAGATCAATATTTAAAAAGGTAATAAAGTTGCATATTGAAAAATAAAGGGGCAAATAAAATCCTTTTAGTATGAAAATTCATTGATGGTCTAGAATTGTTTGTTTTGTGTTTGTATGTAATTGAGAATACATATCTATGTGTTTTATTGATTAACATTGTTATTTATTCCGTCATTTTTTTTAAAAGCATGGTTGGTGTGATTAGCAAGATCCTTTTGAGTCATTGTAATCAACAAGGATGTGAGCACAAATTTAAAGCTACAGTGTCTATGTCATTTGTAGATGTGTGCTGTTAGTATTAAAATAAAGTGCTACTGTCAATTAGCTACTGATTGGTTGAGCAAAGTTGACTATGATTGCAAACAAAATGATATAATAGATCAGTAAATAGATTGCTTATATAACTAGATTTAGGGGCGGCAATTATTGACACGACCCGAAAACCGACCCAAACCCGATACGAAAAAAAACGATTTGGGTCAAGTAACACGACCCATTTAAAACCGGGTCGGGTTCGGGTCGACCCGTATTAAAATGGGTCGGGTTCGGGTTGACGCATATATAAAATGTGTTGACCGTTAACCCGTTTACGGATTTAGAAAAAAATCTATTATATTTTTGTTTTTCTTTTTTCATTTATATTTACATGGTTAGTTATAATTGTGTTATTTTTGGCACACTATATTATTTATTTGTCACACTTATATACTCACCAATAAACATTTTATTGATAACCCGCTTACAACCCAACAACCCGCTTATAACTCATGAACATGTATGAGTCATTTAAAAAATATGGGTTAAACGGGTCATCTTCAGGTTGACCCGGATTTTATCTGGGTCGGGTTAGGGTTGAAAATTTTGACAAGAATAATAATATGGGTCGGGTTTGGGTTGCACATTTCAACCCATCAACCCGCAACCCGTAAACCCGACAACCCATCAACCCGAAACGATTGACACCCTAATGTCTACATTTGATATCAGTTGGGCACCCGCTGCAACGCGCGGGCATTCCTACTAGTTATCTTATTAAGGAAGAGTGACGGCTAGGATAGTAATTTTCAATTCCGTACAACTTAAGAAGCAACATGCACAAGTGATTTATGCTTACATAATAAGGGTATAATTGAAACTTTGTGGAACATTAAGACACTTAGAAGGGTATATTAGTAAATTTGTACTCACATTTTAGTTAAAAGTATAAAGTTGTTTCCCATAATGCCCCCACCCTCTTCCTAACCCCTGCCAAATTAATGTGTTTCAGCTTACATAATGATAGTTGTTTCAGCTTCCTGGTACCCCATTCAATTGTTGATAATCTTGATCGACATACCCCATCACACACACAACTGTTACCTAAAACAACTTTCATTACGAATTCAATTCTTTCAATTCGTAACCTAATTGAATCCCCCTTTTGCTCAAACAACTTGAAGACTTCAGCTACGAATTATACCCATAAATCTGATTCTTCAACCTCAAATCTTGCTGGTTCTCTCACGAGCAGTTGTTCTATACACTCGTCTTCTTACGGTAACTTTGTTTTCATTTGGTTTCCCATTGCGTTTTATTTGATAATTTGTTGTTGATAATTTGCGTAACATAATTTGCGTTTTATAGACTAATTGATAATTTGCTGTTGATAATTTGCGTTTTTGTTGAATTACAGGTCCCGGGTCATTTCTCTGTTACTTTTCACATCAATTGGTAAATATTTTCATTCTCTACGTCTATTGATTAACATTTGCTATTTGAGTAAATAATTAGGTTTCATCAGGTCATTGATTTTTATTACTTGAAAATAACATAGCTAATCAGCTTGGTTTACTCTTAATTTAAGATAATTGGATGCATATCATAAACAATCTTTGCTGGCCTTTTGATATGTGTTATAACTACTGGTCTATTAGATATGTGGGTCAACTGGGTTAACATGATGGTAGGGAATTTTGATCTCATGTGGAAATTTAATGTTGTTAGTGCTAAGAAGCTAGAGTTAGTGGTGTATCAGAGTCAATAATCAATTTCATTGACCATCAAAAAAAGGTCAAAAGCAGAGTCTATGGACGAAGGTCGTATCGAATATCACATACAGAATCTTGAACAAAATCCAGATTTCTTTCATAATAGATAGTAATGTATTAAAACTATTCAAACTGTCAAAAATATTTAAATTAGGAGAATTGCTGGTACATGCATATTTCAGTAAACTATTATTAAATTGAGATATTACTGTTATTTGCTTTTGATTGTTATATTTCTTTTTTATCAATGGTATTTTAGTTATGAGCTGGATTTGTTAATTTGTGTAGGCTTTTGATGATCATGGTTGGATATGGATTGATGGTGTGACTAAAGTGTTTCAGTTGTTACAATATGGTTGCTATGGTGGTTGTTGTCATTGGCTACACCTATTTTATCATCGCTTCTTGCGCCCGTTTCTTTGTTGATTCGGGGTTAGCGATTGTAGTAGTCGTTGATGCCTTGGTTATCTTCTGCTAAGGCTTTAATTTGGTTTGCCTTCCTGGATTTGGGGTTTGTCAATGATGATGACTTTGGTTCATCTGAGAGATTATAGACACGTTGTTGCTAACGGTTAATCTACCCGCCTTTGGCAACGATGCTGGTCGTGTTTATTTCATCACTTGAATTATCCTGTGTTAATTTCCGAATTTGGTGAAAAGTTCCAATGGCAGTTATGAAAAATTCAATGTGATTATCCTGTATATTAGTTTTCAAACTTGATGAACAGCTCCAATGGCAGTCTTGTATTTTTCAAACTTTTGTTGGGGCAGTCCTGTAATTATGTTTCCTAGCAGGTATATAAACATCGCGTCTCTTGAAGCTATTGCTTAAAAAAACATTAAAGGGGCTGTGATGATGACACCTACGCCCTGCAATTCGGCGTGGCAATAAATGAGGATGGCAGGTTGTCTACTTGCAACCTCTGTTGCAGCCAATTGCTTTTCCGTGGGCAAATCTGAGCTTGATTTAATGTGAAACTAATCCATGTATGACCTCTTTAGGCTGTACATGTTGACTGTTGCACTAGGCGTTTTGGTGACATGTAATAAATTGAGACGATAGGATTGGGTATGAAACCTGCAGACCAGTAATGATGCAGACCTGTGGTGTCTCGGGTTCAATTCCGACAACCCTCTTCCGTCGTGTGAGACGACAGGTAATTTTTTCTTGAGATAATTATGGATGGGCTGTGCTTCTGAACATTTTGGTTTTTTATGGCTTTGGGGCTTTTCTATATTAGGTACATACCACATATGTGATTCACACAGTTGATAAACAACATTTTAAAAATATATACCTTCATTATTTTTTTGGGGCTTTTGTGGATTGAATGATATCAATTTTTATGAGTGTATTACTCATCACTGACATGATCTTTGTTAATGATTGATTTCATATCCTTGTCTTCATTTTATCTTAATTATATTGATTTCATATTTGAGTTTGGAAAAATAAATGTTGCTTATTTGATCATACATTATAGTGTTTATCATTAAAACGTTGCAATGTATATGTTTTGAGAGTTGAGTTATTAAGCATCTACAAGATACCATAGGCACGTCATTATAACACTATTAGTGATAGTGTGATTAGTCTCCATTATTTGGGTACTTTTAAGAACATTTAGTGAATATGATGTGATATGAAGCGTATGAGTCACCCTTAGTATAACTTGACATGCTGATATAATGGTCAGTGGATGGTTGCAGAGTGCTTACCCAATTGCACGTCATGTGACACATTCGGTATATGACATTATGTGGATGTCTATTATCTTTATGTGCACTTCATGAACTATGGCTTTTTTTTTAAAAAAAATGTTTTGCTTGTTCATTTGCTTTGTTCGGTTACTCTTGTAATTCTTAGTGGCATCATTTTATCAAATAAACTTGGTCTATCCATTTGTCGTGTTCACTAGTTTGTTGGTTTCGTTGCATCACTATGCGTCTATGTATACTTACATTACGATGCATTAATTTAATATTGAGTATTGTTTTCCAAATCATCACATTTTTACCATAACTTTCAAAGTTCCGACTATATTTTCATGGATATTTGGCTCAACTCAACTATAACTATGTGCGATAGTGCATAAAACATTACATGGAATCATATTTCTATGGTTTTCATGTAATGGCCTAAAGGGTGTTTTATTTAACAAACAACATAAACTTGTATAATATTTTTTTGCAATTGATTAAGAAAAGAAAGGGACCCACCTTAGCAAGTTGGGCTTATGCAGCAACACACAACAGATGGATTGGATGGCACAAAGCCACAATTAGTGGACCCCTTCATGTTCGGTCAATTGACTCACCCTGTTTACCACCAACACATTTGGGCCCCACCCACCCGCATTGGACATGCCCCATCGTAGGACGCAAGAGCCAATCATATTTCACAAACAAATTATTTTAGAAAAAATAAACAAAGTAAATAACGGTTCAAACCGGTAAAACCGTCAAGTTAGACCACCCTACAACCCGACGTATTTGATTTGTTGTTCCTCTTAAATCGTAGTTAACAATTCACTCAAGAGTTTAAAAACAGGTCACTGTCTACCGTTTTCCATGATTCATTTCGTGTTCATATCATTATTACATTAATAAGAAAGGTCCATCAAGACTCAAAAATTATCCTCAATCTTTTCAATCCGAGAATTCTTAGCCTTCATCTTAAACACTGAACTGAGCTCTCAAAAAGTTTTTAACACAAACAAATAAAGCAAAAGGTAGAAAAATCGTTTCAAAAAAATAAACAAAGTAAATAACGGTTCAAACCGGTAAAACCGTCAAGTCAGACCACCCTACAATCCGACGTATTTGGTTTGTTGTTCCTCTTAAATCCTAGTTAACAATTCACTCAAGAGTTTAAAAACAGGTCATTGTCTACCGTTTTCCATGATTCATTTCATGTTCATATCATTATTACATTAATAAGAAAGGTCCATCAAGACTCAGAAATTATCCTCAATCTTTTCAATCCGAGAATTCTTAGCCTTCATCTTAGAAACTGAGCTCTCAAAAAGTTTTAAACACAAACAAATAAAGCAAAAGGTAGAAAAAATCGTTTCAAATTGTTAAACTGTCAAACTAGTAAAACGTAAAATCCGAGACCCACCGACTCAATATATATGATTTTCCTTTCCACTAAACCATAGTTAGCGGTTTGGCCAAAACCTTCTATCAAAACCAAACAACCATACAACAGATAGCGGTAACCAAACAATATTTTAGCGGTCAGATTATATATATTTTTAGAATATATAACTTTTTACCTTACAATATCTCATATTTCGATCTGATTTCTTTGCCGATTAAAAAAAACACAAAAAAAAAACAAAATAAAAATTATGGTAACAGAATAATTAGCCTGTGAAACTGATAACCATGTAGATTCTTCACAAAAACAGTCTCAGAACCTTTGTTTCACTACAAGAAGATTCCAACGTCGTCGTTTCAGACACATCTGACGGCGTCACTGCTCTCCGCTTCTCCGTCATCCTCCTATTACTATTTCTCCCACCGTCAGTTGACGACGTCAGTCCAAGGTTCAGGTCTTCAGGCCTTAGTCTCGACACATCGAAGTTACAGTTTATTGCTTCTGAAGAATCTTCGTTTTTCATCATCACATGATTAGATCCTACCGAAAATAGTTCGGGCATGGCGTGTATGCTCCCGCCACGTAGGACTGTCTCGACCGCAGACTGGCACACGTGCCAATTTCCGGTCCAGAGCAGTCCCACAGCCCCGTTTACCGGGTTTACTGTTCGACCACACGCTTCGAATAGTAATGATTGGAATAAAGCTGCGTAAAACAAAAAAAAAACCCTATTAGTTCAAAGGGTCTATAGCGTAGCAGTATTAAGAACTGTAATAAAATTAACAAACACTATTAATCCAGAGGTCCGTTAGCCTAGCGGTATTAAAAAGTGTAATAAAATTTAAAAACACTACTAGTCCACAAGGCCCGTAGCCTAGCAGTATCAAGAAGTATAATAAAATTAATAAACACTATCGGTTCGTAGGCTTATAGCCTAGCAGTGTAAAAAAAAGTCTAATAAAGTTATTCATCCAAAAGTGGTTGAGGGTTAAAATCTCTTGGTGGAAACTGGCGTAGAATTTAAAAGTAAGTTAAGAAGCAGTGACGGGTCTAGAAGAAAAAATTGAGGAGTAACAGGGGATAAATTCTTTTTTATTCAAGAGGAGCCGATATATAAAACAAAAGAAAAAAAATTGCACTACATCACCCCTCAACCTATGCTAGATCCGCCTATATTTATAAGGTGTGTGAGTTATCTCTTATAAAAGGGAAAAGTTGCAATAATGTTTCGTTTTACCGGGTCGTTGGGATTCGGGGACGGATGAGAGAAATGACATGAGGCCAGCACGACCGAAGAATTTAGCGACGAAGACAGTAGCGTTGGCTTGAGCTTGAGCGGTACCGATCCCATGGAGACTGTGTCTAAGAATACAATTATCATTGCAACCTTTACGAAGAACTCGACAACCGTTACAACTCATGATGGTGGCTTTCTCCTGCTTCTTTTCTACTCATATAAATGATTATTATTATTATTATGATGGATTTTACTGATGAAAAGTGGGGAAGAAGTATGTACGAGACATTGGGAGAGGGAAGGGGACATATATAGACGAGGAAGTTTGGGAATGATTGGGTCATTTGTTGGTGAATACAAATTGGTATCAAATTTAATAATGTAATATGTTTTTTAGTATAAAGAATAACATTTTCACTTGCACACAACTTTCATAGTTATCATTTAGACAATTACTATACTTATATGTGAAATATAATAATAGCAAATGGCTTTAGAGATGTTAGGTGAGGTTTATTACTATTGAACTAAATTATTGTGATAATAAAAAGAGTAAACCTAGATCATTTGATTTTTTTTTTTTTTAATCAATGTATCATAACTTTTAAATTTCTCACTTCTTTGTGTACAAATTAAACTAATTTCTTTATATGTTTTTAAAATTTTAACTGTTTACCTAAACATGTATAAGTTTCTGTAGATAATATTCATACATATTTTTTGAATTTTACCATTGCATTACCATTGAATGCTATATTTTTTTTTTTACTATAATCTTTAGTCAAGTCATGATAATCTTGGAGAGCTATAAGTTTTGTTTCCGAAATTATATATGTTTTAAAAAAATTAAAAGTTAGATGTAAAAAAAGTTAACATTAGTGGCAATAAAATTTGAAGGGTAGTAAGATTATTGGTGTTATTGGGTTAAGGAGAGAGTAACCATGGTTAAGTTAAAGAGGTGTGTGGTGGTGTTGTTCCAAAGGTATTGGGGTGGAGCGGCTCCTTGTTGCCGCAAACATGAATGGATGAAGAAGGTGTTCGATTCTTAATGGACCCTTTGCCGCCCCATTGTTTTTGGACATCGTTTTCTACGTCTCTTTACTTGATAATTTCAACTACACCCCCTCCACTATGGCCATTGTTACTGGTTGGACCTCAGAGTATAGCTAAAAGTGACCCCCTACCTACTTATTTTAATTAGTTTTTATTATTCATTGAGTTATATAGAAGATTGTTTCGGACAAGGGTTAGTTTGTTAGAGCATTTACATTAGCTTCGATATAAAGGTGTGAGTGTGATCTTTATATTATATAGAATAGGTATAAATTGTTGTGAGTAGAGGAGAGAGAAAATATTTAGAGGAGACAATGTTCACTAGTAAATTTGGAGAAAACACTGGTCATCCTCCATAACTTTTTAATATTTTTAAAAGTGACTGTGAGTAGAGGAGAGAGAAAAGGTAATGATAAAAGTATTGAATAAGTATTATTAAATAGAAAAGGAGAGTGAAATTTAGTGATTTTTAGTGTAATTATAGAGATGGAGATGGAGTAGCTACTGTGAATGCTCTTATATCTATATCTATACTTACTACATTATAAAGGAGGAGGCATGGGCAAATATGTCCAAATTGTCCAAAGTTAAGATGACATATCAATGGTTTCTTTACAATTTCCTAAAATTTACCACTTTTCTTCCCTAAATATCCCTAGAAGATAATCAACTTTTATATGAAATGGAACTCACCCAAATTAAATAAACACACGGGATAACAATATTTTTGAACAAATTTCATATAATGACGATGAAAGATAATAATTTATGATACAACAATGAATAATCTTATCTCAACTAAACTTGTATGAGTTTTAAAACTTTAAAATATAGTGACTGAAGCCTTCCTAGAGTTAAAGTCAAGCTAACTAGAGCACCTTTTTTTTATATCATTCAACGCAATCATTTTTGTTTTCAATTTTAATCATGATAATTACGTGAAATTAGGCTCTATAGCTTTTATTAATTGATGAATTTTTAGGCGTTTTATGATAGATTGATGATATGATATACGTGTCGTTCATTAGGTATTTTGTTAAAGGATTGCCTATTTGTTTAGAAAATTTAAGGTTGGTGTAGTCTTTTATTGATGTGTCGTTCATTAGGTATTTTGTTAAAGGATTGTCTACTTGTTTAGAAAATTTAAGGTTGGTGTAGTCTTTTATTCATTTGTTTTGCTAGGAGAAATTCCATGGTCTGAAAATTATTATTTCATATATATCCAAGTCCTGTCTTTGTTTTTGATGATTCAGTCTATGTGAACAACTCATCTTCACCAGTGAAACGTACTCCAATTACCAAAAAAATGCCTAATCGGTCATTGTTTTGAATTACAAACTTGTAGATTATAATGAGTTTGAAAATAGTAAAAAAAAAAAAAAAAAGCTCAAAAGTGTGTTTTTAATGAACAAAAGTACAAAATCATATATGCTACACCAATTATTTACAAAAAGGTTTCTAATCTACTTGACCGATCAATTTCAACCTGTACGCTTACATCTTTTGGCCTGATAACATCTCTTAAAGATGTTATAAGGATGCCAACTCCCCCCTTCTCTCTCTATATATATATACACATATATATTAGTTCTTTTTTGCTTCAGTTTTATTTCAAATTAGAGAAACAACAAGCGTTGGAGGTAGAGAATTCAATGGGAGGCAAAAACCAAGGTAAAATTTCTATGGCCTTTATCAGTTAGTTTTTTTTTCCATCTATTTTCAGTTTGAAGTTCATATTTTGTGTTAAAAAATGAAGAAAAGGAAGCAAACCTGAAACAACTCAGAAAGAGTTTGTTATTTAAGGCAAACCCAATGCTAAGCTTCTACCATGAGGGTCCACCGCCAAAGGTTGCACAAAGAAGGTAATTAATAAATCATTTAGCTTCTAATGGTTTGTTAACACATATATTGTTGCCACTACAAAGTATTGATTATATTCATACATGATTGATGTGTTCTATTTAACTAAACAATTCTAACGAGTATAAAGTCTCCCAAAGTCTTATCTCCAGTTCATACAATCTCGCTAAGAAAAAAATCCACTATTAGCTTTATGAGGGTGTTTAGATGTGCTTTTTCCAAGTTATTATCTGATTATTTGATGTTGGGTATTTAATATAACAATATCACTTTTGCAAATGCATATCCGAACGGTCCTTAAATGTTCAAATTTTTAGGTGGAATTGTGAAAACATCCTAACTGGAGCCTTAGCTGGAGGAGTGGTGGCTGGGAATACGTAGCTAGAGGTTGACCCTATAATTGAAGGATTATCTACTAGCATGTAACTTTTCGAGGTGTAAGTAATTACCATTCATTTGAAAGGTACTGGGATATGTGGCTAGAGGTTGACCGTATAACTTCTTTTATTGTAATTGACACATTAGTTAATAGTACTTAGTGTGCACCCTATGCGCAATGGGTTCACTTGTTGCCAAGATGAAAGGAGCAAAGGCGTCGTTTGACCCATAATAAAGCATAACTATGACTTGGCTATTTGCCCATATATGTATATTTATTTCTATTCAAGTTGGGGTTGTCCTTTTCTTTTCTTTATAATGTTTGTCTTCCTGTTCAAGAGTGCCATAGTCTCAACATTGAAGCACGAAAATCCTGTTGAGCTGTGTGGAAGGAAATACACGTGTCTTGGCTTATGAATTTGCAACCACGAGATCTCTATATGACGTATGTCATTACATGAACACTTGTTTGCACTTTTGTTTTCATGTTTAAATTAACAGTTATATAAGTTGAAATATAATTGGTGTTGGGTTTAAAATCTATATAATATACATATATACATGCAGGTAGGAAGGGCCTGCAAGGAGCACAACCGGGGCCCGTGCTTGATTGGGTGCAGCATGTAAAGATTTTTGTTGATTGGGTGCGTGACAAGGTCCATCCTTAAATAATTCGGAGATATTAAGTCTAGCAATGTGTTGATATTTGAGGATTTAAGAGCCAAGATTGCCAATTTTCAACCATTCAAAACAATCACCCCGATATGGCTGCACACTTGCATTCTACTCGTGTGAAGGGATAGGGAGCCTAATCCGAAAGGCATCCCTATCCCCATGAAACAGCAACCCTGCGCCAAACCACGGCGGAACAACGCACCCGTGCGAGGACAAGTAATCAACGAGCCTCGCGCACCAAGACATGATAAGCAGCAGACATTACCTGATACGCGCGTACAACCACGCGCGGAATCTTCCCTTAGCACTTTTCATACGAGGTACAAGGAACAACAAAAGGAAGATTCATAAAGATTTACGTCAGTGTACGCACTAGCAGGAGAAGGACACGTGGCAGATAGTGCAATAGGAGAACGGCTACACTGTGCATACTGTCGTCGAACAGTGACCAGCAGGCATTACCTCGCCAACTGTCAGACATCACATCAGACGGCAGAGATAGCCTGAGTACTGTAGCAAGTACAGCATCACTATGCACCACCGGAAACACGCCACGTGTCCAGCTACAACAACGACCACACTGTAGCGTGACGTCATCAACAGTGATCAGCCTTTCCCGCCAATTTCAGAAGAACCATGGACTTGGGCCTCGGTTGGGCCCAAGCCAATGGTGCCACCTGTGGGCCTTTCCATGCAGCCCACTTCGGTGCCTATAAATAGGATTAGATGCAATCCTTGTATTCTCATTCAGAAATAGCCATAACAACCACATACAATCCTTGTAATCTCTTATTCTTAATAATATTCCGGTGCACTTACAGTGGACGTAGGTCATTAAAGACCGAACCACTTAACTCTTGTGTCCTCACACGCTTCTAGCACACACTCACACACACTAAATCTCCAAACGGGTTAACCATCACGGTTTGGGTAAAGGATTAAGTTTGTAGTTACATAAGTATAAACCACCCGGTGATTAGTACTAATCACCGTGTTACTTATTGTTTCTTCATTGGTGCCATCCAACGGTTAGAACAGCCCTATTAACTCATCTTTTAACCCACCCATGGCTGAACCCAACCCTAACACTTCTGCCCTTAACCATACCGGGGACGTCGACACTCAGTCCCCGGAAAACCAAAACACACCACACACTGTCGTCAAACAACCCACTTCACGTCTCGAACCGGACGTCGAGATCCGGGACGCAGACTCGGGTGATGACAGTGACGGCGGTTCTGAGGAGGACCCGGACCAGTGGCTCCTTCGTCAGAACGCCAAAAGTGCCGCGATATATCAACGCAAACTCTTGCAACAAGCCAAGAAAAAGGGCAAAATCCTTACTTACGAGACCCCAGCCAAAAAGGGGTACAAGAAGAAAGACCCGGCCACTCACGATGACGGTCATAGCGGGGAACTCGGCGGAGACGCCAGGGTTCGGGGCTGCGCGAAGTCACATGATGAGCCGGATGGCTATGAGTCGTCTAGCAGCGACTCTGACTACAATGGAAAGAAACACCGTCATCGCTCGCGTCATAACGACGACGACGACGATTTCGTCAGGCCGTTTAGACCAAAAGCTTTCGCCGAAAAATCAAAGTTTGTCGCTTGCATAGCGACAGCCAAAATACCAAGGAAAGCTAAGCTTCCTAGCAGCATCGGTAGATACGATGGCCTGCGTGACCCGGATGACCATGTGCATGACTTCGAATGCGCAGGTATGTCGGTAGATTGGCCTGTCCAGGTCTGGTGCCATCTGTTTGCACAGAATTAACCGACGCGGCCAGAGTCTGGTTCGACAACCTTCCCGCCAGGAGCGTTAAAGATTTCGATGACCTCACCGACAAGTTTGGAAATCACTTTTCACACTTGCGCAAACACAAGAAGGACAAGGCGCATATTTTGTTATGTCGTCGACACGATCATGAATCCATCGAAGATTTCATAGTTCGATTCAACAAGGAGGCCTTGCAAATAGGCTGCGGGGAGGAGCTTACCCGGGCAGCATTCATACATAACGTGCAAAGCCCAGAGCTAATGAAATGCCTCACGGGCAAAGACGGTATTCCGGAGTCCTGGGATGAACTCATCCACTCCGCGAAAATATATGCTTCCTCCGAAAAATCTTTCAACCAGATACACGGTTTCCAGCCGCAACACCATAATAATAATAATAATAATAAACACAAAAATAAATCTGTCTGGAGCCGCATCTCGGGTACCGCCGACGAGGGAAAGTATTCCCCCGCGGGCGATGCCCGCCAACTCATCAGTAACAAGCAATCGCGGGATCAGCGTGGACATTCAAAGAAAAACCACGATTGGACCCCGCTGACAAAGACACCATCTCAGGTCTTGAAAACAGAGCAAGTCACGCTGAAAGAAGCCAACCCCTTGGGGAAACGAAGGAACGTGGACCGAAGCAAGTTCTGTGAATACCACAATGACTTCGGTCATCTCACAGACAACTGTTATCGCCTAAAGATGGAGATCGAGGCCGCGCTGAAGTCTAGGCAACTGGGCCATTTGGTAAAGAACGTCCATCGCTCTGGCAAGGGTAATGCGGGCGATGAAAATCAAGGGGAGGGGTCGCGAAAGAAAATCCGTGACCTCAACACTCATGCCGCCACACTCGTCCCTCGTCATCACTGCAACATGACCAGGCGTGGCAAAAACACCCAGCACGGCAAGCGCACCTGTCTGCAACCACTCGATGACTCATGGAAGGAGGCCGATGTCCTCATGCCAAAAGTCAGAGGCGGCGCCTCCTGCACCGCCCCATTAGTCATAACCGCCGTTTTCGGACATTACCGCACGCGGTACATGTTCTTAGACGGCGGCAGCAGCACAGATATCATGTATGAGCAATGTTTCCAACAATTGGATGCAGAAGACAAAGCAAAGCTCGTACCGGTCAATGAGCCAATCTCAGGTTTCATTTATGAGACCATCATGCCGCGGGGCATGCTCTCCCGGCCAGTCACATGGTTCGATGGTACCCATGAGCGCACAGAGATATGTGACTTTATGGTTTTACCAGCCACTTCAAATCACGACATTCTACTGGGTCGGGAAGGCATCGTGCGCTTTAACGCCAACGCTTCAACGGCGCACGCGATGGTCGGTTTTCCGACCAAGACAGGCATTGCCTTCATCAGAGCCAACAAAGACTGCCACACCACTGAAGCCGCCAAGCCTCCTAAGATGGTCAAAACAAACGCCCGCACCGAGCTGGAAAAATGGGCGCTGAACCCTAAATTTCCGGAGCAAACGGTGATCATTGGCCATGAAATCTCCGAAACCATACGCAATCACTTGAAGCAACTTCTGATCAGCAACATGGATGTCTTCGCGTGGCAACCAGCAGACATGGCGGGTGTTCCCCGCGAAATAGCGGAACACAGGCTCAATGTCTATCGCTCCGTAGAGCCTATAGTACAAAAGAAACGCAGTATGGGCCCGGAGAAAACAAAGGCCATGAATGAACAAGTCATCGAGCTGCTCAACGCGGGCATCCTTCGCCCTATCAGATATCAGACCTGGGTGGCTAATCCTGTCATGGTCGCCAAGGCTAACGGAGGCTGGCGTATGTGCATCGATTACAAAGATATCAACAAGGCGTGTCCCAAAGATTGTTACCCTCTGCCAGAAATTGATCTAAAGGTGGATTCGCTCGCCCCATATCGGTTCAAATGCTTCTTGGACGCATATAAAGGTTACCACCAGATCCAAATGGCCAAGGAAGATGAAGACAAAACCGCGTTCCGAACAGACGCGGGCATCTTCTGCTACACCAAGATGCCTTTTGGTCTGAAAAACGCGGGCGCAACATACCAACGTCTCATGGACACGGCCTTCATCAATGAAATCGGCGTACGACTGGAGGTGTATGTTGATGACTTGGTCATCAAGAGCAAGGATGAAGGCGACATGCTTCGAGATATCCAACAGACGTTCAATCAATTGCGCAAAGTGCGCATGAAGTTGAACCCAAGCAAATGTTCATTCGGGATGGAAGAGGGCAAGTTTTTAGGCGTCATTGTAACGCGGGATGGTTTCCGCGCCAACCCAGAAAAAGTACAAGCAATCGAAAGAATGCCGTCTCCCGCTTCCGTCAAAGAAGTACAGACATTAATGGGTCGCCTGGTGGCCCTAAACCGATTCTTGTCAAACTATGCTTCAAAATCATTCCCGTTCGTGGACACTTTGAAGAACTGCTTAAAGAAGAGCAACTTCCGCTGGACTCCAGAGGCGGAATCAGCATTCCAGGCAATGAAACAGTGTCTAATGAACCTCCCGACACTAACAGCGCCGCTTCCTAAAGAACCGCTTACGCTTTACCTCTCCGTCACGGAACGAGCGGTAGGCGCAGTTCTGATGGTTGAGCGCAAAGGAGTTCAAACGCCAATTTATTACGTCAGCCGTACATTGTTAGCCGCGGAAACAAGGTACACAATAATGGAAAAGCTGGTTTTGGCACTCGTTCATACGTCTAGAAGGCTCCGCAGGTACTTTCAAGGCCACCCGATAAACGTCCTCACGGACTATCGGATAAATGACATCCTCGCCAAACCCGAACTGTCCGACCGCCTAGCCAAATGGGCTATCGAGTTGGGGGAACATACGATCAATTATAAACCCCGGCCCGCAATCAAAGGACAGATACTCGCGGACTTCGCTACAGAGATACCGGCCGACAAAGTCCAAGAATGCAAAGCCGAAGAATCACCCGCGCCAGCGCATGATCGGTCGCAAAAATGATCCCTATTCACAGACGGGGCATCCAATGACGATGGCGCCGGCGCAGGACTACGCCTCATCAGCCCAGATAAACACGAGTTCACGTACGCCATCCGCCTCGATTTTAAAAGCACAAACAACGAGGCGGAATACGAAGCGTTGCTGTCAGGCCTCCGCATTGCGGAAAAAATGGGGGCCAGGCACGTTGAGGCACACGTCGACTCACTACTTGTCGCGCGACAGATCAATGGATCATACGATGCAAAGGACGAAACCATGGTGTCAATCTGGAAGCGGGTACATGGCAGGCGGAATCCACACTTAGCAAAGTGGGCCTCATACAATGCCAACCGACCGCTACCGGCAGAGAGAACAATGCTGGTCGGAGACGGAAGGGTGGGCTCCCACTCCGACAGAATACCGTACATAATACAGAACCGGTTGAAGGCCTCCTGACTCCAAACACAATAGGTGTTGGACATCAGTTTCCTCTCCTTTATCTTGCCATGTTCGACAAGAACCTCTTCCTCCACTACCTCCTCCACAGCCGGCTCCATCCTAACATCCTCGGTGGATGGCGACGGACTCACCGGAACTTCAGACATTGTCAAAATAAAAGTCGCCGGAAACTGGAAAAGATAACCGGAAAACTTGAAGATCCGCCGGAAACTTCAAGAAGATACGAAGACTTAACGAATCCAAAAAAACAGAAGACAACGGTGTAAGAAATCAAACAAGAAGAAACTTGAAGTTTCAACAATGAATCTTCAAGATCAATGAGATCTTTGAAGATTAAACGGAAACTTCAAAGAAAGAAGATGACCGGAAGTTTGAGAGAAAATGAGAGCAAAGAAGAAATAAGAAAGATATATGAGTGTAACCGTTCATATGAGCCCTAATGGGGTTTATATACTCATCGCATTAATGACAGTGGGACCCACCAGGGAGGCACTAACCGTCACACCTTTTCAAATTCCAAGCACGAGATGACGACACGTGTCAATGACGCGGACGGACGGTTCAGATGGTAGCGTGTGACAGTTATACACTGCACACATGCCAGATGATCGACACGTGTCGCAAGATCTCACATTATCTACAAGGAGGGCGCATGAGAACCCACGTGCCTGACAGAAGACACGTGCATACTGACACGTGGCACAATCTCAACCATGAAGACAAAATGTCAGGCGCGTGACGTCCCACGCTCCTGACACCAGGCGAAATATTGGTAACTGCAACCACGATGTGACGTCCCTCAGTCTGCACAACCAGACAATCACTAAACACGTCAGCAACAATTAAACTTCCATCAGAAGTTATTGATCATTCGAATTCCAGGCGCATTTACTCCAATTTATGAGAGACAAATTGAATGTCAATGATTTAGAATTTATCACAAACTCCAGACCCGCATTAATCACCCCAGCAGCATTTAATTTCAAGGCGGAAAGTTGACGTAGATTTGCAAAAGACGTTCCCCGCCCAACTCCTGCAAAGGTAAGGCGAAGAATGTCCTTCTCAGCGGAAGGTTGACGTAAATTTGCAAAAGACGTTCCCCGCCCAACTCCTGCAAAGGTAAGGCGAAGAACGTCCTTCTTAGCGGAAAGTTGACGTAAATTTGCAAAAGACGTTCCCCGCCCAACTCCTGCAAAGGCAAGGCGGAGAACGTCCTTCTCAGCGGAAACTTGACGCAAATTTGCAAAAGACGTTCCCCGCCCAAACTCCTGCAAAGGTAAGGCGGAGAACGTCCTTCTCAGCGGAAACTTGACGTAAACTTGCAAAAGACGTTTCCCGCCGAACTTTTCAAGAGGCCGCGTTGGAACACATTCAAGAGCTAAGCACAAGCAGATGAGCTTTCATCCGCGAACAACATATTTTGAGTCTAGCACTCCACCTTCTCACCAGCGAGCAGGAGAAGTCCTAGACTAGGGGGACTTGAAGGGATAGGGAGCCTAATCCGAAAGGCATCCCTATCCCAATGAAACAGCAACCCTGCGCCAAACCACGGCGGAACAACGCACCCGCGCGAGGACAAGTAATCAATGAGCCTCGCGCACCAAGACATGATAAGCAGCAGACATTACCTGATACGCGCGTACAACCACGCGCGGAATCTTCCCTTAGCACTTTTCATACGAGGTACAAGGAACGACAAAAGGAAGATTCATAAAGATTTACGTCAGTGTACGCACCAGCAGGAGAAGGACACGTGGCAGATAGTGCAATAGGAGAACGGCTACACTGTGCATACTGTCGTCGAACAGTGACCAGCAGGCATTACCTCGCCAACTGTCAGACATCACATCAGACGGCAGAGATAGCCTGAGTACTGTAGCAAGTACAACATCACTATGCACCACCGGAAACACGCCACATGTCCAGCTACAACAACGACCACACTGTAGCGTGACGTCATCAACAGTGATCAGCCTTTCTCGCCAATTTCAGAAGGACCATGGACTTGGGCCTCGGTTGGGCCCAAGCCAATGGTGCCACCTGTGGGCCTTTCCATGCAGCCCACTTCGGTTCCTATAAATAGGATTAGATGCAATCCTTGTATTCTCATTCAGAAATAGCCATAACAACCACATACAATCCTTGTAATCTCTTATTCTTAATAATATTCCGGTGTACGTACAGTGGACGTAGGTCATTAAAGACCGAACCACTTAACTCTTGTGTCCTCACACGCTTCTAGCACACACTCACACACACTAAATCTCCAAACGGGTTAACCATCACGGTTTGGGTAAAGGATTAAGCTTGTAGTTACATAAGTATAAATCACCCGGTGATTAGTACTAATCACCGTGTTACTTATTGTTTCTTCATCGTGTTTGGGGAATTTTTGGCTATTGTGTGCCATAATAATACTTATATTATAAACCCTTTTCATATATATATATATATATATATATATATATATATATATATGTAGAGGATCCTGTAGGAAAATGGTTTTGTGTAGAAAGTGTAGGAAAGAGTTATGGCCCTTGGATCAAATATTAAGATTAAGGGCATTATAGACTTTATGTACCATTTTTTTAAATCTCCTAATCCCACGTTTTAGCAAATATTTATGGCTAATTATGAAGAACCCAAATAACTAAATATTCATTGTTTTCATATGATTCATAATGTTATATCAATTTTACTCTCCCAAAATAACTGAAGATCATATATATGCGTCTACCCGGCGACAAAGTGGACGGGGTGGTTTGGCTCACTTGCTACATTCGGTAATTTTTTAGCTACTGGGTCAGGTTGGGCAAGTTTATTGCAAACTTACAAATCACAACTTTTAATTTCTAAATAGACAGTGACCTTCATATGATAGTGTATACAATATCATATTATTATTACATGCTTTTGTCATGTAAATGAACTTTATCATTTAGCAAGGCGGCTTAAATAGCACGGTTATGTATATATGCAATGTCCGGACAACTTACACAAGAGTGATGTTTATGTTCATATTGGTATGTTATAGTAAATACCTTTCGTTTATTAAGATTTGTTCAATAATTAGTATATGGTTTTTGTGGTGAACTGCAATTAGTTGTAAGTGGCGGTGCACATTTATTTTCTTTTCTTTTTACGAATACTTGTTAAAACATAGTGTACATATTTCTATTCTTTTTGTGTAACTTGCGGCAAAAAACCTAAGTATCATAATGTTGTATTGCAAACCATTTGTGGATCCCGCTGCAACGCGCGGGTAAACCCACTATAACGCTTAGTGAGTTAAACAGGTTAATTGAATACGACCGGCTAATTAAACGCGTTGAATGGTTAACCCTAATACATTACTAAAACATAATACGAATTTGATCATGGTTTCATGTTCGTAACACTTGAATATGAGTGTGAAACAAAAATAAAAAATCAAACCGTATCCATAACCAAAACAACCAGGGGCGGATGTACCCTTTTAGAAGGATGGGCATGTGCCCACCCAGTGGCGGATTCAGAATTTTCTCATACGGGGGGCACAAATTGGTCTAATCAATAATGGGTCGAGTAAAACCAATTCATACCACACACACACACACACACACACACACATATATATATATATATATGTAAAGGTTTGGGTACAAATATCATATTTCGTGAGAAATGTGAGAAGGATTAAGGATTGACACGAAAAAATCATGTTTTGGATTTAGGCATAATATTTTAAGTTGTTTTTACTAGAAAAATACAAAATACAACAATTTAAAACACAATGTCATAGATTAAAGACATGAAATTTAAAAAACAAATAAAAATACATGGCTAAAACATAATGATTGAGAGTAAATTAAGTACACTCACATATTAAAATGAAATAATAAGTAAAAAGATAACTATATATTAAAATGACAAGAAATGTCAGCATGACATTGATTATATCACTTAAAAAGTTAGCATAGTACCATTTAGTAGCTTTTTTCTTACGATTTACTGGATAAGGCTAATTACAAAATTGCCCCTCACTTACTTGTATTTACCATGTTGTCCATCATCTTCCCCACATCACTCTTGCCTGATCTGCAACTCCGACAAAGTTTAAAAAAAATTCTGATGAACTCCTTTCAACTTTTGCTGCAATCCCTCTTAGACCAATAATCTTATGGGTCAAAGTATACAAATCATATGAAAAACGGATCAACTTGTTCTTTCGACTTCGAGAAATTTTCGGGACGAAAATTCTTTAACAGGGAGATGATGTGACACCCGACAAACTCAGGATAATAATTTTATCAAACTTATAAGTCTACCTTAGCAAAACATTCATTAAACATACTTAACTGGGTTAGTTGAGTCTATTTGATTATTCGGAGGATCATCGGGAGTTGTTACAGTGATTCGGGGAATCATCGGGAGTCATTACGATGGTTCGGGGAATCATCGGGAGTCGGTCCATAACCATGGGTACAAGGGTTGGGGATTTGGAGGATCACCTGGTTTAATGCGCACACACACAAGTCTTGAGTCCCGTTATTGGTGAAATTACATTGTTAGATCGAGATATCAAGTATTAGATGGCTTATGCATGATGTACAACTTGCTAATGCATGTTTATGTGATAAGGTGTGTGTGGAGGACTATCCTCCTGGATGGTATGGAGCTGATGTGAAGGGTAGTTCTCCCTTGGAGGTTCATCTCCACACCCACCCACAAAATTAATGGACTTAATGTGCGTATATTTCATGCGTCTGACTCTTACGATGTTGTGCGTAGATTCTCTTTCCAAGGTTTATGATACCAGAGCCCTCTTTCTAATGATAAATTTAAGTATTTTAAAAAATATTTAAGTTAAATCAACTCAGATGTTTATGGTTGTCAATTTTTTGTATGGTTAAAAAAACAATGGTTCGAATGTGGGTTGAACCAGATTTTTCATTCGACCCTTCAAAGGTTTGAACCAAATCAGAAAGTTTCCATTTGACCCATTAGTTAGCACGAACCAAATTTAGAAACTTTCATTTGAACCAAATTTTCATTCGACCCATCAAAGGGTCGAATGAAAATGGGAAAGTCCCATTCAAGCCACAAAAAGGGGCGAACCAATTTTTATATTTTTCATTCGAACCCACGACTGCAGAAATGGAAATTTGATGTAAACTAAGTGTTTTATGTGCCATTCTTGTATGTAAACTATATGTGTTTGATCAACTAATGTAACGGGTCACCAACGGGATGTCGAGTCTGTATGTGTGTCGGGTCAACGTTCAAAGACATTTTCAAACATACATAGTCATGATCTGGACAATCGGGGAGTAGTTAACCTACGGGTTATTAGTCAAAACACTTATACAAACTTTATGATAGATCGCCGGTAATTAGGGCTATCAATTCATTGTCGGTTATTCTATTTTAAGAAGACGCAACCTAAGATGAGTTCACGGCCCCACTTTTACTACATTTACTTTCGGGGGAGAAACATACTGCCACACTCAAAACTTTTGGATTACATAAACACTATTACTTCACTTGTGCACCGACAGTCCTTATAACTATTCAACTATTAAATGGCTGTGTTAGCGGGGGATAGGGAAAACCGAGGGCAAACCAAGGGCAAATCGTAGGGGCGAACCATGTGATACCCGCAGTAGTCGGAATACTTGAGTAACGAGTAAAACGTTCATCTGGTTTCCTTTCTTATATAATAGTGTGTTATGTGAATCCGATTTTTCTCTAACAACTTTTATTACAAAACATGTGAGCTCACCCGCATTATATGTCGACCTGTTTTAGCATGTTTTCTCAGGTCGCTAAGGTAGCAGTCAAGGACTAGGATGCACAGAGTCGCACTGCATTTTACTGTTCATTTTTCCGCTGCATGAACCTTGTCTTTGGTTATTTTAAACATTAACTTGTGTTGGATTTTTGGGTTGTAAACCTTTTATGCTTCTGCTAAACTTTTATATTACATTGATGTTTAAACGTAGTTCTTTTCCCATATAGTTGTCGTTTATTGTGACTGTTGACTTGGATTCTGATGTGTCGCACGTCTCGCAGTAAAACCCCGCACGTGAAATTTGAGGGTGTGACATGTACCCAAACCTTTACCTATATATATATATATATATATATATATATATGTGTGTGTGTGTGTGGTATGAATTGGTTTTACTCGACCCATTATTGACTAGACCAATTTGTGCCCCCGTATGAGAAAATTCTAAATCCGTCATTGAAAACAACTGATCTGAATAAATTTGAATAAACAATCTGAATAAATCGATATCCGATGGAACACCCCTACTCTAGAAAGTGTTAATTTGAGCAAAATTGTGAAGAATGTGTTATCTTTTTATTATTAGGGAATAGCTTGAGTTATTGACATCCAGTTATAAAAAAAAAAAAAGAAATTAGAAAAAAATAATAGTGTACCGAATTTTAAAAAAGTTTCTCCAATGATGTATGAAAAATAATATTTTATAAATATAAAAAAGATGGTTAAAATTGTCCCTTGGAAGACATGTAAAGATGTGTTATTTTCTAGACAAGATTCCACCTTTTCAACCTTCTTTGCTTGCCATGACTCATCATTTCACTTTCATCTTATAAAAAATTCCTAATCCACTCACTTTTCCTTTTTATTTTTTAAATAAATTATCCAATCTCTTTGTATACTATTTAATTTAACTCGGTGTTGTTATATTTTTATGCAATGCGAATGACCAATAATTGGATACATCGATCGATGAGAAGTAAGAACAAATGTAACTGATGCACATATAATAAAGAATCTTATTTGAATATAAATTAATATAATATAGTTTTGTTTCTTTTTGTTATTTCTTAATTATTTGTTTGTCTATGTATGACATTTCCCATTAGAAAACCAAAATTGGAATTGTGTTTTTTTGTCTGTGAGAGAAGGTAAAGTTAAATTTCTTGTTTTGTAACTGGTTGGTTTTTCCAAGATTATATTAGTTTTGGTGTTGTAAAAAGTTTGTTTTATGCACTTGTACTTTGTAAAACAAGCATGGCGATAGGGGCAAGAAAGTTTCACTGAAGTTAAAAAGTCTTAGGATACGAATACGTGGCAAACCGATCTTCTCCACACAATATATATAACTTTTAGAAAATACAAAACATCTTACTCTCAATTACATTATCAAATATCATCGTGTTTGTTACAAACTTAAACTAATGAGTAATGAAGGCTAATATAACTTTACTAGCTTATACCCCCGGAGCGTCTCGGGTTGAGAAATCTAAGTAAAGTGAATAAAATTAGAAGTATCTAAACTATAAAAATGGCATCTATGTATCAACTTACATTGGATACTTTTAAAAAAATATACCAAAAGATCCATTTCACCTTACAACACCAACACTTAAAACAGAATATTAAGATCCCAAACACTTCAAGGGGACAAAGATTGTTTAGCACCAATACATTCAGTCAAAGGTCTTTAACTGCATACAATAAGATTTGAGCTATTTCAGAATATGGTAGAAAAAAAAAACATAGCAATTACCTGTTAGAGAGCGTCCCGGGTTGAAATATCTAATATGACATAATAAAATATCTAATATGACAACATAATTAATTACTTGCCAATATATGATTAATGATTATTATTATTATTATTATTATTATTATTTTAAACAAATCTCTGCTATCATATTCTAATATAAAAAAAAGGTAATTGGGTCGGGTATCACCTAATCCCAGGCCCGACCCAAACCCACAATTTTTTTAAACTAATATATCCCGGGAGCGTCCCTGGTTGAGAAATTTAATTTGAAATATCAATTTTACACCTGAAATAGACTGATGCATTTTACAGTTACATGCAGGAAAGCTTCGGGTAGCACTTAACCTAAAACAATTAACAATGTATCTTCAATGTTAGTGCATAACCTTAAACACTGTATAACTCTAATATTAAAACCTAACCTAAAACAATGTACAACTCCAATGCTAACACATGTTGTAAATAAAAATCATATTTACTGGTTTGAACATAACTAATTACTTGCCTATACATGATTAATAAATAACATGAACACTTTGTGTTTTTTTCGTGTATGAACAAAACCACACAAAAAAATAGTCTTTTTTTTCTCCGTTTTTTATATAGCAATATGGTACCCGTTGGAAAGATAATAAAACGCTCGTTAATTTGGTGTAATTTTTTTTCTTTAAAAAATCTCGTATATAAAAGATATTAACGTTTAAAAGTTATGGGAGAAAACATTAGAGATAAAAATCTAATTTTGTTTTTAAATTTTAAATTATTATTTTTCTAAAATAAAGTCCTTGACACATGGGATGACACATGGCACACTTAATGAAAAGAATACCCTCTTTGAGTGCCATGTCATTAAAATGGCTTTGATTTATTATATGTATAGATAGATAGATAAAAGTTGTTGTCAAAACCATGACAAACTACTAGATTTCACAAACAAAACGATATGCATTTATAACGTTATTCGTGAACGACGTCAATTTATCAAAGTTTTACTTGGACCAACTTAGAAGATGCTTGCCACGATGTATAATCAAGGTTTTGAGTGGCTTTTTGACAGTTAAGATCAATGTTTAGCCTTGTTTGCTACTAACTTCAAGTCAATGGTTGAGACATCGAGTAAGAAGGCATAGATGGTTGCGGAAATATGGAACCCTCAGGAGAATGATATATGTTGCGGGAATCATGAGGAGATCTCAATCGTTCTATATGAAAATATGATCAAGATTTTACTAGATTTACTTTGTAGACTTATCATGAATAGGCAAGATCTATATTATATAAAGAAAAATTTGCGAAAAATTACATCAAGATAGCGGGCAGGCGGACAACAAGCTGTGCCGCCACCCCTTTTTGGACAGCAAACCCTAGCCTACTAAAAACGAACCCCTACCACCCGGA
This sequence comes from Ambrosia trifida, assembly GCA_028751855.1. Taxonomy (NCBI): domain Eukaryota; kingdom Viridiplantae; phylum Streptophyta; class Magnoliopsida; order Asterales; family Asteraceae; genus Ambrosia; species Ambrosia trifida. The sequence continues at coordinate 53,809,848 of CM054123.1, read as the reverse complement.
GTCGAGACACTGCTATGTGTTTCATTAAAAAAAAAACATGAAAAATGTTGCTATAAATTGTAACATATTGCTAACCTCAAGTGACAATTTTTTTTTTTTTGAACGGCCAACGAATCAATTCCGAGCACTCTCGGGCACCCTTTTGGCGAATCAGGTACTCGAGAGTACCCGGGTCACCAATTGCCACCAATTCCCGTGAAAACCCGACCACTCACCCGCCCGAAGGCACGACGGTGAAATAGTCGATAAAACCGGTCGGGATCAGGACTCGAACCCAAGCCAATGGCCAGGTCATCCCTCATTTCCCATCCACCAATGTCCTCCAAATGTAGCTAGTGAAAATTGAACCCAAGCCTTTCATAAAAAACTTTAGGCCCTCAACCAACTAGAATACAAATGTTGGCTTCAAGTGACAAATTTTAAGTTGTCTAAATATCAGGTTGCATCGGAAACACTAAACACCGAGCTTAAAATTAAATTATTCAGAATATCCACCATGGCATCTTTAACAATATATTTAAAAGAACATATATACATTATGGGGATTTTTCATAAACATGCTATTTTGACACTTTACACATGACATTTTATTATTTTACATCTAAGTGTTTAATATTGTGACATTTTTTCTATAAATACATTATACTATATTAATATTTCAACCTAATGAATAGTAATACAATAGTAAAGTTTTCATATTTTCAATTTTTGCCACATTTATTTTTGCTTTTTTTATTAACTTTTTTTCCCATTTTAACCACCAATTTTTTTTAAAGTTTTTTTTTCTCGTTTTGGCAACACAATGTTTTTTCACTTTTTGCTTAAGTTTTCGTTTTGACCACCAATTTTTTTTTAAGTTTTTTTTTCTCCTTTTGGCCACACAATGTTTTTTTACTTTTTGTTTAAGTTTTTTTCCCTTCTTTTGGCCACCAACTTTTTTATTAGGTTTTTTTTTCCCATTTTAGCCCCCGACATAATGCGTTTTTTTACCCGATTCACACGGGTTTGGTTTTTGTTCGTTTATTATCTATATATTTAACGACCACGAAATGAATAGTTGCTTCACTATAACGTACGCAGTCGGCTACCGACCATACCTACCGTGCGCCATCTCCACCATGTGCCGTGGACCGCTGATGTGTCGTAAAACACATCTATTCTTCTATGTATTTTGAGTTATAATTGAGTCTTTTGTATATAGTTTTTAGTAGTTTTAGGCGTGTATTCGTTTGTTGGCCTATTTTTATCATTGTATAGTTTTTGAGTCATTTTTAGTACTTATTTATTTATTTTATATTTTGGTAGGTGTTCGTGTGGACGTTGGAGCGTAAACGAGCAACTTTGGTCGAGCCAAAAACACCTAATACGAGAGCATGGAGTAATAATAGTATATAATAATAATATTAATAATATATTAATAACAATATAATAAAAAAAATATAATAAATGTTGAGACTTGGGCTCGTGGCCCAAGCCTAATTCAACAACATTGAAAAAAAAGAAGTTGGTCATATGGATATAGGGATTTTAAAACCCTTGGACGGCAGAATATAAATGGAAGGAATTTTTCATTCATTAAAAACACATTGCAATTCCATTCTAGGAGCAGCGAAGAACAATTACAATTTTCCAATTCATTCTATCGCACAGGAGAAGAAAAAGTCACCGGTCAACTACGGTGACGATCGAACGAGCACGGAAGGAGAAAAGGCCACGAGCACGTTAAAGATCAAGAGCCAACGAGCCTTGGGTTAGGTTTAGTTTTTATTTATTTTTTCTATAGACATGGTTAAAGCTATATTTATTTATTTTGTGAACATGTTTTTAAATATTATGAACTAGACTTTTATGGTTGCTTAGGTTTATGAACTAGACACGTTATTTGCGGTATTTAATGATTTTTGGTTTTTAGTTTTGATGTGTAGAATTACATGACTTTAACTTTTATTGTTGGATTTGATATATGTGTGTTGGTGTTAATTTTATTTGAAGTTTGTTTATTGGTTTTGTAGAGCTAGGCATGTAGAGATACCCCCTAGGTCTTGAAATCAATCTAGTTCGTCAACTTAGGTTAGCGTGCTAGTATTTGGAGTTGGAGTACGACACAAGTATAACAAACTAATATAATAAATTAACTAAGACGTGCAGTCCATTCTTGAGGGTGAGAAATCTAACTCGAGTTTGCTAGGTAACTAACTAGGCATTGTTCGGTAGTTGGCAAGCGCTAGGGCGGGAGTCGCTACTTGTCCGTGTTTAGAGTTTTCCTAGGTTTTCTTCAGTAGAGTTTAAGTCTGCTTCATAGTTTGAGGGTTTTAATCCAGGAGAGGTTTTAATCTGATTTCTGTGGGATTTTGGTACGCTAGGGCGATCCAGATCCATCTTAGCATTTCTACACTTGTCCCGCCTTGAGTCTAGTGAGCTATCTTTGACAGGAGGTTTATTAGATAAGAATAGGGTCTCAAGTTAATTACCAGATTCAGGATTTATTGCTAGTGTCTAGGGATTTTACCTAAGTAACCAGCCTTCTTCCTATCCGATTTCTCCAAGCTCCTAGTTCCTATAAGCAGTTGAGGTTATTTTGTTTATATTTAGTTCCTTCTAAGTTTGTAATTAGTAGTTTAAAATACCCCCCATTTAAGTATATATTTATTTAGGCTAGTATTCGGTATAGGTTGTGATCTAGAGTTGCATTCGCGTCTTTGGGTTCGATACTCGGTCTTATCTGTTTACTGCTTTGCGACCGGTACACTTGCCGTGCGTGTGTAGTTTTTAGGTGAGTCGTTTTAATTAAAGCTTGTGTTATTTTTATATATATACATTTACACACATCAAGTTTTTTGGCGCCGTTGCCGGGGACGCAATTCGCACTCTTGAGAATTATCCGATCCGTTTCTAGTCTACTATTTTGTGAATAATTTTTTTTTCTTTTTTCTTATTATTATTATTATTATTATTTTTTTTTTATTCTTAATATATAATTTTTTTTATCATGTGCGAGATCTGCGGAGGACCCCATTTTACCATAAGATGCCCTCATTCATATTCATCGGGGTATTCCACGGATTATTATGCTAACGAGTATTTGCAGCCGCAGCCATATCAGTCATACCAGCCTTCATACCCACAGGCTAACCAGTGGTTTAACCCTGCAACATCTGAGTCACTAGATAGAATAAAAAGTCGGCCTGATCGTCTACAAGCTAAGATGTATGAGGAAAGGCATGGTGGGAGCTCGTCAGAGTATCCACCTAGCCAACATTTTTATCAACATCCCGATTATCGGGATGTCTCGTCTCACACTAGACCCGATTTTGCCGCCTTACTTGCTAAACAACAGCTCATGCTCGAGGATATCGATTCTTTGCTATCCAAGCGCACCGACTCTTTGAGGGAACAAGATGCGGCACTTAAAAGGCTAGAGGCTCAGGTGGATGAACTGAAGACCATAATGGACGTTGAAGTCCCACCTCCAGTTCAGCAGGTTTATTTCACAAATGATGACCCAGACGAGATGGTAACATTTACATTACCTGATTGCATTAGGTCCGTTACTGAAACTGTTTGTCCTTACTCATCTGATTCTGTGCATGATTTAACCGACCCATATGATTCTTTACACTTGTCTTGTGAGGATGATATTTTGCAGGATTCAGGGTTAGAGCCAGAGACCATAATGGACGCCTTAGTCCCACCTTTGGTTCAGCAGGATGAGCAGCCTTGCCAGATCTCTAGTTCAACAGCATACCCTTAGGAGGCAGATGTCTGGAGTGATGATGAGGAGATAGAAAGGATAGCCTGGGACGCGCATAGGAAAGCCATGATGGAGAAGATAGGGGAGGCTGAGGAAGATATGGATTTTTCAGAATCCACAGGCTGGCTGTTTGAGAAAGAAGTGGTGGAAGAGGAAGACACCACTGACCTGCTTGAAGAAGCAGCTGATGGGGAAGCAGAGTTTGGTGACGAGTTGGTTGATTTGACAGCTCCAGAAGTGGACAAAGAATTTGAACAAGTGTCACCAAACAAGGAAGATGAGAAAGAAGCAGTGGTGGTGGAAGAAGAAGAACACCACAGCCGGCCCGTGCAGCCATTGGATATTACACTGCTACTAGTGCCACCACCATGGCCACCACCACGGGAGAAGGCGAAGAGGCATCTGGACCGACACAGGGTGAGGGTCAGGAGTTGCAGAGACAACAAGTCCCCTCATTACATGCCAAGAATCAGGTTTGGTCCAGGTAAATTTAAATATTGGTGGCCCGACCCATTTAAATTCGATAAAATATTTTTAAATTCCACTAATGTAATTCTGCTAAATAATATGGACCGGGTGGAATTAAACGGGTTGGATCGGGTCCAGATAAAAGAGAAGCCCCCTGATTAAGTTTAAGTGTGGGGAGGCTCTGTAGAGTTTGTAAATTTATATGTACACCTATTTATTTATTTTTTTTTCTAGCTTTTCATTTTTTTTTATTTGTGGTCTGTCAATCGGTAATGGTTCATAGGTTTTTATTTTTTATTTTTTGTGTCTTTGAGTCTGTTTGCAAGTTTGCGTGTTTGCTTAGGTAAAGGAAATTTCACAATGAGCGGATCCCATGTATTTATCTTTATATATATTTTATGATTGGGAGTTTTGGTAGAGGTTTGGGTAATAAAAGATATTTTTTCTAAAAAAAAAAATAAAATTAATTAACTTTATGTGAAAAAAGATTTTTCACGTAATGTGAGGAGTCTGGGCTGACCTGTTTGCCTTATGCGACCAGCTATTACCCCGGAAAGTTATATTTTTATTTCGCTTGCAACGCGTGTTGTGATCACCAGTGTCCTTCACGTTGAGCTAGAACCAGATTTTTTTTTCTTTTCTACCCATTTGGTTCTACCACCATTCACCGCCATTTTGCCAAGCAGGTACGTTTTCTTGTTTGTTGTTATATTATGAGTCTAAGTTAGTAGTTTGAGTCTTTTTATTTTTGTGTGGTTCGGTATTATGCTCGGGTTTTGTTTGTTTCATTTTGCGCAGGTTTAGATTGCACCACCCGTACTCAATCTCCATTCGGGTGATTCTGGAGCTGTACGTTATACTGAAGCAACCCGAGAGTTTACCATTGTATCAGAGCCGATCGCGACCAAAATGCTATACGATCGAGTTGGTTTGGACTAGAGCTTACGAAGAAAAATTAACCAGCTAAGTCCTTTCCAATTTGCCCTCGTTTTTTTTATTTTTGTATTCGGAATTTATTTTTTTTATTTTGAGTCGTTTTCTATTCCTACATTGAGGGCAATGTAGAATTTAAGTGTGGGGATGGGAAACTGTCGTTTAGTCTGTATATAGAGTCGTTTAAATAAAAAAAAAAAAAACTGAAAAAAAGTCCCTGATTTTGAAGTTTGCATTATATAAAATATGGAAAATGATAGGTAAAGTTAGGTGTCCGGTTTTCAAATAGTATGTATAATAAGAGATTAAAATTGATTGAAAACGTGTCTGATTTGGGATATGTGGGTAGGCTCGGCCGGTAGAAAGGTTTCCTTTGAAAAGTAATAAATTAATTGTGTTAGGCTATTTTGTGGGTTCTCATCTAGGAGAAACGGGGAGACCGAAACCGCCAAAAATAGTATAAGAAGCACCGTTATAAGTTGAAAACCGTGAGAATTTCTAATCACTTAAAAAAAAAATATAGAAATCAAAGCAAAAATGCTGAAGCTTAAGGTGCCTGGCCACTGGGATAGCGACTTGGATTGGTCACACCCTCTGAGTTAAGTATGCTGAGATGAAAAAAAAAAAAATGCTAAAGCTTAAGGTGCCTGGCCACTGGGATAGCGACTTGGATTGGTCACACCCTCTGAGTTAAGTATGCTAAAAAAAAAAAAAAAAAGTGATTTTAAATTCTCTTGGTTTTCTACATAAGACGTTTAGGAAACGGTCAATTGGTCGTTCCTTTAGCTTCATAAGCTTGAGGCGGGATTAGGAGGAACTGTGGCTTCCTTCGAGTGAGACCCTAGATAGACTAATCAACATGAACTTAACATAAATAAAAAGGGGCTTGGAAACCAGTGTGGGTTTAAGAGGATCAATATACCTGCAATCGCAATCAACACGTTAGTAGATTATTAATTAAGTAACCTATGTTTTGAAACTAGATGTAAACCTAACTGTGATTCCATAGCATAATTCTTTTTCAGGGACGAAAAAGGTTTAAGTGTGGGGATGTTTGATGTGTCGTAAAACACATCTATTCTTCTATGTATTTTGAGTTATAATTGAGTCTTTTGTATATAGTTTTTAGTAGTTTTAGGCGTGTATTCGTTTGTTGGCCTATTTTTATCATTGTATAGTTTTTGAGTCATTTTTAGTACTTATTTATTTATTTTATATTTTGGTAGGTGTTCGTGTGGACGTTGGAGCGTAAACGAGCAACTTTGGTCGAGCCAAAAACACCTAATACGAGAGCATGGAGTAATAATAGTATATAATAATAATATTAATAATATATTAATAACAATATAATAAAAAAAATATAATAAATGTTGAGACTTGGGCTCGTGGCCCAAGCCTAATTCAACAACATTGAAAAAAAAGAAGTTGGTTATATGGATATAGGGATTTTAAAACCCTTGGACGGCAGAATATAAATGGAAGGAATTTTTCATTCATTAAAAACACATTGCAATTCCATTCTAGGAGCAACGAAGAACAATTATAATTTTCCAATTCATTCTATCGCACAGGAGAAGAAAAAGTCACCGGTCAACTACGGTGACGATCGAACGAGCACGGAAGGAGAAAAGGCCACGGGCACGTTAAAGATCAAGAGCCAACGAGCCTTGGGTTAGGTTTAGTTTTTATTTATTTTTTCTATAGACATGGTTAAAGCTATATTTATTTATTTTGTGAACATGTTTTTAAATATTATGAACTAGACTTTTATGGTTGCTTAGGTTTATGAACTAGACACGTTATTTGTGGTATTTAATGATTTTTGGTTTTTAGTTTTGATGTGTAGAATTACATGACTTTAACTTTTATTGTTGGATTTGATATATGTGTGTTGGTGTTAATTTTATTTGAAGTTTGTTTATTGGTTTTGTAGAGCTAGGCATGTAGAGATACCCCCTAGGTCTTGAAATCAATCTAGTTCGTCAACTTAGGTTAGCGTGCTAGTATTTGGAGTTGGAGTACGACACAAGTATAACAAACTAATATAATAAATTAACTAAGACGTGCAGTCCATTCTTGAGGGTGAGAAATCTAACTCGAGTTTGCTAGGTAACTAACTAGGCATTGTTCGGTAGTTGGCAAGCGCTAGGGCGGGAGTCGCTACTTGTCCGTGTTTAGAGTTTTCCTAGGTTTTCTTCAGTAGAGTTTAAGTCTGCTTCATAGTTTGAGGGTTTTAATCCAGGAGAGGTTTTAATCTGATTTCTGTGGGATTTTGGTACGCTAGGGCGATCCAGATCTATCTTAGCATTTCTACACTTGTCCCGCCTTGAGTCTAGTGAGCTATCTTTGACAGGAGGTTTATTAGATAAGAATAGGGTCTCAAGTTAATTACCAGATTCAGGATTTATTGCTAGTGTCTAGGGATTTTACCTAAGTAACCAGCCTTCTTCCTATCTGATTTCTCCAAGCTCCTAGTTCCTATAAGCAGTTGAGGTTATTTTGTTTATATTTAGTTCCTTCTAAGTTTGTAATTAGTAGTTTAAAATACCCCCCATTTAAGTATATATTTATTTAGGCTAGTATTCGGTATAGGTTGTGATCTAGAGTTGCATTCGCGTCTTTGGGTTCGATAGTCGGTCTTATCTGTTTACTGCTTTGCGACCGGTACACTTGCCGTGCGTGTGTAGTTTTTAGGTGAGTCGTTTTAATTAAAGCTTGTGTTATTTTTATATATATACATTTACACACATCAACCGCGGGAGATTCCTTGTATTCTCCGCGTAGCAACTGCCACTTTTGTATTTTTCTCATTGTCCACGATTAGTCTCTATGCTTTTGTCGGTTACCAAAATCCGCATTAACACGTCATGCGAAAAACGCGCAAGGCGCGTATCACCGACCACATCTACCGTGCGCCATCTCCACCATGTGCCGCGTACCGCGGGAGATTCCTGGTAAAATGATGTTATTATTAAGGATGCTTACCATAGAAATTTCACGAGCATATGCAATAATTTAGGTGGAAAGTTTATGTATGATAAACTAATATCACGAACACAATGAAAATTGATTTAGGTTTGATTTGGAATTTGAAATGTCGCAACGCTATGTCATCACTTAATTATTTTTAAATCATATTGACGCCGCCGCAACGCGCGGCTGGATAAAAACCTAGTTCAAATTTAAGTCTTAAACGACTAAACCTCTATTTTTGTAATCATTAGAGCATTCACAATAGATGCTCCATATTAGTGCATGTTTGGCTCTCCATTTTCATACCTCCTTTTAACTTATTAACTTATTCAATAAATCATAAGTTAAAAAAAGTGTTTAGATGGTTTTTTGAAAAGTAACTTATGGAGGGGTTTTATGCTTTGAAAAGGAGATTTTGGGGGAAAAGTCATAAGTCACAAATTGCGACTTTTGAGATTAAGTAACTTTTGAAGGAGGAAAAGTTATAAGGAGAAATGGAAATGGAGAGCCAAACATGCCCTTAGTGTGAGGAGGGCCTCTATATTATATAGAGTGAGTATAAATGGTTGTGAGTAAAATATATCGAGAAGACACTGTTCACCGGTAAATTTGGATGAGACACTGTTCACCCTCTATAATTTTTTAATATTTTTAAAAGTGGTTGTGAGTAGATGAGAGAGAAAAGGTAATAATAAAAGTATAGAATAAGTATTATTAAATAGAAAAGGAGAGAGAAAGGTAGTGATTTTTAGTGTAATTAGTGAGATATAGATGGAGTATTTAGTGTGAATGCTCTTAATATGTCACATTTTTTTTCTCTCTCTATATATACAAGTTAATTTTTTTTTTGAAAAGCGAACTTCAATAGAAACACGAAGGGTCCTCAAAGTAAGGACCCCGCACACACTACAACATATACATAGGATACATCGCCCAATCTTTTCATATTATATTCTTGAATCTGGACCTAGACCTAATCCACAAGTAAGACAAAGATTTAACCTTAGCAACCACCTCTCCCACTTTCGCTTCTTTATCACTAAACATTTTGCCGTTTCCAGCGTTCCATATGACCCAAAGCTTAACCATAACAATCCCTTGAATAATATTCTTAGCCTCTTTATTTCTCCTTCCATCCGCAAGCTGCAGCAAGTCTTTGAGATGAAATGCATAAATTGGTCCTATTTTGCACCATGACCCAATCGCACAGTGGCGGACCCATGAATTTTTTTCATGAGGTGCGGAATCATAGACCTTATATAGGTCGTTTATCTATCAGGTCTCTCGGATCGGGTTGGTTCGGTTCGGGTCGACTCGTATACCAAAAATAATAATACTAAAATTATATAATCAACTAAAGGAAACCAAAAGCCCAAAAGTAATTTAAACGTCATTACATATGCATAACAAAATTCAAAATCTAAAGTTGTTCTCTTTGGGTCTTCATTTTTTGGAATCTATCTATAACATCTTCTATCTCCACATTTCTAAGCAAGTCCTTTTCAATAAAAGCAATACAGCTATCGTTTAAATTCTCATCACCAATCCTATTACGCAAATCGTTCTTCACAAACTTCATTGTCGAAAAAACTTCTTTCAACGGTTGCGGTCGCGACCGGTAATGTGAGAGTTAGCTTCAATAAACGATACACCAATATAAAGTTAAGATGTTTCTTTGTTTGAACCATCAATTGCACAAGACTTGATAAACCATTCAATTTGGCAAATCTTGTATCCGCTTTTACATTATCAATGTAACTCTCAAGTTCAATCGGAAGTCTTCTTTTTTTCTTCATCATCAAAATCATGAGGATATATCTCGGCTAATCGTAGTAGTTTTGTAACATTTAACGCACCAAAATTATCACAAGGACTCAAGCTATGAATACAAACAAGTAACTCGGATGTTACCTCATTAAAACAGTTTTCAAGCTCTTGGATTTGCATATCTAGAACCACATTGAAGCATTCAACCTTATAATGGTGGCGTAGTGCGATGTTTGTTTTTTTTTCTTAGCATCCTTGGGTCAACATATTCACCATCCATGTTTACCACTTTAAGTTCATGCTTATCACAAAAATGATTAACTAACTCTAAGAACTTGTCTAAACCCTCCAATCTAAACTTTGTAAGTTGGTTCTTGGTAGTAGAAACTAAAGAAACCGCATTCAACAAATCTTGATCTTTCCTTTGAAGACATTGGGACAATGTGTTTGTCATGTCTAGAATATGCAACATCAAGTGTAAGTAGAATACAAACTCGTATTTTTTCATCTCAATCAAAAGTCCATCCGCTTGGCTACTATTAGGAGTAGTGTGAGTCGAATTTTAAATATATAGAAGCACTTCTATAACCGGTGTATATAAAGTAATCAAACGAGAAAGAGTCTTACCGTGTGAACTCCAACATGCATCTCCGGCCCTTGAAAGTGAGAGTTCTTGATTCAACCCACTCCCGGTGGTAACAAGGTTGTTTTCCACGTATTCTTTTTGGCTTTCGCGAAGCTTGTCTTTTGCAAGATGCACATATGACATTTGTCAAAGACCCTACCATTTCAAAAAGTCTCCAACTAGCCGTGTTTTTTGTTGCAATCGCCACAACAAGAAGTTGAAGTTGGTGTGCAAAACAATGAACATAGAAAGCCGAAACATTATCCTTTAAAATTAGAGCTCTTAATCCATTAAACTCACCCGACATGTTACTTGCACCATCATAACCTTGGCCTCTAATCCTAGCCAAACTCAACCCATTTTGGCCTAATAGATTATCAATGGCAGATTTAAGAGTTATTGCGGATGTCTCCATGACATGAACACGCCTAATAAGTCGTTCATTGATTACCCCACACTTATTAACATATCGAATAACCACGTCCATTTGTTCCTTCTTAGACACATCACTTGACTCATCAACTAGTAAAGAAAAAAACATCATCTCCAAGATCTTCAAAGATTTGTTTTAGTATCTCTTGAGCAAAACAATGTTTAAGATCATTTTGAATCTTTGGACTTGTCATTTGGTTATTCCCCGATGCATTACCTAAGATAATCTTAAACAATTTTAAGACGATTCCAGTTCTAGATCACACAGAACACAGCAGGGGTTTAGGATTGAAACGCCTTTCCTCATTAAAGCGACACGGGTAGGGATCCGATCCATTTCAAACCGCCAAATGAAAATTTTAACTTTAAATGGAACCCAAGGAATCCACTGCATACAAAATTGTCGATGCTGCTGTCTGCCGATAACAATTTGCCGCTTGCAATCGACGACCGAATAATCACCTTAATCATTGCCATACCAACGCCAAGCATCCGATCTGTCCGAAAACTAAATGCAAGATAACTGAGCAAGTAACTTATTTAACTCATATATATCTTCAGTAGACGATGGTAACTGTCTCCAACCACACAGCAAATTTCTAGCCCCAACCCACGTGTCTGCAACAGACCCAGTTTTATTGATAACTAGCCAAAACAGATTTGGATATAAATCCTTGAAAGAATGAGTTCCACACCATCTATCCAACCAAAACCGTATTGAACAACCATCACCAATTACACCACGGAAAAAAGAGTGCAACTTTCGATCTTGTATGGAAAATTTATTTAAGAAGTTAGCCAAAGTTTTCCAACATCCAGTTCCATTTTGGTTAACCGGCAATAGACCCTAATTTTTCTTGTTTATGTGACATTCCTCAATAGTTTTATGCCACATACTATGAATGTCGCATTTAAACCTCCACGCCCATTTTGCTAAAAGAGCAACATTCATATCACCAAGTCTAGACACCCCTAAGCCGTCATCCTTCTTAGGAGTAGAAATGACCTCCCATGAGACCCAATGTATTTTTTTTCACTTCATCAATCCCGGCCCATAAAAAAGCTTTATGATAGATTCTAAGACTTCAACGACCTTGAGCATTGCTTTATAGATAGAAAAATAGTATATAGGAAGACTAGCTAAGACCGACTTAATAAGGACAAGTCGACACCCAACAAAAGGACTTTAGCTTTCCAAGATTTAAGACGAGACTTACATTTCTCAATCACCGAGTTTCAATGTCTGATTCTACTCATATTAGCCCCCACCTTAATACCAAGATAATCGAATGGAAAGTAACCATGATTACATCCACTCAATTCCGTCATGTGCTTCAATTCATCATCAACAATATTAATCCCATAAATGTTCGATTTATGAAGACTGATCTTTAAGCCTGAACAAAGATGGAAAACCCGAATAATCCGTAACATCTTATGAAAATTCTCATCAGACCATTTACCCACCAAAAGAGCATCATCCGCATATAGCAAATGAGAGATATACGACTCAGTATTACTAACTTGGATACAATCAAACTCGCCCTTTACCACCACCTTATTAATGATACTAGTAAACACCTCCATAACAATAAGAAAAAGAAAAGGGGAAAGAGGATCACCTTGCCTTAACCCTTTCTCACATTGAAACTCAAACGTGGGAGGCCCATTTACTAAAACAGAAGATTGAGTCAACTTCAGAATTCCTTCAATCCAAATACACCACCTACTCGGGAACCCCATTTGTTCCAAAATAGATAGTAAAAAACGCCAATCCACGTTATCATAAGACTTCTCAAATTCGATTTTGAACATAAATTTTTTTTCTTTCTTTCTCTTTAACCATGAAATCAACTCGTTAATAACAAGTGGCCCATCGAGGATATACCTCTCTGATAAAAAGACACTATGATTTTTTGATATTATATGACCCATCACCTTCTTTAATCTAGTCGCTAAAACTTTAGAGATCACTTTTGAAATAACTCCAACTAAAGTAATCGGCCGATAGTCGGATAAACCCACCGGATTTTTTATCTTTGGAATAAGAGTAATAAAATCCCAGCTAAAGCCCCGATTTATTACTCCCCTATCATAAAAATCATTCATCAATGCAAAGAAACCGTCTTCAAAAAACGCCTAAAAATGGTTCAGAAAAGTAAAGTTGAAACCATCGGGGCTGGGCGCTCTATCTCCACCGCAGTCGAAAACGGTTTATCTAATCTCTTTTTTACTGAAAGCCACAACCAGCTCAGATTTCAACGGGTCAGGAACTTGTTTCAAATTGTTGCATAATAAAGGTGGCCGGTTATGAAATTTAGAAGCAAAAAAGTTTCAATAGTGTCTGAAGACTTCTCTCTTAACTAAGGTTGGTTTGTTGACCCATTTCCCATCTATAAGCAAGCCGGGAATATTGTTTTTTGATTGTCACCCATTCACTACCCGGTGGAAAAACGCCAAATTTTCATCACCTTGAGTCGCCCATCGTATCCTTGACTTTTGTTTGATATCTAAGAATCTTAGATCATCAATACAATCGATTGTTTTCTTGCATTCTTCATAAACCCACACATCCGACTCTTCTAATCCGTCATTTCCATAGAACTTTCAAGTCTCTGTACCTCCTTTTGCATCTCTTTATAATCGGCCCCCTCTTTGTTCACCATATCAAACCACCAATTTTTAATCACCCCCCTCACGCTTTTGAATTTGTTATTAATATTACGATCTGGGGAATCCTCATAACGCCCACCATACAAGACATCAATAATTAAACTTTCACAACCATCCCTTTCTAACCAAGAATTATACCATCAGAAAGGTTTAGGACTGAAATTAAGATTTACCAAGGTGAGCGACAACGGACAATGATCAGATTTTTCTCTCGGCAACGACCTCAAACAAGCTTGGGGCCACCTATTGAAAAATCTTTGGCACACCAACACCCGGTCAATTTTGATAAATTTGTACCCTTTGTCATTACCAACCATAAAAGTGAACTTATTACCCCACATCCAATACTCTTTTAAGCTCATATCATCTATAAAACCATTGAAATCAAGCGCACTGGTTGCATTGAATTTCGAATTCTTCATCTCTTCTGGAAATTTAATGACATTAAAGTCGCCCAAAAGAACCCATAACCATTATTATTACGAATAACCTCAACAATGTCTTCCCAAAGTCTTTTTTTTGAACAACATTATGTGGTGCATAAACATTCATAACATTCAAAATAGAACCATTTTCAATCAAATTCCCAGTTGTCAACAGAAAATTCGGCTTACTAATATTATCCCTCATTTCAAAAACCTTTGGGTCCTATAAATTCACCAATCCTCCAAAACGACTAGCAACATTAACACAATCTGAATCATAACAATCAGAACCCCAAACACGACCCAAAGTGACCGCATCCATAGACAATAATTGAGATTCTTGTATCACCACAAAAGAAACCTCATTTATATTCCTTAACCCTTAAATCCAACCACACTTCCCATTCGCCCCCAAACCTTTGACATTTATTGATAAAAAATTCATTTGTTACCTGCCTGTAGCCCTTCATCCTTGATCGTTTGTTGCACCAAGTTTTGATAATCACCCAACGGAACACCCAGTATATCACCCATATCGAATGTGGCTTGTACTTCTTTGCTAACATTATCTTCCTTATTTGGCACCGAAATCTCCTCCATCTTCATATAATTAAAATCATCTTGAATCTCTTTCAAACCATCACTTTTTGTTGGTTGGAAATTAAGATCAAAAGTGTTCTCCTGATCTACCCTCTGTTCGTTGTCTGCCACTTGAGTTACATTGACTTGGGCCGAAAAAATTTCCTCAGAATTTTCATAGGGTTTCTTAATACCCAACATAGCATCTAAACCAAAGGGGTTCAGCCCATTTGGATCAAAGTTCAACCTGGGCCTTTTTAAAGAGGTGGGCCTTTCATCTTTAGTATGAAAGTTAGGCTGTTGATTAACCTTATTTTTCTTCTTACATTTTTTGTTCTTTTTTGAAACAACCTTTTCATTAACTACTGCAGACTTTTGAAAATCCAAATTCTGAGCAAAATGAATGTTCTCTACATGGGAAGTTAAACCCTTTGTGATCCTAAACTCTTCTCCATGCCAACCGGATTTTCCTTATTGTTTCCAAAAAAATCCTCCCTATCATTAATACCCACATTAACTGCACTATCCTTCTCCTTCACCGGCGAGTCACCGGAATCTACCTTGGTCGTCGGAGCCTCTTGAGTCTTGAACATCGGATTCCTAAAAAAAATCGGGTATCCAATCCCCGATCTCTTCCATCACCTAAACTCGAAATCTCTTCATCCTCCATTGTAGAACAACTTCATCCATGATACGCTTCCCTTCACCCTCCAAAACTCCAACGTATTCATAGGATAAGTCACCGCCATTTGTCTGAATTCTTGCTTTATGAATGACCTTACCATATTTCATCCCAATCCATTCCAACGTCTCATTGCATAGAACATTAAGACGAATCCCTTGAACTTTCAACCATGCGGCCCTCTCGAAGGGAAATGACTGTCCTCTCCAAATATCCACCGATTGAAAAACATCGTTACGAACAACCGCTTTAACATGAAAGTCTTCGGCTTCTTCGATACTTAGAAAAGTGATTAGAATGGATAACCCGCCCATATATTGTATTGTTGCCCCTTCCTGATGTATCTCACAAACAACTGAAGTGATCTTTTTAAGGGTATCAATGTAAAAAACTCTAGCCACAATGGCCATACCATGTCGTTCACTAAACTCATTAATGGCATCCGGTACTATCACCAATACCTCATCCCTAACATCATCCTTAATCCCAATGAGCGTTTCCTTAAAGGAAGTTGTATTGGACGCTGAAGCATAAAATCGTTAAGACTTCGTCTTTTTTTCCTATGCTAAACTAGGAAACTCCTCTAGTGTAAACTTTGGATCCTTGTCAGTGTGATTTCTTCTGGACTCCCCAGCCTTTTGTTCTTCAACGTCGGCGAATCTCGCAATATTAGCACATAACTTATAGGAACCCAACTATATATTGCTCATATTCCTATTCAGTTCTTCATGATCTCTGATCTTCGTAAAGGACACAAAACCAAATCTCCTCCCCACTTTATCATGCTTCCTCGCAATATAAATCTTCAATATTTCCCCAAACGGTTGTAACAACCTATGAAGATCGTTACCACTGCATCCATCTGGAAGACTAGTGATGTAGAATTTCACCATGCCTTCGCTTTGTTGCTTCTCCGCTTCTTTGTCTGGTCTTCTGTCTCCCATGAGGGAGAGTTTCGTTACCTCAGGATCGTATAATAGTGCAAAATTGAAAGATCCTATGATACGATCCAGAATACTACAACCCAAACCCATGACCCAATCAATATCCTGGACCCAAATCATTAATTCATGACCCGGTCATAAAGTCAAAGGTGCTTCCTAATTTTCAGCCACTATAGCTATGATCATGGTGTTACCACTTTCTACATATTTACATTTCCTTACAAGGATAAATTGTAAGGACCCATGTTTAGGTTGTCTTTCATTACAAATTGTAATGATTTTCATTCAAGGATAAAGAATAAAATATTTAAAGGAAAATATCTCTAATCTCGTCTTATGTTCTTAGGAGTTTGTAGGTTCTCTCCGTAAACCTATCAATTGGTACTTTCATTGAGCCTTAGCCTTCATGGCTTTGGAAGAACTCAATGACTCCACTACTTTATCTCGCTTCACCGGTTCGAATCCAGCCCGATGGCTTTGTGATTTTGAAAGATTTTTTTCCTTGTATTCCATTTATGAGGATTTGTAACAGCCTTACTCTCGTACCAAGATATTGTCCGGGCATGTCCCGATTTTGTATTGGTCGTAGGCAATTCCCACGCCAAAACGTGTCACGATAGGGAAGGTATCTCACCTTTTATAAAGAAGTGTTAGTTCTCCTTCCCAACCGATGTGGGATCGTTACAATCCACCCCCCCTTAAGGAGCCCAACGTCCTCGCTGGCACAACGGCCCGACCCTGGCTCTGATACCATTTGTAACAGCCCTACTCCCGTACCACGATATTGTCTGGGCATGTCCCGATTTTGCATTGGTCGTAGGCAATTCCCACGCCAAAACGCGTCACGATAGGGAAGGTATCTCACCTCTTATAAAGAAGTGTTAGTTCTCCTTCCGAACCGATGTGGGATCGTTACAATCCTTTTTAACAGCCCTACTCCCGTACCACGATATTGTCTGGGCATGTCCCGATTTTGCATTGGCCGTAGGCAATTCCCACGCCAAAACACGTTACGATAGGGAAGGTATCTCACCTCTTATAAAGAAGTGTTAGTTCTCCTTTCCAACCGATGTGGGATCGTTACAATCCACCCCCTTAAGGAGCCCAGCGTCCTCGTCGGCACAAGGGCCCGACCCTGGCTCTGATACCATTTGTAATAGCCCACTCCCGTACTGCGATATTATCCGGGCATGTCCCGATTTTGCATTGGTCGTAGGCAATTCTCACGCCAAAACGCGTCACGATAGGGAATGTATCTCACCTCTTATAAAGAAGTGTTAGTTCTCCTTCTTAACCAATTGATAGGTTTACGAAGAAAACCTACAAACTCTCAAGAACACAAGACGAGATTAGAGATATTTTTCTTCAAATATTTTCTTCTTTATCCTTGAATGAAAACCATTACAATTTATAATGAAAGACAACCTAAACATGGGTCCTAAAATTATGCAAGAAAATGTAAATATGTAGAAAGTGGTAACACCATGATCATAGCTATAGTAGCTGAAAATTAGGAAGCACATTTGACTTCATTACGGGGTCATGAATTAATGATTTGGGTCCAAAATATTAATTGCGTCATGGGTTTGGGTTGTAGTATTCTGGATCGTATCGATGAAGTAAACAAAAATGCTCGTATCTGCCACAAAAATTCTTATCGTACTTATTTTGTCTTTTCTTGGCCAAAATAATATATTTTTAAACCATTCAACTAAGTGAGATTGTTGTTGAATAAATATATCATAATTATTCAAAACATATTACATTTAATTAATTAAATTAAAATATTATTAATTTAGCATAAGATGCAGCGAACTGATAACTCATGCTAGATGGATTGAACAACGATAATTTTTATGGCTTTTTTTGTCTTTAGGTATTTAACATTTAAAAATCTCTGTGTTATTTGTTTCATGTGTTATTTGTTTCAAAATAGGAAACGTTTCTTTTATTATTATTATAAATAAGTAAATTTAAAAAAAAAAATAAATAAAGATATTGATAACTTAGGTTCCGTGTTAGGGTATGTTTGGTAAGGAACTTTTAGGAGTTTTTAGGAGCTTCAAGCTTCAAGCTTTTAAGAAAAAGCTCCTACTTAAATAAAAAGTCTTATTTGGTTGAAGGGGCTGGAAGCTTTTAGGTTAGAGAAAAAGCTCTACAGTGAAAAGCTACTAGTAGTAGCTTTTAAGAAAAAGCTCTACTAGCTACAAGCTTTTAATTAGTAAATGACACAAATACCCATTTTATTTTAAAAATAAAATAAAAACTTTTTTTACAAACTTTTAATTATGACCATTTTGGTCATTTTATACATTTTATTAAAAGCTCCAGCTATTCTGCCAAACACCAAAATATATTTAAAAAGCTTCCAGCTAACAGCTTACAGCTACCAGCTTGCAGCTTCCAGCTAGTTTTGCCAAACATACCCTTAAGCAATTAGAGCATCATTAATCGGCTCATGACAACCCCTCTCTACATCGTTCTTGCCTTTCTGATTTCTATGCCCATTAAGCTCAACAACCTATCCATTGAGCTCACAAACCTTAATCGAAGATGGTTTTAACCGGAATTTTATAATGTGGCCTGGCCTAAAATATTAAGTCTAGAGACGCTACCAGCCTACTAGATCTATATGGTCCGACACCACAAGTGATCAACAACCAATATGGATGAATACATATCAAGAAAGTAGATACTATACCTGATTATGATACGGATCAATTATAGATACAATATCATACACAAAAATCCGAATAACACGATCCAAACTACCCCAAACCTGAATAATAAACCTGATTAAGACCCCTACATCGAACAACCTATATAGAAAAGCGAAACTTTTTTAGATCTATTGATTAGACTACTTCATCTAGAGATAAGAAAATGTTATGTATTATACAATAGCCACTTTTCATTATACACTTGTTATTTACGTATTCGACAGACGAGTGATACTAATTGATAAATTTATGATTATTTTTTAAAAAAAGATACTCGTAACGAATATATCTTATGATCACTGATTGCACCACCCCTATGATTTTAAGAACCCAACAGTTAACGAACTCAAGCCAACGACCCACTGCGACGCAAGGGAACACAACCATCGAAAATTGACACAAGTATTGACAATAAGTCAATGCACCAAATCATTTTCTAATGCTGTGAAACATTTGATACATAATTTAAATGACTATTGTTATCGGTAAAGCTAAAGGCTACATAGGTCAACTAGGATATGTGATAAGAGGTGGAAATCGTTGAGGTAATTCAGTAATTCTTGTTCTTAATTCATAAATCATAATTGATTGTTAGCTGGTGCAAGTGGCGAAGCCAAGAATCTTTATCATGAAGGAATGGTCAGAGCAATGAAGATAAGAACCAGATCCTTATGGTTGCAAGTTCAAGTCCGAGCCAACACGAGTTTTATCTTCCAGGGTTACCTCAAAGAACATAGTTCTTATGGGGCACAACGGTTGTCATCCCGTCTAGTACGGTAGAACAAACGTGGTAAGGTTCTCGTGGAATGCCAAGCCCCACACCGATGTCAGCGTGAACCCGGTTAAGACAACATAGTCTGGCCATATGTGTGGCGGCGGGCCTGCCAAGAGGCAGACGTGACCTAATTATCCCCATAAAAAAGATGAAAAGTCGTCGTTTAAAAAAAGTGGCGGAGCCACATTGGAGTGAGACACAAATGAACTTCGCAGATGAAACGTAACGCATATAATATATAACGGGTAATAGGAAAATTTCGAACTAGAACATTTTTTACGATTAAAACCATTGGTTAAATTCAAATAATTTAACCTTATTGGCATGAAACAACTATATATATCTTTTAAGAAAGAAAAAAAAAATTGCTTAAGGTAATAAAAATTTATAGTTTTTAAAAAGTAAGCCCAATTATTTTACTTGATTCAATCTGGACTTTAAATCATAAAGGCCCATGTCTAATTTTTAAGTTTTTAATGTAATAATCAAACAAAGAATTTAAAAGCCCCAATTAATTTTCCAAGTCTTTTACCTAAAATCAAATAAAAGAAAAAAAAATATTTCAAATACAATAATAATACAAACCAACATTTCTTAAATAAGAAAATAAGAATAGCTTTTTTCTCTCCATGGGGACACGCCGGTATACTATTCCGGCGAGACTTCAAGGAAGGATTACCAAGGTGTTCATTACGAATCTACCAGGGAGATGTAGCGGCAAGGATCTTTCGGAATTCATTAGGCAATATGGGGACATCTTTGATCTCTATATTGCTAGAAAAAGAGATAAGGCAGGGAAACGCTTCGGGTTTGTATCGTTTCTTGATGTCAAAGATTCTGGTGAACTGGTACGTCAAATCAGTAAGACAAAGATTGGGGACTGTCGGTTAAAGGCTAACGTTGCGAAGTTTACGTTAGAGGAGGGAGAGATATGGCATGAATCGATGAAAAAACAGGAATCGGACCAGGGCTCTAAGAAAACTACTTTTAACAGAGAAGATTTACCGGGATTGACGAGAGAGGGTCAGAACTCTTGCTTCAATACGGGAGGCAGATCGTTCAAGGATACTTTTTTGGGTAGGAAGGGGGGCTCTAAAGAGGTGGTGGTGGAGGATCAGATTAGTTCTTTCCAGGAAGTGCATGGGTTGGCCTTGATTGCTAGAATGGCCGACCTTGATGCGTTTAAAAATATTTATGTCATTCTTAATGAAATATGTCCAGGGTTGGGTAGGGTGCAGTACATGGGAGGATTATCATTCATGATTTCGTTTGATGATAAGGTTACGACAAGTAGAGTTTTGGAGGATGCCAGAAAGATGCAAGATAGATTTGCTTCGGTGGTGTTGTGGGAAGGACAAGCCCTTGGATTTGATAGATTGGCGTGGTTAAAGATTAGAGGTATTCCATTGAATTTATTGAATGATGAGATTATAGAATTGGTTGGTGGTCTGTTTGGTAAGGTGATACACAGTCCAAAGAGGTCATCGGGAGATTTTGATCTGTCCATAGAAGGTATTGGGGTGTTAACGGGGGAGAATAAGAAGGTGGAAGAGGAAGTAACATTGTCATGGCGCCAAAAGAAGTTTGTTATATGGGTTGCAGAGGAAGGGACTGAATGGTTGCCGGAGTTTTATGCGGTGGAGAAGTCTGGTGATCATTCCGATAATGAGTCTGAGAGTGATGACAACACGGTGGCCGGAAATCATAATTCCGATGATGACGTGGAAGAAGAAACGGTTTTAGAAGGTGCGGTTAATATGGAAGGTATTAATGAGGGCAATGATGATGGTATTAACGAGAGCATTTATGCTGGTTTGAATGATGATAATATTATTAAGGAAACAAATTTTGATGGGGAATTTACTCCAGGAAACAATTTTAATTTTGAATTAGACAATGAAGAGGGAGCATTTAATGTGATGGAAGACTCATTGCCTCATATTAATAAAAGAAAGAAGAAACAGATTGGGTTTTTAATGGGCCACACCAATCTTTGCTACTCTAGTAGCATAGAGAAAGAAAAAGTGGGTAAAAGGCCCAAAGGTGATGAATGTGTTGGGCTAAATGAAGGCTTGGGCTTACATGAAGGGAACGAGTTGGATGCTGGTACAACACAGCAGGCCCCATCTAATGAGGCTGATGAAAGGGTGGAGGTCCAAATAGAGTCTAATTATGTGGCGACTCCGATACAGGGAGGAGAAGACATGGCAGTCAGAGACAATCATGTGGATCTTGAGGTTCAGGAAACGATCCGGTTGGGAGTTCGATTAGGAGCACAACTGGAAGAACAGAGAAAATTGGTGAAGGACACGATTGAGGCTGAAGGTTTACAGGTTCGTTCTAAATGAATTTTCTATGTCTCAATATTAGAGGTGTAAGGGTTTGTGGTAAAAATCGTTGGGTCAGTGGATTGAAAAGGAAATTTGGTGTAGATTTTTTGGGTTTACAAGAGTCCATGGTTCGGAATGTGGACAGACAAGAGTTGGTTAACTATTGGGGGGATGGGGGTTTTGAATTTGAGGCGGTTGATGCTGATGGGAGATCAGGGGGGATTATTAGTCTTTGGAATCCTAAAATATTTAAGAAAGAAAGGGTGCTGAAAAATAAAAAAAAATTATTAGTTTCTGGTATCACGGTTGATGATGGTACGGCTATAAATATTTTTAATGTTTATGGTCCTCAAAAGACTGAAGCGAAGAAGAATCTATGGGAGGAGATGACTCTGGTTGCTAGGAGTTGTGGGGGTTATTGTATTTTTTTAGGGGACTTCAATGCGGTTAGGTTTAAAGAAGAAAGAAAAAACTCGAAGTTTAATCAGAGGGTGGCCATGGATTTTAATGGGTTTATTGATGATCTGGGTCTTCAGGAGTATGTGATGAGGGGAAACAGATTTACATGCTTAGTGGGGAAAGGCAAAGCTATGAAGATGAGCAAGATCGATCGTTTTCTTGTTTGCCATGATTTTTGTGAGCGTTGGAATTTATCTAAAACAGGATATTATGATCATACAAGTCACAAATCTAGGTGCGGAATCCCTAGATCTGAACAAATTGATAAGATGCTAATCACGACACAATCAAGATCATTTTCAACTTCATTTTCATAGATTAACTTTCAATTAATAAGCAATTACAACGTTTATGTTAATCTAGAAACACAATGACACTTTCTCAAAACACTACTGAACCTGCACAGAACCTGGACACAAAATGATAACACTCTTACATAATCAAAAACTCAAAACCTATATATAATGTCTGCACATTCGCCCCTTTCTGTAGGTCGAATGTGAGAATTTCCACATTCGCCCACTTGCAGTGGTCGAATGTGGTCTTCTGTCCATGCCAAAACTTCATTCGTCCATTCAGGTTCTACCTTCGCCCGTATTATCTTCACCTTCGCCCGTATCCACTACATTCGCCCATCTTAAATCACTTTCGGCTACTCATTAACATACGTTAGTAATATCATATCCAATCCTTAGTCGCAAATGTATCAACAAACTCCCCCTCGACTATTGATTGGATAGTTTTCTCTGATAGTCCATCGTCCTGTTCATCAGCTTGATTCTAAGCTGCTTCTTCTGCTCATCAGTCATAGGCGGCTCGAATGTTTTCTTCACAGGCTTTGAAACATTGGCGATCTTCACAGTTTTGCCAAGTTTACCCTCCAAGTTGCTTCCAGCGTTTATGTCATACGCAAAACAAACTCCCACAACTTGAGTGTACTTCCTCGCCTGAGCAAAGTCGTTCGGTTCATAATAGATCGGATTAAAGAACAACATGATGATGTCTTCAAATGTGCAGTTTATCAGCCACATAGGATCAAATACATGAACATGCTTGTATTTGTCCTTTCCATCTCTCAATACAATTACTGCTTCTGCCTTCCTCCAATCGTAATACCAGAATATGAAATCAGCACTGAAATGCTGTGGCATTGGCATCAATGGTATCTTTCTCATCACATTTGGTGCTTTGTAGATCAAAGTCACACGCTTCATGTTGGTTTGAGGATCAATATCCCTATGAACTTTTCTGCGGGGATATTGAGGCTTAAACCTGTTCCATCTAGTGCGACTCTCCCAAACTAGTTTATCTGCACACCAACCGACATGCGATCCATTTACCTCGGCACCAGACATAGGAAACCTGCATAAATCTCTCACCGCCCAATACGGTAGAGTAAGCAAATCACAGAATCTGTTGAAATACAGAATTCCGGTTTCCCATTTAGCTGCAATACACTTCAGTCTGCCAAGATAAGTCCACCCGAGAGCTCTGCCTTTGAACTTGGCATTATGAAAACGATAGAAGTTACCTTGAGCTTCAGGTTTAGGTCGGTTCTCATCCATCTCCTTCAACTTCTTCAGATAATTCTTCAACTCATCAGACTGGTTGGAAGAATCTTTCTTTTCATCACCAAACACCTTCTCAACAAACTCTTCGCTTCTTCTCTTAGCTTTCTGTTTCGCTGACTTGTTTGGTATCTCTGTGAAGTCAGGAAATACTTCATTCTCATCTTCCTTTCTAAAATACTGGGGAAACTCCTCATGAGTGATATCTTCTATCTCAACCTCATTGTTTTCTGGAGTTTGCACATCATCAGAATGATTTCCCATATCCTTTTCAGGAATATCAGGAATCGATTCATCCATCATGAACTCCTCAAATGTCTTACCTACCCTCTGTGCGAGACCATCTAATATTTCTTTCGCCACAGACGCAGGTAGTTCCCCTTCTTCTAGATCTGGATCTTCATATTCCAGCTCGTATCTCAGATCATCAGTCTGGAATATTTCAGTGAAGCATCCAGTGAACTCAATGGTCCACTCTCTCTTCTCCAACATGTTCTTGTATATCAGCTTAGCATCATCAGAAAGAGATCTCACCTTTTCGTTCCAAAAGATACTTTCATCTACATTCTCACCTTTCTTCTTGGAACTAGATTCTCCAGTATCTTTCTTCTTCTGTGATTTTCTCTTCTCATAACTAAACTTAGAAGTATCATCTCCTCCTTCATGATCACTTCCACTACTAAGCTCATCACCCTTCTTTCCTGTACCCTCAGCACCATCATCATCATCATTGTTATCATCATCATCATTGTTGTCATCATCACTTTTATCCGAACCCTCATCATCCTCTTCATCCTCATCTTCATCATCTTCTTTTTCTGATTCAGAATACTCATAATCAATTTTCTGTTCATCATCTTCTTTATCTTCCTCACCCTCTTTCAACTGGGGTGCTCTGCTATATAACTCTTCAATCAAACCACAAAGCCGTTTGTTTTCCTTCTTCAATTCTTTGTTGTCGGCCTTGATCAGTTTGATCTTGTTCTTATTTCTATCACATCTCCTCTCAAGCTTTTCATTCTTAGCTTCTAACAACTGAATCTTTTCATTAATATCATCCTGATTCGCTTTTGAAGCAACTACAATCTGGAGCATCTTCTCCTCATTTTGCTTGAACTTAGTGATTTCAGCTTGTTGAGCAATCAGCATTTTCATCATATCCTCCATCTTCTTATTGACCTGTTTCATCACATCATCATCAACAGTCATTTTCTTTGACTTTGATCTGGAGGGCTCAACTTCAACAGCTTTCTCTTTCTGAGGCTTCCTAAACATATCGAGCACTTTATCCATATCGATATTAAACTGATCGATTGGTAAAGTCTCTGCCTCCTTTCCTTTCTTCTGCTTCTTAGCAACTGGCGAAGATAACTTGGAAGGTGTTCCAGAATCAGGCAATCTCTTTCCCTTCAGCAACTGAGCCAACTCCTTCTCTCTCAGTTCTTTCACACTTGATTTCTTTGCCATCGTCTTTTGTTTCTTTGACTTCTTTGGCAAATTCACAACTACAGTGTCACCAACACTCAGTTCAGCTAAATCAACTCCCAAACCTTCATCTTCAACCGATTTCCTTCTCCTCTCAGACTCTTCTATCGACTGATTCAGTAATTCAGACTCACCAACCATAGTGGCCTTACGTTTGGTGGTCCTCACGTTCTCGTCATCAGAATCCCACTGTTCATCAACCTCAGTCTCTTCCGAATCCACAGACTCTTCATCCACCAAACCTGAACCTTTCTTTGCAGTCGATTTCTTTCTTGCAGACTGTTGCTTTGTGCTTCCCTGATCAATAGCCTTTCCTTTGCCCTTCCCTTTGGCTCCAGGATTGACTACTTGACGCTTCCGCTTAGTGCTTGAATCAGCATACACTAAGGGATCGTCGTTATCTGAATCACTATCATCATGTCTAGCTTTGTTCTTGCCTGGATCAGTGTAATCCGGACGAGCCAAAGCCCCAAACAATCTCCTATTGGGTGGTTTCTCATTGTCAGCTACACCCTTATAACCTTTCATCCTCATCAAGGTTCTAATATTCATGTGATCTTGACCTAGAATCATTGTCGGATCCTTCTTCAGCATTGGATATTTATGGTCAAAGATCATCATTAGAAACCTTGGATACAACATGAACTTCTTGAACTTAATACCCTTCAACATCTCCAACATGTGGTCAAGTATCATCCCAGACACATTAAATGGTTTGTTGAGTGTCAACGCAACCATTAATGAGCTTAAACTCTTCCTCATCACGTCATAACCACCACTAACACATCCAAAGACATGGATCAGAACATGTGCAAAGTACTTGTACTGCACTCCCAGCTTCCCTTTATACATTGATCCGTCAGTGATAGGACCTTTGTATTTCATCCTTAAGAAGCACGCCTTCTGTTCAGTCCACGACAACTCCCTGGGATCTTCTCTATCCTCGAACTTAATCTGTAAAGCTTCCCGGATGTCGGCTTCAGTCAAGAACATGTCAATCTCCTGAATCTTGCTCTTGATAATGGTTTGATTATCCCAGTAGTCGTACTTAGCGTTCTGGTAGAAATCTTCAATAATATCCTTGTAAATGATAGTAGGTGTGGCTAGAGCGTGTACAATCCTGCTCCTCTTCAGAAACTCAATGATGCCAGTGAACTCTGTGTTCTTCTCCACATCTCCTAAATACGCGCAACAGTTGTGCGATCTTTCGAAAGACCAACTGCTCGGTGTAGAAGTTTCAGCTGTGGGAACTGGATCTTGAACAGCTATCTCTGCTGGAGTCTCAACATCCACTGCTGGAGCGTCAATATTCTCTGGTTGTTCAGCCATCTGCACACAAAAATCAATAAAACGCGTCAAAACACAAAAACGACAAAAATATAAAATTTTGGTCAAAAACACATCTGCACATTCGCCCATATCAAAGTGGTCGAATGTGAGTTTTTGTTGGTCGAATGTGAGATTGTTATGGACGAAGGTGAATATGATTTGATAAAAAGTCACATTCGCCCATTATAGTGTACATTCGCCCAAAAATTCTCACCTTCGCCCGGTTTAAGAACCGAAGGTGGAACCTGTTTTACCCCCAAATTTTGAAAATTTGCCATTGTTGTATTTAACTTGTGATTTTGATTCCTATGTGTACTAACAATGCCGAATAACACTCGTTTACAACCAATTTTATCAAAACGTCAATTTACATTGGTTTTCAATTGGAATTAGGGTTATTTGTGTTCAATCGATCAAAATTATCAACTAAACATGTTTATATACTAATTCCTTCCATCATCTCCCCCTAAAACCTATGTAAATTGCTCGGCAATCAAAATCAGACATTCAATAACATCAAAAATCCCAAAATATAAAACCCTAGGTCCGTGTATAAAACCCGACGATTAAGGGCTGAAAACTTGTCCAATACCTGCACAATTAGGCTTAAACTGATCAGGAATAGATAAGGAATCAAAAGCACAAGCACAGAGAATAAGATCAACAAGGTCTGGTTATGAGATAAATTTTGAAAAAATTGCAGAATGAAGAAACGAAGGTGACTGGTAGTTATATAGGAGTCCACCTTCGACCGTTTCTGATGGACGAAAGTGGGAAATACTTACATTCGCCCGTTTTAATGACACGAATGTGACAGAGGTCCACCTTCGCCCCTAATGAAAGACACGAAAGTGAAACATGGTACCCGGAAGTGGAAATCACACCCGGAAGTGAAAATTCCACCTTCGCCCACAATTAAAACGGTCGAACGTGATAGTTTTTCCACATTCGACCCAATTAAGGGGCGAATGTGAAATGGAAAAACTGAAAATTTCGCCAAATCACGAATTCGAATCCCGTTCAACATTTTTCAAACTGTTAAGCTTCCAAAACTCAAATTTTCACATTTTGAATGTTACAAAGACCAGATTGTGTTATCAAATCTCAGAAATCGACCATCAAGCATCCCCGGATATCAAAAATAAAGCAGAAATGCAAATCTTTTGGATTTTCTGAAATTTATATCAAAACACACCTAAAATCTTTTTGGATTTTGTAAATTTTTGACAATAAAAGTAAAAAAGCAACAAAGTAAAATGCATTAAAGTAAATGAAAGCAGTAAACATTTTGTGATTTCCGGTAAGAGGATCATATCAGTTTTCTGAGAAATCTGAACACAGCGTTGATCTGGTTCAATATTATCATTAGAAACAATATGTGAGACGGCAATTGCTGATATTGTTGTCCACATAAGCTCACATGCAGACAATTACGCAATGCTTTAAAATGATACGAATTAGATGTATTAGACTAACACATTGTGGTTCCCACACACACGACATACTCCCGTATCAAGAAGTAATCTGCACAAAGACTCATTGTAAAGCGTGATTATGCTTTCGTTGTCTGTAATTGTACAAGATATAATGCATAGAGGTATACAGGTCAGCAAATTAATGCAGCAAAGCAACATATGCACCATACCAGGTTGAGGACTGATATTAATCATGATTTGCATCAATGATCAATACGATATTATAGATAATCTTTGATCATCATATAACATGGAAAGTTCCTCAATTCGGTAACTTTAGGTTTTGGCATAAAGCTCTTTTATAAAGACATCCTGTCTGATCTAGGTCCGTAATGACTTACAGCAGAAGATCAGATAGGCTATCCCCAGACAACTAATAACATAACGACCCTAAACCTCCGAGTTTTGTACAAACACCCTATCAGACGAAATTACGGTACTAAGACCATATGCCCATGAGGTGTTCATCCACAAATGCGTAGTGTGTTATGTTTGTATCACTAATGCACGCAATAAAAAGTCTACAAAGCCTATCAGCATATCACACGTAATCAACATACGTCTCATTAAAACTATACAATTCTTTAGCCTGTGTCAGATCCCCACTGATGTACTATCATTTCCTCTTTTTATCCAGGAAATCATTTTGGGTTTTTCTAATTTTTAGGTATTTTGAAAATTTTTCAATGTTTTTGGTTTTTCTGATAAAATGACTCCCCCTAAAAAAAAGAACATATTTTTGGATTTTTAATTTTTCTGAAAAACAAAACAAAAATTTGAAAGAAACAATCCACTTGAAAGCATCAACTTCCTTGAGGATTAAACAACCCCCTCGAAAGCATCAACTTCTTTGAGGATTATGATAGTAAAGAGAAATTCCCAATTAGCAAAGAGAAATTCCCAATTAGCAAAAATTTAAAACTAAAACTAAAAACGAAAAATGATAAACCGAGGAGCCGATTAGTCCTGTTTTTCCTTTATATTGTTTACTTTCAAAAGATATTCAAAGCGGGATCTGTCAAAAGCTTTTGTAAACAAATCTGCACGTTGATAGTCAGTATGGATTTTGACCATGTCAATCAATTCCTTAGCATTACAGTCACGGATAAAATGATATTTAATCCGGATATGTTTAGCTTTAGAATGATTTTCAGTATTTTTAGTTAAAGCAATTGCGGCTTCGTTGTCACAGTGAATAGGGGTTTTAAGAAACTGCAAACCGTAATCGACCATCTGTTGTTGGATCCAGAGCACTTGCGAACAGCAACTCGAGGCTGAAATGTACTCGGCTTCACATGTAGACAGTGCGACGGAAGTCTGTTTCTTGCATTGCCAGGTGATTAACCTGCTCCCTAAAAACTGGCAACCGGCTGTTGTTGATTTGCTGTCTTTGTCACAGCCGCCCCAATCTGCATCACTAAAAGCAATAAAATCAAAATCATCATCATTAGGGTACCAAAGTCCTTTTGATGGACAACCCTTCAGATATCGAAGGATACGCTTGACCGCCGTCAGATGACTTTGTTTCGGCTTCAATTGATATCGCGCACAGAGACACGTTGCATACATAATATCTGGTCGAGACGCTGTCAAATACATCAGAGATCCGATGATTGCTCTGTATGTAAATGGGTCTGTCAGCTCCCCCTTAGCGTCGACTCCAATCCCGTGATTGGGTTGTATCGGGGTATCCATCGGCTTAGAGTCCTCCATCTGGAATCGGCTCAAGATGTCGGCAACATATTTCGTCTGGTGAATGAAGATCCCGTCGGGTCTTTGATCCACCTGTAAGCCGAGGAAAAACTGCATTTCTCCCATAGCGCTCATTTCGAACTTCTCCTGCATAACAGTTTCAAATTCCCTGCACAAGAGTTCGTTAGTTGAACCAAATATAATATCATCAACGTAAATCTGTACTAGAAGCAAGTCATCTCCCGTCTTCTTCGTAAAGAGGGTACAATCGACGAGGCCGCGCTTGAATCCTTTGGAGATGAGGTATGTGCTTAGCTCCTCGTACCACTGTCTTGGAGCCTGGTGCAAACCATATAAAGCTTTGTTCAGCACGTAGACCTTGTCCCGGTGGATTGGGTCCTCAAAGCCCGGTGGTTGCCCGACATAAACCTCCTCCTTGACTTTACCATACAGAAATGCGCTCTTGACGTCCATTTGATAGACTTTGAATTTCTTATACGAGGCAAACGCAAGGAACATCCGAATAGCTTCCATTCGTGCTACTGGTGCATAGATTTCGTTGTAGTCAATTCCCTCAATCTGATGGAAACCCTGCACAACCAATCTGGCTTTGTTCCTTACAATAACCCCACGGTCATCCTTTTTGCACTTAAACACCCACTTAGTGCCAATTTTCTTTCGTCCCTGCGGCAAATCTGTGAGCGTCCAGACTCCTAATTTCTGGAATTGCAATAACTCCTCCTGCATTGCCTCAACCCAGGCATCTTCTTGCAAAGCGTCTTTGTATGTCCTTGGCTCTACTTGGGACACGTAACATGCAAACGACCAATCATTTTGGTCACCAGATTTCTGAATTTTGGCATACAATGCTAAAGCACCAAAACTCTCTGGAGTATTAACGCTTTTAAGCTGCCCTCTGGTCATCACTCCACTACCAGGATCTCCGATCACTTGCTCCAGCGGGTGAATACGATGAATCCGAGATTCCGGATTAACAGGTACAATCACTCCCGTCTGAGCAGTCAAGTTCTCTGTAGCATCCTGATCATTACCCGTATTAGATGATGAAGCAACATCTGGATTTGGAGCTGGGTTCACAGTTTGCTCTTCTAAATCTTCTGCATTTTCAAGAACAGCTTCTTCAAATTGTTCGTCTTCAGATTCTGAAGTGTCTAACGAAGTTGAAGCTTCTTGAAACAACTCTTCTTCTTGTGTAGGAACACTGGTATCACTAGAAGCTGGTGGGGGGTTTACGGTAATTGGACGCATCAACGGTGAAGTTGCCGCGTTTTCACATTCGTAAAGTAATCGGATCACAGCTTCTTCAACCAGGCTATCTAGATTGAATGACTCAAAGAAATCTTTGTAATCAAACATCCAATCAGGGCCCGTGCCTTGCAAATTCTGTGTGTAACGTTGAACTTCCACGTTTGCCCAATCCTCCACTTGACGAGTTCGCTTGTTGAATACCCGTTTGAGCGGGGTTGCATATCCAACAAAATATCCCTCTTCAGCTTTCGGACTAAACTTCTCGCTTGGATTCAACATCGTACATGGCGCCCCAAATGGCTCTAGATACTCTAGATTGGGCTTTCGTCGGTGTAACAGCTCATAAGATGTTTTTCCAAACTTCTTCACTGTTATAACCCGATTTAATGTATAATTTGCTGCATAAATCGCCTCATTCCAGAACATTACCGGAAGATTTGAGTCAGCGAGCATTGTTCTTGCAGCCTCAATCAGAGTCCTATTCTTTCTCTCAGCAACACCGTTCTGTTGCGGGGTATACGGAGCTGAATATTCATGATGTATCCCTTTGCTTTCACAAAGTTCATCTATCTTTGCATTTTTAAACTCCGTCCCGTTGTCACTCCTGATCCTTTTGATCTTCAAGTTGTAAATATTCTCCAGCCGAGTGAACAGAACTTGTAAGTTGGTAAAGGTGTCGCTTTTGTTCTTCAAACACATCACCCATGAAAATCGTGAATAGTCATCAGTAACGACTAAACAATAAAGCTCCCCAAGATGACTTTTGCGCTTGACCGGTCCAAAAAGGTCCATGTGCAATCGCTCAAGCGGCATCTCAACAGAGTTAACCTTCTTCAATTTATGGGATTGTCTGTGTTGTTTTCCTTTCATGCAGCTTACACACTTGTCGTTTAGATGGAAATGTTTCACGTTAACTCCATCGACAAGTCCATTTCTCACTAACTGATTCATCTTTCTCAAATGAATGTGCCCCATCCTGCGGTGCCACATTATTGATTCTTTTTCGGTCGCCTTGGAAAGAAAGCATGTTATCTGTCCCTGTGGTGTCATTGCCTTAGACATATCAAGAATGTAAAGATTGTTGACTCGAGGTGCCATCAACATAACCCACTCCTTTGGAATCTTGAAGCCCGGTTTGAGGATGTAGCAGGATTTGTCATCAAAATGCACAGAAAATTGTTTGTCGCATATTTGACTGACGCTCAACAGATTATAGTCTATCTGCTTGACATAAGATATCCGCTCGAAAGTCACAATCCCGTTACTCACACTTCCTTCCATCGTTATATATCCTCCTTTATTTCCCGCGAACGCAACATATCCACCATTTATATTCTTCACATCGAACAGCAACGCCAAATCCCCCGTCATGTGGCCTGAAGCTCCACTATCAACAATCCAGAGACTGCTAATAGGGCCAACTGAAGCTCCCTGCGCACAAAAAGTAGACAATTAGTTCTTTCGGGGGACCCAAGCCTGAGTCTTGGGCCTTTGAACTTTGGCTTTCAAAGAATCATTCTCAATGACTTTTTCAACAACTTTTTGTTTTGAATCAATCGATTTCTGATTTTTCAAAACAGATTCATTTTTATCACTCACTTTTGACGTAGAGGCTCCTGGAGAACCATTAGGTGTCCAAGATTGTTCAGACCTTTTGAGAATACGGATTTGAGATTTTGGTTTCTCAATAGGTTTCTGAACATTGTTACTGAAAGTAACTTTCTTAGCAACCTTATCTGAATGAACAGACTTAGGTCCAACATTTGACTTGACAATTGGTTTTTGTGGAACCTTTTGTCTATCAGCTGTTGTGTTCACCGCTGGTTTTCTCCAAGATTGTTCCATTGCCATCCGATTCCTCCGATCATAATGAAATGGACGGTTGTTCCTCATTTGAAAATTGTTTTGATTTTGAAAATGTTGTTGTTGAGGAACAGTCCGTCTATGCGGTGGAATATAATGATCAATCGGCTTTTTCATGGAATTCTTAACCTCAACTTCATGTCTCTTGTGCCTTACATATGGACACTGAGCAAGTAAATGCCCGCGTTCTCCACATTTAAAACACTTTCTATATTCCTCAAACACATAATGAGCATTTGGTGAAGCAAATGTTTTTACAGGAAATTGATCATTATATTGTTGATTTCTTAAACTCTCAGGAAGTGGTCCTTTCGAGTAAGAAGGTTCATGAAAACCATTTGCTTTATCATCAGGTCGAATGAACTCAGTGACATGTATTTTTGGCTCTTGAGGAGTTTCTGAAAACAGTTTCTTTAAGATTTCTGGTGGAATTTCATTGGTTCTTTCATGTTTTGGAAACCAAATTGTGCTTTCTTGCCAGATTTTATCAAGTTTAGAATAGTTAACGTTTTTAATCGGAAACTCCTCATCAGCAATAATTTTATCGGATCCTTCCATCCGATAAAACACCTTTACAGGTTTGTCACTGGTTTCATTCAACTCATTCTTTTCAATCACATTCTTAACAACATTCTTAACATCATTCTTAACATCATTCTTTTTCTTAACATCAAGCTTTTTAGACTTCTTGTCATGAATAGCTTTTGCCATCGGATGAATATGATCAGATGGTGATACTGGTTCGGTAGTAATGATGTGATTTTCTTTTGGAATCTCACACTCATTATCAGATTTATCACTACCAGTATCATCATTATCATCATTATCCGAATCTGAACTATCACTCTCAGCATAAACACCCTCACTGTTCAAGCCCAAAATCGGTCTCACATCTTCAGGATATGGTTCACCAATACTCGAGGTATTAGATTCCATATCTGATGATGAGTCCGATTTCACCGAACTCTCCGGTATAACTTGATGATAGTTATGGTTCTCAAAAAGAACCGGAGATGGTACGGACTTGTAGTTGGTGGTGTTATCATCAATGATATGATCAACGACATAAGCAACATTCTTATAGCTTTCTAACTTCTTGTTAACCTTTTCAGCAAAGCATTTAATGGCAGCCATTTCTAACTTGGTGTTTTCAATTTCATTGATGTAGTTATTTATGGCCAGTTGTTTCAAAGACAGAGTGGTTTTCAAGTCAGAAATGTCCTTTTTATAGCCATCTAATACTTTGTTAAAAGCATTTAACTCTTTGCAAGTAGATTGACAGTTTTGAATAGCACTATCACGTGAAATTCGGAGTTGTTTATTCTCCTCTGTCAACCTATCACAAGTCCCACAGTATTTATCACTCATGACATCAGTGCTAGAATCAGAACTTACAGGTTTTGGCGGTTCGGTCATGGCCATCAAAGCAAAATGAGCTTCCTTCCCAGTGAAAAACTTTGAGTAATCGATCTTGGTGAAAGCATCATCAGCTATGCACGACTTCCTCGTCATCAAGAAATCAGCTTCTGCCAGCAACTGGTCAATATCATCATCCAAAGAATCAACACTTCCCTCTGTGTCTGATTCGCTCTCAGAGTCTGAATAGACTGATTTACACTCCTCGGGAACATCAGCAACTGAATCAATCACCATCCCAGATCTCTTCTCCTCAGCCTCAACCTCAACAGGTTCACTATCCACTTCCATCTCAGTCTCAGAATCATCACTCTCGCTCTCCTCAGTTTCTTTCTTCTCATCAACTACCACCGACTCTTCCAGATCAACCTGATAAGCAACACAAGCTACATTCCCACCAGTAGTTACCTCTTCAACCCCTATTTGCATACCCGACCAGTCAAACCTCTCATCCTGCTGAGTAACCAAAGCTTGGTTTTGACCCGCATTCTGTTGAGTCTCAGTAGGTGTAGTGATCGGTACAACTGTTCGGTTTGGGTGATTAGGAGATTGGTTTTGAATCTGGTTTTGAGTGTTTGGTTGTCTGTTTTGGTTGTTAAAGTTTCGGTTTTGGTAGTTGTTGTTTGATTGGTAAGAAACTTGGTTTTGTTGACGGTTCTGGTAGTTTGCATTGAAAGGGTTTCGGTTACCTTGTTTAGGTGGCTGGGTGCATTCCCGTTTGAAGTGTCCTTTCTCTCCACAATTGAAACATGTAACCTTCTCCTTATTGAAACCATAGGTAGTGTTGGGAGAAGTTGCCAAGTCAGTCCTTCCAGTTTTCTCTATAAACTCTGTTGCTCTCCTCATTATACTCGCAAAAGCCCATTGAATGTCTATGAGTTCCATCTCTTCTTTATCGATCTGTGCGTAGTCTTCGTTGGTCAGGTTGTTGTTCCCAATCTGACTAGCAACCAATCCATTGTATGATGAAACCATAGCAGAGACTAAAGCAATGTGTTGCTGAGCAACCTCCAGAGTCACGTTCCCTAAGTTGGATGTGTCCAAAACCACCGGTTGTTTATGTTGAGTAATTTGGTTTGATGGTTGTTGTGTTTGGTTAGCAGTGTAAAAACTAGCTTGTTGCATTGGAGAGACTGGTGAAATGTAGGAAGTATATTGTGGTGGTGTATATGATGGTTGTTGTGTGTAGGAGTTGTATTGCGGTGGTGTGTAGTTGGTGGTTGGTTTTGATGGATCCATGACATTAGAAATGCATGCAACATGTGGTGCAACGCTTCCAGAGCTCGAGTTTCCAGCTGAAACTGAAGTACCTCCGAAATACAGACTCGGATTCTGAGGAATCTGCGACCTCCTAGCTTTCCTCCTATCCTCCAGCTCTTTGTTCTCCAACTTCTCAATAAACTCTGAAATGGTCCAGAATTGATAAGCATCCTTCTCTCTAAGTACCTCCACATGCTGATCCCACTGTGGTGGCAAAGCATCTGCAAACTTATCAACCTGCTTGGTCATGGGAATCTGTACACCATAGCTAGACAATTCAGACAATAAATGCATATATCTTGGTGTTAGTTCTTTCAAAGTTTCATTATTAATAAACGAAAAATTATCAAACTCCTTAACCAACTCCTCCATTCTCAAACTCCTGGTCTTTTCATTTCCATCATGCTTCCTCTTCAGCTTATCCCAAAGCTGCTTCGACGTTGTACATGTCCCGAACTGATGCAACAGGTCACTTGTGATCGCCTGTGTCAGTTGAGAGAACGCCTTCTTTTCCACCACGTATTTCTTCTTTTCATCCTCTGCCAAGCTCTCCAGAGGAATCAACTCACCGGTATTCTCCAGAATCGGTGCCGTATATCCTTTGACGATCATGCTCCACGCCTCAGCTCCTTCAACTCCCATGCCCTCCAGATGGATCTTGAACATGGTGTGCCACTGGTTGTACTCTTGCATATCCATTAGCTTAGGTGGCCGAGTTCCACTACCTGTAGACAAATCCTTAATCAAGGTAGAGATAGCGTTAGTGGTTTGAGTATTTACCGCCGCTGCAGCTACTCCCCAATAGTCTGATTGTAAAGCCGGATGTGCTACATTCTGAGGCATCGTGCTCGATGTTGTCATGTAGTTCAGTGGTTGTGAGGACTGCGTGTTCGTCTTTTGAGCTGCAACAGTCCATGGGTCCATTGTCTGCTGTTGTGGTTGTGTTGGTACTGATCCCTGAGTAGTCTGATAACGCCACATGATCAAAATCTGAAAATCACAACACTTAGAAAAATTTTTCAGCAAAAAATTTTAGATTCGCCCGAAAATACTACTTTCGTCCAAAACTTCTCTTGATTCGTCCAAAAATTTACACTCTCGTCCCTTTTCACTCAGATTCGTCCAAACAGTGATACCCGAAGGTGAGTCTGACCAGAATGTAAATCAAACAAACACAAAATCCACTTTCGCCCGAAGGAAAAACGGTCGAATGTAGAAATTATCACCCGAATGTGAAAAATATCAACCAATTTTTCAGATTCGTCCACTCAAACTCTCAGGTTCGCCCACTTTTCAGTCAGGTTCGCCCACAAACTCAGTCCAGGTTCCAGGTTCGCCCCATATCAGCAGATTTCACTTTTGAAAAACGGTTATTGTTTGAAAAACGGTTATTTTGATCTGAGATTTTCAAAAGTTCATGGAATTCAATGATCTTGATCAGGTTATGTTTCGGATTTGATTTGGAACAACTTTAAGTCTTGGAAAACTTGAATTTGACCACAAAATCACCTTTAAATCGATCAAAAACTATGTTTTATGAAAGTTTTTGTAAAAACAGATGATAATTGATCTAAAACATGTCCAAATCAACTCTGATCTTATCGAATTTGTTGTTGTATGATCCTCTATGCTCTGATACCACTTTGTGAGCGTTGGAATTTATCTAAAACAGGATATTATGATCATACAAGTCACAAATCTAGGTGCGGAATCCCTAGATCTGAACAAATTGATAAGATGCTAATCACGACACAATCAAGATCATTTTCAACTTCATTTTCATAGATTAACTTTCAATTAATAAGCAATTACAACGTTTATGTTAATCTAGAAACACAATGACACTTTCTCAAAACACTACTGAACCTGCACAGAACCTGGACACAAAATGATAACACTCTTACATAATCAAAAACTCAAAACCTATATATAATGTCTGCACATTCGCCCCTTTCTGTAGGTCGAATGTGAGAATTTCCACATTCGCCCACTTGCAGTGGTCGAATGTGGTCTTCTGTCCATGCCAAAACTTCATTCGTCCATTCAGGTTCTACCTTCGCCCGTATTATCTTCACCTTCGCCCGTATCCACTACATTCGCCCATCTTAAATCACTTTCGGCTACTCATTAACAATTTTTTCAATAAATGGCCTTTGGCGTGTGTGAGAGCATTACCTAGAGAGTTTTCTGATCACTGCCCAGTGCTTATGACCCTTGTGGATACTAACTTTGGTCCTAAACCATTTAGATGGTTTAATTCTTGGTTGTTTAGAGAGGGTTGTGAAGGGGTGGTAAAATCTGCGCTTGACAGCTGTTCGTTTCAGGGGCAGGCGGATGTAGTGTTTAATCTTAAACTTAAACATATTCGAAAGGTCGTTAAAGAGTGGTGGGCTGGGATTATTAAAAAGGAGGGAGCTGATTTGATTTTGTTGAAAGAAGAACGGGAGAAACTGGAAAAGGCCATGGAATATAGAGACCTAGAAGAAGAGGAAGAATGGGTTTGGGAAGAATGTATTAAGGGTTTGGATCAGTTGAACATGAATCATATGAAGGACCTTCAGCAAAAATCGAGGGTGAGGTGGGCCAGAGATGGGGATGATAATACGGCTTTCTTTCATGGAGTGATTAATGGTAGAAAAGCCGCGAATGCCATTCCGGGGTTATTAATTGGAGGGAAGTGGATTTCTAAGCCGTCTTTGGTGAAACGGGAAGTTATGAAGCACTTTAGACTTCTTTTTGCTGAGAATATGAAAAAAAGACCTCTTTTACGATGTGATAACATGAAGATATTGGACGACGCGAGTGCTGAGGGGCTGATACGGAGATTCACGAGAGAGGAGGTCAAGGAGGCGGTTTTTGAATGTGGGGAGGATAGAGCTCCAGGGCCGGACGGGTTTAATTTTCGTTTTATAAAACATTTTTGGGATGGTTTTGAAGAGGATTTTGTTAGAATTATGGATCAGTTTTTTGAGTCGGGGACTATCAATAGGGGCTGTAGTTCATCTTTCATTTCATTAATTCCCAAATCAAAAACGCCGGTGGGTCTTTTGGATTATAGGCCGATAAACTTGATAGGGATCACTAGTAAGGTGATCTCTAAAGTTTTGGCTTTGAGAATGAAGAATGTGCTGGGTAAAGTGATCTCGGATTCGCAATCGGCCTTCCTCAAAGGTCGATATATTCTTGATGGTCCGCTTATGATTAACGAAACTATTAGTTGGGTTAAAAAAATGAAGAAGACGGCTTTTTTATTAAAAATTGACTTTGAGAAAGCTTACGATAAAGTCAATTGGGATTTTTTGTTAGATCTTTTGGCTCGGATGGGATTCCCATGTAGATGGTGTTCGTGGGTTAGAGGAGTTCTCCAATCGGCGAGGTCTTCGGTTCTTGTCAATGGAGCTCCTACTTTTGAATTTCAATGTGAAAAGGGAGTGCGTTAAGGTGACCCATTGTCGCCTTTTCTATTTCTGGTTGTTATGTAAGCGCTTCATTGTCTGATATCTAAAGCAGTGGAGTTGGGGGAGTTCAAAGGAGTTACCCTCAATACTTATACTGTTTCCCATTTATTATACGCTGACGATGCTTTGATTGTAGGCGAATGGTCTCAAGACAATCTAGAGACTATGGCGCGTATTCTTCGTGTTTTTCACATGTGCTCGGGGCTTAAAATTAATATTCTCAAGTCACAACTGTTTGGTATTGGAGTTCAAGAGGAGGAAGTGGGAGATATGGCTAATGTCCTTGGTTGTCGGGTGGGCTCTATTCCGTTTGATTACTTGGGGATCCGTGTCGGGGCTAATATGAAGAGGGTTTGCAATTGGAATGGGGTGATAGAAACGGTTCAGAATAGATTATCCTCGTGGAAGGCTAAAACGCTATCTATGGGGGGTCGTTTGACTTTAATTAAAGCCGTTCTTGCTAACCTTCCCATATATTATTTCTCGATATATAAAGCCCCGGCTAAAGTAGTAGAGACGATTGAAAGTTTAATGAAAAAATTCTTTTGGGCGGGTTCAAGCGATGAGAGAAAGATGCATTGGGTAGCGTGGGATAACATTTGCACGGCTAGAAAAGATGGTGGCTTGGGGGTCTCAAAACTGATTGACGTGAATTCAGCTTTGCTTGTTAAATGGGCATGGCGCTTCTTTACAGAAAAGGGGTCTTTGTGGATCAAAGTTATCGATGCGGTTCATGGGGGTAGGGGCAATTGGGTTTTTATTCCTATTAACCATTCTGTGGCAGGTTGCTGGAAGGCGATCGTCAACCATTTGGAAGCGATTAATATCCAAGGTAGAAGACTGATGCAGCTTATAACGTGCAGAGTTGGGAAAGGCGATAAGGCGCGGTTCTGGTTTGATGTTTGGCTGGGAACTACTCCGTTAAGACTCAGATGGCCGGGTCTTTTCAGCCTTGATATGGATAAAAAGTGCAGAATTGAAGAGAGGATAGTTACGAACCAGGAAGGGGTGCAATTTGCGGGTAATTGGAAAAGAGGGCCAGCTACTGTGCAGGAGTTATCTGAACTTCAAGATGCTGAATGGATGCTGCAGTCTTTTGCTACAAATGGGACGGAAGACAAATGGGTTTGGAATGGTGATGCAAACAAATCATTCACAGTGGCTGATATGAAGAGGATTTTTAGAGAAAATAGGGATGTGAAGCGGGAGCATTATATGATTTGGGAGAAATGGGTGCCGCTTAAAGTTAACATTTTAAGTTGGCGTGCAGAATTCAACCGCATTCCTACTAAAACAGCCTTAGCAAAACGAAATATTGGTATGCCGGATTTGAAGTGCCCGCTTTGTGATATTGATACAGAAGACGTAAACCATCTTTTTGTTGATTGCTTTTTCGCGTTTGAGGTATGGAGTAGGATTATACATTGGTGTAGGCTCAACCCGTTTGTTGCTTACGATTTTGAAGACCTTATGAAGATTTATAAGAGCGTTCATGGTGGGAAATGGAGAAAAAAGATAGTGCGTGGAATCATCATGACTACTGTTTGGGTGATTTGGAAGACAAGAAATGAAAAAATTTTCCAAAACATCTCAAGACAAGCAAAGGATGTGGTGGCTGAAATTAAGTCTAGAGCGTTTTTATGGATGAAATATAGGTCAAAATTTATTGACTTGGATTGGAAAGAGTGGGCTATGTACCCTTTGTACGGTTGCTTGTAAAGGCGGTCCCCGTTTTGAGGGCTAGCCTTTGTTTTTGTTAATGAAAGTTATTGTTCAAAAAAAAAAAAAAAAGAAAAAAAGACCACCACGAACTGCAGAGTCACGATCGACTCAGGGA
This sequence comes from Ambrosia trifida, assembly GCA_028751855.1. NCBI lineage: Eukaryota > Viridiplantae > Streptophyta > Magnoliopsida > Asterales > Asteraceae > Ambrosia > Ambrosia trifida. The sequence goes on along the minus strand of CM054123.1, from coordinate 53,768,660 downwards.
CAGGGACGAACAAAAGAACTCTAGAACGTAAGCACGGACAATCGGACAAAGTGTTACTCATAGACAGGGATTCCGTTCGAACTTTGAAGAAGCAGGGACGATTAATTGATTAAACATGAGTAAAGGTTAGATATTGCCTTTTGTTATTATGATTCGACCCACCCGACTTGATATTATGTATGTTTTTTTAATGACATTGTACTTTTATCATCATATTAGTTTTTATTAAATGATTCAAACCGATCGACTTAACCCTCCCTCAAAATTTTAACTACTAGTTATTATAAACTCTGAGTATAAAAAAAAATTCACTGTAGTAAAACGTTTCTGGTTCCACCACTAGCTAGTGTTAATTTTTACAAATTATTTCCCAACATACACGAAATTCACAAAACCTAATCGGAATCCAATCAAAATGTTATAAAGTGGTCAACTTCAACAATCATACGAACCAATACGTGCAACTACATTATATCAGCACAAATCATACAAAGCACTTACAAGTTGATGCAATATAACAAATGTTAAACCTAATTTTTTTTTTGTTAGATTACATCAACTTATAGGAGGGTTCTTTGTTCTTCCCCAATGCCCCTAAACATTAATTAAAGATCCATCATTTTTTAGACAATAATAATAATAATAACACTACACTTATTATATCCTAAGTTAAAAACACATACCATCTAGGCTAATATCATTGCCTAACATAATACCATTAACAAAAAGATTGTAGACCTTTTTTAAAGTCTTTTAAGACACCAAATGCCACCCTCGTCGCGAAGGGGTTGATGCCAGTTTCACATCATCAGGGTTACCGCACTGATGGATTTCCGACGAATCTGACCCGTTGTTCTCCCTGGTCCCACCTTTGCTAGACCATATTTTTGTTAGCATTCGCTTTGTGGTTAGTAGACGTTTGACTTTATTAACCGTTCTATGATCGGTTAGTGGGCTCTTTGCATGATCACCGTTGCGTTCCAGCCTCAAGGAGGCTACCTCACTCCTCAACGCCCGGAGTTCTTCGGCTGTGGCTACTGTATCCCAATCTTCTTCTGTGTTGGTTGTCGTTGACCTTGAGCTTCCATGAGACGCGCTGTTTAGGTCCTTGATTGCTTTTGGTAGGTCAGGCGTGCTACTTCCAGATGAAGCTGCCGCTCGTACCTGTTCAAAGAAAAGGACTTGAACCACTACACGCATAGGAAGCCTCTCGTTTTGGATTGCGTGCATGCATGCCTCAACCGAAAGCTTCTTGCAGTCCATTAGTCTGCATATTCTCTTCCTATCACTCTTACTGATCCCAGGGTGTGCCTGCACCATTTAAATTAGATGTTTTCGATATTTAATCAATGTAGATTACGGTTTACGAGTAACAAGGAGTATATTTACCTTGAGATACATGTCAATTGCTCGGTATATCCCATCGTGGGCCGGCCTAGAAAAACTGGAAACCGTTTCAGCAAGATCGGTGAACATTGACAAAGGTAGGTTCGGGTCCTTCACAATTTCAGCAAGATACGAATCAACAAGTTTCGCCACCATTAATTTTGAAGCTTCTGTTAATATCCCACCAGTTGACCTCACTTCTTGAATCTCATTTCCATTGACTTCAAACTCACCATTCGGGTCATGATCTCGAACCCTAAACTCCTCAACTATTTTTTGAACCATTTTCACATCATACATTGTAGTTTCGCCTTCATTGGCCCGAATCAAAAGATCATGAACCGACGCCTCCTCAAGTTGTTGACCAATCCTTTTGACCAACTTTCTCTTTCCCGTTTCCCCCAAGTCCACCAAAACCGCCATTTTTAAAAGCTTTAGTATAAAACCACACGAAACGCTACCTTTTTCGGATGGCAAAAGCCCGACGATTGCGTTAACTACTGACCTAGCTCTCGTCATGTCACCGCTTGGTATCATACCTTTGTTAAACCCTGGTAATCTTCTAGTAGCGAACGCTTTTAAAGCTTCTCCAATCACTTCATGATGTACTAACCCCTTGTTTTTAATATTCACGAGAACCCGTTTGAACAAATCTAGCTCGAGCTCAGCCAGGTCCTCCACCCACCAATCTGTTGGCACCGTCATGCTTCTAATACCACCGTTTAACACGTGGTTATTAGTTTCTTCCGAAAGCTTCTCACGGTTATAAGTATACGACCAGTCAACCCTAAACACATCAACCGATACCTTCGAAGCTATAGCATCAACACAATGACTGACTAGCTTTAGTTCCTCAGACAACATCATCATAGATCTGGTAGTTTGTAGCACTATGATTGAATCTTTCCAGCTTCTAAAAATACTCGAGTTTAAGAAAACGTCGATTTTGTAAATCAGATTTCCCCTCTCCATTGTTTCATGCATCTCAAGGTATTCGGCTGCACAACGAACACTGACAACATTGTACGCGTTTAAGGTTATGGTCATACCATAACAGAATTTGGCACATATCTCGAAAGAAGCGGGACCACCTGGAATGTCAGGAATATTAAGTTGATCCCCGGTCCCGGCTCCTTCATCCGTGTTTGCTACCAACTTCTGTAACCGAGCACTCTTTGACAACAACGGAAACTGCAAAAATGATTATCGAATAATCAAATTTGATAGGCGCAATGCTTTATTGTATAATTAGTTTAACATGGTGGAAAGCTAGGGTTTTACCTTGTGAAGATAGAACTTTGCATCTCCAACATTGATGATTATATCTGTTGCTAAATCTGAAGCCACATACCTGAATATCAAATAAAAACAGAATTTAATTTAAATAAAAAGTGTTCTACTTATGTTTCGATAATAAGCGCAGTTAAATGAGCTACATTCAGTGTTAACCAAATCATCCACTTGTAAACATTACTAATTAATCATGGTTTATAAGTTTACTTACATGTTTTGACAAATAAAATGAAATAACTAACAAAAAACAATGTAACAAAAGATGCATTTGGAACAGAAATTTACCAAACATTGTTCTCATCGGTCTGAAACGAATCGGGTTTGGATCCAAGTTTCATGAACTTCATCTTGACTTGTTTTAGAAGCCCAAATTCCTTCACTGCAGAAACTATTTATCTCCAGACTTTATCACCATGGAACTGCAAAATATTAGCAACTTCAAGTTAGGTTTTTTTTAAATCAAGAATTTCTTAAATAAAAATTTAAACTACTTAAAAAAAAAGATTCAAGATTTTCTTGAATAATACATTGAAGACAACTTCAAATGGTTTTTTTTTCAAGATTTTCCTAAAATAAAACTTTAAACAGCTTCAAAATGTTCTTTTTTTTTTTCAAAATTCTGTTGCATAAAACATATAAGACAACTTCAAAAAATATATTTTTTTTCAAGATTTTCTTGAATAAAACATTAAAAACAACTTCAAAATAGATTTTCTTATTCAAGATTTTCTTGAATAAAACATTAAAAACAACTTCAAAATATATTTTTCTTTTTTTCAAGATTTATTGTATGAACCTTTGAAGCAAGGCTATCAAGATTCAAAATTTCTTGATGGGCATTTATTTTTTATGAGACTTTTATGGCTTTTATTAAATGAGGAAGAAGAAAATAAGATCTGTGAGTAAAATGTGATAAAGAAGGTGTGTCCTGGTTCAGCAACAAAGCCCATAGACTCCGGGCTAACCCAGGAGACAAACCCAACAGTAACACACACTCCTCTCACTTTCTCTCTCTACAAAAACCTCTAGAGAGAGATGAAAACATACACTGTCCTCTCCCTTCCTATTTTGGTCTCTTTTTTCTTATAAAATCTTCAAAAAAAAAAAAAAAAAAAAAAAAACAAATGACATTACCTTTGAAACACTAAAGAACATATGGAAAACAACATCTTGGAATCACTTGCAATAAGCCATTGAAAGGGTAGACAACAAGCATCTACTGATCTGTGTTAGTACCAAAGAAAACAATTAAGTAATAATGTACATTTAGAGCAAAAAAAATAATAATAATAATTCACAAAATCAGTTAATTAACTAACCAACCCATATGTATAGATGCTTGCTCACCAACCTGAACCAAATAAATAAGAAAAAAAGTTACAAAAATGATAAATGATAATATCCCACTTGAATTTTTAGTACCACATCACAATGGTACTAAAACAACATCTTTAAATATAAAAAAATATTCATGTTTTGGAAGCACCCATATGAATGGTCATATGAGATGATCAAAAAATGGAAGCTTTGTGTGTAAAACTACTGTATAAAGAGACAACAAACAACACACACACAGACAGACAACCATGGATTAGAACAAGACAAGACAAGCTGTTTCCATATTCTGTGTCCACTTAAAAGCAGGAACAATTATACACTAGAGTCCAACCTTAGTGCTTACTTACTTACACAGTCTTTTAAAGAAAGAATCCCCACAAAACAGATTCACTAGTGTGTGTGTGTGTTTGTTTGTTAAGAATATTGGGCTTTTGCTTTTGTTTAATAATCTTAAAACCTTAATTGGAAAAAGATTTAAAAGATGAAGGGGTGCTTTCAAGTTAGAATCTTCTTTTTAATGTTGGGTGCATGATGATGGTTTGAGTTGAGTTGTATTGTATTGATGAAGGGGTTGGTTGGGTTGTAGTGATTAAGATGAAGACTTCCAGAGCCCAATCTGCTATGTTATGCACGCCAATGCTGACACCGTGCTTTTTTGTTCCCTCCTTTAAATGTGGATTTTGTACTTTCCTTCTTACGGCCCGGCCGCAAACGAACCAAACTTTCAGTAAACAGTTCATAAGCTGTTTGGCGACAAGTTCGTTTGGTTAAACAAACGAACATGAACAGAGGCTGCGTTCATTTGTTTATGTTCGTGAACGTTCAATAACATGTTCGTTTGTGTTTGATAGTTTATTCAGGTTTTTAATTTTTATACTTTTTATATTCTTTTTTATATTTTTATTTATTTTACCTAATAAATAATATATATGGGGTAAATATATAACTATATAAAATCAATAAACTTACTTTTTATATCTCAGCTCACTATATGTTTTTACGTTCCAGCGTTGATGGCCTCCACTTTCAACTAAAAGATCATAATCCCACTAATTGATCATAATCCCACTGACCTCTCCTTGACTCTCACCTAGTCCTCTGTAAACTTTATTTGTATTAATTAGTTTCTATATGTACTAATTTGTAATTACTTTATTTCCTTCTTATACTATGATAAATCAAGTATATAATAAAATCACCTCTCTCTCAATTATTAAGAGAGAGTCGACCCTCACATGGTATCAAGCCAAAAGCAATACCGATCTCGAAGCCGCATATAGCAACACTTCACTTGAAGGAATGCATCCCCTACGAGATAACCTTCGTCAACTAACCAAAGGATCCTTAACCGTTGCCGAGTTCGGTCGCAAATTCAAGTCAATATGTGACCAACTCTCGACTATAGGTCATCCGGTTAGTGAGACGGATAAAACGCATTGGTTTCTTTGTGGTCTTGGATCCACCTTTGAAAGTTGGTCTACGGCTATTCGTACGGCCCGTGACCAACTTCCTTTCTGAGACCTCCTCACCAAAGCTGAAAGCCAAGAGCAATTTCTTCAACATCTGCATCCTCTTTCGCCTCCTAATGTCGCCTTTGTTGCTCACCACTCCAAAGCTTCCGCAGGCCCCTCTAACCGATACAAATCTGGTTCCGGTTCCAACCGTAACCACTCCCAAACCAATTCCTCTAATCGTCCGAGACGTCCACCTCATTGCCAATTGTGTAGAACCAATGGACATTATGCAAATAAATGTCTGAAACTCAAATCCTTTGTGGCCGCCTCTTCCTCGGGAGATGATGATCTTGCTCGTGCTTTCCATGCTCGTTGTCATGTCTCTCCTGATGAACCCGATTGGACTGCAGATACCGGGGCCGATCTTCACATGACCGATGACACCGGTAATCTTGACTCCTTTTCTCCTTACTCAGGTCCGTCTAGAGTTTTTTTTCGGCAATGGCCATTCTTCACAGATTACACATAAGGGTCATGTTTCTATCAATAAACATGTATCCTTAAATGATGTATTAGTTGTCCCAAACATAAAACGAAACCTTCTTTCGGTTAGTAAATTAACTCATGACTATTCGGTCGACGTTCTATTTTATGATTCCTTTTTTCTTATTCAGGACCGGAAAACAAGCCAACCACTCGCTCAAGGTCGATGTGAAAACGGTCTCTATGTGCTTCGGGACAAATCTTTTGCTTTTGTTGCTTCCGTTTCCTCTAATAAAGCGTCCTTTGAATTATGGCATAATCGCCTAAGACATGTTGGTTTTGATATTGTTTCTATTTTGAACAAACATGCTTGTTTATCTTTTACTTCATTATTGCCTAAACCAAATGTTTGCTCCCCTTGTCAGTTGGCTAAAGCACATAAATTACCTTTTAATTTGAATGAAAAACGTGCCTCTCATCTCCTTGATCTTGTACACTGTGACTTATGGGGACCCTCACCCGTTTTGGGTAAAAATGGTCATAAATATTACGTGGTTTTTAGTGATGATCACTCAATATTTTCGTGGTTATATCCACTTAAAACAAAAAATGAATTCTATTCGGTTTTGAACACTTTTTTACGCCTTGTTCAAACACAATTTTCTCGCAAGGTTAAAGTTTTCCAAAGTGATGGAGGTTCGGAGTTTGTTAATCACCATGTCCGAAATATTTTTGACACCAATGGCACATTTCATCGACTTTCTTGCCCCTACACCGCTCCTCAAAATGGTAGAGCGGAAAGGAAGCATCGTCACATCGTAGAAACAGGCTTAGCCATGTTATTCCATGCCCGTGTCCCTATAACTCATTGGGTTGATGCTTTCACCTCCGCTACGTACATTATAAACCGTTTACCAACAAAAGTTTTACAAGGAAAATCTCCATTTGAGATACTTTATTCCACCAAACCCAATTATGCCAATTTTCGTGTCTTCGGTTGTTGTGTGTACCTATACCTACGAGACTATGCGCCTCACAAACTTTCACCTCGAAGCATTCCTTGCATATTCATGGGCTATGCCCCACAATACAAAGGCTATAAATGTTTTGACCCCATCACGTCTCGTATGTATGTCACTCGCCATGCTCGTTTTGATGAGACGTCTTTTTCCTTACAAAGATACTTCATCACACACGAATATTGCATCTCTTTTCCTATCTACCTTTAATGAACCAACCTTGCCTAAACCCACCACATCGACTCCTCCTCATCCCACTGTGTCATCACCTAATTCTCAACAATCCACCACAACATCCTGTTCCCTTTACAAACACCCCACAGTACCATCCAACCCATCCATCAACCTTGAACCCACACCCTCATCACCACCACCTTCACCCACTTCTGCTCCTACTACTTCCTAACCTCATGAGCCACCATCACCCTCCTTCTAACCCACCGATCGACCCTCCTGTCGTGCCTCCATCACCTACCCCAACTCATCCTATGGTCACTCGATCAAAAGTCGGTACCTTCAAACCCAACCCCAAACATACCTCCTACTTAGCCTATGCCATGCACTCATGCCTTCATGCTTCTCTTCTCACCACTGTTGATCCTAAAGGTTTCAAAACCGCCTCTAAACATCAACATTGGGTGGATGCCACGAACGCCGAGCTTCATGCTCTTTCTAAAAATAAAATGTGGACTCTTGTCCCACGGCTCCATCTGCTAATGTTGTCGGATGTAAATGGGTATTTCGCACTAAATACCGATCTGATGGTTTTATCGATCGACACAAGGCCCGTCTTGTTGCACAAGGCTTCACCCAAATCACGGGACTCGATTTCCACCACACGTTCAGTCCCGTTGTTAAGGCATCCACTATACGTGTTGTTTTATCATTAGCGGTAATCAACAATTGGTCTCTTCGCCAACTAGATATTAACAATGCCTTCCTAAATGGTTTCTTGTCCGAGACCGTTTATATGGAACAACCCCCTGGTTTCATCAACTCCAAATATCTGAATCATGTTTGCAAGCTAAACCGAGCTCTTTACGGTTTAAAACAAGCCCCGAGGGCGGGGTGTCACACCCTCAAAATCCACTTACGGAGTTTTACCGCGAGGCGCATGACAAACCAGGATCCAAACCAACGATCACAATAAACAAGTCTAAATGTAATTAATGCAATACCAAAACATAGTTTTAAAATCCCGTTTACAGCGGAAGCTTATTCAAAATATAGTTCAACATAATTAACCAAAGTTCAATGTTTATGAAATCATGCAACTCTATCTAGACGCCGTGCAGACGCGTGCGCCCTAGTTCCATGTGCTACCTTAGCGACCTGAGAAAACATGTAAAAGTTTACGTCAGCACAAAAATGCTGGTGAGTTTACAGGTTTGCAGTTCAAGTACCAAGTCCACCTGTCCATACTATAACAAATAGAAAACCAGTATACGCTAGCTAGGCGTACGTTTTGTTACTACCACGATTGGAAAACCATTACTAACTCGAATACCAGTTTTGTGCCCGAATAGTTCCAAATGTTCCTGTTGTTCCTGTTTGAGACAATATGCACTCGCCCGGCCCTCCAAGCCGACGAGCGGGGTTGGTCACTCCCAATAGCGCTATTCACATTTCCCCGTTGTGCAAACCCGCACATTCATGGTTCCCCCCGGGACTTCCAAAGATCGTGTAGTACACAATAGAAACCCATAGTATGACAGTAGTTACCAAATAATCGTTTTAACACATGTTTTCTCCCCCGAAAATATGAAACCAGTTTAAAAGAGGGGCCGTAAACTCACCTTAAGTTGCTTTACTCCTAATCCCGAGTAAACTCAGCTGCTATGTTAGTCCCGTACAGTGGCGACCTAACATACGACAGTTACAAGTACTTAGACTAATAACCCGCAGGTTAATTAGTCCCTAGATGTCCAGACCATAACCAAGTTCGTTTGAAAAACACCGTGACTGTTTAACTGACCCAAAGTACAAGACTCGACATCCCATTGGTGACCCGAGACTCCCCGTGTTATGTTTACGCTCCAAAACATGCAATAACGCAAGTATACTTAACATACGTTAACACACAACAAGTTATAGCATATAGTTCACGTATCTCCGAAAAACATCCAAATATATGTTACCAAGTTATTAGACATGTTACGAGGTTCCTAGCATGTTACTACATGTCAAATCGGGTCTCGGAATGCTAATTTACACTTACAGCAGCAGTACACGCGATTAGGAAAAGTCAACTAGCATTTAGGTTGGTCAACTAGCAATTAGGAATCCTAATCGCATGAATTACTAGCATTTAGGGCTATACCACATGTAACTACTAGCATTTAGGGCTATACCACATGTAACTACTAGCAATTAGGGCTAATCACATGAAGTTACTAGCAATTGGGGCTAATCACATGAACTTACTAGCAATTGGGGCTAATCGCATGAAGTTATAGGCGATTGGGGCTAATCACATGATATTATTGGCGATTAGCACCCCAATCGCATGAGTTACAGGCGATTAGCATTGCTACTCGCCTGTAACCATGCTGTTCCGGTTTTTCGCGCGTTTAACGCTCCAAATCAGATCCAGAGCGTGTGTAACTACCCAATATCATCCCAAACACTATCCTAAACATGTTTAACCCAAAACCCTTCGTTCATCCTCGTAAAATCAGTCCTGCATGCAACCAAAGCAATCCAAACACATACACATAGCATGCAACATTCAATTAACGCATGTAATCATAACCCTATTATCCAATTACTGAGATTTCTATCATCATACTAACAATATTTATTCTGACCTAGCATGATAACACATCAAATCATCATCAAGAATCATAAAAATCCTATCTTTCTAATCATACACACCCATAACGCATGTATATTAGTTATAATCCGATTAACAACCATTATTGACGATTTTCAGAAAGCTTTTTCGTTTATGAACAGGTCTGGACCATTAGGGATTTATTAAAAACGTTTACAAAGTGTTATGGATGAGAATCAAACCTTGGAATTGTAAAAGGATGATGGTTAGACCTTGAAACCTTGTGTTTTTGATCAAAATCGCCTTCCAGAGGTTGTTTAAGTGTTTGGGGCGGTTATGGGACGACTAGGGTTTGTCTAATTGAGTTTAGGAGGTTAAGTATGGTATTTATAGGCGTTTCTAGTCGTCCAGCCCGTTCCATGCGATTGTGCAGGTTTATACGCGATTAGGAATCCTAATCGCGTGAACAGTAACGCGATTGGGCCTAATCGCATGAACAGTCATGCGATTAGCCCCAGTCGCACCATATGAATCCCAGTCACACCATATGAACCCCAGTCACACCACATGATTCCCAGTCACACCACATGATTCCCAGTCACACCACATGATTCCCAGTCACACCACATGAACCCCGTTTTAACATATGTTAACACATATTAATGTACCGACAAGTCATATAATGATTGTAAACACATAACACAAGTAAATACACATATTCACACTCGTTCACCAATTCCCGGGACTCGAGACTCGTATGTTCCGTATGCCCTGACGATCCTACCGATCGTCACCGTTTGTACACTTGGTTAAGGACTGACATCTAACGAACCTCTAGACCAACATCCAATGATCTTCTAGACTAACCAATAGTTCCCGAACCATAACCCGACTTAACTAACCCAGTTAAGTACAATATACGCGTGACTCGCTAAGGTAGACTTTCATCTAGACAACGTTGTTAACCCGAATTTGCCAGGTGTCACATCATCCCCACGTTAAAAGAATTTTCGTCCCGAAAATTGCGTAAGTAACAAAAGAAACAACGAAGGGAATAAACAAACAGATAGGAATCAATAGAGAGTAGAAATCAAGAGAGAGATTTACCCGAGGTGTCACATCATCCCCACGTTAAAAGGAATCTCGACCCGAGATTCATTCAGCTGCCGAAGAGACATGCCTCGACTCGAACGCTTCCTTAGGGAAGAGGTGAGGATACTTAGACTTCATCTGATCCTCCCGTTCCCATGTATATTCCGGTCCCCGGTTCGAGTTCCACCGAACCTTAACGATACGAATCTTGCTGTGACGTAGGCTACGAATCTTGTAATCAAGGATCTCCACAGGTTCTTCCACAATCCGAAGACGATCATCAACCTTGATCTCTTCTAGTGGAACGATGAGAGACTCGTCAGCCAGACACTTCTTCAAGTTTGACACATGAAAGACGTTATGTACGTTACCGAGCTCCGTCGGTAGATCAAGTCGATATGCCACCGGCCCAATCCGTTCCAGGATCGTAAATGGGCCGACATATCGTGGATTGAGTTTGCCACGCTTCCCAAAGCGTATGACGCCCTTCCACGGTGAGACTTTTAGAAGTACCTTGTCATTGACCTGGAACTCCAGTGGTTTGCGACGCTGATCAGCATAACTCTTTTGCCGGTCCCGTGCCGCCGCCAACCGATTTCGAATCTGTACGATCTTTTCCGAAGTTTCGTACACTAGTTCGGGCCCAGTGAGTTGACTCTCACCCACCTCAGCCCAACAAAGAGGAGAGCGGCATTTCCGTCCGTACAGTGCCTCGAACGGAGCAGCCTTGATGCTCGTGTGATAACTGTTGTTGTACGAGAATTCTACCAACGGCAGATGAGCTTCCCAACCCTTGCCAAAATCGATCACACATGCCCGCAGCATGTCTTCTAAAGTTTGAATCGTACGCTCACTCTGACCGTCAGTCTGTGGATGGTAAGCCGTACTCATGTCTAGTTGGGTACCCAAAGCCTTGTGCAAAGACTTCCAGAAGTGAGAAGTAAAGCGAGAATCGCGATCCGAAATAATAGAAACTGGTACCCCGTGCTTAGAAACAACTTCTTTCAAGTAAAGGCGAGCCAAACGATCCATAGTGTCGGTCTCCTTAATAGCAAGAAAATGGGCTGATTTCGTTAACCGATCGACAATCACCCATATCTTGTCGTTCCCGCTTGGTGACTTAGGAAGTTGTGTGACAAAATCCATAGTAATCCGTTCCCATTTCCATTCCGGAATTTCAGGTTGTTGCAGGAGACCCGACGGTTTCTGGTATTCCACCTTGACCTTAGCACAGGTGAAGCATTTGCTCACGTATGAGGCTATGTCCGATCTCATGTTTGGCCACCAGTAAAGCACCTTCAGATCTTGGTACATTTTATCCGAACCAGGATGAATAGAATACCGGGACTTATGAGCCTCATCAAGGACAAGCTCCCGTAGTCCCCCGAATAAAGGAACCCATATGCGTTCAGCGAAGTAGTGCAGGCCATCAGGCCTTCGCTCTAGATGCTTGTCGGCACCGTGCATAGTTTCAGCTTTAAGGTTTTCCTCCTTCAAAGCTTCCAATTGGGCCGAACGGATTTGGTCAGGTAGCGACGAATGGATAGTGAGCTGCAACGCCCGAACGCGACGAGGTTTAGAAGATTCCTTCCTGCTCAAGGCGTCTGCTACAACATTCGCCTTGCCAGGATGGTACTTAATAGCACAATCATAATCGTTCAAAAGTTCAATCCAGCGACGCTGCCGTATGTTCAAGTGTTGTTGGTCGAAAATGTGTTGGAGACTCTTGTGATCGGTGTAGATGGTGCATTTGGTACCGTACAAGTAATGTCTCCAAATTTTCAACGCGAATACCACGGCACCCAACTCCAAGTCATGAGTTGTGTAGTTCTTCTCGTGCACTTTGAGTTGACGAGAAGCATACGCAATCACTTTCTCGCGTTGCATCAACACGCAACCGAGTCCATGAATGGAAGCGTCACAGTAAACGACAAAATCATCAGGACCCTCAGGTAAAGACAGAATAGGAGCAGAACACAGTTTAGACTTCAGTTCCTCAAACGCGGACTCTTGTGATTCACCCCAGTCGAACTTCCTATCCTTCTGAGTGAGAGTGGTGAGGGGTTGAGCAATCTTCGAGAACCCCTGAATGAAACGACGGTAATAGCCCGCAAGGCCTAGGAATTGCCGCACCTCAGTTGGCGTCTTAGGTGCTCCCCAGTCCTTGATCGCTTCGATTTTAGCGGGATCGACATGAATTCCTAGTTCATTAACCACATGTCCTAGGAATTGAACTTCGCGTAACCAAAAGTCACACTTTGAGAATTTGGCGTAAAGTTGTTCCCGTTGTAAAAGTTCCAAAACCAATCGCAGATGTTCCCCGTGTTCGGTCTCGTTCTTGGAGTAGATTAGAATGTCATCAATAAACACAATGACAAACTTGTCCAGATATGGTTTACAGACGCGGTTCATCAAGTCCATGAAAACCGCTGGTGCGTTCGTGAGACCGAAAGGCATGACCAAGAATTCGAAATGGCCATAACGTGTTCGAAAAGCAGTCTTTGCAACGTCAGCCTCCCTGACGCGCAGCTGGTGATAACCGGACCTCAAGTCGATCTTGGAATAATAACTAGAACCCTGGAGCTGGTCGAATAGATCATCGATACGCGGAAGAGGATAACGGTTCTTGATGGTCAACTTGTTCAGTTCTCTGTAGTCTACACACAATCGGAAACTCCCATCCTTCTTCTTGACGAATAAAATCGGGGCTCCCCAAGGGGAAGAACTTGGCCGGATGAAACCCTTGTCCAAGAGTTCCTGCAACTGGCTAGACAATTCCTGCATCTCGGGAGGTGCAAGACGGTAGGGGGCCCGAGCAATAGGAGCAGCCCCTGGTACGAGATCAATACCGAACTCGACTTGACGATGAGGAGGAAGACCAGATAAATCATCGGGAAAAACATCAGAAAACTCGCGTACCACCGGAATGTCGTCAATCTTCTTCTCATCACTAGTGGAAACAGATAAGAGCGCCAAAACGGCTGGATAACCCTTTCGAAGACACTTAAGGGCTTTCATGCTAGAGATGATGTTTAGTGAAACACCACCCTTGATACCGTATACAGAAAGAAATTCTCCATCAGGGAGAGGAATCCGAATAACCTTATCGTAACAGACAATCTCCGCGCGATACAAAGATAACCAATCCATTCCTACCACAACGTCAAAACTACCCAATGGTACCGGCATAAGGTCGATGGGGAACGATAAACCCGACAACTCTAACTGACACTCCCGAAGAACACTAGTAGCTTCAATCGTTTTCCCGTCAGCCAACTCAATAATATACTTGGTCTCTAATGGTACAGATACTACATCTAGCAGTCGACTAACATCCATGGATACAAAACTCTTGTCGGCACCAGAATCAAATAACACGCTAACGGAATGATTATTGAGAAGAAACGTACCGGTGACTGTATCAGGGTCCTGCCTAGCCTCAGCAGCTCCAATGACGAAGGCACGTGCATTTCTGCCGCCGCCCCCGTTGTTACCATTCCCGTTGTTTCCACCCTGTTTCAGTTTTGGGCAATCCTTCTTGTAATGCCCAGTGTCACCACAGTTGTAGCATCCCTGTTTCCCTGTAGTCCCCTGAGTAGTCGGAGCTGAACTGTTGGTCGGAGCCTGAGTCGATGGAAGTGTAACCCGACAGTCTTTAGCATAGTGCCCAGTTCGCTGGCAGCGGTGACAACGGTTACTGTCGCAGTTCCCTAGGTGATGGCGTCCACACTTGTTGCATTTGGGCAGTTTTCCTGCATAACCACCCTGCTTATTACCCGAAGACGATGAACCCCCATTATCAAACTTTTTACCCTGCTGTGCAGACCCAGACCCTTTCCCGTCGTTTTCCCACTTGCGCTTATTGTTCTCTGGAGTCTTAGCAGTCGAACCTTTCGCCGGCAAAATCCCTTCATTCACCTTTAAATTAGTCATCCTATGTGCAGATCGAACTACCTCCGCATAAGTAGGATGATTCCCAGCAGCCACTAACCCTGCAATTTCCGGCACTAACCCTGAGACATAATGTTCAATCTTACGATACTCCGGCACGTGCAGATCGGGACATAGCACTGCCAACTCATTCCTCCTCACAGTATACTTCTCGATCTCCGATCCCGTCATCTTGAGGTTCCATACCTCATGCTCCAGCTTCTGTACCTCTTCCCTCGGGCAATACTCCCGTTTCAGCAACTGCACAAAGTTTTCCCATGGCATAGCATATGCCTCCCCAATACCCATATTCTGGGTGATACCATTCCACCAAGTCAATGCCACGTCCTGAAATAACGCAGCCGAATACTTCACCCGATCTTCTGGGAGACAGTTACACATTAGGAATACCGACTCCACTTTCTCCAACCACCTAAGCAAACTGACCGCACCCTCGGTGCCAGAGAATTCCTGGGGCTTGCAGTCCCGGAACATCTTATAGGTGCACATGGGTGGGGGTGGGTCAACAGGACCACCTGAAATGAAACGTATGAGAAACCACGAATAACGTACACAAGGTTCACCAATGAGGCAAAGAAAACAGATAAAACAACTTACCACCACCGTTGTGCCCTAACTGAAAGGCAGCCTGGAGCAAGTTGTTCAGATCAGCCTGGGACAGGTTAATACCTCCACCACGACCACCAGCACCACCACGACCACCACCACGTCCACCATTGCGACCACCTCCACGTCCTCCACGCACTCCAGACATGATTCTGGCAGAAGGAACGAGAAAATTTAGTTTCGCAGTTAAAGATAACCACTAATGTTCACAAGATTAAAGCCAGATCCAATCCAGGACTATCCCCTCAAACCCAGAGCTCACTAGTGCTTCCATGCATTTCGTTTTATGATTTTGTGTGCACCCAAAATGATAAAACGCTCTACATGGTCCTCCAAGTGTTCTCCTAGTTCAAAGTTCAAATCACCGAACATAGACTCTTAGCTACACACCGTAATACTACGGTAGTTCATGACAAGTGTTTCTATTGGAGTGCGACAGGGAGATGCCCGAGCCTTGGACAAATCTCAAGAGCACACGAGTTACTCCAATAGACCACACTGCCTAGAAAACAAGTAACCCAACCTAAGATAGAACGGATGATGTAACGTAGAAAGACCAACGATTTAGAGACACCCCGACAAGACCATACGTAACCCACTATAACGTTTAGTACCATGTGATCGTCTAGTGTGTGCGACTCGGCTATAGACTAGACTCTACATGCAGTCCTAGTTCACTATAACCATTGGCTCTGATACCAATCTGTCACACCCTCAAAATCCACTTACGGAGTTTTACCGCGAGGCGCATGACAAACCAGGATCCAAACCAACGATCACAATAAACAAGTCTAAATGTAATTAATGCAATACCAAAACATAGTTTTAAAATCCCGTTTACAGCGGAAGCTTATTCAAAATATAGTTCAACATAATTAACCAAAGTTCAATGTTTATGAAATCATGCAACTCTATCTAGACGCCGTGCAGACGCGTGCGCCCTAGTTCCATGTGCTACCTTAGCGACCTGAGAAAACATGTAAAAGTTTACGTCAGCACAAAAATGCTGGTGAGTTTACAGGTTTGCAGTTCAAGTACCAAGTCCACCTGTCCATACTATAACAAATAGAAAACCAGTATACGCTAGCTAGGCGTACGTTTTGTTACTACCACGATTGGAAAACCATTACTAACTCGAATACCAGTTTTGTGCCCGAATAGTTCCAAATGTTCCTGTTGTTCCTGTTTGAGACAATATGCACTCGCCCGGCCCTCCAAGCCGACGAGCGGGGTTGGTCACTCCCAATAGCGCTATTCACATTTCCCCGTTGTGCAAACCCGCACATTCATGGTTCCCCCCGGGACTTCCAAAGATCGTGTAGTACACAATAGAAACCCATAGTATGACAGTAGTTACCAAATAATCGTTTTAACACATGTTTTCTCCCCCGAAAATATGAAACCAGTTTAAAAGAGGGGCCGTAAACTCACCTTAAGTTGCTTTACTCCTAATCCCGAGTAAACTCAGCTGCTATGTTAGTCCCGTACAGTGGCGACCTAACATACGACAGTTACAAGTACTTAGACTAATAACCCGCAGGTTAATTAGTCCCTAGATGTCCAGACCATAACCAAGTTCGTTTGAAAAACACCGTGACTGTTTAACTGACCCAAAGTACAAGACTCGACATCCCATTGGTGACCCGAGACTCCCCGTGTTATGTTTACGCTCCAAAACATGCAATAACGCAAGTATACTTAACATACGTTAACACACAACAAGTTATAGCATATAGTTCACGTATCTCCGAAAAACATCCAAATATATGTTACCAAGTTATTAGACATGTTACGAGGTTCCTAGCATGTTACTACATGTCAAATCGGGTCTCGGAATGCTAATTTACACTTACAGCAGCAGTACACGCGATTAGGAAAAGTCAACTAGCATTTAGGTTGGTCAACTAGCAATTAGGAATCCTAATCGCATGAATTACTAGCATTTAGGGCTATACCACATGTAACTACTAGCATTTAGGGCTATACCACATGTAACTACTAGCAATTAGGGCTAATCACATGAAGTTACTAGCAATTGGGGCTAATCACATGAACTTACTAGCAATTGGGGCTAATCGCATGAAGTTATAGGCGATTGGGGCTAATCACATGATATTATTGGCGATTAGCACCCCAATCGCATGAGTTACAGGCGATTAGCATTGCTACTCGCCTGTAACCATGCTGTTCCGGTTTTTCGCGCGTTTAACGCTCCAAATCAGATCCAGAGCGTGTGTAACTACCCAATATCATCCCAAACACTATCCTAAACATGTTTAACCCAAAACCCTTCGTTCATCCTCGTAAAATCAGTCCTGCATGCAACCAAAGCAATCCAAACACATACACATAGCATGCAACATTCAATTAACGCATGTAATCATAACCCTATTATCCAATTACTGAGATTTCTATCATCATACTAACAATATTTATTCTGACCTAGCATGATAACACATCAAATCATCATCAAGAATCATAAAAATCCTATCTTTCTAATCATACACACCCATAACGCATGTATATTAGTTATAATCCGATTAACAACCATTATTGACGATTTTCAGAAAGCTTTTTCGTTTATGAACAGGTCTGGACCATTAGGGATTTATTAAAAACGTTTACAAAGTGTTATGGATGAGAATCAAACCTTGGAATTGTAAAAGGATGATGGTTAGACCTTGAAACCTTGTGTTTTTGATCAAAATCGCCTTCCAGAGGTTGTTTAAGTGTTTGGGGCGGTTATGGGACGACTAGGGTTTGTCTAATTGAGTTTAGGAGGTTAAGTATGGTATTTATAGGCGTTTCTAGTCGTCCAGCCCGTTCCATGCGATTGTGCAGGTTTATACGCGATTAGGAATCCTAATCGCGTGAACAGTAACGCGATTGGGCCTAATCGCATGAACAGTCATGCGATTAGCCCCAGTCGCACCATATGAATCCCAGTCACACCATATGAACCCCAGTCACACCACATGATTCCCAGTCACACCACATGATTCCCAGTCACACCACATGATTCCCAGTCACACCACATGAACCCCGTTTTAACATATGTTAACACATATTAATGTACTGACAAGTCATATAATGATTGTAAACACATAACACAAGTAAATACACATATTCACACTCGTTCACCAATTCCCGGGACTCGAGACTCGTATGTTCCGTATGCCCTGACGATCCTACCGATCGTCACCGTTTGTACACTTGGTTAAGGACTGACATCTAACGAACCTCTAGACCAACATCCAATGATCTTCTAGACTAACCAATAGTTCCCGAACCATAACCCGACTTAACTAACCCAGTTAAGTACAATATACGCGTGACTCGCTAAGGTAGACTTTCATCTAGACAACGTTGTTAACCCGAATTTGCCAGGTGTCACACGGGGTTTCAACGCTTAAGTTCTTTCCTCATCACCTATGGTTTCAAATGTAGCCGTGCAGACTCGTCTCTCTTTGTGTTTCACCAAGGTGACTCCCTCATGTATCTCCTAGTTTATGTCGACGATCTTATACTCACTGGAAACAAATCTTCATTGATTAACACCTTCACCCTCTGTTCGTTTTGTGAACAGGGTACAGTCTACCAGTCCTCGTTTGAATCCTTTGGAGAGAAGATATGTGCTAAGCTCCTCGTACCACTGTCTCGGGGCTTGGTGCAAACCATACAACGCTTTGTTTAGCTTGTAGACCTTATCCCGGTGGATAGGATCCTTAAAACCCGGTGGTTGTCCGACATATACTTATTCCTTGATCACACCATAGAGAAAAGCACTCTTAACGTCCATATGATACACCTTGAATTTCATATAAGATGCATACGTAAGAAACATTCGGATTGCTTCAATGCGCGCAACGGGTGCATAGACTTCGTTGTAGTCAATTCCCTCCGTTTGACGAAAACCTTGTACCACCAATCGAGCTTTGTTTCTTACAATAACGCCTCGATCATCCTTCTTGCACTTAAACAACCATTTAGTGCCTATCTTCTTTCTGTCTGGTGGTAAATCGTCCAGACTCCGAGTTTCTGAAACTGTTGTAGCTCTTGCTGCATCGCATCCACCCATGATTCGTCTTGTAAAGCTTCCTTGTATGTTCTTGGTTCAACCTGCAAAACATAACAAGCAAAAGACCAATCATTCTGACAACCTGATTTCTAGATTTTGGCATACAGGGCAAGGGCTCCAATGTTATCATGTGATGTTGCATGCCTTAATTGTCCTTAGGGGTGTACAAAAAGCTCGCGGCTCGAGGCTCGCTCGAAAAAATCTCAAAAAAAGCTCGCTCGAAAAGGCTCGTTTTGTTTTCGAGCCGAGCCGAGCCGGCTCGTTTTGTAATCAAGCCGAGCTCGAGCCAGGGGTGTTCAGCTCGTGGCTCAGCTCGTGACTCGGCTCGATGGCTCGACTCGTGGCTCGGCTCGATGGCTCGACATATGGCTCGACTCAGGCTTGTGTATGTGTAATAGATATATAGATGAAAGTAATATCTTTTGGCTCCAAACGCAATTTTAAAATTCAAATTTTGAAAGCCCCTCTCATACTACCTATCTACCTCAACTTTTCATAATCCAATAAACCCTAACTTAGAAAAATAAAAAATATACATGTATATATGTAATTTTATTTTATTTTATTTTTGTTTTTTATTTCATAAATATTTATAAAAAAAATTAAAAAAAATAACGAGCTGGCTCGAGCCAGCTCGAGCTTGGCTCGAATATTTACGAGCCGAGCTTGAGCTCGGATTTTTAGCTCGACCAAAAAAAACGATCCAAGCCGAGCTGGCCCGTTTAAGTTCGATCTCGAGCTCGAGCTCGAGCTTAGCCTGGCTCGGCTCGACTCGGCTCGTGTACAACCCTAATTGTCCTCGTGTCATCACACTGCTTCTAGGATCACCAATAACCTGTTCGAGCGGATGAATCTGATGAATCCGAGATTTCGGATGTTCAGGAAGAGAAATCATCACTTGAACATTTAAATTTTGTGCCGTCTCCAGATCATTACCCGTACTTGATGAAGATGGTATATCTTGATTAGGGTTCACTTGTGGTGATACTGTAGTATTATCCACAACTGCTTTACTAGTAACTTCTTCCTCGTCTCAGAAGAATCAAGTGTTGTCGAAGCCTCCTGGAAAACCTCTTCTTCAACTAAAGGAGCATTGGCATCATTAGAAGCTACTCCTGGAGGAGTCACGGTGATCGGACGTACTAACGGTGAAGTTATTGCATTCTCACACTCGTAATACAATCTTTAAACAACTTCTTCAACCAAGCTTTCTAGATTGAATGACTCAAAGAGTTCTTTGTAGTTAAACATCCAATCGGGCCCATTTCCTGGAACTTTCTAAGTGTAGCGTTGAACATCAACATTTGCCCACTCTTCAACCTGATTAGTTCTTTTGTTAAACACGCGTTTAAGTGGTGTCGCATATCCAACAAAATAACCTTCATTAGCTTTCGTTCCAAACTTCTATGTAAGATTCAGCATCGTGCATGGTGCCCCGAATGGCTCTAGAAACTCTAAGTTCGGCTTGCGTCTGTTAAGCAGTTCATAAGAAGTCTTTCCAAACTTCTTCACTGTCAACACATGGTTCAAAGTATAACATTAGTGAACAACCTTTGAACGTTGTGAACGAAACCAATCCAAAAACCGTTTTGCACTTGCGCATCATGCGGCGGTTAAAACAACTAGTTAATTAAATAAACACATCTATTTGAACACATTTAAATCATATCAAACTACTAATCTCTCCAAAGGAAGCAAATATAAAAACGAGTTATTTAATCTATTTTATACAAATATTAGTCCATTGATAAGATATAGAAAACTATTTAAGGTGTATCTAAAATACATCGTTTAAACACTAAAATACATACAAAATTAGCATATTAACAAGGTGTTTACACAGTCACATCATGATGCTTCTATCCAAGGTTTAGGGTGCGTGTTGATGCAGCGTGATAAGGTTATTGCGTATGCTTCACGCCAACTGAAAGTTCATGAGAAGAATTACACCACCCATGATTTGGAACTAGGAGCAGTGGTATTTACTCTCAAAATCTGGAGGCACTATATGTATGGAACTAAGTGTACGATTTACATTGATCATAAGAGCCTTCAACACATAGTTTATCAGAAGGAGCTGAACATGCGACAACGTCGATGGGTCGAGCTCCTGAATTGTAACACCCCAACCGATGGCGGAAACATCGGGATGTCACGTATTGATGATTGTTCAGTAGCTCATGGTGAATAATAAATTTCATTAAATGATTAAATGAGTTACATACAATTGTTCTAAAATTCATACATCAAATTGAATAAAACTATACACATATCTTCAAGCATCAATTCAAATCTTCAAGCAAATAGAACCTGAAACATGTTAAGTTGAAAATATTTTGGGTCAACAAAAGTTGGTGAGAATTACATGGGTTTTTGATAATTGAGTAAAAATGATGTGCAATTCATGTGTCATGTCAATCTAGCCCATATGTGAGAACATACTAGAAATAAATCGAGTGCATAATCAACCCTTGTGACTGTTATAAAATGATACATACCATACACTTATGGTCCCAATGAATATGTTATGCGATAACAAACACCCACGTAACCTTTGTAGGAGGCACGTATCCGGGTGGGATTGTCAGTCCAATAGATCTATCAATGTATACCGTCGGCTTGTACGGAGTTAATGATTATGCTAGAATGATGTTTACTCTAATCATGCTCAAGACATAATGCAACATAGAAAACACATAGACACATTGACGATTGAATTGCATATATAATGTTGTAACATGTTTCACCCCAAAAATGGTGATAAATAGAAAAGGGGCTATGTAAAACTCACCTTGGTAAAATGTTATATCTGTTGAAAAATTGGATAATGGTGTTGCCCAAATGTATCAAGTATCACCCTATAATAAGGTAACAAATAAGTCTAAGTCTATCTAGCATACAAATGTATAAGTTGTAGGGCTTCGAATTGGGGATAAATGCTTGTTTGATTATTATTAAAAATATTCGCCAATTGAGAGAAATTTAGTAAATAAATAACTAAAAATCTTTTTATGAAATTTAAATTTAAGATGGTCACAATAATATGTATAAAGTATAAAAATAATTTTTATAAAATTATTTTCTTTAAAATAGATTATTAAATCTATTTATTACAAATTGTCAAAACTTAACTTTAATATTCAAAAATACTAAAATTAAAGAATTATTATTTTAAAAATCATATTTCTGTTCTAAATGATTAAAAATAATTTGTATAAAATTTTGGTGCAAAAATGATGAAAATTGGATTTATTATGATTTAATTATGATTAAATCTAACAAAAATTGATTAAAAATATTAAATAAATGATTTTTCAGAAATAAAAATCATTTCTGAAAAGCTTAATGTTATAAAAACTTAGGATAATTTTTGTGGAAATTAATAAGATCGTTTTGATATTTTAATGGATTTTTATAAATATAATAGCATAAAATTGATTTAATTATTATAAATATTAAATAAATAAATTTCAGAAAACTAAAAATTGTAGGTGGAACTTATACATCAGATTTGTTAAAAATAATTTTTTTTTAGAATTTATAAAAAGGTTTTAATAATTAAAAATGAATTTACAAGTTTTAATGTAATATATATATATATATATATATATATATATATATATGGTTTGTGAAAAAAAAAAAGAAAAAAAATAAAAATGAAAACAACAGAAAATGGCGTCCAAGCCGGGACTCGAACTCGGGTCCCCTTGGTTACAAGCAAGGATCACAACCACTTGGCCTAGGCCTGTGGTTGTGATTTAGACCTGTTTTAATAAAATAAATACATTATGAAAAATCAGTTTCACCCCCAAATTAAGATTTCGAGCCCTAGGTTTTCTAATCAAGGGATTCACACATCAATACCCTGATTAATCTTAGGGTTAATGATGTGTGAATGCCGATAATCAAAACCCACTGGAAAAATCAAACTTACAATTATGAATTGAGTATGAATGCCGAGTCAAAGTAAAAGTCAAACGACGAACAATAATAATTATTTAGAGTGTTTCAGAATGATTGGAGGTTAGGAGAGATATGTGAGCGAGTTGTGAAGGTCTGGAGGTGCTCAATTTATAGGGATGGGGTCTGGTTTGTTAGATTGGAAGGTTGACTCGGCTTTGAATGTAAAACGCGTGATTGATTAAAATTGGTCAATGATGATGATAATTAGCGTGTAACATTAGTTGGTGATGGCCGATAATCAGGTAATTTACCATGTATATGTTTTTGATTGTGAATCAAAAGATTTAAAAAGAAAGAAAAAAAAATAACATCTGCTGCTGCTGTATCGCGAACCAGGGAAGAAGAAGGATCAGATTTAAAGAAGGGTTAAATATATATTGGGTTAGGATTAATTCAACTAAAGGGTTGTGGTCCAGTGGTGTAAACGCGTGAGTGTGTGTGGGGGTGCTCCGGTTCGATACCCGGCACAACCATCTATTTTTTTTTTTAATTAAAGGTAAAGGGGTAAGGGAGTTGGGCTTGGCTGGGTGGGCCGGCTGATGGGCCTGGGCTTCAGGAAACAAAGGTATGGTTGGGTTGGGCTGGGTTTAATAGTTCTAAATTAATAGAAATCAGTTTTTTTTTTTAACATATAAAATCTGCAATTTATTTTTAATATTATCATTATTATTATTATTATATATATATATACATATATATATATATATAAGTTGTGAATGAGGAAAATAAAGATTTAGGCATATTATGGAAATAATATACGTTTTAAAATCTGAAAATTTTGCGATGTTACAGTCTCCCCTACTTTTAGGAACTTCGTCCCGAAGTTAAGAGAAACATTAGGTTTACAATTGGTCAACCACCGGAAACCTTGATAAAATTCCACACTACCTTAACGTACCTGTAAATTCGTGATTACGTTCCGGACCGTAATTACCAATTTACCTTACGTTAGGGTTTTGCGTCCTTTTATGACTCTACCGATTGTTGAGCAGGTCTGATAGTCCCCACCAGTCGTTGAGCAGGTGGTAGGGCCTCTCCCGACTGTTGGAAAGACATGATGACCTCTACCAATCGTTAAAATAGGTTGTTTGGTAGTCAACTAATTGTTGTACAAGTAAACAAATATGATTATTGTTATAGTAATCAGTTCATATACAAACAAGCATGCACACAGATGTTATAATAATACTTGAATTTATTATCTGATTCAAAAGTGACAATACATGAAATTAAAGAGAAAGTAAATATTATTCAAATGGTAGGGTTTGATGTTGAGTAGTTGGAGGGTCTCAAACGGGATTATTTGGAGCATCAAGAGCGTTTGTAGCAGGGATTCGACAAGCTTCTGCAAGATGCCCATACCTCTGACAATTGGTGCACTGTCGACAGGGTACTTGAGTTGGATGGTGATACTGGCAGGTGTCACACTTAGGTAGGTTCCCATTGTATTGTTTCTTGGTGGGTGGGGCAGTGGTGTCTATTGCAAAATTCCTGACCTTGTTTTTCCCGTTGGTTGAGGCCTCAGTTTTGATTTCGACGGCAGGTTGGGGAGTATCCTTTTTCTTTTCCCCTTTACGAGTCAGGGTTCCTGCCTTCACATGGTTATCTGTTAGGGTGGCAGCTAAACGCTTTGCTTCCTCCAAGGTAGCAGGGTTCCTTCCCCACACTGTGTCTTGAATCTGCATCGGTAAGCCACCAATGTATTTTTCGATCGCAAGGGGCAAAGGGGTGACTTTGTGGGGTAGCAGTAAGCTAAGTTCGTGAAAGCGAGTGTTGTAAGCAAGGTTTTCCCCACTGTCTTGAGCAAGATCATAAAATTCGTCTTCCAGTTTCTTGATTTCATTACGAGGACAGAACTCTGCCTTCATAATGTCTTTAGCTTGATCCCAGGTTAAGGCTAGTGCAGCTTCAGCTCCGCGAGTGCGTTTTTCTTCATTCCACCAAGTGAGTGCTCGCTTATGAAGAACACTCATGGCATAACGGACCTTAAAGTTGTCGGGGCATTCACTGTTAATGAAGGTATTTT
This sequence comes from Ambrosia trifida, assembly GCA_028751855.1. Classification (NCBI taxonomy): domain Eukaryota; kingdom Viridiplantae; phylum Streptophyta; class Magnoliopsida; order Asterales; family Asteraceae; genus Ambrosia; species Ambrosia trifida. Next base: position 53,743,198 of record CM054123.1, on the reverse strand, counting down.
CAATGCCCTCAAACCATTGTAGGAGTCCTGTAGCTCCTTCTTCACCGCTGAACTTTGGAGGGTTACAAGAGTTGAAATGTTTAAGGGTACAAGCTTGGGGTCCATTTCCATTGCCATTGCCATTCCCGTTCCCATTGTTGTGACCATTCCCGTTGCCGTTCAATTGGATGACCTGAGCAAGTAAATTGGGAACCAGAGTTGCGATTTGCTGCGCCATTTGTTGAGAAATGATCGCAGCCAGTTGAGCATCGACCCCATTGTTGTTGTGACCAGGACCTTGGTCATGACCATGGTTGTCACTACCTTCATCGTGGTTCTCACCAGTGCTGTTGCGAGTGCTGCGACGAGGAGGCATGATCTGTAATAGACACAATGAAATGAATGAGAGTTTATATAAGGAATGTAATCATTTATTCATTAATTAAAACGAATAAACGAAAACGTTGACTTATCAAAGATTCTAAATTCTAATAACATATGAAGACATGCTTTAGCCTATAAGTGAACACTCATCCCGAGAATTCCCAGGTAGGCATCCGGGTCCCTCGTCTGATTGGGATATATGCGCAATGCCAGCCTAGACAGAAGACTCAGAATACAGGCGTTCACCCTTCCAGATTGCACGTGTTCGTTATTAAAATCTAGAACTTCGACGAGATCTCAAGGGGGTTCAGGTTAAACCTGAGGATTTTGCCTTATTAGTCTAAGAGTGGATCCAGTGATGGAGAGCAACCTTCTTGTAGGGATGAAAGTAGGGATATGAAGTAGGAGGGAGATAGAGAATAGCAAGTAAAAGAAGCAAGTACTGGTTAAATCCTATGGTTATAGACTAGATTATTTTTTTTCTAATAACCTAATTCCCTATAACCATGGCTCTGATACCAATCTGTAACACCCCAACCGATGGCGGAAACATCGGGATGTCACGTATTGATGATTGTTCAGTAGCTCATGGTGAATAATAAATTTCATTAAATGATTAAATGAGTTACATACAATTGTTCTAAAATTCATACATCAAATTGAATAAAACTATACACATATCTTCAAGCATCAATTCAAATCTTCAAGCAAATAGAACCTGAAACATGTTAAGTTGAAAATATTTTGGGTCAACAAAAGTTGGTGAGAATTACATGGGTTTTTGATAATTGAGTAAAAATGATGTGCAATTCATGTGTCATGTCAATCTAGCCCATATGTGAGAACATACTAGAAATAAATCGAGTGCATAATCAACCCTTGTGACTGTTATAAAATGATACATACCATACACTTATGGTCCCAATGAATATGTTATGCGATAACAAACACCCACGTAACCTTTGTAGGAGGCACGTATCCGGGTGGGATTGTCAGTCCAATAGATCTATCAATGTATACCGTCGGCTTGTACGGAGTTAATGATTATGCTAGAATGATGTTTACTCTAATCATGCTCAAGACATAATGCAACATAGAAAACACATAGACACATTGACGATTGAATTGCATATATAATGTTGTAACATGTTTCACCCCAAAAATGGTGATAAATAGAAAAGGGGCTATGTAAAACTCACCTTGGTAAAATGTTATATCTGTTGAAAAATTGGATAATGGTGTTGCCCAAATGTATCAAGTATCACCCTATAATAAGGTAACAAATAAGTCTAAGTCTATCTAGCATACAAATGTATAAGTTGTAGGGCTTCGAATTGGGGATAAATGCTTGTTTGATTATTATTAAAAATATTCGCCAATTGAGAGAAATTTAGTAAATAAATAACTAAAAATCTTTTTATGAAATTTAAATTTAAGATGGTCACAATAATATGTATAAAGTATAAAAATAATTTTTATAAAATTATTTTCTTTAAAATAGATTATTAAATCTATTTATTACAAATTGTCAAAACTTAACTTTAATATTCAAAAATACTAAAATTAAAGAATTATTATTTTAAAAATCATATTTCTGTTCTAAATGATTAAAAATAATTTGTATAAAATTTTGGTGCAAAAATGATGAAAATTGGATTTATTATGATTTAATTATGATTAAATCTAACAAAAATTGATTAAAAATATTAAATAAATGATTTTTCAGAAATAAAAATCATTTCTGAAAAGCTTAATGTTATAAAAACTTAGGATAATTTTTGTGGAAATTAATAAGATCGTTTTGATATTTTAATGGATTTTTATAAATATAATAGCATAAAATTGATTTAATTATTATAAATATTAAATAAATAAATTTCAGAAAACTAAAAATTGTAGGTGGAACTTATACATCAGATTTGTTAAAAATAATTTTTTTTTAGAATTTATAAAAAGGTTTTAATAATTAAAAATGAATTTACAAGTTTTAATGTAATATATATATATATATATATGGTTTGTGAAAAAAAAAAAAAGAAAAAAAATAAAAATGAAAACAACAGAAAATGGCGTCCAAGCCGGGACTCGAACTCGGGTCCCCTTGGTTACAAGCAAGGATCACAACCACTTGGCCTAGGCCTGTGGTTGTGATTTAGACCTGTTTTAATAAAATAAATACATTATGAAAAATCAGTTTCACCCCCAAATTAAGATTTCGAGCCCTAGCTTTTCTAATCAAGGGATTCACACATCAATACCCTGATTAATCTTAGGGTTAATGATGTGTGAATGCCGATAATCAAAACCCACTGGAAAAATCAAACTTACAATTATGAATTGAGTATGAATGCCGAGTCAAAGTAAAAGTCAAACGACGAACAATAATAATTATTTAGAGTGTTTCAGAATGATTGGAGGTTAGGAGAGATATGTGAGCGAGTTGTGAAGGTCTGGAGGTGCTCAATTTATAGGGATGGGGTCTGGTTTGTTAGATTGGAAGGTTGACTCGGCTTTGAATGTAAAACGCGTGATTGATTAAAATTGGTCAATGATGATGATAATTAGCGTGTAACATTAGTTGGTGATGGCCGATAATCAGGTAATTTACCATGTATATGTTTTTGATTGTGAATCAAAAGATTTAAAAAGAAAGAAAAAAAAAATAACATCTGCTGCTGCTGTATCGCGAACCAGGGAAGAAGAAGGATCAGATTTAAAGAAGGGTTAAATATATATTGGGTTAGGATTAATTCAACTAAAGGGTTGTGGTCCAGTGGTGTAAACGCGTGAGTGTGTGTGGGGGTGCTCCGGTTCGATACCCGGCACAACCATCTATTTTTTTTTTAATTAAAGGTAAAGGGGTAAGGGAGTTGGGCTTGGCTGGGTGGGCCGGCTGATGGGCCTGGGCTTCAGGAAACAAAGGTATGGTTGGGTTGGGCTGGGTTTAATAGTTCTAAATTAATAGAAATCAGTTTTTTTTTTTTTTAACATATAAAATCTGCAATTTATTTTTAATATTATCATTATTATTATTATTATATATATATATACATATATATATATATATATATAAGTTGTGAATGAGGAAAATAAAGATTTAGGCATATTATGGAAATAATATACGTTTTAAAATCTGAAAATTTTGCGATGTTACATGAATGACTACGACCGTGCCATCAAATATCATCTATGGAAAGCTAACGTAGTAGTGGATGCCCTTAGTCGCAAGGAAACGAAACCCAAGCGGGTGCGAGCTTTACAACTCACCATTCATTTTAATCTTCCTAATAAGATTCGTGAAGCTCGGGTCGAGGCTTTGAAGGAAGAAAACATCGAGCTCGAAACTTTGCATGGTGCTGATAAGCACTTGGAACTGAAGTCGAATGGGCTTCGGTACTTCATGTTTTAAAAAGTGGGTTTAAGGGGTTGTAAGTGAAGGAGAGAGAAAATGTTACTGTTCATCTATATATTTGAAAAACTACTGTTCACCGTCAAATTTTTTTAATATTTTTTGAAAGTGGTTGTGAGTGAAAGAGAGAGAAAAGGTAATAATAAAAGTATAAAAATATTATTTAATTAAAATGAGAAAGAAAATGTAGTGTTTTTTAGTGTAATTTAATTGATGAAGATGAAGAATGTGATGTGAATGCTCTAACGCTGTGTTCCCAACTTAACTTAAGAGTGAAAAAGAAAGGAAAGAAAAAACTCATGTGTGTTCCTGAGTTTTTTGTAAATGAAGAAATGGAGGGAAAGTGTGAAAGGTGTATTTCGGAGTTTTTTTTAGAATGAAATGAAAGGAAAAGAAGAGAATAACAGACCAAATATCATCTTCCCAAATTGGGAAGAAATAAAAAGAAAAGAAAGAGGGAAAAAGGAGAGAAGAAAAATAGAGAAAAGGGAGAAATTCTCTCCGTTACGTGAACTCTGAAACATAACGTAAAAGCCCCACCTCATAAACCCACCCCAACCCAAACTAGCATTGCATACGGTGTGACCCGGCCAAAACCGAACGAAATAGTCTCAAAATGGAACGAAACTAAACTTTACTAGAAAGACTATTGGGGTAGTTCAGGCCCATAAATGAGAGAGTTTATGAGCCACCGGCATAGGAGCTAGACATGTCCTTTCTAGACCAGGTTCAGGAGCAAACTAAATGTATTGCACCCTTTAACTCCCACCAAAGGACCTACACGCAACCCATATCCTTATCATATTCGTCCATAATGATGCTTGTGATATGATGAAATTTGATCCTTATATAAAAATAACATCTTTTTTTTTTTTTTTTTGTGAATTTTATAAACTACATGGATGAAAAATCTCAATTTTATGATAGAAAAATGATTACCTATCGTCTTTTTTTTGTTATTATTCATGAACAGTCAGGTGGACAACGAAAATTAGAAGAATCAAGTCACATCAAATTCAACAATTTGGGATCTACCATCGACAAGCAAACGTGAAATTTGCATGAAGCGGGTCAATTTGTTTTAACAAGCATATCGATAACCGGCTTGAAACGTATAGCTTCATGGATCTAGAGAAGTTAGAATGAATATGAGTCAACTATGAGTGCTTAACTATATGGTATTTAGAATCATAATATTTTTAATTAATAGAACATGGGAAGGATAAATTATAAGATACGATTATGAAGTGGCTTTGATAGCATTTCCATCTCATTTCTTATATTCGACCCAAACAAAACGTCATCCCATTCCTTACTATTATACTCATAGGGTTGAGTTATTCTACAAAGGCTACAAAAAATGAGAAGGGTGAGAAGGATACAAAAAACACAATAGATCATGAAATTTGACACAATAAGTCACAAAATATAACATAGTGTCACAAAATATAACACAATGCTAAAGAAAAAAGACAATTAATTAAAAAAAATGACACAATGATAAAAATAAGAAAAAGACACAATTGTACATAAAAGACACAATAATATAACGCATATTCTAAAAACTACAAGCTAAAACCCCAAAAAACGAAGACTTAAAAACTAACGTCGTAGGGTACGATAAGACGATTCCAATGCCGCTTGAAGGGTATCAATCGGAGTCCGTTTGATACCCTTCCTACGACTTCCTATTTTTCTTTCATTGTGTATTTGATCCTAACCCTATACTCATATATTTATAAGGAAAACTGAACTGAATTCTTATATTTAAGGAAAATTTAAGTAAACCCTTATATTTTTAATGATAAAGAATGGAATGTGGGAGGGTTTTTAAAAATAAAAGATAAATCTATGGAATAGTGATTATTAATTGAATTATATTTGGGAAAGTGAATATGAGGCTGTTACATGCCTAAGTTGTATGCGAAACCAACTCTATCATCAACGTATCTTTCAACCTGTTATTCTTGTTACCCAATTTCGTACATTTGGGATTGTGGTGGAAAACTGCTTATTAACTTATTGGCTTTTTGGAAAAGCCAATAAGTCAATAAGTCATTTCCAAAAGTTAGGATTTTGTGCTTTTCCAAATTGTTAGTACATGATGTATAGATGTCCTTAGCCTAGTATATGTGTTTGTTAGTTGTTTTGTAAACGTTTATATGTGTTTTGCATGTTTTCATGGTGTTTAGGGCCTGACAGACGACTATTATTGGTTTCACCCGACTAGCCTTGCTAGTCGTGTGGTTTTGTGCCGACTATGGGCATAATCGTGTGTTTATCAGGTGACTATGATTCATAGTCGCCTGACGAGCTGCTAGTCGTCCCCTGGGCCTTGGGCCGACTAGATTGGACTATAAATACAACCAATCATTGCCCTAATCATTCAACTGTTATTTCACACATTCCAAACAACCTAGTACCTTCAGGGCCTGTAGCTCCGTATTGTACACCCGCGCTCTGTTTTTAATACGAATACAACCTTTGAACCATCTTGTTTGTGTTTTGATATCTCGTGTGTGTGTTTGTTGGCGTTTTTGTTATCTAAACATCGTCTAGTAGATTTCGCACATTAGACGAACCAGCTCGTGATTGTCGGATTGTCCGAAATCGGTCCAACACAAATAACTTATTGACTTATTGGTTTTTTCAAGAAGCTAATAAGTCAATAAGTCATTTTCCAACCAAATCCCAAACACGCATCTCTCTCAACTCCATCGGTGCCCCGTACCCAAATCACTTCACTGCAAATGAACTCCCCTCGAACGTTGATATTGTTGTTTATGATTGGATTCATACTAATCTCATTATTGATTTCTTCGATTCCATTTAATCCTTGTATTGCTTAGCTTAGGTTTGAGAACATGGGCTTAAGTTTAGTGATATCTGATTAAAACCTCATGAACATGATGCATTTTAGTTGAATAACTTTTAGAATTTTAATAAAAAAATAGCAATTACGATTGACTTGGGAGGGATGCCAAATCAAATATTAAATTGGTACCGATGGATAACAAGAAGAAAGAAGAAAAGATGCGATGATGATCGAGTTGGTTTTGTAACACAAATTAATTTATTAACTAAATTTAATCAAAACTACGTAGTTTTGAGTGGTTTCGCATACAACTTAGGTACGTAACAACCCTATATTCACTATTTCATATGTATAGCAACATGAATCAACAAGTTCATTTTATAGCTACTTAATAATTTAAATTTTCATTAGCCATTAATTTGACTACATTACGATTAAAGAAACTATTGTTTTCGTTTATGACAACATTACAACGACTTGTAATTTTTCAACATCCAATTCAAAAGCAAAACCCGAATGCGCGAGCAAAAGGATTTTGGTTCAACTTTCGTTTCCTCATGTTGTAAGCGTGATTCAAACCATATTTTGCACCCCCTACGTGTGCATATAAGCATAAGTTTGAGTAAAATACAACTAAAGAAGCTTGCCAAGCATGTTGGCTATTTTCTCATAAACCATGACTTGTTCAACCACACAAGTGTGAAAACGTCCTGTCACATGTATAAAATCCTTTTATCCCCTCATAGTTCAATATGCGTGATAGTTTTAACTTTTATCTGAAATTTAGAGAGAGAGAGAGAGAGAGAGAGAGAGAGAGAGAGAGAGAGAGAGAGAGAGAGAGAGAGAGAGAGAGAGAGAGAGAGAGAGGGAGAGAGAGAGAGGAGTTAGAGAGAGATGGATAAACTCTAGCCACTATTGACATCATGACACTAAGTCACGAGGAAGGATCCGAGTATCAACTTTGAGGTTAACCTCCATTAAGAAAAGTATAATAAGAAGACTAAGCACAAAAGCCCAATAGCCACAGACTCCAAGCACAACCAATAACTCTTTGATGACCCAACTAAGCAAAAGTGGGTTGAAAAGTAGAGAAGCCCATCGATTTAGGGATCGTATGGATTTTTGGCCTATATTGAGGTAATGGGTTGAAGTCTTGAAGACTTGAAGTCATGCAATCCTTCAAGACTTCAAGTAGAGGTGCACGTTTCAAGTTTTTTCAATACCCGATTTTAGATATGGAATCAGCTTGGAGGCATAGTCAAAGTGGCTAATAACTCGGTTGGAGGTGGTGTTAAAGAAAAAAAAAAACTAACACTATATAAAAATACATTTGTTTTAAATTTAAATTTGCTTTGTATATTCATTTAATTACATACTATGGGTATGTTTGGCAAAATTAGCTGGAGGCTGGAGCTGGAAGCTGTTAGCTGGTAGCTGCAAGCTGGTAGCTGGAAGCTTTTTAAATATATTTTGGCGTTTGGCAGAATACCTGAAGCTTTTAATAAAATGACCAAAATGGGCATAATTAAATACTTGTAAAGAAGGTTTTTATTTTATTTTTAAAATAGAATGGTATTTGTGTCATTTACTAATTAAAAGCTTGTAACTAGTAGAGCTTTTTCTTAAAAGCTAGTACTAGTAGCTTTTCACTATAGAGCTTTTTCTCTAACCTAAAAGCTTCCAGCTCCTTCAACCAAACAAGGTTTTTTATTGAGTAGGAGCTTTTTCTTAAAAGCTTGAAGCTTGAAGCTCCTAAAAGCTCTTAAAAGATCCTTGCCAAACATACCCTATGTGTGATGACGTGGGTATCCTAAAGCAAAATAAGTTAATAACGTTGCATAACCACGCTTGAAAGGTACAAAGGGTCAAGGGATCGTAAAGCACTGATCAAAAGATGACTTGTGATGTGTTGTAAAACACATCTCTTTTCCTATGTATTTTGTATATTATTTGGTCAAGTTTTTATTCATTTCGTGTCTTTTTTATTATGTATTTATGTATTTTATTATTTTATAGGTGTTCGTGAGAAAAAAAGCTTAAAACAGTAAAAAATAATCAAGACGCGAGCACCTGATGTTCATAGACGTTGGAGCATAAATGATGAATTGTGGCCGAGCCAAGAACGCCCTAATCGCGAACACCCGGAGCGAGCTTGAAGAACCAACGAAAAATATCTAAGGAAAACAAACATGTAGTTGTTGGGCTATTAGTTATTTATTTGACATCATACCACATATGGGCTGAATAATAAATATTGAGTTAGCTTCAAAGAAAAGAAAAGGTCGTATGTGCCATCAAATGAATATGGCAAATGGGCTAGACTTTTAGGGGTGCGAGGCCGACTGTCACCGACACCAAGGAAATCATAAAAGGACGGCGACATTAATAAAAAGGGAGGCAACATATTATTTTCGAGACACACATTTTGGACAGAAGCCACGACAACGGCAAGGAGCAGCAGCATTATTTTGCCATCTTGGCATTATTTGAAGCATTAGGAGCACACTTTGAGGCGTGAAGGCTTAGGTTGAAGACGCAAAATGTTTGGGTTCAATTTTTATACTCTTTTTATATTTATTTTACCACACTTTTGCGTGTTTTAATATTATTCCAACCATGTTTAGTACTAAAATTTATTGTGTTTTATATTTGAACATGATGAGTAGCTAAACATTTACGCTACCTAGGTCGTATTGATGATTATTTCGTGACTTTTGACGTTCGGTTTTGGATAATATATTTTTTGGCTTAATTTTTTGGTAAAATATTTTTGTGTTGTTGAAAAAAAATGCGTATGAATGCTTTTAGTAATCGGTTTGCTTGATTGTTGCTTTGCGTTTTTCTATATTTTGTTACTTTAGTAGTTTCAAGATCTAGAGTTTTACGTGATTTTCAATAGACTTCGTGTTAGTGGTTTAATCTAGAGGTTTCATGTCTTAGATAACCCTATTAGCAACCTTGTAAGCCCTTGAAATTAATGTTTTGCCACTCTTGAGACCGGGAGGAGATAGAGTGTCGGTTTGTCTAGTTCTTAGGTTTTGGGTATAGGTGAGACTAGGAGGAGATCCTAGCTTATTTACCTTAGCTTCCCTAGCAAATTCGAGTTTTTGTCAACAACCTTAGATAACTCCTTCACACTTTCGGGTGTGTTGAGATTAGCGAGACCGGGAGGTGAGCGAGTCTTTTGAGTGCCTTAGCATTCCCTAGTGACGTGAGACCGGGAGGTGATCCGAACTAGTAACCGGTGATTTACACGTCCCTTAGGATTTTCCTAGAGGTGTTAGTGAGACCGGGAGGTGATCTAGCATTCTTTAGGGTTTTCTTAAGTCAGTCGTATTTTTAGGAACCCCGTAGCCATTCCATTATCCATTTCCGAGCGTTGTGAGTTGCGGGTAGGATTCTAGACCTAGGTAGTTGTTTTCCATATCATCTGAGTTTCTCTCTAGTTTTCAAGCTGACTGTTCTGCTTCCTGTTCATGTTTTTGTTTTTGTCTCAGTAGATTTAATTGCTTTATTCATTTATTTAGTTTAAATATAATTTTCTCAAAAACCAAATTATTAGGCTAGGAGTCGATAGAGGTTTAGTACCAAGCGTCTCTAGATTTGTGTCCACGGTTCGATACTCGGACTTACTTGTTTTACTACTTTTCGACCGGTACACTTGCCATTTTTAAACTTGACCAATTTAATTGCTACACATTTAACACATCAACTTGTCTTGTCATCACTCTCCTCGGTCAACACAAGCAGCTGTCCATATCTGGCACATGGAGACGCTGCAATGCTCGGACCGTAGGTCCAAAGCCATCCTCGGCTAAAAGTGGCATGTCCTCAAGTTGCATCATAAATCAAGATGATACTCATACTCAAAGAAGAAGATGATCCAGATCATCCTCTTTCAGATCTGATTACACCTTTTCTGATTATTCTCACTTACACATCTTCTATTCTCTTTGATCATACATGTGTGGAGATTCCCTTTACCACACTAACATTTCACTTGAGTTTATAACAATATTCTGGATTTGAGTCTCACTCAAACCAGAATCATAACACTCAAAACACAATTATCTTGAACCTCCTTCTACGTTTTGCAACGTAGGAGGACACCACGACCTGCGTTAGGCAGATCGGAACCCTTTTACCCTTCCTTGGACCAGAACTAACGTTAGACCTATATTTGTTGTAGTAACAAGTTGGCGCCCACCGTTGTGTTGTGCCATTGTTTCCTTTCAAAAATCAATTGTGTAGCTCCAACTCCTCGATATGTCTGACCCTGAGTTCCCGGAAGAAGTGAATCAGATCTCTCCGAACACGGATCAAATCTCCCCTAACAGATCTGTGTCATTTTCTACTTCCGGAAGTACCCCCACCGATGCTCCGTCCCAAGAGTTCACACTCTTTCAAACTCAAACTCCTACTCGCTCAGGGGTATCATCTCCTTTTCCTATCACTGTACGTATACCTGAACGTATAAGACTCATCCCTGAAGGAGTTGCAAGTCATTTTTTACAACTTAGATCTCTCCTGAATCAGCATGTTATCAAAGAAAGGGAAAAGGGGGTCAGGATCCGGCTAGACTATAATGAGGAAGAACCATCACTCTCATCCGGACCACCTCGTCCCCCTCATGTTACTTCTTCAAGTCCTCAAACTACTCCTTACAACTATGGAGCCAGGCCTAGCATGGTGTTTCCTACACTTTATCAGGCGGCAAGGCCGAGTCATATTGCTTTCCCTTTGTTCACACCCCAAGCTGCCACCTCCGATGCACCCATTAGGCATGAACTTACATTGGAACAACTTCTACAAACACCAGTCACAAGTGTTCCACCCCCAACCACTACCTCGTGGGAGCAGGCCATGGCTTCTCTACCCATGCTCGCAGTGCCTCTACGAGCATACCCATGGGAACAAGCAACATGGCTGCACCTGAAAGCCTCCAAAGCTTCAGCCTCATGCCTCACATGATAGCTCAAATGATGGCTCACTTTCCATGGCAACAACTTATCAGCCAAGCCATTGCTGCCCAACAAGTAAACACCAATGGGAACAACAACACAAGGGTGGAACATAACATTAATCAGCCGTACAATCCTAGTAGCCTGTCTTGCTTCTCCCAAGAAATAGCAGACTATGACTTCCCAACAAAACTAAAGATGCCAGCCCACATAAGAACCTACGATGGTACTGAAGACCCTGAAGACCATCTACAAATCTTTTTCGGGGCGGCCCGGATGGAAAAATGGGGTAACCCCGAATGTTGCCTCATGTTCATGTAGACCCTTGTCGGATCAGCCCGCATTTGGTTCAATGACTTACCAGCTGGAAGCATTAAATCCTTCAACGATTTGGGTAAAGGATTTCTGACCAACTTCTCATAACAGAGACGTTGTGTCAAGGACGCCACAGTTATCTTCCAAATTAAGCAAAAAGACAATGAAAGCCTTAAAAGCTTCGTCGAACGATACAAAAAAGAAGGTCTTACTTATGTGGGTGTAGATGAAAAAAATGAAGGTTGCAGGGTTTATGAACGCCATCAACTCTAAATATCTCACCAGAGACTTCAACAAGAGTCTCCCAAAAACCCTTGAAGAAGCCCTGGAAAGGGCTGAAGCCCATATCTAAAGGGAAGAGGATGTGGACATCAAGGAACAGAGAAAGATGGCTGCCAACTAGAGAAGTGCCTGCCCAAGCAGAAAAAAGGCAAGTACGCAACCTATGACAGAAGATCCAGAGGATCTGAGTCTCGAAGATCCGAAGGCAGGAACCCTCCTAACAGAGATCGAGCCATAAATTGCACAGCTCTAACCAAAACCCCTCAAGAAATCTTGGCAACAGAAGAAGTTAAACACACCTTCCGACCTCCTCGTCCCCTACTAAAAAGCAAAAGAAACGAAAGTTCTAACCAATATTTTGAGTTCCATGAAGAAAAGGGGCATCACACCAACGATTGTTTCCAACTCAAGAAAAGGATCAAGGAAGCCGTTAAGTCTGGATAACTAGCTCATTTGGTGAAGGGAGTCAAAGAAAACATAGCTGAAGGCAAAAAGAAAGAGGTCAACATGGTCCTAGTTGAACAAGAAACTCCCAACAAACGTCAAAGGTTGGAAACTTGGGAGCATCAAAGTGTTTGCTTCCCCCCAACCAAAGAGGAAAAATGCTATGATCCTCTGGTCCTGGAAGCCCTCGTAGGCTCAATCAAAACACAAAGGGCCTACATCGACATCGGAGCGGCAACTGAGATCATGTTTGAAAAATGCTTCAACCTTCTAAGCCCAGAGGAACGCTCCAAGCTTCAACCATCTGAGTCCTCCATCAAGGGCATAGCTGACATACCCATAAAACCCTTAGGGCAAATAACACTTGATGTCAGCTTTTCCGATGGGAAGATGATGAGAACCGAGCCACTCACTTTTATTGTCCTCAACTTACCTTCCAATTACGATGTTATCATCGGGAGACCAGGAGTGGTAACTTTTGATATGACCATCTCTATCAGTAAAAAAAGTATCAAGTTCCCCACAAGAGATGGAATCGCAACCCTCCAACCCTCTGTAGCGGTACTAATGGTAAATGAGGACGAAGATGAAAGAAGCAAGCTAGGCTTGAGTATCAACCCGAAATACCCCGAGCAAAGGGTCTGGGTCAATACAAACCTCCCCAAAGAAACACTTTCAAAGCTTGAAGGGTTGCTCAGAAACAATGTTGATGTCTTTGCTTGGTGTCCTAGTGACATGACAGGCATCCCGCGAGAAGTCGCTAAACATGAGCTCAAAATCCCTCCCAATGTCAAGCCAGTTGTTCAGAAAAAACGAAGTCTTGCTCCGGAAAGAAGCAAAGCTGCTTGCCAAGAGGTTGACAAACTCGTCGAAGAAGGGATCCTCCGAGAGGTGAAGTATCAATCATGGGTTGCAAACCCGGTGATGGTTCGAAATCCTGATGAATCTTGGAGGATGTGCATAGACTTCAAAGACCTCAACAAAGCATGCCCCAAAGACTGCTATCCATTACCTGAGGTTGATCTGAAAGTTGACTCGCTTACAGGCTTCCCTTTCAAGTGTTTTCTTGACGCCTATAAAGGTTACAACCAGATACAAATGAAGGAGGAAGACGAAGAAAAAACTGCTTTTCATACTGAAAAAGGTATTTTTGTTATCGAAAAATTCCTTTTGGTTTAAAAAATGCAGGGGCCACTTATCAAAGATTGGTTGACAAAGCATTTGCCAACCAAATCGGCAAAAACATGGAAGCCTATGTCGATGACCTGGTTATCAAAAGCAAGACTGAAAACCAAATGCTCAAAGACATATAAGAAACGTTCGACAACCTCAGAGAAATTAACATGAAGCTCAACCCTGTAAAATGTTCATTTGGCTTCAAAGAAGGAAAATTCTTGGTTCACATTGTAGGGAAACAAGGCATAAAGGCAACCCCAACAAAATCTAAGCCGTTCTAAACATGAAGTCTCCTCAGACAAAGAAGGAAGTAGAAAGCTTCAATGGCAAGCTTGCTGCCTTGAAGCGTTTCATGTCCAAATTAGCTGAAAGATCCCTACCCTTCTTCAAAACCCTTAAATGATGCACTGACAAGAAAGATTTCAGATGGACAGAGGAAGCCGAGGAAGCCTTCAACCAAATGAAGCAACATCTTGCTTCCCTTCCCACCATTGCAGCTCTTGAAACAGGGGAAATGATCTCTGTCTATATTTCTGTTACTGATGAAGCCCTCAGCGCTGTCCTCACCAATGAACGAGACAAAGCTCAGGTACCTGTTTACTTCTTCAGTAAATCTTTAAAGTTAGCAGAGGTCAAGTACCCTCCTTTGGAAAAACTAGTCTTGGATCTTGTGCAAACAGCCAGAAGTCTTTGAAGGTACTTTCAAGTACACCCCATACAAGTGGTCACCGACCAACCCATCAAGAGTGTGCTTGAAAAGCCTGAAACCTCGGGACGACTGGCCAAGTGGGCTGTCGAACTAGGCGAACACAAAATTACCTACGTCCCGAGAAAAGCAATAAAAGGACAAATACTTGCTGATTTCATTGTTGAAATTCCAAAGGAAGATGTGACCGAAGTTAACATCACAATCAATGAACCCCCTGACCCGGAAGCCTGGAAGCTTTTCATTGATGGAGCTTCCAACATTGAAGGTTCAGGGGCAAGTCTTGTTCTAATTAACCCTGAAGGGTTGGAATTCACCTATGCTCTTCATCTGGAATTTCAGACAACCAACAACAAAGCAGAATACGAAACCCTGATAGGAGGATTAAAGCTTGCAAAAAAGATGACCGTTCAAAAGCTTCAAGTGTTCACTGATTCACTCTTGGTCTCCAACCAAGTGAATGATAACTACATAGCCAAGGAACCCAATATGAAGAAATATAGAGAAAAAGCAAAGGAAATCATGAATACATTTCAGTCTTGCAACATTAAGCAGGTTCCCCGGTCACAAAATAAGAAGGCTGATTGTAACATCGCAAAATTTTCCCCAAAATTTTAATACATAAAAAGCCCTTATATATATATATATATTTTTTATTACACCTTTATCATTAATATTATACAAATGTGCCTAAGTCTTTATTTATCCTAACTCACAACTTATATACATACATAAATTTATATATAATAATAATAATAATAATAATAATAATAATAATAATAATAATATGATTCTAAATTCTTTTTTTTTTCACATACAAGATTTTTTTTTTAAATAAAGCCTTGAGTCAAATAGTCAAAGTCCTAGTCAAAGTCTTAGTCAAACAGTCAAAGTCTTAGTCAAATAGTCAATTCATCATAAAACCTTACTTTATGGTGTTGACCAATTTTAATGGCTAATTGACTCCAAAACTAGTATAAAAACCCACCTATGACCCATTATACTTTGCACCTCTAAATCGATTGCTTCAATCCGATTAAACTTTCCCTCATACCTTTCTTCTACAGTCTATTACTTCTACAATTGAAGCTTTGATTATAAGCTCTTGTAATTGGCGAATTGGAAGCTTGATATTCTTTCTTTTTCGTTTTCTTCAATTTGGACTAGCTACGTTGTTGAGTCTTTGGGATTCGCCTCGCATACATTCACAACACATTATTCTATTTTTACGAGACATAATACTTTGCTAAGGTGAGTTTTACATAGCCCCTTTTCTATTTATCACCATTTTTGGGGTGAAACATGTTACAACATCATTTATGCAATTCAATCATCAATGTGTCTATGTGTTTTTCTATGTTGCATTATGTCTTGAACATGACTAGGGTAAGCACAATTCTAGCATAAACATTCATCAGCCAAACGGTATACATTGATAGATCTATTGGACTGACAATCCCACCCGGATACGTGCCTCCTACAAAGGTTGCGTGGGTGTTTGTTACTGCAATATAAACGAGTGAACCATGAGCGTATGGGATGTACCACAATACAACAGTCACAATGGTTGATTATGCACTCGATTTACTTCTAGTATGTTTTCACATATGGACTAGATTGCCATGACACATGAATTGCACAACAATTTTATTCGATTATCAAAACCTATGTAATTCTCACCAACTTTTGTTGA
Organism: Ambrosia trifida; assembly: GCA_028751855.1. NCBI lineage: Eukaryota > Viridiplantae > Streptophyta > Magnoliopsida > Asterales > Asteraceae > Ambrosia > Ambrosia trifida. Next base: position 53,727,034 of record CM054123.1, on the reverse strand, counting down.
CCCAAAATATTTTCAACTTAACATGTTTCAGGTTCTACTTGCTTGAAGATTTGAATTAATGCTTGAAGATGTGTGCATAGTTTTATTCAATTTGATGTACGAATTCTTGTAGAACAATTGTATGTAATTTATTTAAATCATATAATGAAATTTAATATTTACCATGAGCTACTGAACAATCATCAATACGTGACATCCCGATGTTTCCGCCATCGGTTGGGGTGTTACACTGATGCTCTTAGAAAGCTTGCTTCGTTGAATTTCGCTCATCTTACCAAGAAAGTATTGGTTGAAGTACTCCAACACCCTTCCATATCTGAGCTTGAATTCCAAGATGTAATCACTGAAATTGGATCAAATTGGATGACTACATTTATAGCATTCTTAAAGAATGGTGAGTTACCTCAAGATCACGTTGAAGCTGAAAGGGTTCGAATCAAATCCAAGCAATATGTTATTCAAGAAGACATACTCTACAAAAAAGAGCATTTGGATCCATTGCTTCGATGTGTAGGCCCTGAACAAAGTGAGTATCTGATCAAGGAGGTTCATGAAGGAATATGTGGAGCTCATTGTGGTCCAAGATCAGTAGTTGCAAAGCTTATGAACCTTGGCTACTTTTGGCCAACTGTGCAACCATGATGCCACCGAGCAATTGAGAAAGTGTGAAGCTTGCCAAATCCACGCCCCTGTTCCAAAAAGCCCGAAACATGACATGGTCATTCTACAAGTGGGGAATGGACATTGTTGGCCCTTTCCCACCAGCCAAGGGAGGGGTCAAGTTCCTACTTGTAGCCGCAGACTACTTTACAAAGTGGCCAGAAGTAAAGCCATTGGGGAAGATATCTGGGAAGTAAATTATTGAGTTTATGTGGGAAAACATCATATGTCGGTATGCTTTGCCTGGGGTACTAGTCACGGATAACGGCAAGCAATTTGCAGAAAAGCCTTTTAGCTCCTGGTGCAAGGAATACCGAATAACACAGGTTTTCAGCTCAGTAGCATATCCTCGGTCAAATGGCCAAGTGGAAAGAATGAATCGAAGCGTGGTTAAATGGATCATAACCAGGTTGGGCAAACAAGGGGGAAAATGGCTTGATGAGCTCCCAAGTGTCCTATGGGCCATCCGAACCACCGAGAAAACAAGTCACAAGAAGACACCTTACAGCCTTACCTTTGGTTCCGAAGCAGTGATCCTTGCTGAAATAGGGGTCACCACACCTCGAACACTTTATGTGGACGTCAAGGCCAATGAAAAGGAAGCTTTGCTCAACCTAGATCTCATAGAAGAATCCAGAGACTCAGCAGCCATCAGAGAAGCTCAGTACAAGCAAAAGATGGAGTCATACTACAATACTCGAGTCAAATATGAACGCTTCAAGCCTGGAGATCTAGTCCTAAGAAATAATGAAGCAAGCCAGAAGGAAGACTAAGGAAAGCTTGGGCCAAAATGGGAAGGTCCTTACACAATCCTTGAAGCCCATAAGGGAGGATCATACAAACTTGCCAACATGGAAGGCAAGAAGCTTCCATGACACTGTAATGGCAAGAACCTTAAAAGGTTCTTTGTTTAATCTTTTAAAAATGTTGTTTAACTCTAACTATCTAATGTAATGATGTCATGATGAATTAATGAAAGGATCAGTGGATCCCCTTTTCAAAATTTGTCTTTCTATCCTATTATCAGGTTGAGGACCTTGCAAAAAACTCCATGGCATGGGCCATGTAAGGGGATGAGCTCCCAGGCCATTTCGCTCAATAGGTTCAAGGGTTGAATGAACCAATATAAGGGGTGAGTTCCTAAATCAATCCAACTCCACGAGATAAACAAAGGGCTTCTTTATATATCTCATAGACAGGTTTGAACAGCCTACACCAACTGTTCCTTAAGATTTAAAAACAAACTTACGAAAATTCAGAAACACTAAGTAGTGTATATAGGATAGGTGCCGACTTGTTTGCCTAGACTACCTTAAGGATGGATGACTGCAGCATCCAACCTTTTAAGGTGCTACCGGTAAAACATTCCCAAACAACAACAAAGACAAGCAAAACAAACAATCATGCAGCAAAATCAACAAAGAAAGCTAAACATACACAAAGGCATACCTAACTAGCCATAAGGACTTAACATTAAACATAAAAGGCTTTAACAAGCCATAAAACATAGACATTGTTCACAAGGCTTTTACAAAAGCCACAACCACACCAGGAACCCCACTGGGTTCCACAAAAGAAGTATTGTTTTAGACCACCATAGTAGACAATTACTTGTTCACAAAAATAAGTGCTAAGAAAGCTACGAATTAAAAGACATAGGACACTTAAATAACATCACCCGAAGCAGAGGGCTTCGAAGCTTCCTTCTGCATAACAGCAGTGTCCACAATCTTCGCCTTCTTCGCTTTCTTCACCTTCCTACCAACACCTTCACCACAAATCCCAGAGGCATCCAAGCTTGCATCCTTCTGGTTACCCTCATCAGTATCAATGGTTTCCTCACTATCACCGAAATAGAATCTCTTCCTGGAAAACTCCTCAAGAAGCTTAGCACAAACTGCTTTATTTAACCCAGGAGGATTCAATTCCTTCAATCTATGCAACGGTTTTCCATAAAAAGAAGAAACCTGGGTAACATAAGGATAATTTAGATTCTCCATCTTCACAACCGTCTCCTTAAAGACATCCATAGAATTTGGTTGGTAAAAAGGAGATTGCTCCAAGTCTTGACCAGCCTCATGAGCTTTGAACCCAGCAACAAACCCAACATGCTTCCCATGAACAAGTAGCTTGGTGTAGACTTACCCTAAGGCAGAATTGAACTCAGTCGAATGCAGTAGATAAGTCACCACCTGATGAAAGTCATTCTCAATCAGCCACTTGTTGTCTGACAAAGCAACAACCAAAGAAGCCTCCAACCTCCTCTTCTCTACCTCAAAAGCCCTATTCTCCACATCAAGTGTTGCCCTGTCAGCCTCAACTTTAACCCTTGCTTCCTCATGTTTTGTAGCTTCAGCTACATAAGCCTTTTTAAGCTCATCATTAAGATTAATCAGAGTTTTTTCTTTCTCGGCATATTCAAGGGCATCCTTCTTTAAGGCAGCAACAAATGCTTTAATCTTGTTTTTCTTCCTGGCAAAGTCTTCATACTCGGCCATCCTCTTCCTAAATCTGCTAACACCCTCAGGAAGCATAGCAGTCAAATTACATGTTCCAACCATCATCTTTGTTAACAAAGCATCATCATCCATACCCCCAAGGTATCCTTCACACCAGGAGGGGCAAGATGAGCCAAAACATCCTCACAAACCGCTGAGGATTTAAAAGTATCACTGACCTTCACACTCCAACTAGGGATATAAACCCTTTCACCTTCTGCACTTGTGAAACCTTCAACAACCTTTAACATAGCAACCTTTGTAACTACCTTCTTACCTTTACCCTTCTTCTCCACAACAACCGACAACTTCTCAGGAACATCACCTTCAACACCCTCATTCTTGTCATCCTCCGAATCCTCAATCTCATCACTCACAGTCACAGCCTCTGACACATCAGCTGGCTTGACAGCCTTCAACAAACGGCGGCTCGACCTCCTGGTTGAAGCCTTGGAAGAAGCAACCTTCGAAAAACTCTTAACATTCGGAACAGGCACATAGTTTGTCCCATCATACCTCCCCTTCTCATACTTAACCAACGCCTCCTCACCTTCCACAGCCTCAGCATCCTTAAACACCACCTCTGAAGCATCATCACCCTTAATAAAGTCTAGTGCAGACATGACTGCAAAACAGAAACTAGAAAAAACCAACAACATAAGCATTAACAAAAAAAACAGGAAAAACAAAAACAAAAATAATGAGCATACCCTGATCACCCTTCATCAAAACCGGATCTCTACCCTCTTTATCCCACCGGGTACTAACCCCAGATAAAACCAAGAAAGGCTCAGCAAAAGGGCGAAGCCTCGAAGGACACGCTCGGAGGGCCTTGAGAAAATTTTCATCTAGATCAGACTCTGACGGTTCCATTTCATTCAGAATAGCCTCAGGATGCCTCCAAACAGGCTTAAAAGGAAGGATAGAGTCGGAAACCTAGAAAAACCTTGTTTTCCACACATCGACCGTAGTCACATGTGAAGAAATAAAGTTCATTTCCACTTGAGACGTTTCAAATGTATACCAATCGCCATTCTTGGCCAATCGGAAGAAACACCTAAACATAAGAAGGGTAGGGTATAAAATCTCAAAATGCAACACACGGGCCAACCCATGTGGATGAAATTGACCAAACGAAACCCTATAAAAGGATGACAAAGATTCGAAAACTCAAAATGACGACAATAAAGAACAATCGAACCACTTGGAAACTGAGTAATTGGGTCTGTAAGCCCAGGAGCAACCAGATTAAAGGATAAATCAATGTCCCACTCAGAACAGAACGTCTCAACCTCTTCCTGTGTAATGGAAGAGAAGCTCAACGCCATGTCCTTCTTGGCTCCCATATTTGCTTAGAAGGATGATCAGAGCAAGGAAATGAAAAGGAAGACTAACCTGAATGTTGCAAGGAATGAAACCCTAGAAAGAGAAAGGAGAAACTGTCAAAGTAAAATGGTAAAGTGAAGATATTGTGAAGATTAAAATCCTAAAAAGAAGTTATAAATATAAAATTATAAAAAGTAATCATACTTTGCATTATAAACTGCTGCCTGAAAACTAACACTTGTCACATCAAGTGTCATTTCAAATTCAAATCCAGAGAAACAAACTGCCTAAGCAAACTTTCAACCCTTGAACCTTTCAAGCAACCGTAAGCTTAACAAAAAGTCAGAAGCCTTCGAGCTACGCCATAAAACCTCCTGACATGGGGGGGCTGATGACGTGGGTAGCCTAAAGCAAAACAAGTTAATAACGTTGCATAACCACGCTTGAAAGGTTGAAAGGTACAAAGCTTCAAGGGATCGTAAAGCACTGATCAAAAGATGACTTGTCTTGTCATCACCCTCCTCGGTCAACACAAGCAGCTGTCCATATTTGGCACATGGAGACCCTGCAATGCTCGAAACCGCAGGTCCAAAGCCATCCTCGGCTAAAAGTGGTATGTCCTCAAGTTGCATCATAAATCAAGATGATACTCATACTCAAAGAAGAAGATGCTCTTTCTATAAATCAGTTCATCCTCTTTCAGATCTGATTACACCTTTTCTGATTATTCTCACTTACACATCTTCTATTCTCTTTGATCATACACGTGTGGAGATTCCCTCTACCACACTAACATTTCACTTGAGTTTATAACAATATTTCTAGCTTTGAGTCTCACTCAAACCAGAATCATAACACTCAAAACACAATTATCTTGAACCTCCTTCTACGTTTTGCAAAGTAGGAGGACACCACGACCTGCGTTAGGCAGATCGGAACCCTTTAACCCTTTTACCCTTCCTTGGACCCAGAACTAACGTTAGACCTATATTTGTTGTAGTAACAACGTGCTTCATATTATATATTTTATAATTTACTTTAAATATTCATGTTTTCAAGTGATGTGATTAAAACAAAACATTCACCGCCTATTAGGCTATTGTAGTAACAAGCAGTTAAACCAGGTTTGGGTAGGGTATAATACCCGAACCATTCTGGGTCAGGTATTCTGAAAACCGGTTTTGGGTATGGTTTCAACTACAGATATGGGTTCAGCCGTTTGGGTTCAAGCCAAAAAAAATTATACTCTATATATACCCACCAGGTAGGGTAGGTTAGGTATGGAACTAGGTATAATACCCGGTTTTTTATGCACCTCTACTTTCAAGTTGGCTTATTATTATCTTATGATTTATTTATAAACTAATCATATGCAATGTATTTATAACGAATAGTGAACCGCCTTACTAGTTTACTAATTGGACGGGTCAAATCGGTTATAAACATAATGACGCTATAAATAATGTTGGATTTTAGTCAACGACTCTCCAACGTTGGAGTGTCAATGCACTAGGAGGTCCGGCAAGATGGCCATTTATCCCCTCTTTTTGTTCATTGTTGCCTTAGAAGCCTTTACTAGCTTTATGCAAATGCTTGCTCTTTAGAGGATTTGCATGCTCTTAACCTCCCTATTAACACAACCTTTCTTTATGTTGAATATATTATGCTATCAGCTTAATGGTCCGAGCATGATAATGAGATGTTTCTAATAGTCTCGGGGATTAAAATAAGCATTCACAAATCAACCTTATTTGGCTTTGGAGTTGAGGACCGTAAAATTGATATCACGGCGGACAAGTTGATGAACAATTTTATAAATTCCACTTTCATTTTCATACTAATCACCCATCGTTTTAAGATGGATCGTTTAATACATAAACTGCAAATCTCATTCAAGTTATTAAATATAGTTAGTAGGTTGGCTCGCAAGTCGCGATAACATGTTTTTTTATACGTGTACGTTTGCAATCTGACATATTACCAATATGAGGTTTTTTCTACAGTTTGCACATTGACCGGTAATGCAAAAATGCAGAAGTCACACAAAAAGCAAAAATTGGAAAATACCGGCAACAATTGTTGGTTTGACATGGTATCAATAGCCAGTAAAAAATGTCTATTCCTAGTTTACGGTACATAATATATTTAATTTTGGATACAATCTTGTTGTCAGTAAGACTATAAGACTAGTGGGAGTGGGGGCGGGAGAAGGGCGGGAGAGGGGGGGAACACCGCCGCCATAGGGGCGGGAAGACCGGCGTGGGGCTGAGGGCGGGGAGGAGGGCACTGGCGTGGGGGGGAGAGGAGGGACACGTGGCGGCATGTTATTGGGCCACTTCCATTTGAACGTTAGCCTTTAAAAAAAAAAAAAAAAAAAAAAAAAAAATTAATTATGCAACGGCTAGTTAAACCAACGGCCAAAAAAATAAATTTTTTATAAATTACCCCCATTTCACTACAAAACACCCACTTTAACCAAATTTTATACACTTTTCAACCAAATTTATACACTTTTCATCCATATTTTATACACTTCCTCAACCAAAAATGAACCCTTACAACCGAGGCTTCGACCCGAACAACCCATACGCGTATGTCCCAAACCCGAATACACCACCGGTTCGCCCGATCCCAAACCGTCCACCCATTCCTTCACCTTGTCCCGACTACGCGGGTTATGCGGGTTTCATTAGTGGGCAAATTTATCCGAATTTCCCATTCAATGATTCTCTCGTTCCTTCACAACCTCCTTCACAACTTCCTTTAACCCAAACCGTACCCGAAACACAACCACAAAATGTCGCGGGATCATCTTCGGGTAAAACCCCCCCTCCAAGAAGAAGTCACAGGAGGAAGACCCCGGAGGAGAAAGCAATAGCCGCCGCTAACCGCCAACCACTTAAGTGGACAACCGATGAAGAGCTCGCTATAACGAAAGCGTGGATAAGCGAGTCGGAAAAACAAGAAGGTATTTGTAATAATTTTTTTTTGGTAATATTTTTTTTTTTATACACTTGGTGTTGCTAATATTTTTTTTTTTTTTTTTTTGTAGGAACTAGTCGCCATAAAGTTGAGTTTTGGAACGACATAAACGCCGCGTTCCATGGGTTGATGGGACGAGAGTTCTATCGAAAAAACGATAGTCTCTCGTCCAAGTGGACAGAGATAAACAGGGCAATGAACACGTTTCAACCGCATTATTATTACGCAAGAAATAATCCAAAAAGCGGTGAAACGGATACCGACAGCCTAACGCGCTCGCTGTTAGCGTTTCGTAACGAAACGGGTCTCGAATTCAAGTTTCTTCATTGTTGGGAAATCGCCAAGAACCACTCAAAATGGGCGTACGTCCCCACTGCAAGCAGCTCCGCAAAAAGGTCGAAAACAAATTCGTCAAGAAACCGTCAATCTGATCCGGAAAACGTAGAAGCCGTTAATTTGGATGATGACGAGTTTGAAGAGGAATTGAGTCGCCCACCCGGCCGAGATAAGTCAAAAAAGCGGGCTGGGAAATCAACTGCTTCGGGTTCGGGTTCTGGATCAACCGGCGCCTACAGCGCTGACTTGCAAGATTTAAATGCCACCATGATCCAGTTCAATACGATTCAAGAAAAAATGCTCGAGGAGAAAAAAAATATTCGCGAGGCGTTTGAAAAAAAAGTGACTTTGAAAGAGCGCAAATTGTCTATCAAAGAGCAGCGCGAAAAACGCGAGGATTTGAGATTTCTCGCCATGAACACCGACCATATGCAAGGGCCGGAGTTAGAGATGACGCTTCAAATGAAGCGTGATATTATCGAAAAATATAATCTGAAATGATTTGGTAGTTTTTAATTTTTTAAGGTTTTATTGTATTTTTTTTAATTTTCTAGGTTTTTTTTTGTATTTTTCTAGGTTTGTTATTAATAAAAAGTATTTATTATTATTATTGTTTTATATAAAAAGTTAAAAAAAAAAAAGAAAAATAAAATGCCACATGGCACTTCCCCCCACCTCTTCCCCCCCCTTCCACTCCCCACAATTATTTTCCCCCCCACAAGGGCCCCACAAGTGCCACATGGCGCTTCCCCCCACCTCTTCCCCCCCCACCACTCCTTATAGTCTAAGGAGTAGTGGGGGGAAAGAGGGGGATGAAGCGTCATGTGGCACTTGTGGGGGGGAAAATAATTGTGGGGAGTGGAAGGGGGGGGGGGGAAGAGGTGGGGGGAAGTGACACTTGGCATTTCTTTTTTCTTTTTTTTCTTGTTTTTAACTTTCTTTTTTAATAAATATAAAACAAAATTTTAAAAAAACATAATATTAATTCATAATAAACTACAAAGTTAAATAAAAAAAAACATTAACAAACCAAAATTACATGAAATTTAAAAAAAAACCTAAAAAAATACACGTTAGTTATCGCTATCGTCTTCATCAGATGGGTAATCTCTTGGTATACTCCAAATATGATCAACCAGATCCGCTCGAAGGTTGTGATGTGTTTGGCTATTCTTGATTTCAAAGTTGTTGGCGTTTCTTTCTTCATCCGTAATGTTTTCTTGACTTTGCTGTGTTTCCTCACCAAAGTACTCGCATATTGCACGTCCTTCATCCTCCAAAATCATGTTATGTAAAATTAGGCATGCGTACATCACATTTCGTACATGCGTTTTTTCCCACAGTCGGCAGGGTTGGGCCAAAATGTGCCATCTTTTTTTCAACACACCAAAAGCACGCTCAACATCATTCCGTGCAGCCATTTGAGCTTTGTTAAACTTTTTTCTCTTAGGGTCTAACGTAGTCCTCCGTGTAAACGATTTTACGAACACAGCCCAATCAGGGTAAATTCCATCTGCTAGAAGATACCCGTACTTGTATTCTGCCTCGTTTAAGAAAAAAGTTCCTTTTGGTGCAACATCGTTTATAAGATCGTTGAAGATTGGGGATTGATTAAGAACAGTCCTATCGTTCAACGAACCGGGCACACCAAAAAACGCATGCCAAATCCAAAGATCTTGTGACACAACCGCTTCAAGCATCATACACGGCGATTTATGAAAACCGCTAGCGTGTTGGCCTTGCCACTCAGTTGGACAAAGTTGCCACTCCCATTTCATACAATCTATACTCCCGAGCATACCGGGAAAACCATGTTTTTCTTCGTGAAACTCTAAAAGTTGTTGGACGTCACTAAATGTTGGTTTTCTCAAATATCTTTGTAAATATAAATCAATGACGCCCGCACAAAAAAACTGAGTACTTTCTCTAGCCGTTCGCTCGGCCATCCTTAGATACTCATCCATTACGTCGGAACTGGTTCCGTAAGCCAATGATCTAAGCGCGGCTGTGACCTTTTGCATCGCGGTAAATCTCATCTGACCACGTGCATCGGGCCTTTGTTTGAAATATTCAAAATTATTTTCTAAATCATTTGTTATTCTTAAAAATAAATTACGACTCATACGAAAACGCCGCCTAAAACTTCTTTCATCGTATGTTGATTCGGGTGAGAAGTAATCACGTACCAATGACTCATTTCCGGTTTGGCGTTCACGAACTATATACTTTCTACGCTTGGGTGGTTCGGAGGTCCCTTCGTCGTCCGCTATAGCTTTAACGACGTTCTGAACGGTTGCCATTAACAACTCTGCGGCACCTTCGCCCAAGTCATCCAAAGCGAGCTGATCAAACAAATCGTCTGAACTCGAAGAGTCGTCCGACATCTTGCAATTTTTTTTGAAAAAATATGATAGTTTGGAGAGGATTTTATGAAAAAAAAGGAGTGTGTGTTTGTGTAGAAGATGGTATTGTTTATATATATATATATATATATGTATATAATAAATTATTTTTTTTAAAAGTAGCCGTTGTATATAACGGTTATATATATATATATATTTTTTTAACGGTAACAAAATGGGCCAATAGATCGCTGCCACGTGTACTCCCCCTCTCCCCCACGCCAGTGAACCCCCTCCCGCCCTCCGCCCCACGCCGGCTTCCACGCCCTACTGGCGGCGGTGTTCCCCCCTTCCCGCCCCTCTCCTGATAGTCTAACCATCTTCTAATTTTTTAAAAACAAATAATATCACAATTTTAAAGAAATTACATAACAATAAAATATTTAGTAAACATATATATATAATAATAATAATAATAATAATAATAATAATAATAATAATAATAATAATAATAATAATAATAATTAGTTTTCATCATTTTCGGGTAGTTGAATTCGTAATTATATTCCAAAGATACCAAAAGATAATTTATATTCGATACAACTTAAATTTCAATAACTATTTTTAGAAATTTTAAATACAAATAATATTAAGAATTCTTTGCAACTACCTAAAAAAATATATATGCTAATAATAAACGCAAGATACAACAAAAAAAAAAGTGTTCATCATAGTCGGGGGGCTCAAGGTTACAGGAAACCGTTCGCCACCGGTAGTGCAAAAATGTTGAAAAACACCGAAATCGACTACTATCGATATAGGCAGGGGCGGAGCTTTATAGGGGCGGGGAGGGGCGGCCGACCCCCCGAAATTTTCGCTCAGAAGTTCCGGTTATATAGTATCCGTATAAATTTTTTTTGGTATATACGGTTTCGACCCCCGTAACCGGTGACTTCCGTCGGATAGCTCACTGTAAAAATTTGAAATCGCCCCCCTTAATGCAATAGATTAGTAGAAATTAAGAGAGGAGAGTGAAAAATGAATATAACATCACCGTAAAAAAACCGGTTGCAATGGCACAGCCATTTACAGGGGAGAGTTGGTATGAAGAAGAATAGAAGATGGTTATTAGGATTATTTACCGAAAAAGACAAAACAAATATAAATATGTTGGGTCTTAACCTTTTTTTCTTAGTTGGGCTTTTTTTTTTTTTTTTTTTTTTTTTTTTTTTTTTTTTTTTTTTTTAAATGAGCCCATATCTAACTAGTATTATTAATTTTCATTTATTACTTTAACTCAAAAGCCATATTGAAATTAGGATATACAGTGTCATGTTTTTAAAAACTTCTTTGGCCTGTCATTGACTTCCGACCCCCCAAAACTTCCTCTCAAGCTACGCCACTGGATATAGGAAACCAAAAAAATGAATACAACTGCCAATACTCGTTTAAATAAAATTTTATAATGGTATGTTGAGAGAAAGCTAAGCACAGATGTGTTTTTTTTGTATTTTTTTAAGAAATTAATGAATACAAATTATTAAAGGAAAATAAAATAAAATTACCAAAGGAAAATAAAATAAAATTATTAATAAGTATTATAAAAAATTAAAATAAAATTTCTTAAAGAAGTATGGATGGCAACTCATAAATAAAGATATCATTACTATTAATGAGTTGAGTTTTGTAATATATAAATACACTAGCTTTTATCCTGGGAGTGTCCCGGGGTTGAAAAATATAACCATTCTAATAATACTAATACTAATAGTAATAATTATTACTTTTGTAATTAAATAAATAAAAAATAACCTTGCTATAAGGTGACACCATGTGTTGCAGTGTTGCGCGATTCTTTCTCCTAGCTTCTCTTGATGAAGTACACCTATCCATCTTTAGAAGAGTAAAATTCCAATTATAGCATGGCGATTGGGCTGAATTTCAACATCGTATATAAGAACCTGGTTTAAAAAAAACATGATTAATGAATAACCTGAACACTTTGTGTTTTTTTTCCTGTATGAACAAAACCCCACAAAAAATAGTCGTTTTTTTTCTCCGTTTTTTATATAGCACTATGCTACTCGTTGGAAAGATAATGAAACGCTCGTTAATTTGGTGTAATTTTTTTATTTAAAAAATCTCGAATATAAAAAATATTAACGTTTAAAAATTATGGGAGGAAACATAAGAGAGAAAAATTTAAATTTGTTTTTAAATTTTTTTTTTCTAAAATAACTCAATTTAATTTTAATAATTGAGAATTGAGAGATAGAGAGATAAATTTAGGGTTTTATGTTTATCTTTTTTTAATTAAAAAAGGAAATAATTCAAAAACCCTAAAATCTTTCAATGATGATGCCACGTGGCAGTTTCATGGAGATGTTGAAGACACCATTGCACGCCACGTCAACAATGTTCAATTCTTTTATATATATATTAATAGATTAATAGATAATAGATAATAGATGATTTCCTGGGTGGTCCTGGGGTGTAAGGCGGTTTAGTGAGATTAATAAGATGTTCGGTTTGAATATTAAAAAAAAAAACATGATTTAAATAAAGAAAGTAGAAGGAATATTCTTGCAATCTATATAAATTATCCTTCAAACACATTTAACTACAAATAAATAATAACTTTAAAATATAACACTACATAATACTAATTAACGTCAAACATAGATCATGTCTATCATGTCTAATTTCAAATGTTTCAATGTTTGGGGATAATACGCACTAATTGGAAAATTGTAATTAAATATACGCGAAAATTTAGAAAACGAGTTTTAAACCAATGGGAGCGTGCATCTTTAAAAAGAATTTTTAATAAATAAATAAATATTATACAACCACGCACATACATCTAAAGTAATGTTAAGGTTTTGATTGGATAGTTAATCTATATTTAACTACAATATTCCCCCTTTTTTTTATTGGTGGATGAAAGAGTTTATAAATAAGACCTAGATGCATTATAAATGGAATATAATTTATATCTATATATACTAGGTTATTGCCCGCGTGTACACGCGGTTTAACAATTAATAATTATTTGGAGCGTAAAACTTATAAAGAAAATGTAGTAGAAATACACAAACAGTTCAAATATCATTAAATATTTCCTTATACACAACATTTTTTGTTTTATTTATGACCTTCCAATCAGGATCAAGTAACTTAACCCCTGCCATGCTCCTAACTCTTGACAATACCACATAAAGATGGCCATGTGTGAATCCTGGATTCGTTTCTGTTTTTGCATCTTAGTCCGAAAATATATAAATAAATGTCATCCATAATTAGAAAATATATAAATATTTTAAGATATCTCTAATTTAAAGGTAATAAGTAGGTTTAATTGTTATAATTATTAACTTAAATTCACAAGTTTGAAAATATTTAAAGTATTTCATTCATTCAAAATTTCAAATTGAATGCATTAATTAAGTTTAAATGCTAACATTATTATCTTAAATTCAAAATTTTGAAATTTTACAATATTAACCAAAATTTAAAAATTAGTTATAAATATTAAAGTTTAAAATTATATACTTAAATAGATCATTTAATATTCAAATATTTTCAAAGTTTAACTGAAAACTATTTTTGAAATTTTGATAAATGTTTGCTTTGACAGAAAACTCAAATTAACTGAACAATTGATAAATGTTTGTTTTGACCGAAAATTCAAATTAAAATAATCATAATGATTTACCTAATTTAATTTAATCAATGAATTACCTAATTTAATTTAATTAATGATTTTTTATTTAAAAAAAACTAAAAATTTTATAAATTACATGTAAAGTGTTTAATATTTGACCGATATTGACCATTGTCTTTAATGGCTAGATTTTCGATTTAAAAAAAAAATTAATAAAGACATTTTATTAATAGACGAAATCATTTATAAATTTTAAAGTTTAGCTGAAATCTATCAATTCAAATTCTTGTATTCAAAATTTGAATTTTATCTTATAACTAATTTGAGAAATTTATAACTAAAACTATTATTAATTAAATTTTAAATATATTAGGAAATATCTAATTGTTATAGCTCTATTTTAAAGGTTATAGTAGGATTGTTTGTTACAATTATTAAATTAACATCAAAAGTTTGAAATTTTTTAAAATATTCAAATCATTCAAAATTCGAATTAGATGCTATAATTAAGTTTAATTATTATCTACAATTCAAAATTTAAAATTTTTATAATGATAAAAAAAATTAAAATTTATATTATAGATATTTAAATATGAAATTATATACTTAGATAGAACATTTAATATTTGAATAGTTATAAATTTTAACTGAAATCTATCAATTCAAATTTTAGTAAGCAAAATTGAAATTTAACTTGTAACTAATTGGAGAAGTTTATAATCAAAATTATTATTTGTTAAATTTTAAATATATTAGGAAATCTTTAATTATAATATCTCTATTTTAATGGTCATGGATTAATTGTTACAATTATTAATTTAAATTCAAAGTTTGAAAATTTTAAAAATATTCAAACAATTCAAAATTTGAATTAAATGTTATAATTAACTCTTATTGTTACCATTATTATCCAAAATTTAGAATTTTTATATTGTTAAAAAAATTTAAATTTTAAATTATAGATATCGAAATATGAAATTATATATTTAAATAGAATATTTAATATTTGAATATTTTTAAAGTTTAACATAAATCTATAATTTCAAATTTTAGTATTTAAAATTTTAATTTTTACTTGTAATTAATTTGAGAAAGTTACAAAAAAAATTATTAATTGTCATATTTTAAATATATTAGCAAATCATAATTTAAAGATAATAAATAGTTGTATTGGTTACCATTATTAACTTTAATTCAAAATTTTAATTTTTTAAAAAGATTAAGTCATTCAAAATGTGTAATTAAAAACATAATTAGTATGTGTAATTTCTTACCATTATTAAACAAAATTCAAAATTTGAAATTTTGTGTAATTCGTATTTAAATATTTAGAGTTTTAATTTGAAATTTGAAATAATTCATTATTTAATTGATTAACAATATAAGCTAAACTAATATTAGGATAATATAAGGCAATTAATAGGATCAATTAATGTATTAATAAGAGCTGACACAACTTATGTAGGGACTTTGAATCATATTAACTGTGTATAAAAAAAGATAATTATTATGTGTAATTTCTTACAACTATTAACCAAAATTCAAAATTTTAAATTTTTTCAAATTAGAATTTAAACATTTCGAACTTTAATTTGAAATTTGAAATTTAAAATTCGATATTTAAATGATTACCAATATAAGCTAAACTAATATTAGGAAAATATAATACAATTAATAGGATCAATTAATGTATTAATTGGAGAATAGACATTACTTATGTAGAGTCTTTGAATCTTATTAAATGTGTAATTAAAAGGATAATTAGTATGTGTAATTTCTTACCATTATTAACCAAAACTGAAAATTTGAAATTTTGTATTATTCAAATTTAAATATTTTGAATTTTCAAATTCAAAATTAGAAATTTAACTTATTACCAATATAAATTACACTAAATTTAAAAAGTGAGTAATCAACAACACCATCTGTATTTATGATGAAATGAATTAACAAACCACTGAATCAACATCATTACAAAATATAATGTACGCCTAAATTGCCTACTCAAGAATTTGAAACAACATAGCTAATCACAATTCTAAACTAACAAATAAAATATATTGTAACTTAACCATTACGTACTGGCCAAAATCATGACAATAATTGTGGTTCACATGATCAACTTAATAAATTAAAATTACTTGCATTACTGCACTTTTTACAATTCAGCTCAACAACTATTTGTTTATTACTTGCATGTGTAAAACATATTTGAATATTGTATTACTTAAAAAAGATTAGATTGACATACGTTTGTAGAAAGATTTAGTACCGTTGATTCCGATCTTGATTTTCCTAAACAACACACAAAACAAACACGTAATTGGGAAATTAGACCATGCTGGATCATTATCTTAAGTAAAAAAAGGATAATCTGAAACAATATCATTAAATTAGTAAAATTAGCGTAACCATGACGATTGTTGAAGATAAGAAGTGTACTTGAAAATATGAAAGACGTGTTGGCGAGTAAACAACCGGTGAATGAGAACCCTAGAAACACAATTGGATAAAAATGGCCACATGTGTAAAGTAGATAAAAATTCATAATCAAGAAAGGACATAGATGGTAACCCGCTTTTGAGATTTTTTTTCGGTTGAGATAAACTGAACATGAGTGCAGGTGGGCCGAGACATCCACGTTTACTAACTTGTTATATAGTAAAAGAGATTAAGGGTCTGATGTGAAAGCAACAAAGTATGACGATCTACATGAAGATTATGGTGGTGATAAATAAATGCACATAATGTGAACCAAAATTAGTTCCAATCATTATTGATGAATGAGTTAGGTGTGAACAAAACGAAAAGAAAAAATAATAATAATACTCATTATTGTTTGAGACAGTAAAACTACAATTAATCAAAGAAAATTACAACAGAAAATCTTGTCAGACTCTTCATTCTTGTTTGATCAAACATTCTTCTGCAATTATTTGCTGACAAATCATCAAAAGTCAGAATATTATAAAATTAAAATCATTGCCCGAATCAAAACACTATTTCCGAATCACTTTTGTGCATTTATTTATCACCACCATTATCTCATTGATTATAAAAAGTAACTAAAGATTTCAAAATAAAAAATCAAACCTTGATATCAGAAGCATGTAAGCAACAGTCGTTCGGGTACAAATCTGAAACAAATGGAAGTCTTCTTTCACCGATGTTGAATAATTACAGCGCCATCGTCATCATTGTTTTTAGAAAAAAATAAAATCGGCAACGAAAGATTAACAATATAATCATATCAGAAAAAAAACGAAAACAAAAAACAGAGGAACGTGATAGATGAATAACGAATACGTTACAGAAGAATGGAAGAGATGATACCTTGAAGGAGAGGAGATGAAGGAGACGAATTTGTGGTTTTATTTGGTTTATGGTTTGAATGTATAATAATCGGTTTTGTTTAATGGGATTGATTGTGTTTTAGGAATGGTGGTAATGAGGATAATGTGATTTTGGAAAGTCATTAAAACTCTTGACCAATTTTGAACAAAAGAAATAAATGATTTTTGCTTTTTAAAAAAATATTTTTTTTTATAAATTCTAACCTTGTGCCATGTGTCATAATATGGGAAGAGATAGGAATTGAGGTGCAACATGAGAGTGCCATGTGTCACAATTGAGTTTATTTTATTAGATGTATAGATTAACTAGCTGATTACTTCGGGACTGTCTCGGGGTTGAAAAATCTAATATGACTTAATAAAAATGATAAAAGTAGAAAACATACCAATCGTAAACTCAGTCATACGGATCATTAATTCCCATTTGCGTTCACTGACCTCAACCTTGAAGCAAATGTGGTGATTCATAGTTCAGTTAAGCAGTAGCTTCGGCTTTCTCTTCATATGTCTCCATACACATTGTCAAGACGGCCTGTTACATAAAGACACATCATATTATAAGGAAAAGAAAAAAAAACAGTGTTTAGAATAAGAGTTTTGATGGTGGGAGCGAGAGACGAACATGTGGTAGGCGAGAACTTAGCAGCACGAAGCCATGGAGCAGGGTACGCTGCGTATTCTCTAGAATACGGTTTGGTCCACTTATCAGCCATGAGGAGTTGTGGCGGGTGAGGAGCACCCTTCAAACATAATAATTTTCTAATATCACTAATAATATTCGAGAATAAATTACTCCAAAACAATCATAATCTGACTGCTAAAATACCTTGATGACATTGTTGTTAAGATCAACTGTTCCTTTCTCAATCTAAAAATAAAGACTTTACCCTCCACCATACCTTGTTTTCACTTTCAGTTTGCTCAATCATGAGTGTTCCTGGAACTGGCCATGACATTGTTGGGCCGTGAAACCCGTAATCTATAAGACGTTAAGCAACATCTTCAGATTCTATTCCAGCAGTAATCTGAAAGTGATTGAATTTAGTCTATAGATCTTATAGACAATCAAGATTAATGTATTTGACTTTGACTTATATATTACCTTCAATGGTCTCAAATCAACAATGAATTCATGAGCGACTGTGCCATTCACATCACGAAAAATAACTAGATATTGATTTTGCAATGTAATACAAATATTAAGTCATCCTGATCATGTGGCTTAGTGGTAAAAGGGCCGGTTCTCTCTTTGGGGGAGCCGGGTTCGATTCTCACGAGAGGCATGTGATGGATACCCCCACCCTTGTGGTGGGGTAGGTGGTTGGGAAGTGATGGAGAGACCCTTGACCCTTGTGGTCATGAGTTCGACTCCTGATCCCTCCAGGTTTTACCGGTTCACTACCGTCGTGCCTTCGGGCGGGTTTGTGGGCCGGGTTTTCCCTGGAACAGGAGACAGGTGGGCCGAAGGGCTCTGTCCGTATGGACTAGAGGCCGTCTGGGGCCCCTTTCGGCCATTGGGGGTCGCGTACAGAGTACCCGGCAATACTTTAGTTGATCGTTCAAAAAAAAAAAAATACAAATATTAAGTCATGTTATAAGTTATTGACAATATTAGTCTGGTATGTTAGTAAATAATTAAAGTAAGATACAAAATAGGTAATATCTTAATTCAAATTCAGTTTTAATCATATAAAACACTAATATCAAGTTGATAATGCATCATGCATGCTTTAGGTTGAATTTTTATTCAATTTTACTTTCTCTAGGTTCTACCTCACACTAAATTTATTACCTAATTTTAATATTCCAAGTCGGGCATAGAAAACCCTTCTGTATTCGCACCATAAATAAAATATGATCGACATGTTAATAACAAAGCTATTTATATATTCAAACGAAATACGTATGTTGATATACAAATAATCTAATAACAACGCATCTCTTCTCTCGAAACAAATAAAGAACCAAACCCACAACTAACAAAGTTAGATAATTGAGGATAGACCTATAAAGATTAATACTTGAAGTCTTCAACCATGATCAAAGGCAACATATATGACGATGATGATGGTTATAATGGTCTTGATCTATCATACCTGAATATTACAGAAGTCTTGAACATGACAATGGATAATAATCGGACCTTGATGGTGAATAATAAGATTTTTAGGGTTTGGGGTGAGAAAATGGTAATTATATATGATGATAGGTAGGGTTTTATGTTTATCTTTTTTTTTTTTTTAATTAAAAAAATAATTCAAAAACACTAAAATCTTTCGATTATGATGTCACGTGACAGTTTCATTGAGAGGTTTTTAAGGCACCATTACACGCCACGTCAGCAATGTTTAATTCTTTTTTTATATATTAATATAATAATAGATAGATATTTTAAAGTATTTAAAGAGGTTATCCTTCCTCCTTGAGTATGTAATGTGACACCCTTCTTATTTTCATCTAAAAGTCTTTTTCTCTCTCATGTTTTCCTCACAATTTTAAAACGTTAATAACTTTTATATACATGATTTTTTTTAAATTACACCAAATTCACGAACGTTTTATTATCTTCCCAATAATTACCATACTGCTATATAAAAAATGAAAAAGAAAACGATTTTTTTGTCAGTTTTTGTTCATACATGAAAAAAACACAATGTGTTCAGATAATTCATTAATAACGTCTAGGCAAGTCACTAATCATATTCAAACTAGGAATTGTATTTTCATCAAGAGCAGAATAGGTTAAAACAAATACTTTTCAAAAAAAAATAAAAAAAATCACACCTTCAAGACTACCGTCTCAATCACGCCATGCAATGGTTGTTTCTAGCTCTGCTACTCATCCAAACATACATCTTCTTTTTAGTATATACATTTTCATTGTTATTCACATGATTACAATTGTTGTTTTTTCATATTATAGTACATTAATTTTTATGTTACATCATAACACAATTTTATCACATCATATTAGATTTATCTATCTCGAAAAACTTCTGGGATATAATCTAGTTATACTATATATTTAAACCTTGATTTGAATAGTGTGTTGGTGCAAAAATTAGTCGCCTAGCTAACGGCGTTAGTGCTAACGACGTTAGTGCCAACGGCCTTCGTTAAATTTTAATCGTTGTTAGCTAACTTAGTTACAGTTTCCCGTTAACTTTACCTCCGTTAACTTCCAACTGTCGTTAGGTATCTGAGTTACTATTAACGTCGTTAGCTTTAACTCCGTTAACTTCTAATCCCCGTTAGGTAACCGAGCTACAGTTCTCCGTTAGCTTTAACTCCGTTAACTGCTACCCATCGTTAGCTAATTGAGTTACTGTTTCCATTACCTTCTAACCGGGTATGTTCCCCGTTAACTTTAACTCCGTTAATTTTTAACCGTCTTTAGGTAATTATGTTACTGTTTCCCGTTAAACTCTGACCGGGTTTTCTAACAGTAACTAATAGAGTTACTATTCCCCGCTAATTTCTATCCATCCTTACCTAACCGAGCTGTTGTTTCCCGTCAACTTCTAACCAGGGTTTTGGATTATAAATAAAAGAGTTACTGTTCTTGGTTTTAACTTCGTTAATTTCTAACCATCGTTAGGTAACTAACTATTCCCCGTTAACTTCTAACCACGTTTTTTAATAGTAGCTAACAAAGGTACAACTTCCCGTTAATTGATGATTATAAGTTTCAACGCTGAATTTGTTGTTATTTGATGATATTTGAATACCGCCTTTTAAAAGACAATACGAAAAGCATGCAACGCGCGTGTATTAATGCACCTTGGTTTATTTTAATTAATACTCGTTCGATGGGGAGCGTGAAAGTGTTTTGCTTAACTTATTCAGGTTTGTGATATGTTGTTTTATATAAGGAGGGCATGTTGGGTAAATATTCACCAATAAGTCATAAGGAATTTTGATAAGTCACAAATCTTTACTTTTCTAAAACAGCTTATCAAAGGCCAATTGAATAGTTAAAATAATAAGGACTTTTGGTTTGCTGAACACATTGTTTCAACTTATTAACTTCTTAGAGAAGTTATAAATTACAAAGAAGTGAAAAAATGGAGAGCCAAACATGCTCTTACGTAATGAAAAATTAATTAGGTAATAAAAAAATTAGATAGTTAATCATAGATTAACTACAAGATTCCATTTTTTATTTGTGATTGGTGGATGCATGAGTTTATAAATAGGTTATGGATACATTATAAAAGGAACTAGTTGTTTCGACTACACGCGTAGCGTGAGGAGCGTTAATGTTTTGAATAACATAGCAAAGTGTCATAGTTAAGTTGTTTGTTACGTGGCATTTTTTGTGTTTTTCGTTAAGTCACTGTCATAAATACAAACTAAGTTCTAAGGATGGGATCGAGAAAGTGGAAATCAAAATTTATCAAATGAGATTGACGGGTTATAAACTAATTTTAAGTGATGCTTGCTTTCAAAGTCCAATAGTGACATCAGTAATTATAAGACCAATTGTACTTTAACCCCCATGTTAGTACATGATGTCCCTAGCCTAGTATAGGTGATGTTTGGTTAGCATTTAGGGTGTTTGGGTGTGTTTGGAAGTATTTTGGGCTAGTTGGATAGCTAGGGGAGATTAGCTTTCTTAAAGGCGATTAGCAAAGCTAATCGCCTGAAGTTCATATGGTATAGTAATCGCATGTTCTACATGTGGGATAGCTTTGCTACTCGCCTGCAAGTTCCTTCACGAGTAGCAGGGGTATAAAAGCATCCAATCATTGCCCTAATCATTAGTTGTCACATCACACATTCCCCAAACACCCTTCCCTAGGTCTGGAGGTCTGAGATTAGTCTATATAACACCTGAGCTCTGTTTTTTAATTAATCAATACAACCTTTGACCTTATTTTGTGTGTGTTGATACCTCGTTCATCATTGTTTCATTGTCGTTTTGTTGTCCGTACCTTTTCAGAGGATTCCGCACTCTGAATAGTCAAGCTCGTGATTGTTGGGTGACCCGAAAGTCGATCCTTCAAGTGGTATCAGAGCAAGGCTCTTGTTACGAGTGTTTTGATAGCAAAACGAGTCAAAACAAGTGGTTTTTGTGTTAAACGTTTGCATTTTTATTAAAAACCTGTTTGAAAAACTTTGAAACTTTGTGTTTTTCATAAAAACCCTAATTTTCAAAATCTAAGTGTGTGTTTATGGATGAAAACATGTGTTTTTTTATTAGGGTTTGCTCTAAAAGAATTTAGGAAACTTTTTTTATCATTTTGGGAATCAAACACATCGTTTTTGGTAAGATTTTGAGGCAAAAATGGTAGTTTTTGTGCAAAAGTTCATCTCAGACCTGCAGGTAGTGATTAGCATTATTAGAGGCGATTAGCTTGTGTTACTCGCTAGTTACTAGACACGATTAGGAGCTACTCGTGTATCTTACACGTGATTAGCTTCTAATCGCCTGACCAAACCCTAATCGCCCCTACTTTCCTAGTCGCTCTACTGTTCACGCGATTAGCCCACTACTGGCCCCTTTACACACTAGATAGCTTCCAAATCACCTGTAACACTAGTGGTTAGCTTTCCTACTCGTGTGTTAGACTGTTGAAACTAAAAATTGACTAAATATCAGACTTTTAATGAATTATAACATATGGCTAACCCGTGTTATAATTTCCTACTGAAATGTGGGCACATCTGAACCAACCCGGACAACAGTATAACCAACAAGTTAATAACCAAATGAATGTACCTACGAACCCTTGGCAGTTTTCAGCTGAGCGTAATGCGCAACGGATGCAACAACAAGCTAATGTTGCCAGAATCAATCCGTGGGCGCTTGTGGCACAACAATGTGCTCAGCAACATCAACAAATGATTAATAGTAATCCTTGGGCACTCGCAGCTGCTGCAACTCAATAGACACAACACTTGTCTTCGGTACTCCTTAGTAACTTGGAAACTGGTAGTTCCAATAGGGCACCAAAAATTCAGATTATGGCCGACTACCACAGCTGGAAAGGCAGATTCAAGACACATGTCGAGGGTATTGATGGACTTCGATGGGCTGCTATTGAAAACGGGTATACTAGGCCGATGGTCGAAAATTCCGACATTCCCGTCTCCTTGGAAGCTATGACTGAATATCAATGAAGAAAGTACAACTATGAAAAGAAGGCGATGGCTGCATTAACACAAGCTCTCCCAAAGGACATTCTGCATCAGTTTGCACAGTGCACAACCTCGCAGATGCTCTGTCTTGCGTTAGTAGAGAGGAATGAAGGAAATGAGAAGACTCGGAAGATCAAGATGGATCAACTCAAGAAGGAGTTCGAGAACTTCACTGCCATAGGGAATGAATCGTTGTGGGATATGACATCACGATACTATCATTTGATGTCAGAGATGTATCAGTACGGGGTTGTATACACATCAGCAGAGCTTGTGGAATGGTTTGCAGATGCACTTCCATCACACTGGCATTAGTGGCTTGACATCCAGAAATTAACCAACGTTTATCAGACTCTCTCCATTAATGAGTTCGTGGCCGAGCTGGAGAATAAAGAGATAGATGAAATCAGAAGGGCGAACAAGGCGTTCATTCCCTAGAATCCCAGCATTTACTACGGGACCACATCTCAGGACACCAACGTGGGAGGATCTAAACCGCAGACAACATTTGTTGTCAATCCAGATCCAGTTTATGCCTTTGACAACTATGGTCTCCCAGCAGATATTACTCCACCAGTCTATCCGTTGGGACAACGAAATCAGTATCCTTTATCTTGTAATACTAACCAGTTTGGTGTTAACCCTTATTCTCATCTTGCAGTGCTAGTACAAGCAGCTTCAGGATATGGTGGTTATGGAGGTGCTTCTACATCAAATCAAGGTGGCTATCGGACCAATCCAATTGCCGAGCAGCTAAACACAGCAGGTTTTGAGAAGGTGACTGTAGAGTTAGCCCAAGAACATATGGCTCTACTTTCTACCTTGGTTAACTCCTATAGTAGGTTGGTTGCGGGGCAGATCGAGAATCCTTATCTCACCCAAGAAGATTATGCACAGATAGATAAAGATGATATGGACTTGATAGACATCCAGTGGCCCTTCGCAAGCGTGGTTAAGAGAGCAAAGGAGTATATGGATAGAACTGGAGGAAGAGGTGTCCTGATAAACAATAACACAAAGTTTGGGTTCGATAAGAGCAAGGTTACATGCTAGAACTGTGGCACCAAAGGACACTTTGCTCGTGAGTGTGATCGACCATTCTAGAGAGGGAAACCCGCGCGTTGCTGCGGGACGATTAAGATAAATATTTTTTTTTAACAATGCACAAACATAGCCGTGTTAGCCCACCAAGTTGTGGGAAAAGTGTAAAAATATATTGTCTTCCTTCCATTGTCTTTGAATGCAAAACAATGTATATGAAATTGTCTATGAATGCAAAACGATGGTTTCTATACGATTAGTTAAACTTTTACATTATCAAATTATCTGTTGTGAATATTTGATTATTCATTTATAAATTTTAAAATCAGTAAAATTCTTTGTATCTCAATATTATATTTAGTATTATAATATGAGAACTTTTAATTTGTGAAAGTACCTAATCTAAAATAATAATATGCAACTCTTGACGACTAATTTTATTCGTCGTGTTAATATAAAAAAAAGAATAAAATAAATAACAATGTAATGAAACATTTCTCATGTATGACGGTTATAGCATTCAATAGTAACTTAAAGGTAGGAGACGGTTTCAAAAACACAAGTTGGGATGCATTGGATTAGTATTTTGTACTATTGCCATAAAAGGTTGTACACAAGGGGCATACAAGGAAGAAAAGTGGTAAAGTTTAGAGAATTACACTTGTGACTTTTAAGTTGTCATCTTAACTTTGACATTTTAACCCTTTTTACCCATGGCTCCCCCTTTATAATGTAGTATAGATATAGATATAGATATAGATATAGATATAGATATAGATATAGATATAGATATAGATATAGATATAGATATAGATAAAGAGGGAAGAAATTATAATAAAGAGGGATGAAATTAAAGAGGGATGAAATGATTTCTTTGGGTTACATGGTACAAGTATCTTAATGCATTGAAGGGTAAATTAGAGAAGATTTATATGACATTTGAGGGTTAAAGCACATGGCTTTTCATATGCCATCTTAAGTTTACCAACTTAGACAAGTTTACCCATCCCTCACTCTTTATAATGTAGTAGAGATAGGGTATTTAATTAATTGGTGTGAGTGAATATAGTCGGATTCAATTTTGGAAATACAAATTACTTCCTTTTAATTTAAAACCAAAACAAAAAATATAAATTTCTATAATTCTCTGCCTTCTCTGTTTTCTTTCAACTTCCTAAACTCTATCTACAACCAAAAAGAGTTCATCGGCTTCTTTCTCTTCATATTTGTATTCTGTAAATATTCGATATGTGCAAATCGATCATCTATTGAAGCTGAAGCTGTATGCGCTTAGTTTTAGTGTTAATTGTTATTTTAGGGGGAAGGTGGAGGTAAAAACTCACCTGTTGGTCCGACCGGATGGCCTGCCAAACCGTCGAACCAGAAAAATCAACACCATCGTGACTCTGGGAAAAACCTACATCCCCACCCAAATCGTGACACCACCATACCACTTTTGTGGCTTTAGATTTGGACAAACCCACCACCGCTACACCCATCACCACCACCTGAAATCGATGTCTTCTCCTCTCTAACATCTCAGCTATGCATATCACGTAGCCACCACTACAATACCACTAGGCCACCATATTCGCTTGAGATTTTTCATACTTGACAATGTACTACAACTCTGTTGTCAGCCGAGAATAAATAATGAGTCACAACTCACGAAGTTGACAGAAATAACATTTACGTGTGCTGGTCTTTGTGTAAATTGAGCAGGCAAGCGTGTTCAAACACGCCGGAACCTAGTCGGAAACACCATCACCATCCTCATCATTTTCTAAGGCTTAGCACCACTTGACTGAATCAAGACCACCAGTGCCGCCGTGAGCTCCTACATGCAGCTGACCATGGTGTAGTGGTGTAGTGGTGATTGGTTTCTCTCGTGACCCTCTCTCTCTCCGTTCTCTTTCTCTCCGTACCACTGTGTTGGCTAGTTTTTAATGACTTGTTGTAAAGGTTGAAGAGATAAAGATTTAGGTTCGATGACACGTTACCGTGGGAGAGCGATCTGGTTGAAAGGGAAAACACCCATATCTTATCCCAATTATTCAGTGCAAGGTAGGTGCCTAAGACTATTCAATTAGCTTACCGTTAAATATATTGATAATGGTAATGGTAATATATAATTTTATTTTAATAATTGTTCGAAAAGTAAAGTGCATAATAATCTATTGAAGTTTAAATAAATATATATATATATAGAGGCTAAGTATATAGGGAAACCCCATTTATTTGAAAAAAAAAAACCCAAAAAAACCACATCTAATTGCTATAATTCAACTACATCACCCACTAACAAATATTGTCACACCCTCAAATTCCAGTTGTGGGGTTTTACCGCGAGGCGCGTGACACACCAGGATCCAAGTCAACGGTCACAATAAACGACAACTATATTTATAAATACGTAAACCAAAACCATGAAGTTTTATAACATAAAATTCCAACACAGTAGAAGCTTCATCAAGTTTACATCCCAAAAACATTAAATAAACGTAAGTATGAAAAAGTTTAACATATGCAAATGAACTCTAGACGTCGTGCGCCTAATCCATGTACTGCTACCTTAGCGACCTGAGAAAACATGCAAAAAATGTCAACTTATAATGCTGGTGAGTTCACATGTTTTTATAAAACGTTTCCATAAGTTTTGAAAGATCAATTCCAATACTACTATGTTATATGAAAGTTAGCTAGACGTATGTATTGTTACCACTACGGTTGGAAACCATTACTTGACACGAATACCAATGTACTACCCAAAATGCGCTACCGTCATCCACGGTATGTGAGTTGAGACAATATGCACCCGCCCGGCTACCAGCCGACGGGTAGGCAGGTCACACTCAATAGATCTAACCATATTTCCCCCAATGTGCTACCCCGCATATTCATGGTTCCCCCGGGACTTAGGATGAAACGCCGTATAGTAAATAAAAGATAACCATAGTATAAGATGACCTTTACGAATCAAAAGTACGTAGCATGTTTCTCACCCAAAAGTAAAACTAGTAAAAGGTGGGGCTGTGAAACACACCTTAGATTGCGTTCTTGAAAATAGTTAAATCGAAAATGCCATGATAGTCCCTAATATTGGTGACATATCATAAGATGTATATAACTACCCGGACTAATAACATGTAGTTAACTAGTCCCTGAATGTCCAGACTGATGTGTTGCAAAACACATCTCTTTTTCCTATGTATTTTGTATATTAATTGGTCATGTTTTTATTAGTTTCGTGTCGTTTTTATTATGTATATATTATTTTAATTATTTTGTAGGTGTTCGTGTGAAATGAGTTCAAAACGAAAGAATTTTAATCGAGACACGAACACTTGAGAGGAGGTGGTCATGGACGTTGGAGCGTAAACGAGGAACTTTGATCGAGCCAAAAATACCCAAGTTATTATAATAATAATAATAATAATAATAATAATAATATAAAATAAATAAAAAAATAAAAATTGAATGAGCATGAGGCTTGTTTTTTTTTTTTTTTGAAAGGCAAACTTTATTAACAACCAAACGGCTTCTCCAAGACGGAGAAACCCAAACCAACAAACAATTTACATTACATCAAAATTAAAAGCTTGCCAATCCCTCCAACCCACCGTAACCTTTTTACATCTATTAGAAAACCAAAGAAAACCCAAGGCTTTGATATCCGCAATAATGTCCGCCACATTCCACCTTTGTTGCTTGAAAATATTCTCATTCCTAGCCTTCCAAATGCGCCAACATGTTATAATAACAATACCTTCTAACGCCACTTTCTCAGTCTTCGAGCAATCTTCTTGCGAGGCAAGTTTATTAATATCCTCCACATCAAAGAAAAAAATCGGAGGTAACTTTGCCCACCTAGCAATCCCATTCCACACACCGTAAGCCAAGGGGCATGCTGTAAACACATGATCCACACTCTCTAATTGCTCCTCACAGAAGATACACCACCCGTCTCCACAGTTGATATTGCGCCTAATTAACGCCTGTTTTGTCGGAATTCTATCCATCAACATTCTCCACATGAACACATTGCATTTGATAGGAACCCATTTACACCACTTAAATTTACAAATGGTAGCACTAGGATCACCACTATCGATCCACCTCTTAACTTCCTGCACCGAGAAACCATCCCCCTTCCCATTATCCCAACACCAACCATCAGGCTCATTGCGAGTAACCTGCCCCTCTAGCAGCCGATTACACTCCATCAACTGCTGAATCTCCATATCTCCGACCGGACTTCTCTTCCAGCTCTAAAGGACAGCATGCTCGCCGTCACCACCACCCACTCTATCACCCACCCAACAACCTTTATCAATCTCTAACCGGAACAAGTCTGGGAATAGAGTTTTTAACGACTGCTACCTCACAAAAAAAAATCAAATCCCACTCCAAGAAAATGGGAGCACCCCAATGTGCTTAGGAGCAAAATTTTTAAAGCCCAGTATTTATTTGATCCACGCGGCTCATTATATAAAGAGATAACATCGACAGAATATTAATATACCAGAGGGGATCAGAGTAGCCGCCAAAGTCAAGAGGAGGATCGATCAACAGCAGCATCATATTATCTTCGACAACAGCTCTAAAAAATATTGGGAGGAGTGAAGGATAGGAGGCTAGGGATCGAGGCTACACAATATTGATTATTTTCGTTTACTACTTTGTGTTCTAAACTTTATGACTATGTGTTACTTTGGTACCAAGACTATCTTTTCTCGTTTTGTCATGACTATTATTGGCTAAACTTTAGTTACTACCTAGGTCAGAAATGATGAATACATGTTAATTTTATAGCTCTCGGTTTTGGATTATTTTTGAATGGTTAATGTTTTGGTAAAAGTTTAGTTGGTGTTTATTATGATGTGTGTGCGTGTCTAGGTCTAATTTATTATCTTTGATAGTTCCATAAACGTCTTAGTGAATGTCTTTCATGTTTGGATGTTTATTAGGGTTACCTGCTTAGTGCTTGTAGCTTAGTTTGTGGTTTTGGATCCGAAAGCCATAGGAACTTGATTAGAGAATTTAAAGGACTTAGGTATTCTTCCATTCTTGAGACCGGGAGGTGATGGAATGTTGGGTTGTCTAGAGCTTTAGTTGTTTTGTTTTAGGTGAGACCGGGAGGTGATCCTATCCTAGTTGTCTTTAGTTTCTTGCAATTCCAAGTCATAGTTAACCCAATTAAATTACTCCTTTACATCTTCGGGTGTATTGTGATTAGAGAGACCGGGAGGTGATCGAGTGTAACACCCCAACCGATGGCGGAAACATCGGGATGTCACGTATTGATGATTGTTCAGTAGCTCATGGTGAATAATAAATTTCATTAAGTGATTTAAATGAATTACATACAATTGTTCTAGAATTTTGTACATCAAATTGAACAAAACTATACACATATCTTCAAGCATCAATTCAAATCTTCAAGCAAATAGAACCTGAAACATGTTAAGTTGAAAATGTTTTGGGTCAACAAAAGTTGGTGAGAATTACATAGGTTTTGATAATAGAATAAAATTGTTGTGCAATTCATGTGTCATGGCAATCTAGTTCATATGCAAAAACATACTAGAAGTAAATCGAGTGCATAATCAACCTTGTTGACTGTTGTAATTGTGGTACATCGCATACGCTCATGGTTCACTCGTTTATATTGCAGTAACAAACACCCACGTAACCTTTGTAGGAGGCACGTATCCGGGTGGGATTGTTAGTCCAATAGATCTATCAATGTATACCGTTTGGCTGATGAATGTTTATGCTAAAATTGTGCTTACCCTAGTCATGTTCAAGACATAATGCAACATAGAAGTACACATAGACACATTGATGATTGATTTGCATAATTATTGTTGTAACATGTTTCACCCCAAAAATGGTGATAAATAGAAAAGGGGCTATGTAAAACTCACCTTGGTAAAATGTTATATCTGTTGAAAATAGTGTGTTGCCCAAATGTATCAAGTATCACCCTATAATGAGGTAATAAATATGTCTAAGTCTATCAAGTCTATAGATGTATAAGTTCCTAGGGCTTCGAATTGGGGATAAATGCTTGTTTGATTAATATTAAAAATATTCGCCAATTGAGAGAAATTTAGTAAATAAATAACTAAAAATCTTTTTATAAATGTTAAACATAGGATGGTCACAGGAATGTGTTTAAAGTATAAAAATAATTTTTATAAAATCATTTTATTTAAAATAGATTATTAAATCTATTTATTACAAATTGTCAAACTTTAACTTTAATAATTTAAAAATACTAAAATTAAAGAATTATAAGTTTAAAAATTATATTTCTGTTCTAAATGATCAGAAATAATTTGTATAAAATTTTGGTGCAAAAATATTAAAAATTGGATTTATTATGATTTAATTATGATTAAAACTAACAAAAATTGATTAAAAATATTAAATAAATGATTTTTCTGAAATAAAAATCATTTCAGAAAAGTTTATTGTTATATAAACTTAGAATAATTTTTGTAGAAATTAATAAGATCGTTTTGATATTTTTATAGATTTTTATAAATAAAATAGAATAAACTTGATTTAATTATTATAAATATTAAATAAATAAATTTCAGAAAACTAAAAATTGTAAGTTGAACTTTTACATGAGATTAATATAAGGTAATTTTTGTAGAATTTTTAAGAGAGTTTTGGTATTTAAAATGAATTTTAAAAAAAAATAAGGAAATATATTGTTTGTTAAAGAAAACAAAACAATTGAAGAAAAAGAAGTGGTGGTTGCAGGGATCGAACCCGCGCCCACTGTGTATCAAACCAACAACACAACCACTTGGTCTAGACCTGTGGTTGTGTTTTGATTCAGTTTGTTTAAATTAAATAGCTTAACTGTTCTTGGTGTTCTTCCCCAATTATAAACAATTCGAACCCTAGTTTTCCAATTGAACGATTTACACAGATTTAGTCCAATTAACCATAGGGTAAATTTTGTGTAATCGCCGATTATTGAAACCCATAAACAAAATCAAACTTACAAACACGATTCGTATATGAATGGATGGTCAAAGCCACGAAGTCAAACTCGTACAAAGGCTCAAGAACAGATGATTATGAGTAGAAATTGGAGGTGTAGAAAGAATTAGTGGCGAGTTGGGATGGTCCTGGAAGGCTTCAATTTATAGGGTAGTGGCTCGAGTGTTTGATTGGCAAGTATTGACTTTGACGCGTCTCGAGCCAAATTTGGTATGAATTAAACGCTAATTGAACGTGTAATGATGGTTGATAGGCCGGTAATCACGAATCCAAGTCAAACCGTGGTTAATGTTGCGTTAATAGTGTTAATCAATTGGTCAAAAGAGAAGAAAAAGAAAAAAAAATAAAAAAAAACGTCTGCTGCTGCTGGTTCACGAAGGAGGAAAAGGAAAAAGGAGGAGTGAATGTATGTATTTATATAAAACGAATAGGAATCAAATCAAAATACAAGTGTGGCTCAGATGGTTAAGGCGCGTGTGTGTGTTTGGTTTGGCTCCGGTTCGAGACCCGGGGAAAGCAACATTTTTTTTTAGTGAAGGAAAGGTAAGGGGGGTTGGGCTGGGTCATTGGTTGGGCCGGCTCCTTGGGCTCAGCAGGCCCAGTTCCGAGAATTTTAAGAAAAGGGGAAGGGTGGTTTGGGTTTGGGCTAAGGTTTAACAACAAGTTTTATTTTTGTCATTATTATTATTATCATTATTATTATATATATATATGTGAATATATATATATATATACATATATAAGTTGTGTGGTCGGGAAATAAAACCTAGACACATTATGAATATAATATACGTATATTAAATTTGCAAATTTTTGCGATGTTACAGTCTCCCCTACTTTTAGGAACTTCGTCCCGAAGTTAAGAGAAACACTAGATTTGCAATTGGTTAACTTCCGGAAACCTTGATAAAATTTCACACTACCTTAACGTACCTGTAAATTCATGATTACGTTTCGGACCGTAATTACCAATTTACCTTACATTAGGGTTTTGCGTCCTTTTATGACTCTACTGATTGTTGAGCAGGTCTGATAGTCTCCACCAGTCGTTGAGCAGGTGGTAGGGCCTCTCCCGACTGTTGGAAAGACATGGTGACCTCTACCAATCGTTAAGTAGGTTGTTTGGTAGTCAACTAATTGTTGTACAAGTAAGCAAGTAGATATAGCAATTAATTCACATTCAAACAAGCGTGCACACAAATGTTATGATAATACTTGAATTTATTATTACTTGAAACAAAATGTGTCAATACATAGAATTTAAATAGGTAGACATTATTCAAATAGTGGGGCTTGCTGTTAAGTAGCTAGAGGGTTTCAAGCGGGGTTATTTGGAGCATCAAGAGCGTTTGTAGCAGAGATTCGACAAGCATCTGCAAGATGCCCATATCTTTGACAATTGGTGCACTCTCGGCAGGGAACTTGAGTTGGGTGGTGATACTGGCAGGTGTCACACTTAGGTAGCTTCCCATTGTATGGTTTCTTGTTGGGTGGGGCAGTGGTATCCATTGCAAAATTTCTGACCTTGTTCTTTCCGTTGGTTGAGGCCTCAGTTTTGATTTCAACGGCAGTTTGGGGAGTATCCTTCTTCTTTTCCCCTTTACGAGTTAGGGTTCCTGCTTTCACATGGTTATCTGTTAGGGTGGCAGCCAAACGCTTTGCTTCTTCCAAAGTAGCAGGGTTCCTTCCTCACACCGTGTCTTGGATCTGCATTGGTAATCCACCAATGTATTTTTCGATAGCAATGGGCAAAGGGGTGACTTTGTGGGGTAGCAGTAAGCTAAGTTCGTGAAAACGAGTGTTGTAAGCAAGGTTTTCCCCACTGTCTTGAGCAAGGTCATGAAATTCATCTTCCAGTTTCTTGATTTCATTACGAGGACAGAACTCTGCCTTCATAATGTCTTTAGCTTGATCCCAAGTTAAGGCTAGTGCAGCTTCAGCTCCGCGAGTGCGTTTTTCTTCATTCCACCAAGTGAGTGCTCGTTTGTGAAGAACACTCATAGCATAACGGACTTTAAAATTGTTGGGGCACTCACTGTTTATGAAGGTATTCTCAATACCCTCAAACCATTGTAGGAGTCCTGTAGCTCCTTCTTCTCCACTGAACTTTGGGGGATTGCAAGAATTAAAGTGCTTAAGGGTACAGGCTGGAAGTCCATTCTCGTTGTGGTGTCCATTCCCGTTGCCGTTGCCGTTCCCGTTGACGTTCAACTGGATGACTTGAGCTAGTAAGTTGGGAACCAGAGTTGCAATTTGCTGTGCCATTTGTTGAGAAATGATTGCAGCCAGTTGGGCATCAACACCATTATTATTGTTGTTGTTGTTGTTGTTGTTGTTGTGGTTAGTGTCATGGTTATGGTTGTGATTGCTACTTCCTTCATCATGATTTTCACCACTGTTAAGACGAGCACTGCGACGTGGAGGCATGATCTGTAAGAGACACAGTGAAATGAATGAGATTATATAAGGAGTGTAATCATTTATTCATTTAATTAAAA
Organism: Ambrosia trifida; assembly: GCA_028751855.1. Classification (NCBI taxonomy): domain Eukaryota; kingdom Viridiplantae; phylum Streptophyta; class Magnoliopsida; order Asterales; family Asteraceae; genus Ambrosia; species Ambrosia trifida. Next base: position 53,693,173 of record CM054123.1, on the reverse strand, counting down.
TGAATAAACGAAAACGTTGACTTATCAAAGATTCTAAATTCTAATAACATATGAAGACGTGCTTTAGCCTATAAGTGAACACTCATCCCGAGAATTCCCAGGTAGGCATCCGGGTCCCTCGTCTGATTGGGATATATGCGCAATGCCAGCCTAGACAGAAGACTCAGAATACAGGCGTTCACCCTTCCAGATTGCACGTGTTCGTTATTAAAATCTAGAACTTCGACGAGATCTCAAGGGGGTTCAGGTTAAACCCGAGGAATTTATCCTATTAGTCTAAGAGTAGATCCACTGATGGAGAGCAACCTTCTTGTAGGAATGAAAGTAGGGATAAAAAGTAGGAGGGAGTTAGAGAATAGCAAGTAAAAGAAGCAAGTACTAGTTAAATCCTATGGTTATAGACTAGATTATTTTTCTAATAACCTAATTCCCTATAACCATGGCTCTGATACCAATCTGTAACACCCCAACCGATGGCGGAAACATCGGGATGTCACGTATTGATGATTGTTCAGTAGCTCATGGTGAATAATAAATTTCATTAAGTGATTTAAATGAATTACATACAATTGTTCTAGAATTTTGTACATCAAATTGAACAAAACTATACACATATCTTCAAGCATCAATTCAAATCTTCAAGCAAATAGAACCTGAAACATGTTAAGTTGAAAATGTTTTGGGTCAACAAAAGTTGGTGAGAATTACATAGGTTTTGATAATAGAATAAAATTGTTGTGCAATTCATGTGTCATGGCAATCTAGTTCATATGCAAAAACATACTAGAAGTAAATCGAGTGCATAATCAACCTTGTTGACTGCTGTAATTGTGGTACATCACATACGCTCATGGTTCACTCGTTTATATTGCAGTAACAAACACCCACGTAACCTTTGTAGGAGGCACGTATCCGGGTGGGATTGTCAGTCCAATAGATCTATCAATGTATACCGTTTGGCTGATGAATGTTTATGCTAGAATTGTGCTTACCCTAGTCATGTTCAAGACATAATGCAACATAGAAGTACACATAGACACATTGATGATTGATTTGCATAATTATTGTTGTAACATGTTTCACCCCAAAAATGGTGATAAATAGAAAATGGGCTATGTAAAACTCACCTTGGTAAAATGTTATATCTGTTGAAAATAGTGTGTTGCCCAAATGTATCAAGTATCACCCTATAATGAGGTAATAAATATGTCTAAGTATATCAAGTCTATAGATGTATAAGTTCCTAGGGCTTCGAATTGGGGATAAATGCTTGTTTGATTAATATTAAAAATATTCGCCAATTGAGAGAAATTTAGTAAATAAATAACTAAAAATCTTTTTATAAATGTTAAACCTAGGATGGTCACAAGAATGTGTTTAAAGTATAAAAATAATTTTTATAAAATTATTTTCTTTAAAATAGATTATTAAATCTATTTATTACAAATTGTCAAACTTTAACTTTAATAATTTAAAAATACTAAAATTAAAGAATTATAAGTTTAAAAATTATATTTCTGTTCTAAATGATCAGAAATAATTTGTATAAAATTTTGGTGCAAAAATATTAAAAATTGGATTTATTATGATTTAATTATGATTAAAACTAACAAAAATTGATTAAAAATATTAAATAAATGATTTTTCGAAATAAAAATCATTTCAGAAAAGTTTATTGTTATATAAACTTAGAATAATTTTTGTAGAAATTAATAAGATCGTTTTGATATTTTTATAGATTTTTATAAATAAAATAGAATAAACTTGATTTAATTATTATAAATATTAAATAAATAAATTTCAGAAAACTAAAAATTGTAAGTTGAACTTTTACATGAGATTAATATAAGCTAATTTTTGTAGAATTTTTAAGAGAGTTTTGGTATTTAAAATGAATTTTAAAAAAAAAATAAGGAAATATATTGTTTGTTAAAGAAAACAAAACAATTGAAGAAAAAGAAGTGGTGGTTGCAGGGATCGAACCCGCGCCCACTGTGTATCAAACCAACAACACAACCACTTGGTCTAGACCTGTGGTTGTGTTTTGATTCAGTTTGTTTAAATTAAATAGCTTAACTGTTCTTGGTGTTCTTCCCCAATTATAAACAATTCGAGCCCTAGTTTTCCAATTGAACGATTTACACAGATTTAGTCCAATTAACCATAGGGTAAATTCTGTGTAATCGCCGATTATTGAAACCCATAAACAAAATCAAACTTACAAACACGATTCGTATATGAATGGATGGTCAAAGCCACGAAGTCAAACTCGTACAAAAGCTCAAGAACAGATGATTATGAGTAGAAATTGGAGGTGTAGAAAGAATTAGTGGCGAGTTGGGATGGTCCTGGAAGGCTTCAATTTATAGGGTAGTGGCTCGAGTGTTTGATTGGCAAGTATTGACTTTGACGCGTCTCGAGCCAAATTTGGTATGAATTAAACGCTAATTGAACGTGTAATGATGGTTGATAGGCCGGTAATCACGAATCCAAGTCAAACCGTGGTTAATGTTGCGTTAATAGTGTTAATCAATTGGTCAAAAGAGAAGAAAAAGAAAAAAAAATAAAAAAAAACGTCTGCTGCTGCTGGTTCACGAAGGAGGAAAAGGAAAAAGGAGGAGTGAATGTATGTATTTATATAAAACGAATAGGAATCAAATCAAAATACAAGTGTGGCTCAGATGGTTAAGGCGCGTGTGTGTGTTTGGTTTGGCTCCGGTTCGAGACCCGGGGAAAGCAACATTTTTTTTTAGTGAAGGAAAGGTAAGGGGGGTTGGGCTGGGTCATTGGTTGGGCCGGCTCCTTGGGCTCAGCAGGCCCAGTTCCGAGAATTTTAAGAAAAGGGGAAGGGTGGTTTGGGTTTGGGCTAAGGTTTAACAACAAGTTTTATTTTTGTCATTATTATTATTATCATTATTATTATTATATATATATATATATGTGAATATATATATATATACATATATAAGTTGTGTGGTCGGGAAATAAAACCTAGACACATTATGAATATAATATACGTATATAAAATTTGCAAATTTTTGCGATGTTACATCGAGTCATTAGAGTACCTTTACATTCTTAGTGAGGTGAGACCGGGAGGTGATCCGAGCTAGATAGCTAGTGTTTTATTCTTTAGGATTCTTTGGGGTGTGTTGGTGAGACCGGGAGGAGATCTAGCACGTCTTAGGGTTTCTTAAGTTATCTTTAGAATCTGGTATCCATTCAGTTTTCCATTACCGAGAGTTGTGAGTTAGCATGTAGGATTCTTGACCTAGGTAGTTGCCTTCCTATCCTGATATTTTCCTCAATTATCTTCGCTGTCTATTTATCCTTATTTATTTTATTTTATTTTATTTTAATTAATTATTAAAAACCCAAAAATCATATTTAAAACCAATTTTGTTAAGTCTTAGTTGAGTCTAGTTTTGTTTTCTAGTTGTGTCCTGTGGGTTCGATACTCGGACTTACTTAGTCTGTACTGCATTGATAGGTACACTTGCCTGTCGTGTGGTCTAGTTTAGTTGAGTCTGTTTTATATTACTAGGTGTCTAGGTTAGGTATTTATTTATAGACCATACATAGTACATCAAGTTTTTGGCGCCGTTGCCGGGGACACTTGGCGATCGCGAAATTAGCTTTGATTAGGACTTCACTGATTAATTGGTCTTATTTGAGTGTTTTAGGTTTTTAGCGTGTCTAGGGAGTCTGAGGTTTTTATTTTCTTTTTGCGTGTTTTTTTTTATTTGTTGTTTATATTTCTTTTTTTTTTGTTCTTTACGCGTTGTTTTTAATCTGTCTTGCAGTTTTATGCCACGTACTCATTCGCACGGACCATCTGAGTCGATCATACCAAAGCCCGAGCGAGACATTGCTGACATTCGGAGGGAACTTTGTCGTGCTATCAACCAAGCCAAAAAGGTACGTTTTTCTCTCCATGCTACTATCATGGGCGACGCTCAACCACCTTGACGTACTGTCCACCAGATGGCCTGTGAGGGAGCCACGGGAGTGAGAACTCCCATTACTCGGATTGCCATGCCTAATAACCACACTTGGCAGATCCCCTCACACGTCATCAACACCATCGCCCATACTGCCCAGTTCAATGGCCTGGATGATGAGGATGCTCCAGGCCATCTGTCCCGTTTTGTGCGCATTTGTGACACCTTTGGTCTGACAGGTGTCACCCCAGACACGATCTATCTTAGAGTTTTTCCATTTTCTCTGTCTGGGCGTGCTGCCACTTGGTTGGATACTCTTCCCCAGGATTCCATCACTACCTGGGAGGACATGAAGACCAAGTTTCTGAAAAATATTATCCTCCTTCTAAGGCCGCTCGCATTAGGGACCAGATCCACTCGTTCCAAATGGATCCAGACGAGCCATACCACTTGGCGTGGGAGAGGTTCAACACTTTGTTGAACAAGTGTCCCCAGCATGGACTTTCTGATTGGGCCCTTGTAGAGAAATTTTACAATGGCCTTACTTATGCTACGCTTAACACTGCTGCTGGGGGACACATTATGGATAAAAAAGACCCTGATGAGTGTAAGGACATGTTTGAGAGTTTTGCTCTAGCTGAACAGTAGAACCCAGCCCACGGGGATTCCATCCTAGTTACTAGGTCTACCTCCTCCACTACTAGAGGTGTTCATCAGGTCACTCCTGAAACTAGTATGGCTGCTTCTATAGAGGCTTTAGCAAGAGAGGTTAAAGAGTTTAAGATGAGTGCACTCAAGTGTGAGATTTGTAGGGGTGGACACGACACCATAGACTGCCCAGTAGAAACCGTGAGCATGTAGATTATTTAGGGAGTTCTAACCGGGGAAATGGTAATAATTATAACTCGGGGTGTAGGAACCAATCTAATTCTGGGTGGAGGTCTGATAGGGGAGATTTAGGTGATAATTCAGGTCCTAGTTTGAAGAGGATAAAGGAGATGATAGCTAGTCAGAGTCAGATGCTCACTCAGCTGGTTGCAAAAGACCATCAAACCACTCAGAAACTTGAGGAGCATGACCTAATGCTTAAGAACCAGCAGAATACTTTGTTAGACCTAGAGAGGAAAATAGGAGATTTTTCACAGCAAACCACTCAGAAACTCTCTATTAGGTCACCAGGTACTTTCCCTAGTAACACTGAGGAGAACCCTAAGGGTACAGCGATGGCTGTGAGCACTCGTAGTGGTAGGGGTGCGACTAAGAGAGTGGAGATACCGGTTGAGGATGAGGAGGAACCGGTAGATGAAGAGATAGAGTTAGAGACACCTGCTAGGACACCTTCTAGAGTAGCTACATCCAGTCCTGTGTCTAGCAGTGAGGGTCCTTCTAAGAGAGTAGTGGTGGATAGAGAGAGTGGGAGGCAGGTAGAGCCCACTAGAGTGTATAAGCCCACTGCTCCTTATCCAGGTAGGTTGTTGCAGAATAAGATAGATCACCAATATGATAAATTTATTGAACTTATTAAGTAACTTAAGGTGAACCTACCATTCATAGAAATCCTCTAGAGCATTCCTAAATATGTTAAGTTCCTCAAGAACATCATGGCTAATAAGAAAAAGCTTGAAGAACTTTCACAGGTTAGTTTGAGTGAGGAGTGTTCTGCAATCTTGCAGAATAAGCTGCCAGTTAAGATGGATGATCCTGGTAGTTTTATCATTCCATGTTCCATAGGTGACCTGTCCATTAAGAATGCTCTTGCTGATCTAGGTGCTAGTGTTAATTTAATGCCATACTCCATTTTTAAGCAATTAGACCTAGGAGAACTTAAGCCCACCCGCATGTACATCCAGCTGGCGGACAAGTCCACAAATTCCCTCGTGGTATTATTGAGAATCTTTTAGTTAAGTTGGACAAGTTCGTGTTTCCTGTGGATTTCGTAGTGTTAGATATGCCTGAGGATGATGTCGTGCCATTGATTTTAGGTCGTCCTTTCTTGGCTACTTCTAGAGCTGTGGTAGACATGGGTGAGGGTAAGTTGAGCATAAGTGTGGGGGAAGAGCATGTTGAGTTTGGGATTAAGCCTAGGATGAGAGGAGATTTGTTAGATGAGTTACAGGCTATAGATGATCATCTGGATCATGAGTTGGAGAAATTAATCCCTAAGGAGATTGAGAGTGGGAGGAGAAAAGGGAAGGAGAAAGAGACGGTAAGTGTTGTGAATTGGTGGATGAATTTACCGGGTAGGTATAAGAATAGGAAAGAACCCGAGAGAAAGGAAATGGTGTTGAAGGTGTATGATTTCTGGGGTGGTTCGTATTGCAAGGAGAAGCCACCCGATGCTAGAGTGATTGATGCATAGGCACACCTGGATGCGTCCGAGTTGTAGAGTTCTAGGATTAGATTTGTTTTTCTCTCTCTCTTTGTTTTCGGTTTGTGTTTGTTTTGTTTTTCAGGTTTTTGTGTTTGTTTGGCAAGGACAATTCACATTATGAACGAATCCCATGTATTTATTTATATATTTGTATGATTGGGATTTTTGTGGAGGTTTGGGAAATAACATGAATTTTTTTCTAAACACTAAATTTGATTTACTTTCTGTGACAAAAGGTTCTTCGTGTAATACGAAGAGCCTGGGCTGACCTGTTCGTCTCATGTGAACAGTAATTACCCCGGATAGTTACACTTAATTCACTTGCAACGCGCGTTGAGATCACCAGTGTCCTTCACGTTACGCGAGTTAATTAGAAAAAAAAATATTTTCCACCCTATTTTCTTCCACCACCATTCACCATCATTTCATCACATCTTTTACCATCACCCACCACGTTCCACCGTCTTGCCTTCCAAGTACGTTTCCTGCATTTTTGTATATTGAGTCGGTTGAGTCTGTATTTTTTTTTAAAGTCTTTTATTTTATTTTTGAGTCATTGGTTTGTCTAATATACTTTATTGCAGGTTTGGATCTAACCACCCGTACTCAATCTCCATTCGGGTGGGGACGACCCAACAATCATTTAAGGCAACCATTTGTTTTTATATTTTCTTTTTAGCTTTTATCTGTCAGGTTTGAGTCAAAGGCCGCGAATGAAATGCTATACAGCCTGGTTTAGAAGGACAACTTTAGATTGCTTACAGCTACATCGCTTATATCCAGGGGAGTCTGTTCCTTTTTTGTTGTATTTTTTTTATTTCTACTTTATTTTATTCCACTCTCACATTGAGGACAATGTGTCATTCAAGTGTGGGGATGGGAACTTCGTTTTTATTTTTAGGTAGTGTGAGTCATAAATTATAAAAATCCTATGTATTTTGTATATTATTTGGTCATGTTTTTATTAGTTTCGTGTCGTTTTTATTATGTATATATTATTTTAATTATTTTGTAGGTGTTCGTGTGAAATGAGTTCAAAACGAAAGAATTTTAATCGAGACACGAACACTTGAGAGGAGGTGGTCATGGACGTTGGAGCATAAACGAGGAACTTTGATCGAGCCAAAAACACGCGAGTTATAATAATAATAATAATAATAATAATAATAATAATAATATAAAATAAATAAAAAAAATAAAAATTGAATGAGCATGAGGCTTGTTACCTCACGAAAAAAAAATCAAATCCCACTCCAAGAAAATGGAAGCAGCCCAATGTGTTTAGGAGCAGAAGTTTTAAAGCCCAAGACAGTATTTATTTGATCCACGCGGCTCATTATATAAAGAGATAACATCGACAGAATATTAATATACCGGAGGGGATCAGAGTAGCCGCCAAAGTCAAGAGGAGGATCGATCAACAGCAGCATCATATTATCTTCTACAGCAGCTCTAAAAAAATATTGGGAGGAGTGAAGGATTGGAGGCTAGGGGTCGAGGCTACACAATATTGGTTATTTTCGTTTACTACTTTGTGTTCTAAACTTTATGACTATGTGTTACTTTGGTACCAAGACTATGTTTTCTTGTTTTTGTCATGACTATTATTGGCTAAACTTTAGTTACTACCTAGGCCAGCAATGATGAATACATGTTAATTTTATAGCTCTCGGTTTTTTATTATTTTTGAATGGTTAATGTTTTGGTAAAAGTTTAGTTGGTGTTTATTATGATGTGTGTGCGTGTCTAGGTCTAATTTATTATCTTTGATAGTTCCATAAACGTCTTAGTGAATGTCTTTCATGTTTGGATGTTTATTAGGGTTACCTGCTTAGTGCTTGTAGCTTAGTTTGTGGTTTTGGATCCGAAAGCCATAGGAACTTGATTAGAGAATTTAAAGGACTTAGGTATTCTTCCATTCTTGAGACCGGGAGGTGATGGAATGTTGGGTTGTCTAGAGCTTTAGGTGTTGGGTTTTAGGTGAGACCGGCAGGTGATCCTATCCTAGTTGTCTTTAGTTTCTTGCAATTCCAAGTCATAGTTAACCCAATTAAATTACTCCTTTACATCTTCGGGTGTATTGTGATTAGAGAGACCGGGAGGTTATCGAGTCATTAGAGTACCTTTACATTCTTAGTGAGGTGAGACCGGGAGGTGATCCGAGCTAGATAGCTAGTGTTTTATTCTTTAGGATTCTTTGGGGTGTGTTGGTGAGACCGGGAGGTGATCCGAGCTAGATAGCTAGTGTTTTATTCTTTAGGATTCTTTGGGGTGTGTTGGTGAGACCGGGAGGAGATCTAGCACGTCTTAGGGTTTCTTATGTTATCTTTAGAATCTGGTATCCGTTTAGTTTTCCATTACCGAGAGTTGTGAGTTAGCATGTAGGATTCTTGACCTAGGTAGTTGCCTTCCTATCCTGATATTTTCCTCAATTATCTTCGCTGTCTATTTATCCTTATTATTTTATTTTATTTTATTTTAATTAATTATTAAAAACCCAAAAATCATATTTAAAACCAATTTTGTTAAGTCTTAGTTGAGTCTAGTTTTGTTTTCTAGTTGTGTCCTGTGGGTTCGATACTCGGACTTACTTAGTCTGTACTGCATTGATAGGTACACTTGCCTGTCGTGTGGTCTAGTTTAGTTGAGTCTGTTTTATATTACTAGTTGTCTAGGTTAGGTATTTATTTATAGACCACACATAGTACATCACAGACCATAAGCATTGTACGTTTGAAAACATGTTTGAACGTTAACCTGACCACACAAGACAAGACTCAGCATCTCATTGGTGACCCTACATCCCGTGTGTTAGCCAAATACATGTAACCAAGCAATCATGTGTAAATACGCACCTCATACGCATAACAGTCCACTAAGTCGAGTATACAGTTTACATACTGCACATACGAGTTATAACACGTGTTACCAAGTTTCTAGACATGCCACGGGGCTTACAATATGTTCCTAGGTGTCAAATCATGTTTCGGAGTCCCAAAATACACTTACAGTAGCAAAACACACGACTAGGTATCGAATAGGCAACGACGACTAGCTAAGCTAGTCGCCCCCTGTAGTATGCATCTAGCATAGCTAGTCGCCCCCTGCAGCATGGGCGGTTCTTTTTGCAAATCATATCCGAAACATATAAAAACACCCAATATCAATCAATAATCATCAAGCAACTTATCCTAAATGAAAACCCCCAATTTATCATCAATCAAACACCCTAATTGTAAGCATTTCTCAAAATGGATTAATATTATGGAAACATCACATCATTGCATAAAAACCTTACCCTAAATGGCAAATAATCAGATTTCATCACATAATCACGTTCCAATCATCATCATACTGTTACTACATCATTCTAGCATAAACCCTAACATCATTCAATCATCAAATCATCCTATAGCATTCTAAATCCTCCTAGTGAATTCAAATGGGTCAAAACGCATATTATCATCAAAACACATCAAACAACCTTCCTAATCCTAGATAATCATCCTAATAACTCATTTATATCAACAAAACATCAAACACATAAGAATCCCCATGTTTTAATCATTAAAAACTGCTTTATGCATGAATCCTCTATATAGAACCCATTTAAATGATTAGACTTGTTTTAAAACTGTTTTTCAAAGGTTTTTAAAGACACAAACTTCTGCCCCCTATAGCAGGCGAGTATGGTCCTAGTCACCCCCTGCAGCAAAGTTGGTTTTCGACACATTAAACACTATTTTAACACATATCAACACGTATTTGCATACCGACAAGTGTTATAATGATTATAAACACATATTACTTGATAACTAACATGTTCACATTCGTTCACCCATCCCCGGGACTCGAGACTCGCGTGTGTGCATTAAATTCAGTGATCCTACAAATCACCAATCCTTGTACACATGGTTATGGTCCGACCCCTGATGATTCCCCGAACCATCCTAACGACTCCCGATAATTCCCCGAACCATCGTAATGACTCAACTGACCCAGTTAAGTGTAATGCATGCATGATTCGCTAAGGTGTACTTACTAGTTTGACAAAAGTTACTAACCTGAGTTTGCCGGGTGTCCCAAATATATTATTTTATCTCTTTAGGGTCAATTTAGTCATTTTACTTTTAGCCCTATTTACAAATTTTGAATCTCTCTTCTCCCTCCTATATAAACAAGAATACACACACACACACACTCTCTCTCTCTCTCTCTCTCTCTCTCTCTATCTCTCTCTCTCTCTCCGTCTCTCTCTTTTCATATTCTAGAATTAATCACCACCCATGCCTAGCCACCACCACCTTCTTCCTCCCATCCGTCGTTTGCCACTGCCTCCCCGCCTCCTAACTTTCATTTACAATGAATCCCCTCTGCAATACATACTCAAGTATCATCATCGCATTCAAATTCATCTTCGTTTTTTTATTTAATTTCATGATTGAATCCTTGTTTTTTTGTAATTGTTTGATCTTTATGATTGTTGTTATTGAATGTTTAATGGATAAGGAGGTTTGGTGATTTGGTTATTGTTGAATATAGGGTTTTACGACGGTGTGAATTGCTTGTAGATTTGTGATGATGTGCTGAGTTTTTTGGTTTATGATGATTTTAATGCTTTTTATTCAAATGTATCGTGTATACTTTATTTTTATTTTATTTATTTATTTTCTTAACCGGTTTTTGTTGCTTTACTTGAAAAATTATATGTTGAATTTGATGATTTTTTTTTTGTTTTTTGGTTTATGAGGATTTTAGTTTTTTTTTTTAGTCGGATGTATTGTGAATTTTTTATTTTATTTTTTAAGTATTTTTGGCTGTTTTGGTTGAAGAATAATTTGGAATTTGATGAGTTTGTTATTTATATGATTTAATCCTAATTTGGACTCTATAGATTTGTGTGAATTTAAATATGAAAGTATGTTATGTTGATTTGAATTGGTGTCGTTGAGCATATGGCTATCTCAGTTCTGTTGTGATTTGGGTTGATTTTAGTTGCATATGTTTCATTTTTATATGATTTTTTTAACATGGATGAAATGAATGTTACCTCGGTTTTCATATGTTACACCTGATAGGACTAAGTTGGGTTGATTCTAGTTCCATGTGTTTGATAAGTTATAAGTTAGGACTAAGTTGGGTTGATTCCAGTTGCATATGTTAATGGAAAAAAATGATTTTTTTCATATGGATTTTTTAACATGGATGGAAGGATTGTTACCTCTGTTTCATATGTTACATTGGAACTAATTTTGAATATGTCTTGCATCTATGCAGTCTTTATGACATTTTTTTTGCCTAGATTAAGTTTGATAGTCTTGACAACTAGGCTACATATGCTAAACGTTTGAATAAGTAAATTGATGAATTTGTGTTTCTTTGCAGGTGAGGATATTTTTGTGTGCAAAGATGAAGATGATCATCAAGAATGAAGGATAGTTTAGATTTTTTTTTATGCGTTTGATCCGTAATGTTACATCTGTTTCATATGTTACAATTATTGTTGACTGTAATGTTTTTTTTATAAATTTATATACTTTTTACGTCATTTTATTTAAATTTATGTGAAAACAATTTTTATGTTACTGGTTTCATATGTAACCATTTAAAAGCTGATGAATTCAATTATTAAAATTGGAGAGAGAAGGTTTAAAAGTAGGAGAGAGAAAGTCAAAAAGTAAGAGTGTCACACCCTCAAATTTCCACTGCAAGGTTTATACCGCGAGGCGCGTGACACACCAGGATCCCATAGCCATAAGTCATAAGAACGACTCTAAATGCCCAAACCATTTAGTTCATTTTCAAAAATAGGATTTAACGTCAAAAGTTTAAGTAAGTTGCAGAAGCGTAAACCAAACATAACCGTTTTAAGTTCTTGCACAAAGTAGCGCGCCCATATGCAAAACCAAATAATAAAGAAATTATAAGTTTAATAATGTTCAATATCCCACGACTCAATGATGCATGACCTACAGTGCTCCAAACCTAGCGACCTGCAAAAGAATGCTAGCGTGTGTCAACATAAAGTTGGTGAGTTCACAAAGTAAAGTAAATGAGTAACTAAATGCGTAGGTTTCCAAAACCACGTAACCTCTAATTCACAACATGCCAGGTGTAGCTAACTCACTCATGATAACTAAACACAGACATACCGAACTGCTAAACAACGAGCTCTCACAACTGTGAGCAAAGTGCCTTGCATCATTGCCTATCAACAATGATAACAAATGTTAAGTTATAGTTCACACCCGTGCTCCCAGCATGATGTGAGGTTTGTGAAACCTAATTGCGCTATCAACTAATAACCCGCTTGCCAACCCGACAACTCATTCGGTATAAAGAAGGACTTTAATGATAGAGTATGGTTTAGTTCATCAAGGACAAAGACATGAATTAGTAAAATCCGAATCACCCCGCGAACCAAAGCACCCCAAAACCCGGGATGTAAAAGTAGTCCCAAACCAGACTAGAAAAGGTTTAGAAAGCTGTCTCAACCCGAGACGCATGCTTTTGAGAAAAGAGTAGTGAAACTCACCTTAGGTTGCGTTGAGTGCTAAATCCAAATCCAAATAAGAAATAGAGACTCGCTACCGACTCCCTATTATATGTTTCACTATGTGAGTACATGTGTATACACGATACACCCTATAACTCGTGTGTCGATGACGTTAATTTATGCGAAAACGTTTAAGTGACACCTATCGTAACTACATGCACAAGTAGACCCTACGAACCCGTTGGTGAATGTTATGTTTATTATCAATCATACGCGTCATTTACATCTCATATAAATGTACAAGCAAGATCACGTCAAAATCAAGTCATACGAGACTCCAAATAAGCACATATACACATATATCAAAATCTGCGTTTTCAAGATAGATTAAGCACTATAGAACCGATTTTATTAAAAATACCTACACAACGAAATAGACTCCCAAACTTTTACTGAATATTCCTAGGAGTCCAATAGTCATGCCACTATTTTTATTTCGCATCAAAACCATGTTGAAAATTTATGAAAAATCAAATACTACAACTAGGTTCTGTAAACTTTCACATCAGGTCAGTTTACGATAAAAATTCTCAAAAATTGTTTATTCATCCAAACGGGATGAATCCAATTGGAAAAGCTAAATTTCACGACCTAATTCTTTATAAAACTCAAGTTATAGCCGATTAAAGTTGACCCAAGTTTTTAATCCGAAAATCAGTTTAGACCTTTTATAGAATAAAATTCCAAAAACATATCAAATGACAACCGAATCCATTGATCTTACACATTCCAGAAACCTAAGACCATGTACGACATGCACATAACAAGAATCGATCAAAACCAATAATTTAAAGTCGAGTTACAGATCCTACAAGTCGACAATCATTTTCTGTCAAGATTTTAAACATGCAACATTCTCAACACCGAGAAATCATCATACAATAACCCTAACACATTAATATGATCATAACAAACCCTAGACGCTCAAACTTCATAGATATTTAATAACATGTACTCATATTACATAACCATTCATGAATCTTTATGTTTATCATGTTAATCCAAGTTTTAATCTTTATAAAACCAAATCAAGTCTAGACAAACTTAATAATGGTGCTTAAAACACGATCAAGAAGATTAAAACACAAAGGTTTAAGATAATATATATAAGTGCATTGTGTGGCTGTAGCTTTCGGATTACACGAAGATTGTCAAAGATTTGAAGAATGTTGAAGATTTGAAGACCTATCCGACTAGTCGGGAGGTCGAATGGACATCAGAATAGGTCGAATATAGTTTATTTGAGTCAAATGATGTTTTTGATGTTTATCAGGTTTTGGTTCGAACCCACGAAGGGTCGAACGTGTCCATTCGTACCTTGCGGAGGTCGAACGAAGTGTCTGTGTATAGGTTGATTATGTTTTGCAACTAAACATTCGATCATTTTGAGTCAAGGGCTAGTGTGTGTGTTTCTAGGTGTTTCTAGAGAGTTCTTAAAAGCTTTGTTATTCATTGTATTCGCTTTTGTAACAATTATCAACATAATATTGATGAAAAACGGATTGAAAATGAATCTTAACGCGTTCTGATTTCGATTAACATCATTTTGCATGCGAATTAGGGTTTCCACACCTGATTTGCTCATACTTGTGTGATCTTTGTATGTTTTTGTAATAAACCAATCCTAAAAAGTGGTATTAGAGCCATTGCTCAATCACACAACTGCAAATTGATACAAATCGATCAGATTTTCATCAAAAACAACTAAATTTTTGCTGTTTTGCATGAACTTTCAAAGAAAATGGGTTTTGATTGATTCGGACTAGTTTTCACGGATAAAATCAAAAATTCTTTCACAAAACTTGATCTCCTATCAATCCGATCAAAACCTGCTTATTTGCATTGAAATTCAATAACTTTTTGGAAATTCAGATAAAAATTGTTGATTTTTGAAGAAAATTTGATTTTTCAAATGCGTTAAGTCGAACCAGTTTCATTTTAGTCAAAAAAAATTGAAGCAAAAATGTGCCAAAATTAGTCAAAAATTTACATGTTCAAATATTACTATTGTACAGCTGTGTATATTAAAGTTAATTATTGTGCAGGTAAAGAAAACTATGTATACATATACTATGATATACACAGATGTATATTAGTAGACAAACATATTTATTGAATATATACTATTAAAATTATAAGTCGGTATATATAGAACATTGTATATTTGCTAAAATACAATCAAAACAAGGATGTAAATACACCAATGAACTATTGGCTACTATACTTATATATAAATGAACTATTGTCTACTAATATACACCTGTGTATATCATAGTATACGTATACATAGTTTTCTTTACATGCACAAATAAAAAAACTATGTATACATTGGTGTATACAACTTATGTTCAATATTGTGTAAAACAAATTTACATGTTCAAATATTACTCTTGTACAGTTGTGTATATTAAACTAGTAGCTTGCATTAGTGTCATTGCACGGTCTACGCACATGTCAAAGTTGTTAGTGATGCGATGTAATACGATACTACTCTCTGGTAGCTTGCATTAAAAAGGTAGTTTACAATATTAAAAAAATACAGTTAGACATGCTACAATTCATATATACAATGGTGTATATCAGTTTCTTTTTTTTGTTTTTTCATTTATCATCATCATCATCGACATAGATATACATTGGTGTATCAGTTTCTTTTTTTTCTTTCATTCATCATCATCAACACAAAATATACATTGGTGTATATCCGTTTTTTTTCAGCTTACATGACTATAATTTGTACACACATATACATTGGTGTAAATTAAAAACGTATCTAATGTAAAACCAAACTGAAGGTACATAAGTGTATGTATGTATACCCTTCAGTGACTAACAACTCTCAATATTTATCATCTTTAGTGATCAAATACATAGATATAAATAATTTTTTGACAAATCCATTTATATATACAAATAGTAGGTGACCTTCGAGTTCTAATTTTATTAACTCTTATAACAAAATTTTGACTTACAAAAACTACATATAAGTCAAAACAAAAATATTGCAAATTCAATTTAAAGGTAAAAAGCGATTTTTCTAAACTTGATTCAATTTAAAACCAAACAAACAAAATACACAGCAACAAATGACCAAATACATGATATTATCAACTTCTTATACTTCTCCCGTCACAATTTCATCGTCGTCAAACAAAAAAAAGTTCAATTTAAAATGTATGCAACTAATTCAACCTTTTTGTAAGTATATTACTCAAAAGAAAAAAATAACAAAATTGAAAAGGATAAATGATGGCTTTGATCATGTGTGTTAATAATACGAATTGAATTAGAGATAATGTGGATAAGAAATTTAAGGAAACCATGTAACTGCCATGATTAACAATTATAATTATAAAAAAGATAATTAATTAAATGTACATTTACACTAATACCCTTTAGATTAAAATCAAAGATAGATGGTTAAGATTGGTTCCTATGGTTCCTAACTATGGTGGTGGTTCCTAATTGATCTCAATCATATATATATATATATATATATATATATATATATATATATATATATATATATACTAGTCTATACCCCTGGAGCGTCCCGGGTTGAGAAATCTAAGTAAAGTGAATAAAATTAGAAGTATCTAAACTATAAAAATGGCATCTGCCAATATATGATTAATGAATATTATTATTATTATTACTACTATTTTAAACAAATCTCTGACATAAGTTATCATATTCTAATATAAAAAAAAGGGTAATTGGGTCGGGTATCACCTAATCCCAGGCCCGACCCAAACCCACATTTTTTTTAAACTAATTCCAAACCAGCTGACACAATACCTGTCGGGTAACAAAAAATAATCGTTTTTTTCTCCGTTTTTTATATAGCACCATGGTACTCGTTGGAAAGATAATAAAACGCTAGTTAATTTGGTGTAATTTTTTTCTTTAAAAAATCTCGTATATAAAAGATATTAACATTTAAAAGTTATGAGAGGAAACATGAGAGAGAAAATAATAAATTTTTAATATTTACATTTAGTAGATTAGGTATTTAATAAATTATGTTAAATCATATTTAAACCATATTTATTCCTTTTTTTTAATTGGTCTAGAGTTGCCACATCATATCCTATGTGGCAACTTTCAAAAAAGAGATTGCATAATATTATGACATGTCATTAAAAATGTTTTGGTTTATTATATATATATATATATATATATATATATAGGAATAAGATCAAATAGGAACCAATACCCTAGTTAGGAACTTAGGAACCAATCTGAGCCATCCATTTATAATTTTGATCTAGGGGGTATTTGTGTAATTAGACAATTAAATATTATCTTTTTAATTGATTAAGACTTTTTATATATGGCAATTTTTTTTTGTATGCGATAAACTTGCCATTAGAGATTGGGTTTCCTTAAATATCTCAACTATTATCATCTCTAATTCCTTAATCATAAAACATCTTGTTCATAGCAATAAGACGATTTAATTCAATCGATTGAAAAAACTTGCGATACACAGAAACTAAAATCGTTTTACGATTCATAATTCCAAGTTATGGATAATAATTCTATACATGAAAACATTGAATCACAATCTTATGCGATAGAAGATCATGAAACACCCTCACAACCTTTGTTTCTAAATAGTGTTGAAAATCAAGGTATTTATTTATTCTTTTTATTTTTTTTAACTATATTTCGTCTTTCATACATTTTTTTGAGATTTGTATTGGATGAGTTTGAACAGTTTGTTTGTATTTTGATCGTTTGCAATTCATACATTGTACAGTATTGCAGAACGATAATGTGTTTGTATAATATACACTGGTGTATTATATGTAGTTATTGGGTTGTACAGTGATCAAAAGATGTGTATTCATTAGGAAAAATGAACTGGGTTTATACAGTGATCAAAACATGTGACGTTGCTAAATGTGATAGTAAATATACACTGGTGTATTATATGTAGTTATTGGGTTGTACAGTGATCAAAAGATGTTGTATTAATTATTATACACATGTGTATTATCTATGTTACCTTATTAAGGAGGAGACATGTCTAGAAAAGTAATTTTACACCCATTTTAAGATGGGATATCAAGAGACTCATGCTTTAACATAGATATGTTATGTAAAAGTTCCCCATAATACCCCTTATTGCATTATGCACTTGTACTATAACTATATAATCAATTTGCGGACTTATTAATGTATTTGAATTATCACATTCATTACTATCATGTGAGTTGTTTTGAAGCTCCTCACCCTTAGCAAGTCATACATATTACGTACTTAACTGGGTCAGTCGAGTCGTTACGATGATTCTGGGAATCATCGGGAATCGTTACGATGATCCGCGGAATCATCGGGAGTCGGTCCATAACCATGGGTACAAGGATTGGTGATTCGTGGAATCACCGGGTTTAACGCACACACGCAAGTCTCGAGTCCCGGGAATTGGTGAACGGATGTAAACGTGTTAGTTATCGTGCATTATGTGTTTGTAATCATTATGTGACTTGTCGGTATGTGAATACGTGTTTATACGTGTTAAAATAGTGTTTAACGCGCCAAAAACCCAATTCGGAACCCTACAGGCGATTAGGAACCAGGGGCTCCTAGTCGCCATTGCTATAGGCGATTGGGGAAGGTTATTGGCGATTAAAGCTTCTAATCGCCAATATATAGGCGATTAGAGCTTCTAATCGCCTGATCTGATCTCCTACTCGCCTGATCTGCTATGCACGAGTCAAAACACCTATAAATACAACCCTTGACTCCCCAAACACTCTTAGTGCAACCCTAACTGATCCTAAGCCTCCCACACACCTCAAAACACTTCTGGAACTTGTTTTACTTCAAAACTCACCATTTCCAAGCTAATACACCTTTCTTTGATAAAATCCAAGGTGTGTTCTTCATCCCAAACCTTTGTAATGTTATTATTTTGGTTCCCCAAAAGTCCAGACCTTGTTTTGATAAGAATGTGTCTTTAAAAACCTTGGAAATGAGTTCTAAAACAAGTCTACACCATAATACTTGCTATATGTGAAGTATTGATGCATATGATGATTTTTGGTGATTATAACAGGAATGTTTTTATGAAATTGATGTACTTCTGATGTGTAAGAGTTGTTAGGATGATTATCTATGAGTTTAACTATTGTTATAATGTTTTGATGAAAGTATGTATTTTGACCCATATGGGTGATTCTTGAAGAATTAGGATGTTATGATATGATTCATTGCTTGTTTATTGTTAGGAATCATGCTAGAATGATATTATAACATGGAGATGATGATTTGCAAGTTGTAGGAGGTGTAATGTGGTCTTTACCATTTAAGGAAAGATTTCATAATTAATGAAACCTAGTACTTTGCCATTTTTGGAAATAATCGCACCGAGGCCGTTAGAACAGAGATAAATTAGGGGTTTTTGCATGGAATGGGTTGGTAAATGGTTTAGGTTTGATATTGGGTGTTTTTACATGTTTCGGATCTGATTTGGAGGGTTTAACGCGCGAAAATGCGCGACAGCAGCCCTAGGGGCGATTAGGGTGCTAATCGCCTGACACATCAGGCGATTACAGCCCAATCGCCTGATGCATCAAGCGATTAGGCCCCTACTCGCCTGATGAATCCCCCTACTCGCCTGTTGACTTTCCCTACTCACCAGTTGACTTTTCCTAATTGCATGTTAGTTTCTTAATCGCGTGTACTGCTGTCGTAAGCGTATTTTGACATCCCAGAACATGATTTGACACTAAGGAACATGATAGGAACCCCGGGATACACCCAATGACTTAGTAACACGTGTTCGGACTTGTTTATGCGTTAATTGAGCGTTATGCTAGACTAGGTGAACTCTTGCGCGTATTAAGTGTTTAAGTGCATATGTTGCATGATGTCTTGTATTTGCCTAACATGTGAGATGTCGGGTCACCAATGGGATGTCGGGTCTTGTCTGGTGTGGTCGGTTTAACAGTCAAAGGTGTTTTCAAACGTTTATGGATATGGTCTGGACATTCGGGGACTAGTTAACCTGAGGGTTATTAGTCCGGATACTTATACACATTTTATGATAGGTCGTCGCTATTTGGGGCTATCATAGCATAATTACTTAACTGTTTTCAAGTAACGCAATCCGAGGTGAGTGTCACAACCCCACTTTTACCGTTTTGCTTTCGGGGGAGAAACATGCTACTTACTTATTTACTCATTAAAGGTCATGTTATACTATGATTACTTCATGTACTATGCGGATTTTACGAAAAGTCCCAGGGGGAAACCATGAATGTGCGGGGATGCACAACGGGGGAAATGTGGATAGATCTATTGGGCCTTACAAACCCCACCCGATAGCTGGGAGCCGGGCGGGTGCATATTGTCTCTAACACTTTGGGGGTTACCGAGGCATCGGTAGTCCCGTCCGTCTGGGCTGGCTTCAACACTTATACCGGTTTAGTAATGGGTTCCCAACCGCAGTAGTAGCAACACTTAACGTCTAGCTAACGTTCTCATAACATAGTAGTAACAGATATGATCTTTCCGAACTTATAACAACACTTTTATAAAAGAAAACCTGTGAACTCACCAGCATTATATGTTGACATTTTTGGCATGCTTTCTCAGGTCGCTAAGGTAGCAGTTGATGGACTAGGTGCACGGAGTCATGCACAGCGTCTAGAATTTTGAAGCATATTAAACAATGTTTTGTAAACTATAATATGTCTTTTAGTTGTAAACAAGAAATGCTTCCGCTGCTGGTTTACGGCTCAAAGCATGATGTTTTGGTTTCAAATATATATATATATATATATATATATATATATATATATATATATATGAATGGATGTTTGTTGTTGTTTATTGTGATCGTTGACTGGGATCCTGGTGTGTCACGCGCCTCGCGGTAAAACCCCGCATGTGGAATTTGAGGGTGTGACAATTTGAATTATCACATTCATTACTATCATGTGAGTTGTTTTGAAGCTCCTCACCCTTATATGATTTCAATTAAAAAGACAAAGTGACCGTCTAGATCAACTGCAAAATGACTATAATATAAATATAAATTCTAAAATCATTATATTATACTAAGAAAGTTAAGCTTGAATGATTGTATGAGTAAAATAAACATAAAAACATATGCGGGTTGTAAAAAACAAGAATTGTAATTTTGATTGTTAAATCTTAAATTTACTTTCAAAAGCCGTCTCTTATGAGAATGAGAGCGAGAAAGAGACATGCTTTACGAAATTTAGCCAAATTGGAATGCAATACGCTGCCATGTTTTTTTAGAATTGTATTTGCGCAGCGAAGCGCGCGGGCATAATACTAGTAGTAGGTAAGTGACGTTCTAAATGTGATAGCAAATATACACAGGTGTATATTCATTAGGAAAAATGAACTGTGCAGTATAATACAGTCAATGTGTTACTCAATATACACAGGTGTACCATATATGAATTGTAGCATGTCTAACTGTATTTTTTTTTTAATATTGTAAACTACCATTTTAATGCAAGCTACCAGATAGTAGTATCGTATTGCATCGCATCACTAACAACTTTGACATGTGCGTAGACCGTGCAATGACACTAATGCAAGCTACTACTTTAATATACACAACTGTACAAGAGTAATATTTGAACATGTAAATTTGTTTTACACAATATTGAACATAAGTTGTATACACCAATGTATACATAGTTTTTTTATTTGTGCATGTAAAGAAAACTATGTATACGTATACTATGATATACACAGGTGTATATTAGTAGACAATAGTTCATTTATATATAAGTATAGTAGCCAATAGTTCATTGGTGTATTTACATCCTTGTTTTGATTGTATTTTAGCAAATATACAATGTTCTATATATACCGACTTATAATTCTAATAGTATATATTCAATAAATACGTTTGTCTACTAATATACACTTGTGTATATCATAGTATATGTATACATAGTTTTCTTTACATGCACAATAATTAACTTTAATATACACAGCTGTACAATAGTAATATTTGAACATGTAAATTTGTTTTAAACAATATTGAACATAAATTGTATACACCAATGTATACCTAGTTTATTTATTGTGCATGTAAAGAAAACTATGTATACGTATACTATGATATACATAGGTGTATATTAGTAGACAATAGTTCATTTATATATAAGTACAGTAGCCAATAGTTCATTGGTGTATATACATCCTTGTTTTGATTTTATTTTACCAAATATACACTGTTATATATATATACCGAGATATAATTTTAATAGTATATATTCAATAAATACGTTTGGGTATACCATAAACACGACATTCAATGACACTAATTTGTTGTTTCCAAATATACAGGAGTTTCTTATTAATTACCTAATAACAATGATATTGAACAAAAGACATTAATACCCCTTTATTAAAATAACAATTAATTAAAGTTTTACTTATTTACAATCATGCCATTGAAGATGGATAGCTCAGATTGGTTCCTATAGTTCCTACTTAAGGGTTGGTTCCTATTTGAACCCTACCCTATATATATATGGTAGGGTTCAAATAGGAACCATAGCTTAAGTAGGAACCATAGGAACCACTTCGTAGCCATTGATCTCTAATGGCATGATTGTAAATAAGTAAAACATTAATTAATTGTTTATTTTAATCAAGGGGTATTATTGACTTTTGTTCAATATGCTTATTAGTAGGTAATTAAGTCTAAATTTGTAACTGAATAATTATTAACCTCCATTTATTATACTTAATCCCTAAAAAATCTCCCTATCAGTTTTTTATTTCATTCATCATCATCGACATATATATACATTGGTGTATATTAGTTTCGTTTTTGTTTTTTCATTCATCGTGAACACAGATATAAATTGGTGTATATCAGTATTTTTTCTCATTTATCATCATTATCAACACAGATATACGTTGGAGTATACCAGTTTCTTTTTTGTTTTTTCATTCATCGTCATCACCAACACAGATATACATTGGTGTATATCGTATTTTTTTTTTCATTTATCATCATTATCGACACATATATACAATCGACACATATATACAATGGTGTATATCAGTTTCTTTTTTTGTTTTTTCATTTATCGACACATATATACGTTGGTATATACATTGGTGTATATCAGTTTCCTTTTTGTTTTTTTCATTCATCGTCATCACCAACACAGATATACATTGGTGTATATCATATTATTTTTTTTTCATTTATCATCATCATCGACACATATATACAATCGACACATATATACAATGATGTATATCAGTTTCTTTTTTTGTTTTTTCATTTATCATCATCATCATCGACATAGATATACATTGGTGTATATCAGTTTCTTTTTTTTTTCTTTCATTCATCATCATCAACACAAATATACATTGGTGTATATCCGTTTTTTTCCAGCTTACATGACTATAATTTGTACACACATATACATTGGTGTAAATTAAAAACGTATCTAATGTAAAACCAAACTGAAGGTACATAAGTGTATGTATGCATACCCTTCAATGACTAACAACTCTCAATATTTATCATCTTTAGTGATCAAATACATAGATATAAATAATTTTTTGACAAATCCATTTATATATACAAATAGTAGGTGACCTTCGAGTTCTAATTTTATTAACTCTTATAACAAAATTTTGACTTACAAAAACTACATATAAGTCAAAACAAAAATATTGCAAATTCAATTCAAAGGTAAAAAGCGATTTTTCTAAACTTGATTCAATTTAAAACCAAACAAACAAAATACACAGCAACAAATGACCAAATACATGATATTATCAACTTCTTATACTTCTCCCGTCACAATTTCATCGTCGTCAAACAAAAAGAAGTTCAATTTAAAATGTATGCAACTAATTCAACCTTTTTGTAAGTATATTACTCAAAAGAAAAAAATAACGAAATTGAAAAGGATAAATGATGGCTTTGATCATGTGTGTTAATAATACGAATTGAATTAGAGATAATGTGGATGAGAAGAAATTTAAGGAAACCATGTAACTGCCATGATTAACAATTATAATTATAAAAAAGATAATTAATTAAATGTACATTTACACTAATACCCTTTAGATTAAAATCAAAGATAGATGGTTAAGATTGGTTCCTAACTATGGTGGTGGTTCCTAATTGATCTCAATCATATATATATATATATAATTAAAATAATAAATATATTTTTTTCAGATTAAAAAAAGATATATAGATAAGTTTTTTTTATAAACTCTCCATCACTAAACCTATTAACCATAACCAAGCTTATAGCCTAACCCAATACTAAGCCCAACACATCAGGCCCAAACCAAGCCCTATACCCATCCTCTTTACCCGGTTGGACCCTTTCGGGTCGAGTCTGACCCAACAACTATCAAACGCATCATTAACGCGTAAAATTCGAATTCAAACCACCTATTGGACCGATTATGATCAGCAAATAATTTCCTTTTTATTAAAAACGCGTAATGAATCCGTAATCTTAGCCTTTTGACTCGTTTTATGAAAGTCCATTAAAACATACCTTATATTCGACCAATTCACATTCAATTCGCAGTCTTTACTGAAATTAAAACCCCATATACATTCAGCCTCTTGGTCAAACTTTTCTGTGCAAAAACCCCTATGCCAAACATTTAAAACAAGCCCCAATTGAAGGATTCTCATCTGCGACGTCCGGTCTACCAAATCGACGAATTGGCGCTCAATCTAAACAGGTTAATTCAATTATTATACATGGTTTTGTTCGGTTTTGAATGTAGATTAATAGCCCTATGCTTTCGTTCATTGTCGTGGCTTGTATATCGTTAATTTGATTTAGGTTTGGGGTTAGGGTTTCGCCATTAACTGATTTGGGAACCAGGTCGTTTTTATTTTATGATTTATATCAAGTATTTCATATTTGAATCAATAAACAATGCAGCTCAGTTGGTCGTGACTTGTTTTCTTAAGTCACAGACCGGCCAAGGTCCGGGGTTCGACCCGGTCGGCCCTCAGTTTTTTTTTCACATTTTTTTCTTCCTTCCTTTCTTGTTTAAACTACATATAAACTCAATTTAATTTTGGTTATTTATTTAAAATACTTATATTAGCTAAAAAATTCTCTAAATTTCATCGGAGAATCTGTGGTCACTTGTTACATGCTCGATTATGCCATATACACAAGGATTGGTTTTGCCATGTGAATTCATTACATGTTTTACATAATTGCATAGATAACATAGCACATGAATTGTTCAACTTTTTACAATTAAACTATATGTATCTAAACTTAGGTATACTCACCAACATTTCTTGTGTTGATAAAGTATTTTGTACATGTTTCAGGCTTTACAATCATAGCAAAACAGCATGGGCACAAGTTAAAACATAGGGCTCAGACACAAACACGTAAACATGACACAAACCTACATGACCTTAATAGGTTTTGTGTGTTGACCTTAACAGGTTGACACGATAAGATCTTAACATGTTTCGTGTCTAAACAAGTTAAACATATGTTAATATGTTAAGCACTCGTTACGATATGTTAATAAGTTTTTTAAAGTTATATATGGGGTGGGGATATACTTTATACATATGCGGACTAAAGATGGAGGAACCCTAATTTTTAATTTTCAAATCAAATAAAACAGACATATACCCCGCTCTGTCATAACCCCCCTCCCTTCTTCTCAATTCCACCTTCCCCGTCCGCTGTAGCCGTCACCCATCCACCGTCCCCATCCGTCACCCATCACTCATTTCTCCTTCTCAATGCTGACGCTACTCAGTCTCTCATTCACGGGTTCGTGGATGCAATATCAGGGTTAATGTTTATAAACTGGTTCGTGTCTTATCGTGTTGACATGTTATAAATAGTTTCGCGTTCGTGTTTGTAAAAATAACACGATAAGTTATCTTGTCGTGTTCATATTTACCTATTTTGTGTTCGTGTCTTATCGTGTTTGTATCTGACACGATATGTCAACCCTAATGAAACCCTAACTTAATTTTTTTTTAACGGCCAACGAATCAATTTTCGAGCACTCTCGGGCACCCTTTTGGCAAATCAGGTACTCGAGAGTATCCGGACCACCAATTGCCACCAATTCCCGGGAAAACCCGACCACTCACCCGCCCGAAATTCCTGGGAAAACCCTAACTTAATTAGTTTATCAATCTATGGATGGAAAAAACAATATAAAACCCTAGAACAGCATGGGCACAAGTTAAAACATAGGTTTTGTGTTGATAAAGTATTTTGTACATGTTTCAGGCTTTACAATCATAGCAAAACAGCATGGGCACAAGTTAAAACATAGGGCTCAGACACAAACACGTAAACATGACACAAACCTACATGACCTTAATAGGTTTTGTGTGTTGACCTTAACAGGTTGACACGATAAGATCTTAACATGTTTCGTGTCTAAACAAGTTAAACATATGTTAATATGTTAAGCACTCGTTACGATATGTTAATAAGTTTTTTAAAGTTATATATGGGGTGGGGATATACTTTATACATATGCGGACTAAAGATGGAGGAACCCTAATTTTTAATTTTCAAATCAAATAAAACAGACATATACCCCGCTCTGTCATAACCGCCCTCCCTTCTTCTCAATTCCACCTTCCCCGTCCGCTGTAGCTGTCACCCATCCACCGTCCCCATCCGTCACCCATCACTCATTTCTCCTTCTCAATGCTGACGCTACTCAGTCTCTCATTCACGGGTTCGTGGATGCAATATCAGGGTTAATGTTTATAAACTGGTTCGTGTCTTATCGTGTTGACATGTTATAAATAGTTTCGCGTTCGTGTTTGTAAAAATAACACGATAAGTTATCTTGTCGTGTTCATATTTACCTATTTTGTGTTCCTGTCTTATCGTGTTTGTATCTGACACGATATGTCAACCCTAATGAAACCCTAACTTAATTTTTTTTTTTGAACGGCCAACGAATCAATTTCCGAGCACTCTCGGGCACCCTTTTGGCAAATCAGGTACTCGAGAGTATCCGGACCACCAATTGCCACCAATTCCCTGGAAAACCCGACCACTCACCCGCCCGAAATTCCCGGGAAAACCCTAACTTAATTAGTTTATCAATCTATGGATGGAAAAAACAATATAAAACCCTAGAACCCAAATCAGGAGAGAGATACGTGCGTGAGATATGGATATTCGTATATTTATTCCATCACCATTTCCAATATGCTTATGCTTAATTAGTTAGTAGTAATCGTAATTAATATATTTGTTGGTCAGAGATCGTGCAATGAAGGATATAAAAACCAACGCACGATTGCTCCGGTTCCGTCATTGTCAATGCCAGACCCATGTAGGATTTACGCCAAGAATCGTTATAATGTTAAATTGACTCATGAACTATTTTTAATATTATGGTTATGTGTCCTTATAACAGCTCCATTCGACAACCAGAAACATCGCTAGGAATATCTCACTCGCATATTTTTGGCGCGTACTGACTGACTGGTGTGTACTTTTTATTTTATTTTATAAATTAGGGCACACATTTAATCTTTGTCTTGTACCCGAAATTTTATAATAATATGCAGGAATGTTGCATAAATATAAATTTAGATAGCATGTGTATCTGATCTTATTGTGTTATTAAAATTGTTAAGGTGTTTGCAGTAGAAGATTATGGTAAGATCCTATTGTTGCAATAGCCAATTGGATTGTATCTTATTTTGATATCTAGACTACTAAATGTAGGCCACAAGAACAAAAGATTAAGATCAAGAGAGTGATCTTAATGTGTGAATTTGATAACCTAATCAATCACATTTGTTAGGTTCAGACACTAGAAGATCATGATTAGATTCTAATTTTTCACAGCAGCCGATGTATATTTTGAAGTATGGTTGGGATCTTACAAGTTGATATCTAAGACTGTATATACCAAATGTAGGTCAGAAGATGAATAGAATGATCTTAATGTGTGAATTTGAGAACCTAGCTAGCTAATGACTAATCACAGTTGTTTGATCATCGGTGAACGCACAAGCAGATCATGATCAGATCCTAAGTTTTTACCACAGCTCGTTGGATTGGGTCTTATGTATGTTTAGCGAAAATGAAATCATAGGATCTCACAATAAGTTCATCCCCAAGACTACCAAAAGCAAAGAACAAAAGATTAAGATCAACATGTTTTATGCTTAAAAGGAATATTGGTATATCAACTTACAGTTTTCTTGACCTAAAGTTGTGATCATACATTAAAGCCTGGTTGGTTAATGGTTATATAGCGAAGTTAAAAAAGATGCGGCTTGCTCTTTGTATGATCTTGCTTTGAACTTAGATATAAGATGTTTGGTTTATATTTTCAATTATTACAGTTGGTAGTTTCATTATGAGATTGAATCTTGGTGTAAGCGCAGCTTGTTGCCCGTATGCCCGTTATCTTTATGTAATTTTCTTTGTCTTAGAATGAAAGTATTATTAAAAAAAAAAAAAATCTTGGAGTAAACTAATCCTTATAATTAATTAACCATTTTTCTCTGTTCTAATAATGTGGGATATTACTAGATTGATCATTGTTGACATGTTACAAAAGCCAATTGGATTGGATTCTTTTTTGATGTATAAATAGAGGAAATGAAATCATAGGATCATACAAGTTGATCTCTAAAACGACCAAATGTAACAAAAGGTTAAGATCAACATATTGATATTAGTCTAGAAGGATAGTTTGAATTTGACTCTTTAAAGGAATATGGGACTGTATATGAGACTATTAGGTTGAAGTGTTTGAAGTTTTCTTGGACATCATGAACTTGTAATCATACGTTAAAGCGCTGTTGGACCTATATATAGCAAAGTCTAAAATAGATGTAGCTTGTTGTTTGTATGATCTAGCTTTGAACTCAGTTATAAGATTTTTGGTATAGAGTTTCAACTTTAAGGACGACTAACTCTATTCATGAGACTGAATTTTGGAGTAAACTAATCTTTACAGAGTTGAATTAATTATAAATCTGTGTCCTAAATAATGTGGGATATTAATTGATTGATCATTGTTGACATTACATGTAGAAAGAAAATTAGTGTATAGATATCCTAGAAGATTATGATTAGATCTTATTATTTTTACAAGTTAGTTACGACATCCAATTGATGGGATCTTATTTTGATGCGTGATTAGAGAAATGAATTCGTAAGATCTTACTAGTCCATCCCTAAGACCAACAAATGTAGGTCACAAGAACAAAGAATCAAGGTCAAAAGATTGTCAGAAATTGAACCTCTATAGGAATATGGAAATGTCACGTTGAAGTGTTTAAAGTTTTCTTGGGCCTGAACTTTTAATCATGCGTTAAAGGACAGTTGGTTATATAGCAAAGTTAAAAAGATATGGCTTGCTCATTGTATGATCTAGCTAATTAGAACATAATTCTAAGAGCAAAGTTTAAAAGAACGGAAATGCGCCTCGAGGCGTTTTCCCTTCGCCTCACGAGGCGTAAGCCTCGAGGCGAACCGAGGCGTAAGCCCGAGGCGGAATTAAAAAATTAAATAAATAATTATATATCTTTCAAAAAATAAAATGCCAACTAATTTCATCATCAAATTCATCAAAAACATCAAAAACACACATAAAAAAGACATAAAATGTCACAAAAAGTCAAACATAAAAAAATATACCTGAAAACCCCCTGAGGCGCATCTGAGGCACAACTTTTCATAACGCCTCAGTCCTGTGAGGCGCATACCACTGTTCAAACACCTGAGGCGCCGCCTCAGAAGCGTTTTCAGACCAAATCGCCTTGAGGCGCGGCTCGAGGCACACGCCTCAAGCGTTTTTTTAAATCATGTCTAAGAGTTTTGGTTTATATTTTAAAATATAGTGACTAGCTTCATTTATGAGATTGAATCTTGGAGTAAACTAATCCTTATAATTGATCAACTATTTTCCTCTGTCTAATAATGTGGGATGTTATTAGATTGATCATTGATGACATCACATGTAGAAAAAAAATTAAGTGTAGAGATATTCTTGAAGCTTTGAGATCTGATTATGGGTTAATGCTAATTTTTTGATCAACCAAACTTATTATCATTTGGATCTCTTTACCTTCTTAGTTCATATGCATCACAAAGGAGATACGGTGAACTCATAATATATCCAACTGGCCAAACTTACAAACTAATGAATCTTTAAACTTTAACCAGAATGCGTAGGTAGCAAGCAAATACATGTCTCCCCGCGTTAGAACATATTATTGTAGTCAAACAGATGACATTTATTCTGTTCTCAATGATTGCCCTTGCGATAAACGCGATTATATATATTTTCTAATCTGATTAAAAACTTCTGAAGGGTTGCATTTAAGCCCGAAGACGATCTGCACAGCTGTATTACCCCCCTGACAGGCTTTTAGTAGTAGTTTAAAAAATATCGAATCTCGCCTTTGATATAGATCTTCCTTAATTTATTATTACAGGTAACACATCCAGTCTCCTTACCTATAAATATGTCTCCCATTATGCAAATATCATCTTCATTCAGTTTCACAGATATCAGTTTCTATCCCAAGAGACCAACAGTTCCACTTTCATCAAAAACAGATGGAATCCGTGAATACCTTATTCGGAGAATGGAATTCCTTTGGTGGAGTAAATGTTGATGAAGAAGCCAATTTTATGGCACAGTTGCTTAATAATTTTTCTATCCCAAATGATTTGACGAAAGCTTGTACATTTTGGCCACATGATCAAGCGCTAACCACAAACCTTAATGAAGTTGATGAAACTTCAGCTTATTTGTCTGATAATACCAAAATCAACCTACATTGTCTGTCACAAGACTTTAATTCTTCTGATTTAAGTGAATTATTGGTGGCACACAACACAGAAGATGATGATATGTTTGCAAGCTCTAGGAAACGTTCTTGTAGCATGACAGATGTAAGTTAAACATGCTGCATATTTGTGTAATTGTGTTTAATTAGTTCAAAGTTATTGATAATGATTTTCCACTGTGTAGGTTCATGAGAACAGGGAAAAGATAAAGTGTAGAAAAAGTGAACTTGTTTCTAAAAGCAATGAACATGAAGCTGACCATGATGCAGTTTTCGGGCAGATTATGAAAATTTATGGATCTGATAGTGAATCTAATTGGTCTCGGGAATCAAGTATAAGTCCAAAAGTACCAAAAGCGCCAGTGAATCTGAAATCAAACGGAAGGTCAAAAGCAAATAAGGGGTCAGCAACCGATCCACAAAGTGTCTATGCGCGGGTAAATAATATGTCAGTTTTACAGATTAATATTTCGTTTTTAACGGATATAGAAATAATCAATGGAACTGCTTCCTGTCTTTTTTTTCAGAAAAGAAGAGAACGGATTAATGAACGGTTAAGAACATTACAGAAACTTGTTCCTAATGGTACAAAGGTGAGCTAGCAACTTATATCTTGCTTTAGACTTTTGTTTTAACTAAAACTAACTTTCAATGTACATATATTTATCTATTTATTTTTATATGCATTGAAGGTTGATATAAGCACAATGCTTGAAGAGGCTGTTCAGTATGTGAAATTCTTGCAGCTCCAAATAAAGGTAATAAAATAAAAAATAAAAAAACAATTATCCTAAATAAATATCAATTTTAGAAGATCTATATTGAACAAGAAATTAACTTAATGATATTTGCAGCTGTTGAGCTCTGATGATCTATGGATGTATGCTCCAATTGCATACAATGGAATGGACATTGGGCTTGACTTGACAATTCCATCACCAAGATGATATATTGAATATTCTAACCTCAGCTGTCACATTTTTCTTGAATAATAAATATTCTTTTATTTTATTTTTTGGTGTGATAAAAAAAGAGAGAACAATTTCATAAAAAGATGTTTGTATGCTTGAAACTCAGGCGTAAAATGAGGAAATGTTTCTTTTTCGGTCAGGTACGATTGTAAATTCAAATAATTAATATTCCGCAAGACCTTGTATGTTCACAAAACACGCGTTATAGTTCTGAGTTAAAATCACGAGTTAAGATCTAAAGATTTATCGAGTTAACATCTTAGAAATATCTCTAAAATGTATCATATTTTTTTTATATTTTCTCGTAATGTAAGTCATAAATTCATAAAGGGACATTTTGGTATAAAATAGTAATGGAATTTAAAATGTGTTAAGAGGATTCAACTGGTTAAAACAGTAATAAGTAATTATTTAGGTAGCGATATATAGGTGATATGGAATGGAGATGACAATCTCTTTTCTTAATGACATTTGACTACACTTATCTTTATTAAGTAACTAGTTTTTGGGTTGAAATATCTAATACGACATAATAAAATATCTAATATGACAACATAATTAATGACTTGTCAATATATGATTAATGAATATTATTATTATTATTATTTATTTTAAACAAATCTCTGCCATAAGTTATCATATTCTAATATAAAAAAACGAATCTCTGCGCCGGGGTATAAATCTAGTGCCATTACAAAATATTATATAATGTCAAATGAATTCGGAAGTTTGTAATCGATCATTCTTAAAAGAACTAACATGAAATAAGGAAAAAAAGTTATTTATTGAAATATCGAACGCATTAGTCTAAGGGTTATGTGATGCGTTAAAAAATTCATGGGTATATGATCGGGTATATAGTTCGGGTATTTGGGTATGTGGTTTCGGGTAATTGGGTCGGGTAACACCTAATCCCAGGCCCGACCCAAACCCACAATTTTTTTTAAACTAATCCCAAACCTGACACAATACCAGTCTGGTTACAAAAATTAGTCGTTTTTTTTCTCCGTTTTTTATATAGCACTATGGTACTCGTTGAAAAGATAATAAAACGCTCGTTAATTTGGTGTAATTTTTTTCTTTAAAAAATCTCGTATATAAAAGATATTAACGTTTAAAAGTTATGGGAGGAAACATGAGACAAAAAATAATAAAGGTTTAATATTTACATTTAGTAGATTAGGTATTTAATATATTAGGTTAAACCATATTTATTCTTTTTTTTAATTGATCTATAGTTGTCACATCACATCATATGTGGCATCTCTCAAAGGAGAGACTGCATAAGAGTATGACATGTAGGATTAATCCCTTTGCAATATATATATATATATATATATATATATATATATATACTAGATTATACCCCGGGAGCGTCCCGGGTTGAGAAATTTAATATGATGCATCAATTTTACATATGAAATAGACTGATGTATAACTCTAATATTAATATCTAACCTAAAACAAATTAACAATGTGCAACTCTAATGCTAACGCCTAACCTAAAAGAATGTAGAACTTTAATGTAACTCTAATATTAACACCTATCCTAAAGACTAAACAAATGTACAACTCTAACATACTAATATTGATACCTAACTTAAAACAACGTATAACTCTATTAACCTATTCGGCCCTGGTTGAAAAAAAAATCATATTTACTGATTTAAACATAATTAGTGACTTGTATATACATGATTAATGATTTACCTGAACACTTTGTGTTTTTTTCCTGTATGAACAAAACCCCACAAAAATATTTCTCCGTTTTTATATAGCACTATGGTACTCGTTGGAAAGATAATAAAACGCTCGTTAATATGGTGTAATTTTTTTCTTTAAAAAATCTCGTATATTAAAGATATTAACGTTTAAAAATTATGGAATGAAACATGAGGGTGAAAAATCAATTTTTGTTTTTAAATTATTTTTTTCCTAAAATATCTTAATGCCACATGGGATTACACATGGCACACTCAAGAAAGAGAATGCATCTTTGAGTGTCATGTCATTAAAATGACTTTGGTTTATTATATGTATAGATAGATAGATATAAATACATTACATTACATAGTAAGACACACGATCTCAAGTAAATTTTAAATTGTTATAAATAAATTATTATGGTGACTATCCACATTCCAACTCCCATCTCTTTGTATTCTTTGTATTAATGTAAGAGCCTTATATATAGAGGCTTCCTTGTATTTCTTGATTACACACTCAATGAATAAGACTTCTCTCTTCTATCTTTCTCTAAATCTTCCTCTAATCTTTGTTCATAGTTCTTATATTTTGTATGTTAGTAGGCCGTTGTTTTACAACAAGTTATCAGCACGAATTGCTTTTAGAGTGGATCATATTATGATAAGGTAATTCAAGTTTGTTTCAAATAAAATCCATATCGTAATTCATACAATATTGGGTTATGTTAGAGATTTTTTTTCATTTGCCGAACATTAGTTCTATTGCAATTCCTATAAGTTTGGATAAAAAAATTTTATGCAGATGTGTTGTTCACTTGTTTGACAAATCTTTACTATCAAAATAAGAATTCTAAAAAAAAGAGATTTTCTAACACATTGAAAAGCGTATTAATAAAACTAAAAAATACTTGTGCTCTTTTAAGTAAAATTGGTATATTATTAATTTGTATTATATATCATGGCATGTTACATAATTAAGTCTCTACATCTTTGTGACACGATAAAGAAAGAAACGAAAACGAGGTGATTAATGAAATGATAGCCTATCTTCAATTTTTCATTCATAAAATAATTTGTTTCACATGTATTAACTTATCTTTTATACAGAATGTCTAATTTGCCTAATGTGTTAATTTGATGTCAAACAATCATAAAGCGTGTTTTATGGTCATTATAGGCTATTAATTGTCATTATAATAATATTATTTATCTCTTAAACATGAAACACTGGAATTAAAGAGACATTAGTTGCTAATAAAGTTTATTCAATTTCTTTGGTTTAAGCTAAAACATTAATAGTTTTTGGTGATACAAGACGCCAAGACTATTAATAACGACTTTAATTGTCGTATTTCAAGATTTTGACAATCACATAATAGATGGGTAGTATATAACTATTTTATATTATGGTATCTAAAATGTTGGGAATTGTATATAGATTCTATGGACATTTGTGAATGTTAAATTCATGCTTATATTTTGATATTTGAAATGTTTGTAATGAAAAGGCTATATATCTTGATAAACCAATACATAAATTATATGTTTTTCTTATAAATGATGAAACTTTATTTCACAAAGATTGTATCATAACTTCTTTTATTTGGTAACATGTTATGACATCATGTGTTGGATTATGTATACAATTGACTATCTTGTATTTTATATGTTATCATTTACTTAGCATTGAACTGAACAAATAAAACAAAGTTATGGTTTATTATCACTCTCATGAAAGATTTACATTTGACATCCAAAGTGTCATACACCTTGAATCTCATTATCATGTTATAAAAGGCCGTAAGATATTGAGCCGATAATATTATATGACTTGGATATATAATTACTTCTCCATACATGTTATGTGAAGAAAAGTTTATATATGACGGAAATTGGATAAAACAAATTTTGTTTGTTTGTCAAACCTCAAATATGCTCTTGAAGTAGCAATGTCATTAAAATTGGGTGAAATGTTTGAAGTGACTTTATATCCGCCCAAAAAGGAATGAATATCCATGAATGTTTTCAAATTATATCTCATTCCCTAAAGTGAATGTGATTAAAAATGATCGGTATAAAGGTTAAAGATCATGTACATAACTAAGGAAGTTGTAATGATTCCACTATGAAAGTTTTGTGGTTATAATCCATTTCCTGAAGTGAATGTGATGATATAATAATCAGTGTAAAGTCCATGATCATGGTAATTGAGGAAATATAATTACTTCTCAATTTTATATGGGGAAATTGGATAGAACGAATTTTACTTATCATACCTCAAATACGCTCCCGAAGTAGCAATACCATTAAAAGGGTATGAAAAGTTTGAAATGACTTTATATTCTTATGTCCAAGAAAATAATAAAGCTTGGTTGGTTTTACTCCATTTCTTGAAGTAGATGAGATTATATAACAATAATTGAAATTGTCATGATAAAGTTGCAATGATGGTCATAATGTGATCAACCATCAAAGATTATTATAATAATAGCCAAATTAAATAATGAGATTGATCATCAAAAATGCAATAATGATCATGTTACTAATGAGATTGACCACCACATATGGCAAATAAAAGGAGTGATTATATAACATGATGGTTTGAACATTGAAGTTACAATATATTCTTTCATATCATATGTTTTGTATTACATACGTGCAAGTAATACATATTCGATCATAAACTAGAAGTTTAGTTTATGGATCATAATTATTTAATTAGTTGGCATGGCCGGTAAGACCACACCGAGTCGATGATGTGAACATAATGAAGAACTTAAAGAATCTTTAATCTGGTACATAGCATGTAATGTTTGCTCTTAAGCGAAATTATATATTTGCCATATAAAGTAGGGTGAGTATCACTATATATTTTGGAATTGATTAAAGGATACGCATAGCCTAACATGATACCATTTAGTACTAAAATCGATGCATCGTCTAAATGGTTATCAAGTTTGCAACCTGAAGTTTGCTTGATTTATGGCTTAGCTAATAAGATAGCAAGCATATTATTCTAGATTGGCATATTTAATCAATTCCCAAGATAATAATGATCATTGGAATAAGTGTTGAACTTCATATAGCTTATGTTCATACACATATTGATTTCATTGAGATGATCACTAAAACGTCTACTATTGATTGCAATGTCAATGATCATGAAAGCAAAAGTTCATGTTTACATTTGATTTTACATGCGGTAACATTTATTCACATCAAGCCAATACATGGTAATAGTTTCTCCCTATTATAGTTGGTTTTGGTCAGGAACCAAATATTGCCTATCTAAGATTTTTTTTGTGCAACATATATTGAAATTGATCTACCACGACGCATGGAGATGGGACCTTAAAAGGTGATTGGGAATATATGATGATTTATAGAGTCTTCAACAAGAGATTTATTTGCATCTCAATTAATTGATATCCATCTCAATGGATTAACATTCCCAACATCAGGGGGAGATAAAAGGCAGTTGGAAATAGAAATGAGTTAGAATGAAATATCATTGATCCTCGTACTAAACAATGTGAACCAAAAGTTCAAAGGATAATTCATTCACAGAGATTAGCGAATTAATTACCAGACGCATTAACTGACCTAAATATGATGAATAGCTAATCAAGTCACATATACCAACTGCTAATGCTCCATTTAAGATGAGTGTCCAGGAAGGACAATCGTATATTGGCAATAAGCCTACTGCACGCCTAAAGCGTGGTAGACTAGTCGATTCCAAAGAATAAAAATTCTTGAGAAATTGGAGCAAGTAATAAAGATGGTCAAGTCGAGGTTATAGTAAAAAGGTCTCCTGAAGAGACATTAGACATGATGGTTCCAGAAGAACCTCAGGTACCTGAAAATAAAGAGATCTCGTTATATAGTATCATGTCTACGAAATGTATGGAATCGAAATAAAATCGATGTCGTCATAAATTTTATGTAATGTAGCGCTTGAAATGAGGATCAAGATTTAAGATCTGCCTATGAATGGATATAAAGAAATGATTGGCCAAAATGGAAAGACGCAAATACGGCAGAGTTGAATTCTCTATTGAAAAGGAAAGTTTTGGACCAGTAGTCCATACAACAAAAGTTGTAAAACATATAGATATGAAAAGGTCTTTTGTGCGAATCAACATTTGAAAAGAAAATGATATAAGGTAAAATTGGTGGCACAAGAATTTCGCAAAGACCCATAATTGATTATGAGGAGACGCATTCTCTAGCGGTGGATACAATGATTTTTTCTTTATCTTATTAGTCTGGTAATGCAAAGAGAGAATTGAAATGCGTCTAATAAATATCATGATTTACTTGACACTGAAAGTTTACATGAAAATACCTGATGAAGGATTTAATGTATCAAAATCTTGTAACGTAAGTTCTCGAGAACATTATGATCGGAATAAATAGATTCAATTCTGAATACGTTATGTTTGTTATATGATTGAATTGAATATAAGTGGAACTCCTCATGAGTATCCTAAAGCAACTGAGTGCTTAAAAGGTAATATGAAACATCGTAGGATGCAATTATTGTGCACCAATACACCACAGGTGATAAACTGAACCTGGTGATTATGATACTTTAATATATAGGAATGGTACAGTATATATTAGAGAAATAGATGTTATTGTTCTTCCAACTGAAGAGTTAATGCACTTGCGTAATTGGTAAAGATGGAAAAGTCCTTGATGGATTAATGATGCTTGCAGCATTGATATTAATACCTTAAGAAGTATTATGTATGGACTAAAATAAGGGGGTTGAGTGTTTTAAAACTCATGAGATATCCCGATAAAGAGCAATATAAGTTTGATTGTATTATCCAGCTTGTATCAAAAGTTTTCTTTTAAAAGTTCACTCGCAGTTTACAGTGATAATGTCTGAGCATTATCGATAGACTCTGTAGAACTTTTAAAAGGGGGATTTTTGAAAGTCCTTGACATAGTGCACTTATTGCTTGACCTACAATTCGAGTATATATGTAATGATATGTTTACCAATCCATCAAAGTATATCTTGATAAGATAGTGGGACATTTTACAATTGACATAGCTCATACTTAAAGTGCATTAAAGGTTGTCCAATTACTTGATATGGAATATTATTTATTTCATCTCCTACCAAAGTAGAGATTTTCACTCTAGAAGTACCATAGTTAAATATATATGCACATTAGTATATGTCTTGCTAGTTATGCATGATTATAATATCTTTCACTTGAACTTATCGCCACGATATAGCCTATGACAAGTAAGCAAGACATTGGAATGAGTTAAAACAAATATTACAGGTATGAATGATGTTTGATTTTATTTTTCTAACCCATGGAAACAAGTTTGGTTAGTCTTGTAGATGTTGAGAATGTAACACAACAATAGTGGATCATATGATAATTATTTTCGAGAGGAGGTACCAGAAAATCTCATATGAAGATTATACACCATTGCTCAACATAAAAGATTGTACGTCAAGGGATCGAGTGACATTTCATTGGTTACGAAAGCTTTAAGCAACTTTCAAGGAAGATTGACACATGTTACTGAAAGACTACATATTCAAATGAGGGGGAGTATGATACAAGTTGCACTCTTTTCCCTTAACTATGTTTTGTCCCATTGGGTTTTCTTAGTAAGGTTTTTAATGAGGCAACATACCTGATCCAGAAGTATCAAGAAGAGTAATACGCCCTGCACTCTTTTTCCCTTAGCTGAGGTTTTGTCCCATTAGGTTTTCCTGGCAAGGTTTTTAACGAGGCAGCATCACCAAGCGTATACTACATTATTTTCTTTTATCACGTGGATAGTCAAGGGGGAGTGTTATAAATAAATTTTTATGGTGACTATCCACATTCCAACTCCCATCTCTTTGTATTCTTTGTATTAATGTAAGAGCCTTATATATAGAGGCTTCCTTGTATTTCTTGATTACACACTCAATGAATAAGACTTCTCTCTTCTATCCATCTCTAAATCTTCCTCTAATCTTTGTTCTTCTTATATTTTGTATGTTAGTAGGCTGTTGTTTTACAACATAAATATCATTTTTATACACTTTAATAATTAAAATTTATCGTGAGACTAAAAGTAGAATATGCATTAATCGAGACTTTAATTAGGTGGGTTGGGTTATTCTACAAAGGCTACAAAAAATGAGAAGGGTGAGAAGGATACAAAAAACACAATAGATCATCAAATATGACACAATGAGCCACAAAATATAACACAGTGCCAAAAAATATAACACAATGCTGAAGAAAAAAGACACAATGAATTGAAAAAATGACACAACGATAAAAATAAGAAAAAGACACAATGGTACATAAAAGACACAATGATATAACACATATTCTAAAAACCACAAGCTAAAACCCCAAAAAAAGGAAGACCTAAAAACTAACGACGTAGGGTTCGATAAGACGATTCCAATGCCACTTGAATGAGTTCAATCGGAGTCCGTTTGATACCCTTCCTACAACTTCCTATTTTTCTTTCACTGTGTATTTGATCCTAACCCTTAATTAGGTTATACGTTTTTAAATAACTACGTCAAATAGGAACCAATTTCTCAAGCTTCAATAACTTATATAACGAATCATAGTTCACTAACACAAACCACTTTTGGTTGCCAATGATGTCCAGCCCAGCTGGTCGGAGGTGGGAGGGTTTACTCCTTAGGGAGGTTCCCGCCCGGGCTTGGTCTCAGGTTCGAGTCCCCCCACTCGCACTAAGGGGTGAGAAATTTAACACCCGCGTTTGGCCTGGATTCGAACTGGGGTTGAGGGGTTGTGCGTCGTTTGTATTCTCCGCTGAAACACACCTTCCAAAAAAAAAAAATAAACCACTTTTGGTTAGGTCTTGCTGACTAGAGAGGGTCTAACCAAAAAATGATGCATAATCAATACTCAATGACCATAAGCAATTAATTACAGTAATTTTCCTTAATCGTTTCTAGTTAATATTGAAAGGTTTGTACGTACACAAGTGATTTCTACACGTATTCCATCTTACTTTGCTTTGATTTACGCTATGTTTCCGAGTTTATTAAATAAAATAAAGGAAGAGAAAGAGATATTATAGGAGAGAAAAGAAAGGAAAATATATAATTTTATTTCGTGTTCCCGAGTTGAAAGGGAAAGAAAAGAAACTAAAGATTTTATGTGTTCCCGAGTTAAAAGGAACAGAAAAGAAACGTATATTTTACAATTATACATTTGTAAGATTTTATTATAAGTTAAATGAGAGGGTAAAATAGTAAATGATATTTTTTTTTTCTTTTCCATTCCTTTTGTTTCCTTCCAATTTGGAAGGAATGTTATTTGGAAGAATTTTTCTTTCTTTTCTCTTCACATTCTTTTTTAATGAAACTCTGAAATACAAAATTATTTCTCTTTCTTTCTGGTTCATTTCCTTTCCTTCTATTATTAAACTCTGGAACACGGTATTAGTGGAACGTCATGTTGCAATTGAGATTTGCTTGAGGGAATGTTACCACTATAGTATTGGTATATATCAATTTTGGTTTTCTATCACTCTAAGTTATATTTATGGGGTTAATGCCAAAATACCTACGAGGTCATTCAAGATTTGGATGTATAGATGCTACACATAAAATAAATTATGGCTCCGGTTATTTAGACAACTAGGGTTTTTATTTGCACAATCCCTCCACGGGTCGTCGAGGCCTGGACGGCCCGTGGAGGGCCAAACAGGTAAAAGGACGGGTCGTCCAGGCCCAGACGGCCCATCTAAAGGCTTAAACCCTAAAACAGACGGCCCGTTGGGGCCTCGACGACCCGTGGACTAGCATCCAAATCCAAAACAATCATTGGTAATCATTGGCAATGATTAGGTGATGATTATTTGGTTTTTTTATAAGTGTAGTGTGGATGTTTAAAATGGGTTTGAATGTTTGGTTTTTATAAATGTTTGGTTTTTTATAAATGTTTGGTTTTTTATAAATGTTATTTTTTTATTTGTATAATATGATCTTTTTTATATAATTGTGTATATGAATATGAACGAATGTCGTTTATGTTGCCGAACTAAACAAAACCCAAGATACGAACAATAAAGCATAAATAAGCATAATATTCCAAAAATTTACATAAAACTAAGAGTTCAAATGTACAACCAAGAATATAACCCACCCGTCTAACCCGACCCACCCGGCTGATCCGACCCACCCGGCTGACTGGTGGACGCCCCACCATGCTGACTGCTGGACGCCCAACCCGGAAGTGGACGCGGCTCCAAACCAGCTTCCCGTCGTCTCTCATTCTCGCTCTCTAACAGCCACCGCATGTCACCCCGCAACGACCCCAACTGATCCAGGATCTGCTGAAGTACCTGGGTCGTGCTATCATGCAACCTGACAGCATGATAAACGCGGCCAGGACGCTGTCGCTCATCAACGGGAACATCTGGCATCTCTACATCCACCGGTGGGTCGCCGTCGGCAACATGTGGCATCTGGACCTCAGGG
Source organism: Ambrosia trifida (assembly GCA_028751855.1). NCBI lineage: Eukaryota > Viridiplantae > Streptophyta > Magnoliopsida > Asterales > Asteraceae > Ambrosia > Ambrosia trifida. The sequence goes on along the minus strand of CM054123.1, from coordinate 53,651,307 downwards.
GCATTCGGCCCATCGAGATGTACCAGCGGCTGTGGCACAAAATGCTCGCCACGGTCGCCAGCATGTCCGAAAGCACGCTGGTAATAAGCGGGTGGGTTGCTGCGAGGGACCCGTGCTGCCACCTTCATCTGCGTCATAGTCTTAATATTTAACGGCCTGAAATGCAAAACAACAATAATAATATTAAATAATAATATATAAAATTAAATAATAATAATAAATAAGAATAATAATAATATTAAATTATAATATATAATAATAATCTTACTTGGGCCTCATCGGAGCTGGTAAGTTGTTCTCCTCAGCATGCGTCCACAATTCGCCCGGGCAAAGACGCAGCACGATGGCGGTGACGATCCCACCAATTGGAATCTCCCCCGCCGGGTTCCTATGAGGGTAGGTCGCGATGTACTCGGCAAAGCACCTGTGTAGCGCAACCGGCCTATGGCTCAAGATGCAGTAAAGGTAGAAAAGGTCAATATGCTGGACCCTTTCGTTACAGTTACACCGTCCGGCAATTGACCAGGTAACCAAACGGTGTATGTAACGGATCACAGGGTCCCGGATGTTGCTGGCCCTATCCATCCTGCACAGAATAATAATAACATTATAAAAATTTCGGCAGAGTTTCCTCTGGTTTTGTACGAACCAGACAACACAAGTCGTCTACAAAATCCAAAAACAAACAACCTAAACTAACTAAATAACAATAATAAGTAACTAACTAAGCGAACTAAATAACAATAATAATAACGAACTAAATAACAATAATAATACCTCTCGCCCTCCTCCCCATACACTCGACCACCGATAGTGGGCCACCAGGCCATCAGCATGTCGTCTGGCAAGGTCGTCAAGGCCGTGGTGTACATATCCTGGACAAGCTCCTCCTCTCTGTACCAGCAGCAAGTTGTAGCCCACTGGTCCATCGTATATGCGTAGAGGTGTCCGAATAATCGGAACTGTACCTCAGGCTCAGGCTCGCCATCAGGACCTACTGGAGGCTCAACACCTGCTGGATGCGGCGCGTAGCGGAATGTCGAGATGAACTCGATCGTCAGTGGCCGATACGCATCATTGTCGAGGTCAGCTAACATCCGCCCCCAAGGGCTGTCGTCTGGGATCCACTCCTCAAACCTGTCCTCTGCACCGATCGCGCGTAATGCGGACCAGTCAACACTGCGCGATCCGTGTATCGGATGCAGCTCCATATGACCCCAGCGCGCGATCTCGTAGTCGTCGTTATCGTGCCTGTACGGCCAATCTCTCATATCGCCCAGTGCAAGAGGATTCCCGTCCGCAGGCTGGTTACGGCGTCTTCTGTTATTTCTGTTTGCCATATCTGCAAAACAAAAACAAAACACTTTAGGCGCGCGTTTATATTAAAAGGAACTAAACAAACACAAGAACAATAACACTTTGTGCGCGCCTGTATATTAAAACACAAGTCGCCTAAACACAAACGCGCGCCTAAACATAAAGGCGCGCGTTTGTGTTTAGGCGCCTAAACCTAAACGCGCGCCTAAACATAAAGGCGCGCGTTTGTGTTTAGGCGCCTAAACCTAAACGCGCGCCTATACATAAAGGCGCGCGTTTGTGTTTAGGCGCGCCTTTTACGCCAACCAACCACCACTGACCACCACTGCCCACTGCCCACCACCACCATCCCCCTCACCACCACTGACCACCCCTCCCCACCACAGCCCACCACCACCATCCCCTCACCACTACAGCCACCACCACCATCCCCCTCACCACCACTGACCACCCCTCCCCACCACAGCCCACCACCACCATCCCCCTCACCACCACAGCCCCACCACCATAGCAACACCACCACCATCTCCCTCACCCCACCCGCCACCAACCACAACCCTCACCCACAAAATAAAAACTCTAACAATAATAATACCTGTTGTAGAGAGAGAAAGAGGTTGACGGAGGAGGTGGAGGAGGACGGTGGAGGTGGAGGACGACGGTGGAGGTGGAGGAGGAGGAGGAGGGTGGATGAGGTGGGAGGTGGGAGACGAGAGAGAAAGAGGAGGGAGGTGGAGGTGGGAGACGAGAGAGAAAGAGGGGAGAGGTGGATGAGAGAGGGAGGTGGAGGTGGTGGGTGGTGGTGGAGGTGTGGTTGTGGTGGTTTGAGAGGACGAGAGAGAGAGTAAAGAGGGAAATGAAATGTTTGAACCCGTCCCTGGTTTTGGGGGTTTTTTGGGTTTCACCACGGGCCGTCCAGGCCTCGACGGTCCGTGGTGTTTTAATTTTTTTTAATTTAAAAATAGAGGAAGCTTCCCTTGGAAGCTTTGTGTTTGAGACGGGCCGTTGAGGCCTGGACGGACCGTGGTGAAAGATAGAGGACGGGTCGTGGAGCCTCAACGAGCCAATAGTTTTGGGGATTTTTGGGTTTCACCACGGGCCGTCCAGGCCTCGACGGTCCGTGGTGGTCCACCAGGGACAGCCCATAAAGGCCTGGGCGGGCCGTCTTGGCCAATTTTTTTTGCCTTGGACGGCCCATTAAGGCCTGGACGACCCTTATGTTTTTTTTTTTTAAATTTTTAGTGTATTTTATATATTTTAAGCTTGTTATTTGTATTTTTTATAAAAAAAAAAAGGGAGTATATTTTTATAATAAGTATAAATGAACACATACAACAAATTTTTTCGTTCGTCCGGTCCGGTAACATACGATAAGCTAAGTTAAGTCGAAGTATTGAGGTGATGGAACATCAACCCTTTGTATACGGTCGTCATATACCGTCTCCCACTCACTTGCCTCTTCATATCGCCACTTACGCCATGACGGATTCAGTTTTGGCATTGGGGCGCCTTCTGCAAACTCAATCTTGATGAAATGATTTTTGTTAACAAAAGCAAACGATACGAACGCATGTTCTTCAACGCTGTGTGGACCATCGAACATAGGGAAGTACGTCTCACTTTGATCATACGGAGAGAGAAATTGAACAACCACCCTAAATTTCTGAGCAATCAGTAATCCTGAGGCGGGCATCTCCATCCATTGGTCGCGCGTTGCTGGTCCCACTCCAATGTGATCGAATGAGTTGGAGACTCTGTCGTAAGTATCGTAATCTACTTCGTTTAAAATTGGCCTCCACCGGTCTTCATTCTCGACGATCTCCTCCTTAAGCTGTGTGCGGATGAAGTACCACATATCCTGTTGCCACCCTAAGCACACAGCTACGGATCGAAACCCACAGTGACCGTCTCCATGGACATCCCGAATGTCTGTAATGTATCTATGATATGCAGGTGGAAGCCATTTCTTAAACCTTTCGATCTCCAGTTTGTACCTGTACCCATCAAAAAGTGAGATTTAATATGTGTATAAATATGTATGCATGTGTGAATTTATATATTAGTAGTTTGTACCTATCCCTTTCCAACAGTGGAAAATCTTCATCGTAAACAATCGGTTTGTCCCTTGATTGTTTACCTCTTCTAGAAGGCTTTTTGCCCTACGTTGAAAAAATTATATAACAACAACAACAACAACAACAACAACAACAACAACAACAACAACAACAACAACAACAACAACAATAATAATAATAATAATAATAATAATACTAACCGCAGCCTTATCTTCCTTTTTTTCCTTTTCACTTGTTGTTGGCCAACCCCGAGTATCGGTTTGTATCTCAGGAGGTTTATGTTTAGTCATAATCGGATTCAACACCTCCTTCATCTTCTGCAACATGCTTTTTTTCACTTGCACCGGTTGCGACCTTAGTTGCTCAGCGAATGCATTCATTTCGTGCTGAAAGTCAAACTCGGGATTCTCAGCTACTTCTGGCATAAAGTCAAGTCGTTTCCAGAAGACGTCGATATCAGCCAGTGACACTCGTGTATGTGATATATATATTCAATCACAACAACAACAATCAATAATTTTATAAAAATTTGGCAGAGTTTCCTCTGTTTTTGTACGAACCAGACAACACAAGTCGTCTACAAAACGCTTCAAACATTTATAAATTTGACTATTATATCCTAAAAAAAATAATAAGTCTAAAAAATGATGTTACCTTTCGTATCATACAATTGCAATTGACAGGAACATGGCAATCCATAAGTCTTCTTGAGTCGGTGTTCACAAGACCTCTTTTGTTCCATATAATAATTTATCTTGTTGACCCCTCCGAGCATCAAATTAAGCGCTAGATGGGAAACCCTACCGATTACGTCTTGAAACAACGGCAGTTCATGTTTCCACATTCTTGTTGATCGGCTGTGTTCGAAGGAGTGCTTTATCGCTACGCGCCGTGACTCCATAACTTTGTCTATTTCCATCACAAGCGCGTGGAGCGAGCTGTTCGGGCCTTTTATGTACCTCTTAATCAAAGCATGCTGACTCTCGACCCTGTTGGTCGTAGTCTGACCGAACGTAAGGTTTTCATTTGCCCATGCTTCCACAAACATTTCTTTATAATCTCGGAGCCAAACTGACTCCATGTAGTCATAAACCTCTGTAAAAAACAGAATAGTGATGTCAATACAGAAAATATGTACGCTTGTAAAGCAAAATAAAAAATAAAATATATACCCGTTCGATCCTGCCCCCAAAGTCGTCTGTAGAGCGCTTCAAGATTGAATTCGTAAGCCTCTTCGTCAGGAGATTTACACAGTCGACCAAAATACTGCAAAAATATTTCCCATTCTTCTTTTGGAAATCCTGCTTTATGATATTTTGCAATATTTCGTTGAATATGATACCTGCAAAACAACAACAATAATATTAATAATAATAATAATAATAATAATAATATTTCGTTGAATATGACACCTGCAAAGCAATTTCGTAGCATCCGGGAAAACTGTAGCACATGCACTCATCAGAGCCAGATCTCTATCTGTAACAATTACACGTGGCTCCATACTCTCCTCTAGCAAATCTTTGAGCCTCTCAAGCACCCATATGTAGTTACTCGTTTTCTCTTTAACGATAAATGCATGGGCGATACAAAACGACTGGTTTGTCGACGTCATACCCACAATTTGAACAAACGGGATTCTGTACTCGTTCGTTTTGTAGGTGGCGTCGATCAGCATCACATGTGGGAAGGCACGCCAGAGATTGTACGAGACCCGGTGTGAAAAGAAAATATTCTCAACAACATCTGTCTCTGGATTCTGCTTGGTGAAATAAGTAAATTTCTTTTCAACCAGGATACTCTCGAGTATCTGCATAACAATAATAATAACAATATTTAATATTTAACAACAACAAAATTAATAATAGTCTATGACAATAATAGTAATTAATAATAATACCTGCATTGGGGTTTTATCGCCGTAAATTCTATGTTTAATCTTGCTCACTGTATTGTGTATGTCTCGTAGAATACATATATTATTCGGGTTTTGTGCTCTGATGGCCAAATGTATGTTTGCCGGTTCCAGGCCTTGAAAATAAAGCGTTTCCACCATTTCTTCTTCTTGTGGTGTCAGCCGCCTAGCAAAAGCGTGACCCTCAACATGTATAAAAGGGTCGTGGTTATGATTCGCAAGTTTAACCTCCAACTTCCAACCCTCTTTGCGTAGCCTCCCTATTAACATAAATGGACAGTTAATCTTTTTGCTACCCGTAGACCTTACTGTGGCTGTAGTATGGTATTCGCCAGCACGGTCGCATCTCAGGTCTATCCTAATTTTTCTTGCATTATTTCCACTGCCTTTTGAAACAGAACGTCCTGTCACTAGGACGTAACCGCTAGCAAGGGCTCTATCGTAAGCCCATTGTTTCATCTCTTCAACAGACCCGAATACCTGAAAATTTATACAAGAGTCTAGTCTAAATTCATACTACTCTAAATTATATACTACTGTAAAGATATACTAGTGTAAATAAATAAACGCACCTGCTCGGTTTCATACGAAACATCCGGGTTAGGTTCAACTTTTATGTTAACATCTTCATAAGCATCTTCCTGGTTGTCATCATTCGGGTTAGAGCCGTTATAATCTTCCTCTAAGTCCTTAGCACGATTCCCGCGCGAATGGTAACTCCCGTACGTGTACTGCGGGTAGCTTGGTGGCACGTAAAATGACTCCTGTTCCTCTACATATTCCTCGTTGAGATCGGGCAGCATGTTCCCGTCATTACCACGAACCCCGGATTTAACCTCCTCTTCACCAACTTGAACCTCGGGTTCATACCCTACGCTTTCAGAGACGTAAGACTCGTTCTCAGACAGGTCAACGGTTGTAAAGCTTTGTAAATATGTCATCGTGAGACCGAGAAGTCGAAATGGGTCGAGGGTTTTGGTGGTGGTGATGTTTTAAGGTTTGGTTCAAATGGGGAAGAAGCTGATCGTGTAATGGTTAAATCTGGAAATCTCAACGGGCCGTCGAGGCCTAGATGGGCCGTCTAGGGATTAAATGCCCTAACCTAACACATTTCTACGGGCCGTCGGGGCCTGGACGGCCCGTCCTAATGCACCTTTTTCAGACTTTTCAGTCTAAACTGCCTGCTTTTGCAGGAGTTCAGACTGATCACCTCGTACATCGTACTTCTACGGGCCGTCTGGGCCTCGACGGCCCGTCGTTTTTGTCTTTTCTGTAAACAAACGGCCCATCAAGGCCTGGACGACCCGTCCTGAAACCCTAATTTTTCTTAACGGCCCATCTAGGCCTCGACGACCCGTCCTAAGGTTGTTTAGGGTTTTTTGTTGGTTGTGTAAATAATATCACCCTAAATTATACAGGTTCACTTGACCTTGTAGGCTAATGCTATGCCTTTGGTCCGACCTGCCTGCTAGTGACGAATTGTAGCGTTTTTAAATCAATAAGGTAACAAAATGGAACGAATCAATGGGTTAAAACAACTTTTATTAGATTAAATCAACATTAATTAGAATTTAAGTAAAACAACGTAAGTTCAATGACTTGGAATATTCATAAGAAAATTTTCGTAGCTAAATTGGTAGAAAATATGCAGGGCCGGCCCTGAAAATTCAGATGCCCGGGCCAAACCGCGAAATATGTGCTCCTTAGTCTTAGGTCTTTTAAGCAATATTTTCATAACTGAAGCGGACATTGAACCGGTGTCTTTACCGGTTTCCTAGTCGGGCTGGATATAGAATTGAAAGTGTCGTAATAATTATAAAAAATAATATGTTTGGCTAATTGGCTCATAAAAAAATCCCATAATTTCTTAAAATTCCATAATAATTTGAGGGAACATTATTTTATGTTTATACTTCAAAAGTTTTTTAATAAAATGAATTTGACTTGCATCATGTGTAAAAGTTAGAGAAAATTACTGTTTTGTAGTACCACTATATATTAAAATTTACTCCAAAGGCTGCACAATTACTGTACCACAACACAAATCTCAAGTAACACACTTCAACTTTTTTTTTTTTTAATTCTGTCGTATCCTTCAAATCTAGTTTATCATGTATGATTCATCTTCTTTCTTATCTACTCTTCACCTTCTTGCGTTTATAACCAGTGATGTTTAAGATGAGATCTTTTTTTGGGTCGAAAACAGAAAGAAAATACTTGTAGAAAAAAAACACCCGTTGCCGCTCAAAGTGCCCATTTAAAAAATTGGGCCCGGGCCGGGAGTCCTCCCCGCACCCCCTTAGGGCCGGCCCTGAAAATATGAATATTAAATTGGTATAAAATCTTGATCAGAAAACATAGCAGTCTAGTAGAAGATCAAGAGTGTAGATGCAATAAAGTAGGAAATGATTTGTGATAGAAGGTTTAAGTTAGTTTTAAATTAGATATTAATCACAAGTACGTAGTTTTGATGGTTTCGTATCTAATGTTAGATACGCAACAACCTCATGAACATGTAAATTTTATTAAATATGATAAACCAAACAAATTACACTTGTCGTCTACGCCTTCTCATATTTTGAAATAAATCAATTACAACTCCATTCTTAATACTTGCAAAGTGCTTTTTTTTCTTCTACAACGCAGGCTACATATGCGTTCAAAAATTCAACATCAATTTGACTGCACCATTTTCACTTTACAAGCTGCATTAAAATTTATAAGTAAAAAACAAACTCAACCGTTGCTGTTGTAATGAGCAAAACTAATGACAGTTTCAATAATTGATAAAAACATTGATTTACCGGTTCAGCCAAAACTCTGGTTTACCAACTTAAATATAGTTTTTAAAAGACATAGTTTTGCTATTTAGAAAGGACTATCAGCATAGCTTGTTGTCCGTTTCCCATCAAATAGTAATTTTGTATGAAAAAAGAGTTTATTATAAAAACATAAAAATTAAAATTTTCACAAATATTGATCTCGGATAGATTTTACGGGAGTGGGCAAATGGCTAATAAACAAGTATGGGCTTTCGTCTGAACCTAAGCCCAATTCATATGAGGCTAACTTTGACTGAAGGTTGTGCTATAATATATCCAGTAATTCAGATATGTTATGAGTCTTATTTTTTACGATACTAGCTAGTGAGTTAGCCCGTGCGATGCGGCGGGTGTCATCAAGTCTTTTTTGAAAAGTATTTTTTAACCTGATCTGTCTTAAACACCGATTATATTTGGGTACCCCTGCCACCACTTTTGCTACTACTACTACCACCACGACCACGACTACCCCGACCACTACTACTATTATTAGTATATATGAAAGTATATCTAAAAAATAAAAAAATAATGTGGTGTAATTAAAGACAAACTTATTAATATTATCTTGTACAAACATTTAATATTACTAATGGATTAATTGTACATGACTAATGTAAAGTCTTTGATATTACTTTGGTCCATTAACTATAATGTGGTGTAATTAAAGACAAGTTCAAAAGACAAATTTGCCCCTAAAAAGTAGTTAAGATGTGCATTAGGTATTGTATGATAAGCAAATATACTTGTACCTCTTAATTTTTAAGAAGTCCTTATAAAATGCTTTATAATATAGATAGATAGATAGATAGATATAGATATAGATATAGATATTTATTTCTCAAAATGTTGAGTGCGGCACAGTGGTGGAGCTACACAGAGAAGATTGGTGTCACTTGATACAATATGTTTCAGGTGTTATATAGAACTGGTAAGGTCATCCATTTCTGGCTCAGTGGTAGGCAGCCCGAGTTCTTCTTTGTGAGACCCGGGTTCGATCCCTATTGGCATCATTTGAGGAACACCAGGCAATGACGGTGAGAATTTGTGGTCCTATTGATGCAAGTTCGATCCCGAGCTGACCCGGTTTCATCCGGCTGTTACTCCAGCGATATATATATCGTGTGGAGGCAGTATGGTTCCGGGTGGAAGCCACCCCACCGCTTTAGCGTGGACCCGGTTTAGACAACATAGTATGGACGAGTGGGTAGGGCTCATCATTGCACCAGACTATTGTCTGGACGGGCGCGATGATCTCTGAGGTGCTCTGAGAAAAAAAGTCACCTTCCTATATATATAGGGCAAGGATTAATAGAAAGCCTCAAAAATTTGAGGAAACTCTAGAAAACCCCTAAAAAACTTACTTCCGGAGCTTTTTTTTTTTTTTTTTTTGAAAATTTTAAGGCATGTAATATACATATTTTTAAGAGTTTTGAGGCAAAAAAATATCAAAAAGGCGTCGATCGGTTTTTTTCAAAAAAATAAATAAATAAGTTTTTGCATCATAACATATGTTACGATGCAAAACTTATTTATTTAAAAAAACGATCGGCACTTTTTTATTTTATTTTTTTGGCTTAAAACTCTTAAAAACATGTATATTACATGCCCTAAAATTTTCAAATAATAAAAAGCTCGGGAAGTAGAGTTTTCTAGGGTTTACTCAAAAAACGTGGGTTTTCTACCGATACTTGGCCTATATATATAGTGTAAGGTTCAATGAGGAACCTCAAAAAAGTGGGGAACTAACCATGCATTTAACATGTTAAATATATTTTAAAAATTCAATTCAACATGCAAAAAAAATATATTTTTTTCAAAAATTTCTTTTAAGCTTTTGCATATAAACATGTGTAGAAGCTATTCCAATAAAAAAAATTAACTTTTGTAAAAAAAATTACTTTTTTTTAACTAATTTTAAGCATTTTTTAAATTATTTTATTTTTCGATTTTTTTTGTCAAAAAAGCTTCTACATACATTTATATTCAAAATCTCCAATTAAACTTTTTGATAAAAAATGATTTTTTACATGTTAAATTGATTTTTTATGATATAATTAACATGTTAAATGCATGGTTCCCCGGTTCCCCACTTCTTTTAGGTTCCCCATTGAACCCACCCCTATATATATATATATATATATATATATATATATATATATATATATATATATATAGGGTAGGGTTCAATTGAGAACCAACCCTTAGTTAGGAACTTTAGGAACCAATCTCATCCATCCATCTTCAATGGCATGATGGTAAATATGTTAAACATTAATTAACTTTTTAATTAAATCAAGGGGTAATATTGTCTTTTGGTATGTGAGTATTAATAGGTTATTTAGTATACATTGTAACTGACAAAAACCACAACTAATATCATTTGTGCGTACAAAAAAATTATACTGTACGATAAAACATTAAACAACTATACGTCAGTGTATATTCATATTCCAACAATTATACATCAGTGTATAGTCCAATCATTGCTACAAAAACATTATACTGTACGATAACATTAAAACAACTATACTTCAGTGTATATTCATATTCCATGCACTCACACGAACTGATAGGTTGGTCTTATCAAGAGTAACCTGAAACAAAGAAAAAGGTTGTTTAGCATATACATCAGTGTATACATACAATATGCATCAGACCCCAATAAAATTGATGCTATAGAACAGTGTTTAGTATTGTCATATTCAAACAATTATACATCGGTGTATAGTCCAATCATTGCTACAAAAAACATTTTACTGTACGATAACATTAAACAACTATACGTCAGCGTATATTCATATTCCAACAATTATACATCAGTGTATAGTCCAATTAGTACTACAAAAACATTGTACTGTACCATAATATTCAACAAATATACGTCAGTGTATATTCATATTTCAACAATTATACATCAGTGTAAAGTCCAATTAGTGATACAAAAACATTCTATAGTAACATCAAATTCAACATATATTCAAACAATTATACATCGGTGTATAGTCCAATCATTGCTAAAAAAAACATTATACTGTACGATAACATTAAACAACTATACGTCAGTGTATATTCATATTCCAACAATTATACATCAGTGTATAGTCCAATTAGTACTACAAAAAGATTGTACTGTACCATAATATTCAACAAATATACGTCAGTGTATATTCATATTTCAACAATTATACATCAGTGTAAAGTCCAATTAGTGATACAAAAACATTCTATAGTACCATCAAATTCAACATATATACATCAGTGTATATTATGTTTAATTATATTACCAGAGAAGGAAGGAACCGGCACTACTAGAGAATAGGGCTTTTGCTACCGTATTTTCGGTCGCAAAACGGTGGCAATTGCCCTTTTGCTACCATTTTGTTACCAAAAAGCTCGGTAGCAAAATCACACATGGCAATTGCCCTAATGCAACCGTTTTGCTACCGTATTATTTTTTGCTACCGTTTTGCTACTGTTTATTTGCCACCGTTTTGCTACCGCTTTTTGTCACCATTTTGCTACCGCTTTTTGTCACCACTTTGCTACCGTTTTTACCCTTTTTTGTCACCGTTTTGCTACCGCTTTTTGTCACCACTTTGCTACCGTTTTTTATCACCACTTTACTATCATTTATGAAATTTCAAAACAAAATTATAATAAACCAAATCCAAATCATTTAAATAAACCAAATCCAAATCATTCAAATAGCGCCAATATTGAAGTTGGTAGTAGTATTTATGTTTATCCTATAAAGATAAGGAACCATAACAAAATTTCTTCAAAAATTTTCATAGTTATATGTAACATAATAATTTCACCTATCTTAGATAGAGCAATAAAAAATAATAATAATAATAAGCATCATCTCAGCCTTTCTGCATCTTCAAATTTCAAGCAGGATTTACTTCACTAGGATTATGAGCCACCGAAGCTGATCTCTCCACAGTTTTCTGGAGCTTTGACCGTACTGTTTGACCTTTTCAGTCGAATTATCGGACGTTTAAGAAACTTCAGTTGCCACCTATTCGGTTTAACTTGACCCAAAAGCTTCATCTGTTTCCTTTTGAATTTACGATTTGCATACCATCTGCCGCCTCTCCAACCCAACCCGTACCTGCAAATTTAGAAAAGCGGCGAATTCAGGTTGTGTTTGTTTGATCACTGACTCACTGTCAAAACTAGCAACCTATATAAAAGTAGCTAAAACTGAAATGGGCTAAACGGGTCAACAATCAACTGATATGTATTAAAACGCGTACAACTACAAAAAATATAAAACAATAGGTAACCCAACCCGACCTGTTTTGACTTGTTACACAAACCACCCATCCTTCGTTTTAAAAAGCGCGCAGCGCACAACAGGTCAAAACCGAGGCGCTTTACGCAAAGCGGCAGGCTTCTCGTACCCGAGGCACAAGATGTTTATATATATATATATACACACACATTAGAGTTACCGGTTCCAACCAACTTTTGTAGGCTGCAATTGTAACACCCCAACCGATGGCGGAAACATCGGGGTGCCACGTATTGATGATTGTTTTCAGTAGCACATGGTATAATATAAATTTTAAATAATTTATTCAAACATAATATCCAAAATGTGAAATAATGTCTAAGAATTCAAATACATAACATCCAAATAATAACTTCAAAACTTCAAATAAACTTCAAGATAAATCCTCATGCTAACTCAAGCCTCAGCTTCATTGTTACCTGAAACATGTTAATTTTGAAAGTATTTTGGGTCAACATAAGTTGGTGAGAATTACATAGGTTTTTGATGATAAAATGAATAAAATGTTATGCAATTCATGTGTCATGTTAATCTAGCCCATATGTGAGAAACATATTAGAAATAAATTGAGTGCATAATCAACCCTGCTGACTGTTATAAAATAATACATACCATACACTTATGGTCCCAATGAATAATGTTATGCGATAACAAACACCCACGTAACCTTTGTAGGAGGCACGTATCCGGGTGGGATTGTCAGTCCAATAGATCTATCAATGTATACCGTCGGCTGATCAATGTTAATGATTATGCTAGAATGTGCTTACTCTAATCATGCTCAAGACAATATGCAACATAGAAAACACATAAACACATTTATGATTGAATTGCAATGAAAAGTGTTATAACATGTTTCACCCCAAAAGTGGTGATAAAAGGGGCTATGTAAACTCACCTTAGTAAATGTTAACTTGTTGAGAAAGATATGATAATTGTGTTGCCCAAAGTGATTCCAAATATTACCCTAAAATGAGGTAATACATATAATAAGTCTAAGTCTATATAAACTAATATGTGTATCCTAGGGTTTCGATTTGGGGATAATCAATTGTTAAATTTTGATTTAAAAATGTTAATTAGATAAAGAAAATTGGATAATTAATGAAAAATAATCTTTTTATAAAGTTTGAATTTTGAATGAGTACAATAAAGTGTTTGAAGCAATAAAATAATTTTTATAAAATTATTTCATTTAAAATAGATTTTTAAATCTATTTATTTGTAAATAGTCAATTATTAACTTTAATAATCAAAAATACTAAAATTAAAGAAATCTTATTTTAAAAATCATATTCCTGTTCTAAATGATTAAAAATAATTTGTGTAAAATTTTGGTGTAAAAATGATAAAAATTGGATTTATTATGAATTAAATATGATTAAATCTTACAAAAATTGATTAAAAATAATAAATAAATGATTTTACTGAATTAAAAATTATTTCAGTAAAGTTTAACTTTATAAAAAGTTAGGATAATTTTTGGGAAATTTAATAATACTGTTTTGATATATAAATGAATTTTTATAAATAAAATAGTATAAAAATGATTTAATTATAATAAATATTAAATAAAAGAATTTCTGAAAAATAAAAATTGTAAATAACACTTTTATTATAGATTAAACAGATATAATTTTTTTAGAATTTATAAAATAGTTTTGGTATTTAAAAAGAATTTTAAAAGGTTTAAAGGATTAATATATATATATATATATAATTAATGTTTGTTTAAAAAGAAAAGAAAAGAAAATAGTACAAAAAGCCGGTCAGAGCCGGGACTCGAACCCGGGTGACCCTTGTAGCGAACCAGAGTCACAACCACTTGGCCTAGGCCGGTGGTTGTGATATCTTTAGATTGAAATTAAATAAATACGTAAAGCTTGAAACAGTTTATCCCCAAATAAAGGTCGACGAACCCTAGATTATCAATTGAGCAAATCAGACAACTATAGCCCGATTATTGTTAGGGCTAATGTTGTCTGATCGCCGATGAATATAACCCAACAAAAGATTGAGACTCACAGTGCTTGATTGATGTTTATGATCGGGTCAAAGAGAAAGTCAACCACGAGCAATTAAACCAAACACAGAGAGAATTAGAGAGAAATAGGGATTGAGAGAGAGTTGTGAGCGATTTGTCAAGGTCCAGAAAGCCTCAATTTATACTAATGGATTAGGGTTAGGGTTAATTAGATTGTTTGACTTTCCTTATAATAATACGCGGCCAATTATGATCATTAGGGCACGATTGCCGTGTAATCGTTGTGCAATTTGGTTGGATTGGGCCGGTAATAGCACGAAGTTACCATAGATAGCATAATTACGCGTTAATACTACGGATTGCACAACAAGGAACCCACAGTTGACTTTTCTTGTCAACTGTGAGGATTTAAACGCGCGTATATAATTATTGTTTATCCGGGTTATAACAAAACAAAAGGCCAGCCCAGCTGGTTGGGCTCGTGTGTGTTGGTTTGGACTGAACCGGCCTTTGGCGCGGGTTCGAACCCCGGCCAAGGCAAAACATTTTTTTGATTTTTAATTATCACACACACTTATATATATAATATTATATATAGTATTAGGGTTCCATAGAAGCGACAAAAATAATAAATGCGAGGATAATTATGAAACTTGACGTTTTATTAAATGTCGGTGCGTAACGTACAAGAATTTATTGCGTAATGTTACAGTCTCCCCTACTTTTAGGAACTTCGTCCCGAAGTTGGAGTTGGAGAGTCTGGTGGAAAAAGATGCGGATACTTCGACTTCATCTGGTCTTTACGCTCCCAAGTGAACTCTGGGCCTCGTTTAGATTCCCAACGAACCTTAACGATCGGGATACGACTGCGCTTGAGTTTCTTGACTCCAGTGTCAACAATCTCGACGGGTTTCTCGATAATGTGCATGCTTTCATCGATTTGCACATCCTCAAGAGGAACATGAAGGTTCTCATCTGCTAAGCATTTCTTGAGATTCGAAACATGGAAGGTCGGATGAACATTGCTTAGCTCGGGTGGAAGCTCAAGTCTGTAAGCCACTTTCCCAACTCTGTCAAGAATCTTGAAGGGGCCTACGTATCGAGGAGCTAGTTTTCCCTTTCTACCGAAACGAATAACTCCTTTCCAAGGGGATACCTTAAGTAGCACAAGGTCCCCAACTTGAAATTCCAAGGGTTTACGACGTTTATCAGCATAACTCTTTTGGCGACTTCGAGCCTTGAGAAGATTATCCTGAATAAGCTGGATTTTGTCTGTGGTTTCCTGGATTAGTTCGGGTCCAGTAATGCGAGCTTCACCAACCTCGGTCCAACAGACAGGAGAACGACATTTCCGACCATAGAGTGCCTCAAAAGGAGCCATGTTAATGCTGGCGTGATAACTGTTGTTGTATGAAAACTCAACCAAAGGAAGATGAGAATCCCATGCGCCACCAAAATCGATGACACATGCCCTGAGCATGTCCTCAAGTGTCTGGATGGTTCGTTCAGTCTGACCATCCGTTTGAGGGTGATAAGCAGTGCTCAGGTTCAACTTAGTACCCAAAGCTTTTTGTAGAGATTCCCAAAAGTGAGAGGTGAAACGACCATCGCGATCCGAAATAATGTCCAAAGGTATACCGTGACGACATACGATTTCACTTACGTACATCTTTGCCAACCTTTCCACAGAATACTTCTCACGAATAGGTAGAAAGTGAGCTGACTTGGTCAAACGATCGACGATTACCCAAATACTGTCAAAACCTTTGGGTGTGCGAGGGAGTTTAGTGATGAAATCCATAGCTATGCTCTCCCATTTCCAGACAGGAATCTCTGGTTGTTCAAGCATACCAGATGGTCGTTGATGTTCAGCCTTAACCTTGGAACAAGTGAGGCATTTTGCGACGAATAGAGCAATGTCTTTCTTCATACCAGGCCACCAATAAGAATAACGAAGATCTTGGTACATCTTGTCAGCTCCAGGATGAATAGAATAACGAGACTTATGAGCCTCGTTCATGAGAAAAGTACGAAGATCATCACGGTCGGGAATCCACAGTCGATTAAGAAAATAAAGGAGACCGTCGGGTTTGGTTTCAAGTTGAGTCTCAGCACCACAAGACATTTCATCGTACATGTTACCTTGGGTGACTGAGGTGTGTTGAGCCTGGAGAATACGATCTTGGAGATCGGTACGAACTCTAGCACATTGGAGTTTGACACGCTCTTTACGACTAAGTGCGTCAGCCACAACATTCGCTTTGCCAGGATGGTAGCGAATTTCGCAATCATAGTCGTTAAGTAATTCAACCCAACGTCGTTGCCTCATGTTAAGATTCTTTTGATCGAAGACATGTTGGAGACTTTTGTGGTCCGTGAATACCACACATTTGGTCCCATACAGATAATGTCTCCAAATCTTGAGTGCAAAGACAACAGCGCCCAATTCCAGATCATGGGTGGTATAATTTTTCTCGTGAATCTTGAGTTGTCGAGACGCATAAGCAATAACCTTTCCTCGTTGCATGAGAACACAACCGAGACCTTGGTTTGATGCATCACAGTAGACCACGAAATCATCATTACCATCAGGTAGAGATAAGACAGGAGCTTCACAGAGTTTCAGCTTAAGAGTTTCAAACGCTTCCTCCTGCTTTGGTCCCCACTCATAGGGTTTACCCTTGTGAGTTAAGGTAGTGAGAGGAACAGCGATCTTGGAGAAATTGGCGATGAATCGACGATAATAACCAGCCAACCCAAGAAAAGAACGGACTTCTGTGGGAGTGGTAGGAACACTCCAATCCTTCACAGCTTCGATTTTCGCAGGATCAACATGAATTCCGTTCATATCAATGACATGTCCCAAAAATTGAACTTCCTTAAGCCAAAATTCACATTTGGAGAACTTGGCGTACAGTTGTTCTTTCTTTAGGAGACTCAGGATAGAGTGAAGATGTTGCTCGTGATCGGATTTTGATTTAGAGTAAATCAAAATATCATCAATGAAAACGATCACGAATTTGTCGAGATAGGTCTACAAACCCGATTCATCAGATCCATAAATACTGCGGGAGCATTGGTCAAACCGAAAGGCATAACCATGAATTCATAGTGACCGTAGCGAGTGCGAAAAGCTGTCTTGGGAATATCTTCATCGTGGACTCTAAGCTGATGATAACCAGAACGGAGATCAATCTTCGAGAAGTGGGTTGCTCCTTGAAGTTGATCGAAGAGATCGTCAATCCTAGGAAGCGGATAACGATTCTTGATGGTGAGTTTGTTGAGTTCACGGTAGTCAATACACATCCGAAGAGAACCATCCTTCTTTTTAACGAATAAGACAGGGGCTCCCCATGGAGAAGAACTAGGGCGAATGAACCCTTTATCAGAAAGTTCCTGTAATTGACTAGCAAGTTCTTGCATCTCAGAGGGTGCAAGACGATAAGGAGCTTTAGCAATAGGATTAGCACCAGGAACAAGATCAATACGAAACTCCACTTGTCGAGCAGGAGGCAAACCAGGTAAGTCCTCTGGAAAGACTTCAGGATAGTCACGAATAATAGGAATGTCTTGGATACTCTTGCCTTTGTCCTTCTTCTCTATCACGTTAGCTAAGAAGGCTGTATACCCCTTTCGTAAGTATTTTTGGGCAGTAGTACAAGACATAAGCTTAAGCTCACCACAGGGTTTCTCACCATAGATCTTCAAAATCTCACCAGATTCGAGAGGAATGCGTATGACTTTCTCGAAGCACAGAATTTCGGCACGATGAGTTGACAACCAGTCCATGCCTACTATGACATCAAAACTACCAAGATGCATGGGAATAAGATCGATAGGGAAGGTATGATCATCGAGATTCAACAAGCAGTTACGAATAATAGAACCGATCGAAATAGACTTCCCGTTAGCTACCTCTACCACGAAAGGATCTTCTAGATTAGTGTGGGGTAAGTTAAGTAAAGGTTCAAACTTTAGTGACACGAATGACTTATCAGCTCCTGAATCAAATAATATGGATGCATAGTGATTATTAATGAGAAACGTACCATTCACCACTTCATTGTTGTCACGAGCCTGGTTAGCGTTGAGATTGTAGGCGCGACCTCGAGCACCTTGGTTCTGGTTGCGGTTCTGGTTTTGGTTTTGGTTTTGGTTCTGATTTTGGTTACGGTTACGGTTAGGGCAGTTGTTGATGTAGTGATTAGGGTTACCACACTCGTAGCATTGACCACGAGTAGGCCTGTTGTTTTGTTGGTTTTGGTTGGGAGCTGGGTTGTTGTTGTCTTGGGCAGCAGGAGATCGGCAGACGTTCACCAGGTGACCATATCGTTGACACTTAGTACAGAATCGACATGGCACCTGTGTGGGATGGTGATACTTGCAAGTGTTGCACAAAGGGTGAGGTCCGGTGTATGGTTTCTTGGCTGGGTTTTGGGCAGCAGGTGGAGTAGCAGCAACCATATAGTTTCTAGCCTTGCGCTTCTTGTTGCTTGAGGTCTCAGGCTTGACTTCAATTGCAGGCTGTGGAGTATCTTTGGCAACAGTCTTCTTAGAGCCCTTGCGAACCAGAGTACCATTCTTCACATGATTATCAGTAAGAGTGGCCGCTAGACGTTTGGCCTCTTCCAGAGTTGCAGGATTTCTACCCCAAACAGTGTCCTGGATTTGCATGGGCAGACCACCGATGTACTTCTCGATGGCTACCGGCAGAGGAGTAACCTTGTGTGGCAACAATAAGCTAAGCTCATGAAAGCGGGTGTTGTAGGCAAGATTTTCCCCACTATCTTGAGCCAAGGTGTGAAACTCATCCTCAAGCTTTTTAACTTCATTTCGAGGACAGAACTCCTCCTTCATGATCTCTTTGACCTGGTCCCAAGTCATAGCAAGAGCAACTTCGGCCCCACGAGTACGCTTTTCTTCATTCCACCATGTGAGTGCTCGTTTATGGAGAACACTCATGGCGTAACGAACCTTGAAATTATTGGGGCATTCACTGTTGATGAAGGTATTTTCAATACCCTCAAACCATTGGAGAAGTCCAGTTGCTCCTTCTTCACCGCTGAACTTTGGAGGGTTGCAAGAGTTGAAATGCTTGAGGGTGCAAGCTTGGGGTCCATTGCCATTGCCATTACCATTGCCATTCCCGTTCCCGTTGTTGTGACCATTCCCATTCAATTGGATGACCTGAGCAAGCAAATTGGGAACCAGAGTTGCGATTTGCTGCGCCATTTGTTGAGAAATGATCGCAGCCAGTTGAGCATCGACCCCATTGTTGTTGTGGTTAGGAACTTGGTCATGGTTGTGGTCATGGTTATCACCACCTTCTTCGGGGTTCTCACCATTGCTGTTGCGAGTGCTGCGACGAGGAGGCATGATCTGTAATAGACACAATGAAATGAATGAGAGTTTATATAAGGAATGTAATCATTTATTCATTAATTAAAACGAATAAACGAAAACGTTGACTTATCAAAGATTCTAAATTCTAATAACATATGAAGACATGCTTTAGCCTATAAGTGAACACTCATCCCGAGAATTCCCAGGTAGGCATCCGGGTCCCTCGTCTGATTGGGATATATGCGCAATGCCAGCCTAGACAGAAGACTCAGAATACAGGCGTTCACCCTTCCAGATTGCACGTGTTCGTTATTAAAATCTAGAACTTCGACGAGATCTCAAGGGGGTTCAGGTTAAACCTGAGGATTTTGTCCTATAAATCTAATGGTGGATCAGGATTGCAGCAGACAATTAAGAGTAGTCACATGTAGGTTTAGGGTTATAAGGCATAGGATAAGGATAGGATTAGGGAAGCAATTAGGGTTACTAGTAGGAGAAGCAAGTACTGTTTTAGTCCCTAAGGTTATAGTCTAGATTATTTCTAATAACCTAATTCCCTATAACCAAGGCTCTGATACCAATCTGTAACACCCCAACCGATGGCGGAAACATCGGGGTGCCACGTATTGATGATTGTTTTCAGTAGCACATGGTATAATATAAATTTTAAATAATTTATTCAAACATAATATCCAAAATGTGAAATAATGTCTAAGAATTCAAATACATAACATCCAAATAATAACTTCAAAACTTCAAATAAACTTCAAGATAAATCCTCATGCTAACTCAAGCCTCAGCTTCATTGTTACCTGAAACATGTTAATTTTGAAAGTATTTTGGGTCAACATAAGTTGGTGAGAATTACATAGGTTTTTGATGATAAAATGAATAAAATGTTATGCAATTCATGTGTCATGTTAATCTAGCCCATATGTGAGAAACATATTAGAAATAAATTGAGTGCATAATCAACCCTGCTGACTGTTATAAAATAATACATACCATACACTTATGGTCCCAATGAATAATGTTATGCGATAACAAACACCCACGTAACCTTTGTAGGAGGCACGTATCCGGGTGGGATTGTCAGTCCAATAGATCTATCAATGTATACCGTCGGCTGATCAATGTTAATGATTATGCTAGAATGTGCTTACTCTAATCATGCTCAAGACAATATGCAACATAGAAAACACATAAACACATTTATGATTGAATTGCAATGAAAAGTGTTATAACATGTTTCACCCCAAAAGTGGTGATAAAAGGGGCTATGTAAACTCACCTTAGTAAATGTTAACTTGTTGAGAAAGATATGATAATTGTGTTGCCCAAAGTGATTCCAAATATTACCCTAAAATGAGGTAATACATATAATAAGTCTAAGTCTATATAAACTAATATGTGTATCCTAGGGTTTCGATTTGGGGATAATCAATTGTTAAATTTTGATTTAAAAATGTTAATTAGATAAAGAAAATTGGATAATTAATGAAAAATAATCTTTTTATAAAGTTTGAATTTTGAATGAGTACAATAAAGTGTTTGAAGCAATAAAATAATTTTTATAAAATTATTTCATTTAAAATAGATTTTTAAATCTATTTATTTGTAAATAGTCAATTATTAACTTTAATAATCAAAAATACTAAAATTAAAGAAATCTTATTTTAAAAATCATATTCCTGTTCTAAATGATTAAAAATAATTTGTGTAAAATTTTGGTGTAAAAATGATAAAAATTGGATTTATTATGAATTAAATATGATTAAATCTTACAAAAATTGATTAAAAATAATAAATAAATGATTTTACTGAATTAAAAATTATTTCAGTAAAGTTTAACTTTATAAAAAGTTAGGATAATTTTTGGGAAATTTAATAATACTGTTTTGATATATAAATGAATTTTTATAAATAAAATAGTATAAAAATGATTTAATTATAATAAATATTAAATAAAAGAATTTCTGAAAAATAAAAATTGTAAATAACACTTTTATTATAGATTAAACAGATATAATTTTTTTAGAATTTATAAAATAGTTTTGGTATTTAAAAAGAATTTTAAAAGGTTTAAAGGATTAATATATATATATATATAATTAATGTTTGTTTAAAAAGAAAAGAAAAGAAAATAGTACAAAAAGCCGGTCAGAGCCGGGACTCGAACCCGGGTGACCCTTGTAGCGAACCAGAGTCACAACCACTTGGCCTAGGCCGGTGGTTGTGATATCTTTAGATTGAAATTAAATAAATACGTAAAGCTTGAAACAGTTTATCCCCAAATAAAGGTCGACGAACCCTAGATTATCAATTGAGCAAATCAGACAACTATAGCCCGATTATTGTTAGGGCTAATGTTGTCTGATCGCCGATGAATATAACCCAACAAAAGATTGAGACTCACAGTGCTTGATTGATGTTTATGATCGGGTCAAAGAGAAAGTCAACCACGAGCAATTAAACCAAACACAGAGAGAATTAGAGAGAAATAGGGATTGAGAGAGAGTTGTGAGCGATTTGTCAAGGTCCAGAAAGCCTCAATTTATACTAATGGATTAGGGTTAGGGTTAATTAGATTGTTTGACTTTCCTTATAATAATACGCGGCCAATTATGATCATTAGGGCACGATTGCCGTGTAATCGTTGTGCAATTTGGTTGGATTGGGCCGGTAATAGCACGAAGTTACCATAGATAGCATAATTACGCGTTAATACTACGGATTGCACAACAAGGAATCCCACAGTTGACTTTTCTTGTCAACTGTGAGGATTTAAACGCGCGTATATAATTATTGTTTATCCGGGTTATAACAAAACAAAAGGCCAGCCCAGCTGGTTGGGCTCGTGTGTGTTGGTTTGGACTGAACCGGCCTTTGGCGCGGGTTCGAACCCCGGCCAAGGCAAAACATTTTTTTGATTTTTAATTATCACACACACTTATATATATAATATTATATATAGTATTAGGGTTCCATAGAAGCGACAAAAATAATAAATGCGAGGATAATTATGAAACTTGACGTTTTATTAAATGTCGGTGCGTAACGTACAAGAATTTATTGCGTAATGTTACAGCAATTAATCTTCATTATAGTCTTTACCACCTGCTTCCGCTTCCATGAGACCTTGAATCACCATGCCTATTGAGTTTCCTGTTACCAAACCTCCTAAAACACAACAAGATGAAACAGTCAGACTTGTGTAAGATACATATACTTATTAGCCATCAACCATATATGCTCCAATCACTCACCAGTCACTTGATGTTCTTGTAACGTATAGGTAACTTTTCGCTATCGTCTGCTATTGACAACTATGCCTAACCCCCCTTAAATTTATGATTCTCCTGAAACCTACCTCGCTGTAATGGAAGAGCCAGATAAGTGTTATTTACAAGGCAAAACCCTACAAATATCAACAATTGTAAATATAATGCATCAGTTTGATGGAGAAGGGCATTACAGATTTACAAATAAAATATGAAAACCAACCTCTTGATAGCAAAACCACCACAATTAGAAAAAAAACACATGAACCATTGGTAATCAATTTCAAATGTCGAGGGTACTGCTATCTGAAAACAAGGCTACCATTCTGTTGTGTTCTCAAATTCTCAATAAGAGATTGGTAGAATGACTTCAGTGACTTCAAATCATTTCCCTGAAAATCAACAACCAAAATCATATTAAAAACAAGAAATTTCGGATAGGAACATGTTAATATCCAGTCAAATACAGATACACAACCATCTTCCTAGAAAAGCAAGAAGGAATCCAGACAGGATAGACGTACCTGCAGTTTCTGACAGGATTCCTCTGCTAATTCTTGAGGGCAATGTGCAGCAAGAAAACCTTTTGATACAAAACCTTTTTATACACTTCATTTTATATAACTTGAAAGTACTGTTGCATTTCCACTACTTTGGTAAGCCAAGTTAGGCTACACTGATCTTCATGTACTGTCCTTTTAAATGCCAAAATATAACATTTACTACTTCAAAACACTAAAAAATGTAATACTTAACCAATCCATGGTTAATATGAATGTAAACCAAACAAGATCAATATACTTTTCACTGTACTGAAGCAAAGGTTAAACCAAGTTTAGTTTGATTACCAAATCCTTTTCCTTTAATCTTCCACAAATTACACACAAAAAGAAAGAACAAATTTAATATATTTTAACAGGCTAAAAAATAAAAACAATAAAATACCAAATCAAGAAAAAAAAACAAAAAAAAAAAGATGATAGTGGAATGGAACTTACAGTATTTGCATTCCGGAACTCAAAGTACTTGTCAAGCACACTGTACAAACAACAGTTTATCACAAAAGCTTCGATTACAAAGGTTTGAAAACCAGGTTCCTGTATACTTGCTATTATTAGATACATGAAATAACCATAATATCACCAACATAGAAGAAAAATATAGTTAATACATTACCTTTTCTGGCCTCATGCACCAATCTTTAATCAGCCTAACAAAAATTTGTACACAAGCCTAAAACAATCACTATAGTCTATTGATTCTCCATCAACACATTAACAATTTAACATACACTACAAACTAAACAAATTCAAACAATCTAATCTCATGACAAAGATCACAATAAAAATTTCTCACATCGGGCATTCTTGGCAGGCAAACACAGGCACTGATACGATCGTCTCGATAACACCAATCGATTGAACCGTCTACGGTTTGTAGCGAGTATCATCGTCAGTGACCTCTCGATCACTACGGTTTCTTTTAAAACTCAAGCTATACGATTCCTTTATGATTCTAATGTTATTCACTAATTGTCTACCTAGGCTACTGTAACTAAAACCTATATGTATGCAACATTCTAGGTCACTTAATCACATCCACTTGCAAATCATCACCATAATAATATGTAAAGACCTAAATTTCATGATTCATACAAATTAGTAATCAATCATATAAAAATTCATGAATAAGACAAAGACTATAATTATCTCTGTTAAATCAATACACAATTAGGTCACAATCATCTAAAATTGGGGATTTAGATGATGGAGAGAGATGCAGGTGGTTACGGTACTCTAAATAAATCAAAAGAATCATACAAAAGGATCGATGGTTACGGTACATGCTTCAATGGTGGATCTATAGCTTGAGTGACGGTGATGAAGATTCCTCTGATAATAGCTTCGATGGATCGATGGTTATGGTGGCTGCTTCAATGGTGGATCGATGGAGGTTAAAGTGGATCCCTAAAACTCATGTGAATCGATGGATAATAAACGATAATTGCATACACCGTTTTAATCGATGTGTTTAATGGCTTCAATGGAGTTTATAATTTTTGGGGGAGGGGCAAACTGTTTTTATAAAATTTTTATATAAATTAGCTGCAACCATTTAGCTACCATGCTTTGAAGTTGTTTGGAAAATATTACAAAATTTGCTACCGTGTTTTTTGGTAGCAAATTTTGGTGGCAAATGCTTAATTTTGTAGTAGTGCGGTGGGTTCCAGACCACCGTGTACGGCGGCGCACGACGGAGCCACGGCGGCGCTGCCGCCCTCTTCATCTCGTACAGATGGTGGTTCACGGTGGTGGTTTTGGTGGATCATTGTAGCGATGGTGGTGGACCTGGGTTCGTAATGAGCCAATATTAATATTATTATTATATATTTTATGAAATGATATGAATTGTATTAATAAACTTTGGGCGACTTGTTTGATTAATTCGACTTGTTTTTCTCGTTTCACATTTGTGTCACATAAGCCATCTAAGTGTTCATGTTTTGACGTTGAGTGTAGAATAAATAACCACTTAAAATTAAGAGCTAATATTATATATGTAATGTAATGGGTGTATGCAGGTTGCCATTAGAACTGTGACATGGTTGCTACAACAATTTCCACAGTTAGCAGACAGGTACTAGATTTCTGCTGCTCATGGCGCTGGCAAACATGTAAACAAATTGGTAGTGAAACTATAATTTGTAGATAAATGATGAGTTGCAAGGTGTTCTAAAACACAGTTCTAACTATACGTAAACATACATACATTTAGCATTGCGATCTACACTAACCATATTTGATTGGTTGTTGAAACTGGTGGAAGCAATCAATGGTTGTCATGTGGCTTTTTTTATGTAAGAAGTATGGGACCCGTCAAACACAAACCCAACCCTTTAATGGCAGACAAACCGCCACCACAATCGAAGGAAGGAGACGGTGGTTAGGGTTTGGAATTGGGGTTTTTTTAGAGAGAGAAAGTAGTTGAGAATCAAGAGTGGTGTGAGAATGGCTGAGAGAAAGAGATGGGGGATTTTATAACTTTTTTTTAAATTAAAATATAAAACATAATTGTTCAATTACCATCCTACCCTTAGATCAAGATTAAAAGATGAATGGCTCAGATTAGTTCCTAAGTTCCTAACTAGTACCTTGGTTCCTAATTGATCTTTTTCCTATATATATATATATATATATATATATATATATATATATATATATATATAGGGGAAGGATAAATTGGAAATCCCCTTGAGTTAAAAAAACTTAGAAAACTCATGTAAAAAATCTAAAAAAAACTTTTTTTTTTTTGAAAATTACACAAGGTAACATACATGTTTTTAAACGTTTTGGGCCGAAAAAAATAAAAAAGCGCCGATGGGATATTTTAAAAAAAATAAACAACGCAAACTTTATAACAGCGCTGTTAACATATGTTTTCTGCTTTTTAACATATGTTACCAGCGCTGTTACAAAATTTGCGTTGTTTATTATTTTTTTTAAATTCCCTCGGCGCTTTGTTAATTTTTTTGGCCCAAAACACTTAAATACATGTATATTACATTGTGTAATTTTTTCAAAAAAAAAAAACTTTTTTAGATGGTTTTTACATGGGTTTTCTAAGTTTTCTTAACTCAATGGGGTTTTCGATTTATACTTTCCCTATATACAAGGTTGTAAAAATCGCGACTAGTCGGCGATTAGTCGGTGGTCGGCCAGCTGCTGATTAATTTTGAGCTAGTCACTCAATTAATGGCTGGTCGGTCCTAGCCGGTCAAAGCCAGCCGAAATCAGACCAAATCAAACCAAATCGGCCCTAATCCAACCAAATCAAACCAAAATCGCCGGAAAAGTTAGGTAAAAATTGGACCGAATCGAACAAAAATAACAAGTTCTTATCTGATGTATAGCCTGATGTTGTCTCTGATGAACTATAATGGATGAAATTGCATGACCTGATGTATAGCCTAATGAAAGAATGATATGGGAGGAAAAAAGCGGCGTATGGTGATATATGGCTGACTAGGGTTACCTAAGTTTGGGATTTTTAACATTTTAACCCCCTCCATCTTTATTAGTATATATTTGGTCCCTAAAGTTATAAATTTATATCTAAAATGTGTAAAATTGACATTGTATGTGTATAAATTTGTAAAATTATATATGAAAAGTCTGACCCGATTAATCCTGATTAGTCCCAATTAATTCCTAGTCCTCACCCCACCGGCCGACTAGCGCCTAGCGAGTTCTACAACCTTGCCTCTCTCTCTATATATATATAGGGTCAAGATGCTGTACAAATGGTGTTTTTTGTGAGAAGTGTAAGAAGCAATGGAAACTTGACAAGTGGCAATATTAATTATCTTGCAACAAGGGTAGATTAGTCCATTTAGCCTCTAATTATAATTTGTTCATTAAATTATTTTTAGAAATTGATATGCATTTAATTACATTTCCATTATTTATGGAAGATTATCTCTCATCTTTAATACATTGTGTCATACGTGTGAAATCATGTTCGTTATTCTTAAAATACCAAAAAAAATGTAAAACACACTAGCGTACAACCTATGCGCATAAAACACAACATTATTATCATGATAAAACACAACATCCCCAACCAATCGAAAATCAAAGAACCTATAAACAATCCTGAATTTTACAAACATAAAACATATCACAAATAAGGAACAAATAAAACACCATGTTATAAACCCGAATAATACACAAAGAATATAAAACACAAAAGGATGCTGATAAAACACAACATACAATAGATTTATAGTAAAACACCATATTGAGAGTTGCATCACGTTCTTGTCCACCAGAATCTTTTATTAAACCACGCTCCCTTCCGACATCATCCAATTATAATCGTTGAACATAAAACACCAAAACATAAAATATCACAATCATGATCCTGTCTAGACTAATTTTATGTTTTGAAAATGGATTTTAAAAAATGATGATGATAATGATGATGTATCCTCCTGTCATAACAAAATGATCGTAAAGACTTTAAGGATCTTTATGGATTTTGTCTTCATATGAAACATTCATTCATTATTTAATAACAGAAAAAAAAAGTATCACTGCAACATAAAGTTTTCAGCAAGAGATAGAGAAAGGGGAACGAGATTTCAGGAGGAGATGGAATTGTTTCCATCTTTTAAGCATACACAATAACTATCATAAACATACAAAAGTACTATAATACCCCCATTAAGATTAATTAATCAATTAACTTTATAACCCTTATTAAATTTTTGCAATCAACCAATCTCAACCATCCATCTCTAGATTTAATGGCTATAAACACTTCTTACATTTCTCACAAAAAATCCCCTTTGTACAGGAACCTAAATCTCTCTCTCTCTCTCTCTCTCTCTCTCTCTCTATATATATATATATATATATATATATATATATATATATATATATATATATATATATATATATAGAGAGAGAGAGAGAGAGAGAGAGAACTGGTAAGATACTTTTGAACGACGTCAGTGTTTTTTTTCGAGATTTGATGCCATGGATTTTATTAAAAAATAATTGACCCGATTAGCATTAGCATGAAAAAAACTATTTATATATTTTGTTACTAAAGAAAAAAGTTATATAAAAACTTTTGACTATGTTTTTTTTAGTTCATTAGTTAAGCCCAATTACCTAATTCCAACTAATATACAGTTATACACTTCGCCTGAAACCATTAAAAGTCCATGTCTTGTTTTTAAGTTTTTAACCCAATAGCCAATTAAAGACTCAATTAATTAATTCACATTGTTTAACAACTTGCATAAAATAAAAATAAAAAAACACCAATGACGAACTAAAGAGTGCAGCTCATCGTTCATTACTTTAATCGGTAAAACAAAATCGCCGGCGGGATTGAAGGATTACAGACCGATTAATTTGATTGGGGTTGTAAGCAAGAGTATTTCCAAAGTGGTTGCTGCCAGATTAAAGAAAGTTATTGGGGAGGTGATCTCTAATTCCCAATCGACTTTTCTTAAGAAGAGGTTTATTATGGATGGACCGTTGGTGCTTAATGAGGTTATTGGATGGATTAAAAAATAGAAAACAAGTCTTCCTTCTAAAGATTGATTTCGAGAAGGCTTACGATAATGTTAGTTGGGAGTTTCTTTTATCCATTTTGACACAAATGGGCTTTCCCACTAGATGGTGTATGTGGGTGAAAGGGATTCTTCAGTCGGCTTGATCAGCTGTGTTGGTAAATGGGTCTCCTACATTTGACTTCCAATGTCTAAAGGAACTTAGACAAGGAGATCCCCTTTCTCCATTTTTATTTCTAATTGTCATGGAAACGTTGGCTTAATTGCTTGCTAAAGCAAGTGATTTGGGGGTTTTGGAAGGGGTGAAGCTTCCCAATGATGATCTGGTTGTTTCTCATATGTTGTATGCCGATGATGCATTAATATTGGGTAAGTGGAACAAGCATAATGTTAAAAATACCAATCGTTTGCTTCGGATTTTTTATATGTGTTTCGGCTTACAAATTAATATTCATAAATTCGGTGCTTTTCGGATTGGGTGTGGTGGATTCGGAGGTGTGTCTTATGGCTAAACTGTTGGGTTGTAAAGTTGGAAGATTTCCTTTTGTTTATTTAGGCATAAAGGTGGGAGCGAATATGAACCGGGTTTGCAATTGGGATCCGGTATTGGATACGACTCGGAATAGATTAACGTATTGGAAGGCGAAACTCTTGTCTATTGGTGGGCATCTTACTTTATTAAAATCGGTGTTAGCTATTCTCTCGATGTACTATTTTTCTTTATACAAGGCCCCGGTTACTGTAATTGAAGCCATTGAAAAGTTGATGAGAAAATTCTTGTGGTGCGGTTGTAAGGAGGGTAGCGGTTTGTATTGGGTCGCTTGGGAGGTGGTGACAAAACCGGAAAAGGATGGGGGTTTGGGTATCACCAATCTTTATGATGTAAACACGACCTTATTAGCGAAGTGGGTGTTTAGATTTAAATCCGATAATGAAGGGATGTGGAGGAGAACTATCGATTGCATTCACGGGGGCAGGAACCGTTGGGCGTTTCTTCCCATGAAAAATGATGTTTCTGGATGTTGGAAGACTATAGTTCGGAACTTGGAAGGTGTGGTTATTCATGGTGTTAGTTTTAAGTCGTGCTTGAGGGGTAAACTTGGGAATGGCGAAACTCGCAAGTTTTGGAAAGATATTTGGTTTGGTTCAGCCCCCTTACAGGATAGGTGGTCGGCTCTGTTTCGATCTGATCAGAAGAAAAATGATACCGTGCGAGTTCGTTTTAAAATGGAGGGTGACAAGGTTTCGATCGCTAATACTTGGGTCATGGATAAAACTTCGGTTGAAGCGATTTCTGAAGCTCATGATGTTTGTTCGATCCTAACTCAGGTACGTTTTGCAGATGGTAAGGATGCTTGGGTTTGGGAACCAGATAAAGATGGAGCATTCTCTGTCGCTGCTGTCAAAAAATGGCTGCATAAGTGTTACACCCTCAAAATCCACTTGCGGAGTTTTACCGCGAGGCGCATGACAAACCAGGATCCAAGTCAACGATCACAATAAACAAGTCTAAATGAACATATGCAATTTCAAAAACATAGTTTAAATCCCCAATTACAGCGGAAGCTTATTCTCAAAACATAATCCAAAAGTAAACCAAATTATTCAATGTTTGAAAACCATGCAATCCTAACTAGACGCCGTGCAGACGCGTGCGCCCTAGTTCCGTAGTGCTACCTTAGCGACCTGAGAAAACATGTAAGAGTTACGTCAGCACAAAAATGCTGGTGAGTTCACAGGTTTTGTAATCAAAATATCAAGTTCAACCTGTCCATACTATATCAATTTGTAAACCAAGTACGCTAGCTAGGCGTATGTTTTGTTACTACAACGATTGGAAAACCATTACTAACTCGCAAACCAGATGTTGTGCCCGAATAGTAAACTTGTTCCTGTTTGAGACAATATGCACTCCCCCAGCCCTCCAAGCCGACGAGCGGGGTTGGTCACTCCCAATAGATCTATTCACATTTCCCCGTTGTGCTAACCCGCACATTCATGGTTTCCCCCGGGACTTCCAAAGATCGTATAGTAAACCATAGAAACCCATAGTATGACAGTTGTTACCAAAACATAAGTTTAACACATGTTTTCTCCCCCAAAAATTGAAACCAGTTAAAAGAGGGGCCGTAAACTCACCTTAGGTTGCGTTACTTCGTAATACGAATAAAATCAGCAAGCTATGTTAGCCCCGTAAGGCGGCGACCTAACATATGACAGTTACAAGTAATTAGACTAATAACCCGTAGGTTAGTTAGTCCCTAGATGTCCAGACCATAACCAAGTTCGTTTGAAAACACCGTGACTGTTAAATTAACCCAATGTACAAGACTCGACATCCCATTGGTGACCCGAGACTCCCCGTGTTATACTTGCACTCTCAAACATACAATCATGCAATCACAATTAACATACGTAAAAGTCCAACAAGTTGTAGCACGTAGTTCAAGTATCACATAAACAAGTCCGAGCACATATTACCAAGTTACTAGGTATGTTACGGGGTTCCTAGCATGTTCCTAGGTGTCAAATCGGGTCTCGGAATGTCAAAATACACTTACAGCAGCAGTGCAGGCGATTAGGAAAAGTCAACTAGTGATTACGTAGGTCAACAGGCATTTAGGAAGGCTAATCGCCTATACTATAGGCGATTAGGGTTATATAGTATGCAAATTAGGAGTTTATAGGCGATTACGTCGTAAGGCATGCAATTCAGGGCTTAACTATCAATTAGGATCGTAAATGCATGAAGTAAAGGCAAATAGGCCCCTACTCGCCTATACTATAGGCGAATAGGACTCCATTTCAGGCGAATAGCCTCCTATTCGCCTATAGCATAGGCGAATAGGATCCCTATTCGCCTTTAACCCAGCTGTTCCAGTTTTTCGCGCGTTTAACACTCCAAATCAGATCCAGAACGTGTGTAAACATCAAATATCAATCAAACAACCATACCAAACATATTTCAATCAAAATCCTTCATTTAACCTCGTTCTATCAGCCCTGCATGCAACCATGTAACCCAAAAACAATACACATAGCATGAAACATCACATTAACATGCATAACCGTAACCCTAATGAACAATTACTCAGATTTCATCAACATGCTATCATCATCAATCTGTAACTACCTTAATATCATGCTAACAATCCTTCTTGAATCACAAAAACCCTATCTTTTAATCATAAACACACATACAACATGCATAATAGTTAGAATCCAATTAACAACGATTATTAACGAATTTCAGAAGACACATACGTTTATAAATAGGTCTGGACCATTAGGGATTCAATAAAAACATTATTAAAGATTGCATGAATGAAAACCACACCTTAGATTTGTGATAGATTGATGTAATAGGCTTGAAATCTTGTGTTTTGATCCAAAATCGTGTTCCAGAGGTTGTGTGTGTGTTAGGGCGAGTAGTGGGACGACTAGGGTTGTTATAATGAAGTTTAGGAGGTCAAGTATGGTATTTATAGTCGTTTTTAGTCGTCCAGCATGTTATAGGCGAGTACGCAGCAGCATCAGGCGAATAGGGCTCCTAATCGCCTATAGTAGGGGCGATTAGGGCCTACTCGCCCCTGATGAAGCCCTACTCGCCTCCCCTATAGGCGATTACAACTCCTATTCGCCTATAGGGTCTGGTTCAGCATATTTGGCGCGTTAAACTCCGTTTTAACATATGTTAACACATTTTCACATACCGACAAGTCACATAATGATTGTAAACACATAATACTTGCAAACAAACACATTCACACTCGTTCACCAATTTCCGGGACTCGAGACTTGTATGTTCCCTATGCTCTGACGATTCTACGAATCGTCACCCTTTGTACACTTGGTTAAGGACTGACATCTAATGAGCCTTTAGACTAACATCTAATGATCCTCTATACTAAACTAACAGTTCCCGAACCGTAACACGACTCAACTAACCCCGTTAAGTATAATATACGCGTGACTCGCTAAGGTAGACTTTCATCTAGACAGCGTTGTTAACCAGAATTTGCCGGGTGTCACAATAAGGAGGGATCTAATCAGCCATGTACATCGACGAAATGGGAGACATGGATACCTATTAAAGTTAACATATTTGTTTAGAGAATGGAGATTGATCGAATTCTGACTCGTGTAGCTTTGCTGAGAAGAAAAGTAAATATTCCGAGTAGCTCTTGTCTGTTGTGTGAGGCAATCGATGAATCGGTGCAGCATTTAATGGTACAATATGGTTTTTCTTTCGGTGTTTGGAGCAAAATCTGGAGGTGGTGTAGGACTAGTGTATACAATGATGATAAGGTTGAGGAGTTGTTGCAAATGAAGTATGTTTCGACCAATTCAAAGTAGGAAAGGAAGGTTTAAAAAGGTATTTTCATGGTGACTTGTTGGGCGATTTGGAAAGAGCGTAACAAGAAAGTTTTTCAAGGTTCGACGCCTCAGGTTTTGGAGATTGTGGCGACCGTGAATGCCTTATCCTTTTTTTGGTTTAAACATCGAACTATATTAAAAAATGTGGTTTGGAATGATTGGGTGAAACACCCTTTGTATTTTTTGTAAGGTTTTTAGGTGATCCTTATTTTGAGGACTTGCATGTGTTTTTAATGAAGTTTTATGTTAAAAAAAAAAAAGTTGAAAAAAGTCCCGATTGGTGTAACTTATGGATGATACCGTTCAAACAGGAAAGACACGAGTGATCGATTCAATTTTTTTTATCAAAGAGGGCACACATGGGAGATTAAACATGAATTTTTTACAAGGACATTGTAGTTTATTATGATATTGGTTTTTATTATGTTATTCATCACCCGACTTGAACCAACCCGAAAATTTTAATACCGGGTTGTTATAAATCAAAATGCCAAAAAATAACGTAATGGAAAAAAATTATTAAATTCGCCACTGGTATGTAAGATTTTTGTTCCTATATTTCCGTAAGTGTTTGGAAAATAATTTGTTTCCAATTTAGCTATACCTATAAGGATTTAGATTATTTGATAACCTTTAGGGTATGTTTGGCTCAACATTTTTCCCCAACTTTTGACTTATAACTTATCGAAGAAGTCAAAAGTTAAAAAAAAGTGTCTGGGTAATTATTTGAAAAATGAGTTTTTGGATGATTTTGGTCTTTGAAAAGGAGAAATGAAGGGAAAATCATAAGTCATAATTTGTGACTTATGGGGAAAAGGAGCTTTTGATGGTGGAAAAGTCATAAGAAGAAAATGAAATGGAGAACCAAACATGGTCTTAGTCTAATAGAGAACTAATAGAATTAGAGAAAGTATAAGGTACAAAGTTTCTTAACATAAGAAGTGTAAGAAGCCACTAGAATTTACCACCTGTCAATTTAACCTAACCACAGTTAAACCACGATTAAACCTATTTTCTTCTTCCCTGATCTAAACTTTTCAGAACATTACCCTAACCCATCCTCATTTGATAAAAACGTAATCGATCAAGATCTGACACCACAACCACCACCACCACCATCATCACCTACCGTCAATGGCAACATACTAAGAAATGGTACCCTATGCCTATCTACAATTTCTATATCAACCTAAATCTACTTTGTGTCCAGATAACCTAAGTTTCCCTTGTTAAAAAGCCTACACCACAGTTCTTTTTGGTGTTGCTGCTCCTTAACCGATCTCCATGGATGCTTGGTCTTCCTCCTATCTTCATTTCATCTTTTTGTTGTTAAATAATTTCTCTCTCGAGGTCTGTCATGCACTGTTGTTATTAAAGGGTCAGGCTCCATATTTTTGCTCTTAAAAAGTTTACCAAAGTGAGAATTAAATAAGGGTCAGACACGGTTTGAAAATAAGTGCAGAGACTCATAAAAAGGTGTGTTTAAAATTTTTTAGTGAGTGCGTCCAAATTTTCAATGAGTGCTTCCAAACTTTTTAATGAGTGCGTTCAAAATTTCGATGAGTGCTTTCAAACTTTTTAATGAGTGCTTCTAAATTTTCAATGAGTGCTTCCAAACTTTTTAATGGGTGCTTCTAAATTTTCAATGAGTGCTTCCAAACTTTTTAATGAGTGCTTCTAAATTTTCATGATTCCAAACTTTTTAATGAGTGCTTCTAAATTTTTCAATGAGTGCTGCAAACTTTTTAATGAGTGCTTCTAAATTTTCAGTGAGTGTTTCCAAACTTTTTTAATGGGTGCTTCTAAATTTTTAATGAGTGCTTCCAAACTTTTTAATGAGTGCTTCTAAATTTTCAGTGAGTGCTTCCAAACTTTTTTAATGGGTGCTTCTAAATTTTTAATGAGTGCTTCCAAACATTTTAATGAGTGCTTCTAAATTTCAATGAGGGCGTCTAAAATTTTGATAAGTGCGTCTGAAATTTTGATGAGTGCGTCTGAAAATTTTGAAAGTGCGTCTGAGATTTTAAAAGCCTCTATTTTTCACCAACTTCATCTTCTTCCTCTGCAACTTTTTTAACCTAATTTTTATGTTTAATCATACTTATTGAAACAAAATTGAAAGTATTTGACAACTATTACGAGCGTTTATTCATAATTGTAATTCATATGATTATTTTAATCCTCTGTTTTTGATTATTTTTAGATTCAAATACTGATCTTACGTTTTCGTTCATTGTAATCGATTTTTTTTGTTTTTGAATTGTGTAATCATTCTGAACGCGAATTGATCTGAAACGATGAAAAATCAGGGTTCAAATTAGTTCTGTTGTTACGATTTGAAAAAAAAATAGACGGTTTTTTCTATTTTACCCTTGGTTAGTTTAACCCAAGTATGATTAGGGTTTTTAATCTGCATCCAGACATCTTGTTAATCTAATGGCTGAGATTGCTTCTTACGCTTTTTACGTCTTTGTACAATATCTCTTCCCCATAATTATTTTATACCACACAGTTCTCTAAGGCAAAACAAAAGTCTTTAAGACCTTTTTTTTTATTGCTAAATCACCCTTTTCCTAGAAGGAAATAATTATTTATTTATTTTTTTAATATTTTTTTGTTTTTTGCATTTACACATATGTGTATATAAGTGTCTAAAACTATAAAAATTAGTATTGTATATATATACATACATGTTTTGTAATGTATATATTGAGTAAATAGCCAAAATCGTCCCTGAGGTTTGACCAATTTTGCCGGATCTATCCACAATTTTTTTTCTCAACTAGACCATTGAGGTTTACATTTCGTTGCCTGATCTATCCATTTAACTAACCCTCTTAAAGACTAACATTAAATAAGGGGTATTTTTGACATTTTACATATTTGTTTTAATTTCTAATTTTTTTTCTTCTTATTTCTATCATGTATAACTTGCGTTTTATCATAAAACGCAAGTATGCCCTCAAAAAGACACAACCAATCAACCCAGCGAAAAAAAAAAACAAAATTAAACAAACTATGCCAATGAGGTATGCAAATGAAAGAGGATAAAAAGTTTGATTTTATGATGTATTTTTTTTTAAATAGTGTAGTATGAAAAAGTTATGACCGTTCAAAAAATGAATGTGAAACTTAAAAAAAAATCAACAATTATAATGATGGACAATAATAACATTTTGGCTAGTGTCATGTGTCAGCCTCTTAGTCCTTCTTAGAGGTTGTTTGGTAGCCTCTTAATGACCATTTAGATGTTACGTCTTAATAATCCATAACCTCTGAATGGTTAAAAGATAACCTTAAAATGGTTAAAAGACAACCATTAAGATGTTACCTCTTAACAATTCATACTTAAGATTACATGTTAACCAATAAAAGACTATAAACCATTCAGATGTAGCCTCTTAATCAACTACCAAACAACCCTTACACTTTTTACATTCACAATAGCCTCACTCTAATCACATAACTAGATTTAGGTTTGTTTAATCAGTTTCTTCTTAGCCTACAATTTGAATTGTTTTCACATAAGCAAATAAAATAGTAAACAACACTAATGAAAAAACCTGTCAAAATGTCTGAAGGGAAAGAAAAATATTTGTAACCCTTTTCATGACAATGTTTACCAAAACAATAAACCCTTAATAATTAATTCTTATCATGAACTTAGTGGTAAATAGATAAGAATACATAATTGAGGTCTCAGTCAAACTTGGACATCACATTTTTTGGTCTAACATATTTCATAATTTAACTCCTCCATCACACGACCGATTGGTGGGTGGCGGGGTACCGTGACGTTTACCCTTTGTCATCTTTTGGATGTTATTATAAAGAATTAGTTGCCGTGTGCTAAACACTTCAGCACATTTCAAAACCATCTTAAGTTTACACATTGATAGGTCGTTCAACCTTTTAAAAAAGCACAATCATTTTAGATAGACATGTCAAAACTGTCCACTAGTTGGGTAATTTCCCCAAATTTTATTCTACCCCGCCCCAGTTACTACCTCACCAAGCAAAAATAAATATGTCTACAACAACTCTTATGGTGCGTTTGGTTCACATGAATTGAATGGAATTCAATGGAATTGGAATTTGAATTCCAACTCTTTAGGTGTTTGGTTCATTGAATTTGTTGGAATTGGAATTTCAATTCCAATCTTGTTTGTTTGGTTGACTAAGGAATTGTAATTGTAATTTGGTATGAATTCCTTCAAATTCCCTTACATAAGGGAATTCAAAATCCTTCCAATATTAGAAGGAATTCAAGTAAATTTATTGGAATCTTCGAACCGTTGGCATCATTTTGACCCGAACCGATGCGAACCGTACCATTTCAACGTGAACCGCTTAGATCCGAACCAATTCGGACCGTACCCGTTTCGACCGGTATTGTTTCAACCCGAACCGTTTCGTACCGTACCAGTTGTGACCGGTACCGTTTCGTACCGTACCAGTTTCAAATGGTACCGTTTCGTACCGTACCATTTTCGACCGGTATCGTTTCGGACTGTACCAGTTTCGACCGGTACCGTTTCGGACCGTACCAGTTTTGACTGGTACCGATTTGGACCGAATCGTTTCGGATCAGTTTCAACCGATACCGTTTCGACCGGTATCGTTTCGACCTGTACCGTTTCGCCCGTAACGTTTCGGACCGAACTGTTTCGGACCGTACCAGTTTCGACCGGTACCGTTTCGAACCGAACCGTTTCGGACCGTACCAGTTTTGACCGGTACTGTTTCGAACCGAACCGTTTCGACCTGTACCG
Source organism: Ambrosia trifida (assembly GCA_028751855.1). Taxonomy (NCBI): domain Eukaryota; kingdom Viridiplantae; phylum Streptophyta; class Magnoliopsida; order Asterales; family Asteraceae; genus Ambrosia; species Ambrosia trifida. The sequence goes on along the minus strand of CM054123.1, from coordinate 53,613,042 downwards.
TTTTGCCCGTAACGTTTCGGACCGAACTGTTTCGGACCGTACCAGTTTCGACCGGTAGCGTTTCGGACCCGTTTCGACCGATACCGTTTCGACTGGTATCGTTTCGGACCGTACCAGTTTCGACCGGTACCGTTTTCGACTGGTACCGGTCTAAACGGTGCACGTCGAAACGGTACAGGGCGAAACGATAGAGGTATGAATAGTTCGGGTCAAAACGATACTGGTCGAAACGGTACGGGCCAGTAATGGTCAAAACGGTACGGGCCGGTACGGGTCACAACGATGCGGGTCGTGGGGGCAAGGGCGATAGATTCCAATTTATTAACCAACCAACACAATAATATAGGATTTGAGAATCCAATTCCAACAATTTCCAATTCCTTTTGGAATGTTTGAATTCCAAATCCAATTCATTCCAATTCCAATTCCTTCACAAATTCCAATTCCAAACAATTCCACAAACCAAACACGCCCTTAGGGTGCGTTTGGTTCGCATGAATTCAATGGAATTCAATGTAATTGGAATTTGAATTCCAACTCTTTAGGTGTTTGGTTCATTGAATTTGTTGGAATTGGAATTTCAATTCCAATCTTGTGTGTTTGGTTGACAAAGGAATTGTAATTGGAATTTGGTATGAATTCCTTCAAATTCCTTTACCTAAGGGAATTCAAAATCCTTCCAATATTAGAAGGAATTCAATTCAATTTATTGTAATCTTTGAACGGTTGACATCATTTTGACCTGAACCGATTCGAACCATGTCATTTCAACGCGAACCGCTTAGATCCGAACTAATTCGGACCATACCAGTTTCGGCCGGTACCGTTTCGTACTGTACCAGTTTTGACCGGTACCGTTTAGACCCGAACCGTTTCGTAGTGTACCAGTTTTGACTGGTACCGTTTCAGACCATACCAGTTTCGACCGATACCGTTTCAGACCGAACCGTTTCGGACCGTACCAATTTCGACCAGTACCGTTTTGGACCGAACCGTTTCGGACCAGTTTCGACCTGTACCGTTTCGACCGTAACGTTTCAGACCGAACTGTTTCGGACCGTACCGGTTTCGACCGAACCGTTTCGGACCAGTTTCGACCGACACCGTTTTGACCGGTATTGTTTCGACCTGTACCGTTTCGCCCGTAACGTTTCGGACCGTACCCGTTTTGACCGGTACCGTTTCGGACAAGTTTCGACCGATACCGTTTCGACCGGTATTGTTCCGACCTGTACCGTTTCGCCCGTACCGTTTTGGACCGTACCAGTTTCGGCCGGTACCGTTTCGGACCAGTTTCGACCGATACCGTTTCGACCGGTATCGTTTCGACCTGTGCCGTTTCGCCTGTAACGTTTCGGACCGTACCAGTTTTGACCGGTACCGTTTCGGACCAGTTTTGACCGATACCGTTTCGATCGGTATCGTTTCGACCTGTGCCGTTTCGCCCGTAACGTTTCGGACCGTACCAGTTTTGACCGGTACCGTTTCGACCGGTATCGTTTCGACCTGTACTGTTTCGCCCGTAACGTTTCGGACCGAACCATTTCGGACCGTACCAGTTTCGACCGGTACCGTTTCGGACCAGTTTCGACCGGTACCGTTTCGCCCCGTACCAGTTTCGATTGGTACCGTTTTCGACCCGAACCGGCACGGGTCGAAACGGTGCACGTTGAAACGGTACAGGTCAAAACGATAGAGGTATCAACAGTTCGAGTCAAAACGGTACTGGTCGAAACGGTACGGGCTGGTACCGGTCGAAACGGTACGGGCCGGTACGAGGCGAAACGGTTCGGGCCGGTACGGGTCACAACGATGCGGGTCGTGGGGGCAAAGGTGATAAATTCCAATTTATTAACCAACCAAACACAATAATATAGGATTTGAGAATCCAATTCCAACAATTTCCAATTACTTTTGGAATGTTTGAATTACAAATCCAATTAATTCCAATTCCAATTCCTTCACAAATTCCGATTCCAAACAATTCCGTGAACCAAACGCACCCTTAGAATATATTATAGTCTGTACAGGATTTAAACTTTCAAACTTTTGCTTGAAGATTACATGACTAACGTACCACCATGATTTTCCCTCGGGACACGAATTATTTTATATGTTTAGGATTTTAAAAAAGCAAATCACGGTAATATAGTTTTAAATCTAAGGTTGTGTTTAATTCGCGAATTTAGTTTGAAGTGTTTGGATTTTTTTTCAAATGAATTGAAGTTTGAAAGAATTGCATTTAGAAATTACTTTGCAAACAGATTTAGATTTAATAACTGGAATCTATTAAAAAAAAATTGAATTTGTAATTTGATTTGTCGATAGAACAATCATAAAAAATTTGGAATCAAGATTAGGTGACACCCATCCCAATTAGCAAATACATATACTCGTTTACCTGAAATTTTTCAATATTTAGGGGGTGTTTGGGATTGATTATTCAAAACAGATTATGCGTTTTGGAAAAGCAGGGGTGAAGCTGCTTATAGATTATTGCGTTTTGGTAGCCTAAAAAACTGATTATCTGCTTTTTCAAAACTCAATTCAAACACTAAAAACTGATTATCTGCGTTTTCAAAACGCAATAATCTAAAAATCAGATTCAAAACGCAATCCCAAACACCCTCTTACACTGTGTTCCCGAGTTTCATTAAAGGATGGAAGAGAAATGATCTCCCTCCTCTTCCATTCTCTCCAATTCCTTCCAAATTGGAAAGATTGAAAATCACACTAAAATCCTCTTTATTATCCCTCTCATTCCCTCCCTTTCTCTTCTACAAAAAACTCTGGAACACATTTTTTCCCCACTTCCTTCTCAATCCTTTCTCTTCTATCCTTTAATGAAACTCTGGAACAGAGTGTTAGTATTCTATTAACCCTAGTATAATAATGGTTCATTCTAGCGGTTTCAATATGTAAAAATGAATAACCTTTTCTTTTGAAGTATGTACGTGATGATATTATTTATACTTTTTATGATATGAAGTATTAATTTATCCGTTAGGCTATCCCTAATATCCACGGCTATTTTCAATAATAGGTGTATGCAACACAGTTTTACAATCAAATTTGAGACTAAGATTATCATGCCTGTCACAATGCCATCCCTGGTGATGGTGGGAGGTGAGGTGAAAGCGGGAATGATGGTTGGCGTGTTAGTGACCGTAAGGATGAAAATGATTGATGCAGCAACGGTGACTTGTCTAAGATTTTAAATTATTTGGTTAAATTCCCTTACGTTTTGATAAGAAAAGTGTATTGAGTTTTGGATAGATACAACTAAGGGATATACAACCTTTAACATTCAAAATATATCCGGAAAAATATACAAACACGCGTTAACTATATTGTTATGTTCATAAACAACATCCTATGATCCTATCTACAAAGTCAAACACTCAAACGTAACATTTTGACAATTCTACATCACAAAAGTCAAACATATGTGTTACCCTACCCATATAAATACATTACACAATTTGTAAAACATAAGTACATAACATAACCATCAAAAAACACATATCAAACTATTATTTATCAATTACCATCTTCACAATCCACAACAAAAAAAAAAAAAAAAATGGAAGGATTGATACCATATGTGATGCATGCCATGAAGAAACACAAACCTCACAACAGCTACCGCTCCCTCTCCGCCCGCTACCATCTCTTAGAGGGGTCTGTGACGGCAGAGGGTTCGTCACACCGTCGCACAAGGTCCGAGTTTCAGCCACCCTCGGTTGATTATTTGCAGCAAAGATCAGGGTTTGGTTATGATACCCAATCAATGAACTTTAAAAATGTTTCCACATCTTCAACTTTAAAGACATTTCAGGCTTCATAGATAAAGAGCAACAGAAGAAAATGCAAGTAGTTTTTTTTTTTTTTTCTTTTGTGTGTGTGTCAGGTTTCAAGAAAAGAATTCTTTAATTGTTTTATAATTGTGTGATATGGTTGTGTGTTTCTGCAATTATGTACAGAAAGTGTTACATATTAAATAAATTGTGTTTGTTTTTCAAAGTTGAATTATTTTCCTCTTTAATTACAAGCATGAAAATCATGCGTTCTAACATGCTTTTTTTAACAGGTAAAACATATATTAATTTAGCAACGGCTAGAAAAGAATAAACAAAGTTACATTACAATAATAGGATTTTGAATTCACATCATCCGCCTGACCTTTAACTTTCTATTCTTATTAACATACCACCAATATGAATAATTAAGAATATTATCAAATAATAATAACTTGACCGATTATCATGCCCGAATACTATATCATTTCTGCATCTTCAAATCACCCACCAAGTCGTCAACATGATACAATGAATTAACTTTCTTTTCTTTGTTATATATAAAGAATCGGGCCTAATAATCATACCCAATGGACTAAGATCACCCCTATGCACCATGTCTAGCCATTTAAAAAATAGAATCCCAAACCATCAACGCTATATCACAATCTCCAAAAATATGATCTACTATTTCTTCCACACCATAACATACCGAATAAAGCACGTCAGGAATATCCACGCCCAGATCAACAAACTTCACCCTAGTGGGAAGTTGATTTAGAGATATAAGCCAAGCTAATATATTTACTTTGATTGGTATAAACCGATTTCACCGAGTAGGAGCTAAGCCGTCAGGTAATAACATGGCATCAATGTGTGTGAGAATAGACTTTACTGAGAAAGTGTTATCTAAGTGAAATTACCACACCCATGAATCACGCACTCCTTGTTATAATGTGTCAGAGGTCTCATTAGAAGCACTCTCTATATATATTTGTACGGGATAAATGTAAGGTTGTCTACATATTATCTTTCTCAGACTCTACCTTAGTTTTGTTATTGATGGGATTACTCAATGGGATTACTCAGTATGATGATGATGATTTGTATTCTCTTTTAGTAAAAAAAAAAAAATCTGTGTTTTCATCTGATAAAGAATATTAATGGGTTATGTAAATGAATTGGCTTATATTGAGTTAGGTTTGTTTGTAATGTGTTATAACTTCCCATATTTGGGTGTAATGACTTTTATTAAGTTATATTCGGTCATAGCTTGTTATTTTTTTTTTGAACATTCACTTTCATTAACAACGGCTAGCACTCAAAACAAGTACCGCCAACTTAATCATACAAATACAAAGGGTACTTAGACCATTCTTTCCAACCAATATCCTTACATTTAGATCTATACTTTAACCATAGAAACGCCTTGGATTTAACTTCAGACACAACCTCCATCACCTTTCTATCCTTTCCTTGAAAAATCTTCAAGTTCCTCGCCTTCCATATAGCCCAAGCCGTTATCATCACTATGCCTCGAACAATCTTTTTCCTCCATTTCCCGGCGTGGACGTTATTATATAGCGACAAAAGGTCATCAAAGTTGTAAGCATAAAATGGTTCCAATTTGCACCAATGACATATCATAGTCCACACCCCATAAGCGTAACCACATCCAACCATCAAATGTGTCGTATCTTCTTCTTGAAGGCTGCACATCGGACAAGCTCTAGACTAAATGTTAACCTGCCTCCTCGTCAAAGCAAGCCGAGTAGGAATCCTATCCTGAACCGCCCTCCATGAGAAAAGATTCACCTTTAAAGGAACCCAATGCTCCCATTTTAAACAATACCGCGCCGTCTGACCATCCGAATTTGTCAATAACCTCTTGCAATCGGCCACCGAGAAAGAATCATTCCCATCTGCGTTCCACTTCCAGGAGTCTTCTGTATCATTAAGAGATATGGTATTAATCATCCACATCAAGTCTTGAACTTCGGACAGTTCCTCCACGGTTCTCGGGTTTCTTTTCCACTGCCCTAAGAACATAATTTGCGAGCCTTCTTTTGCAATCCTGTCGATAACCATACACCCTCTAACTTTATCCAATTTGTAAAGAGCTGGCCATCTATCTTTTAAAGTCGTTTCCCCAAGCCAGTTATCATGCCAAAACCGTATACTTTTACCATTCCCCACGACCCCTCTTATCAATTGAAATAGAGTTTTATCTTGTATTCGAGCATTATCCAGCAAGTTAACCACCGCTTTCCAGCAACCAGATAAAGACTTCCGAACCGGAATCATATTCCAGCGACCCCTACCCCCGTGTATAGCTTCGATCATGTGTCTCCAATTCGAGGTTCTCTCTGTGTAACACCCCAACCGATGGCGGAAACATCGAGGTGTCACGTAGTGACGATTGTTCAATAGCACATGGACTAAATTGTAAATATTAATAGCAAATAACTTCCATTGTTCAAAACGAAATACAAGAGTCTTAATATAAATCTCAAACATAAATAATAAATGTTCAACTTTTATTTAAGCACTAGGTCCAGCCTAAGCGTGAAAGCATGAAACATCAAACGTCACCTGAAACATGTACAAAACAATTTTGTCAACACATATAATGTATTGGTGAGTACATCCGTTTGATATATATAGTAAGGTAAACTTTAGCAATTCGTGTGTTATTTTGCAAGATGTAATAAGTGGTATCCGGGTCAAATCAACCCTATGAAAGGAAAGCAGATATATATAGTATGCGCTAGTAGTAATGTAATACATAGCAATGACGAGGACTCTCAACAGAGTCACAAGGGTATATACCATAGTACTATTCATTGAAATGCCAGGCCGCAACGGTTAATGATTTGACAGGTCATAGATACACGAAATGACACAAGCAAACACACATAAGAATTGCTATTTTAGTAAGATGAAATAGAAAATTGATAGTAAGTACATGAGTCACCCCAAAATATTTAAACAGTAAAAAGGGGAAAAGATATACTCACTGTTAGCGAAAGCGATCAAAATCCACTTAAGCGGTCGTGAGCTAAGTAATGAGAATTCCGAGGAATTCAACCTATAATGTGTAAGAATACTAATAAGGAGAAGTCTAAGAGTCTAAAGTAAATAGAGTCTAAGGCATTAGGGTTTGCTAAGTCGATTTGGGGAATTAGAGTTTTTATGATTTGTCGAATTAATGTAAAAGTTGTATATTAAAAATAATATACCAAGTTTGTAAATATGATTTAGGTAATATAATTATTACCAACTAAATATTTATATCAAAATATATTTGAATAATTATGACAAAATAATTTAGTTAATTACTTTAACTAATTATTATAATTAAATGTAATAATTATAAATGTATAGATAAATAATTATGTGTTTCACAAGGATTTACGAATGGTAAATAAGATTTTCAAACATAAAACATTTCTATTTTATAAGAAAAGTATTCATAAAATAGATATTTAATAGTACAAATAAATAAATTATTAATTATGTCTAATTAATCATAATTAAGACTAATAATTCAAGACATGATCAAAAAATGCTATTTTTATAGAAAATAAATAATTCCTGACATAAATAAATGAACATAATTTTCCCATAATTTTTGTAAACTTATTTATATTTAAAACTGATTTAATGAGATTAAATCATGTTTAAATGATTAAAAATAGGAGAAATAATAAAAATAAATGTTTTCTGAACCAAACATTTTTATTTCAGTTCATAATGATTAGAAATAGTTTATCAAAAATTTTGAGATTAAAATCATTAAAAATGAATTTTTTATCAATTAATTATGATTAAAACAATTTAATTCAATAAAAATATAAAAATAAAACTTTTTTCAGAAAATAAGATTGTGGGAATTTTCTTTATGGTGTCAAGAAGCTACACCTAAATTTTCATAATTTTTGGAGTAAAAATGAATTTTCTATAATTATTATAAGATTTATGTGTTTATATATTATTATAATATATTAAAAGAAAGCTGGAAATAAAGGAAAAGAAAAAAAAATAGAAAAACACTGGGCATGGGGTTCGAACCCGGCCCCCTTCCATCTATAACACACACACACACCACTAGGCTATAACCAATTTTGTTGACTTTATTTATCACGAATTTAATTTATATAATTAATATAAGCATCTTCTTCTTCCCCAAATACTAACCTAAAAACCCTAACCCTAAGCTCTCAACAATAACCCGTTTCCAACATGATTAAGCCACAAGATCATAGGGCTTTTAAAGATGATGGATTAAATATCGAAATGGCATTAAAAACAAAGGCTTACAATGACGTTTGGGGCTCGAAAATTAGAGGTGCAGGTTCGGGACTTCTATGGCCGATTACACGCTTCTGAACGCAACTCCGGAATGATTTTTGTGTGGGTTTTGTTATGTGAAGGTGCAGAAACAAAATGGCGAGGTTGATTTATATAGAGATCGTGTAAAACACACGGTTTGATTTGTTTTAAAGTTCCGGCGGTTACACTTAATAAAGTCCGATTAAACTCACTATTAAACGTGTTTAATCTCCTAATTAATGTCCGAAACTCTTTATTGGTGATGGCAAAACGTTCGGGTAACATTAACACGAGTTAAAAGGTTATAAAAATCAATTTTTGGGGTTGGCCAGAAACAAATCCGGTGGCCGGACTTGTCTCGCCGGAAAACCGAAGGAGACAGATTAGGAGGTTTTTTTTTTTCTAAACTTTCAGCTTTTGGCAAATATGGTCCCTCATGATTAACATGGTTAGTTTTATTAAATTTTAGTTACTTTTTCCTTTCTAAAAACTTAACCAAGTAACTAAATTAACCTATAATGTTTTTAAAACTTTATAAAACTCTCTAAAACTTGGAATTTTTTATAAAATCCATTGCGTAGACGTTTCGAGATACGTATTTGACTAAAACCTATACCCGATCCATAATAAATAAATATATATATATATATATATTGTTCTAAAATTAAATTTGAAAACGACGAAACTTATAGGGACTATAATGAAAATATTTCAAGGGTTATTTTTGTAAATTTGACAAAAGACGAGGGTGACGGATGTCACACTCTGTCACAAAACGCCAAGCCCATTTTGCAAGCAAGGCCAAATTTACCATTCCCACTTTCGAGACCCCCAAACCCCCATATTTCTTGGGAGTAGTCACCACCTCCCATGAAACCCAATGTATCTTATTAACCTCCCCCGAACCCGACCAAAGAAAGCTACGCATTAGTTTTTCCATATGCTCTATGACAGCCTTTGGCGCTTTATACATAGACAAATAATAAATAGGCAAGCTGGATAAAACAGACTTAATTAAAATTAATCTACCTCCCATAGATAACGTCTTCGCTTTCCAAGATGAAAGTCTACCCTTGATGGTGGCAATAACCGAAGACCAATGATGAACCCTATTCATATTTGCCCCCACCCGAATACCCAAATAATCAAACGGCATCTCCCCTACCCCACACCCCAAAAGATCAGCCATATAAGCAACCTCCTCACTATCCACACCAACACCATATCCACACCAACACCATACACAACAGACTTTTGTAAATTAATACGAAGACCAGAACACACATGAAAAACCCGCAAAATTCTCGCTAAGTTCCTCATATTATCTTCCGACCATTCTCCTATGATCAAAGCATCATCTGCATAAAACAAATGCGACAAAACCTTCGATTCTCCCCCGAAATGAATACCTTTAATAACCCCCAACTCCACCGCTTTCTCTAAAAAACAATGAAGAACCTCCATAACCACTAGGAACAGAAAAGGAGATAAAGGATCACCCTGTCGCACCCCTTTATAACAATTAAACTCAAAAGTGGGCAACCCATTTACCAACACTGCCGACCGAGCTGACTCCAAAATCCCCTTAACCCACTTACACCATCTATCTGGGAATCCCATATGGTCCAGTGTAGACAATAAAAAAACCCCAGTTAACATTATCATATGCCTTCTCAAAATCCAACTTCAAGAGAAACGCACGCTTACCACTCTTCTTAATCCATCCCATGGTCTCATTAATCATAAGATGGCCATCAAGAATAAACCTCCCCCCAAGAAAAGCCGATTGCGACCCCGAAATGACCGAATTCAAAGCACCTTTTATCCTGCTCGCTAAGACTTTAGAAACAACCTTACTTAAAATCCCAACCAAATTAATTAGTCTATAATCTTTCAATCCCACAGGGGTTTGGGATTTAGGGATTAAAGTAATAAATGAGGAGCTGCAACCTTTACTAAAAACTCCATGCTCATAGAAATGATCAAACATATTATAAAAATCATCATCCAAAAAATTCCAAAAATACTTAACGAACCTGAAATTAAATCCGTCCGGTCCTGGGGCTCTATTAGAACCACAATCGAAAACCGCTTCCTTGATTTCTTCTTTAGAGAACCTCCTTATTAACATCGAAGCACACTCGGTATCAAGTTGTTTCATATTATCACAGCAAACCTTGGGCCGATTAGCAATATTTTCCGAAAAATGATTGCAAAAATGTTTAAAAACTTCTTTTTTCACCAGATTAGGAATCGCAATCCATTGACCCTCCACCTGAAGCCCCGGAATGGAATTAGACGCCTTCCTGCCATTAACCACACCGTGAAAAAACGCCGAATTCTCATCCCCATCAATAGCCCATCGCACCCTAGACTTTTGTTTCAAGTCCTTATTATAGCAGAGCTTCAAAAAATCAATACCGGTTCTACATTCTTCCAAAATCCACACTTCATCTTCCTCCAAATCCCGTTCTTCCAGATCTCTTTCCAATCTTTCCATCTCCTGTTTCATAATATTCATCTCCTCCCCCTCTTTTTTTAAAACCTCCTTCCACCACTCCTTTAGACACAATTTCACATACCTGAACTTAGCCATAAGACGTTCATCCGGTCTCCCCTGATGCTTAAAATCTTCAAACGCTTTAATCACCACCCGCTCACAATCTTCTCTATTTAACCGTGAGTTAAACCACCTGAACGGATTGGGGCCAAAATTCACATCCGCTAAAGAAAGAAGGAGCGGACAGTGATCCGAACACTCCCTGTTTAAAGCCCTCAGACACGCCAATGGCCACCTGTTGAAAAAATCTCTACACACCAAAACCCGGTCAATTTTACTCATTTTATGATCTTTTCCCCTTCCGGTTAAAAACGTAAATTTATAACCCCGCATACTATATTCCACAAGCCCCAAATCATCAATAAAGTTATTAAAATTAGCAGCAATCCCCTCGTTAAAAACCGAATTTCGTCTATCTTCAGGAAAACGAACCGCATTAAAATCCCCCAACAGAATTAATAAACCAGTACAGCTTCTTAAAACACCCATCAAAACTTCCCATAACCTTCTTTTAGCCCCTGCTCGTTGTGGAGCATAGACATTTACCAGATTAACAACCGACCCATCCTCAACAAGCGAACCAGAAGTAATTAAAAAATTTCTATTCTCCACTGACCTCATTTTTTTAAAAACTTTAGAATTCCAAATATTCAATAAACCACCTGACCTACCACTCGCATCCACCTTATCATACTCAAAACCCCCATCTCCCCAAAAGCTAGAAATCTCTTGTCGAGATAAACCCACCACAAGCGATTCTTGTAAACACACAAAATCTACACCATGTTTCTTTCTCAATCCCTTCACCCACCCTGCTTACCCAACAACCCTCATCCCCCTAACATTAATAGAAAGGAAATTCATTTGATACCCACCTGTACTCCTTTACCTTCAACCGACTCTTGAACCAAAGCTTTCTGATTCTGAAGTTGAGCCCCAAGCATTATTCCCATCTTCATAGTCTCTTCCACCTCCTTATTGATATCTTCAGCCTTTTCTTTTTTATCAAGACTGATACCCGCCGCCTGTTCTTTCTTTGTGTCAGATACAATGCAATTGTTGCAGCAAACATCCTCATCTTTGCCGAATTTACAACCAGGCCCCCCAACTTTCCTGAAGTCATCATCCATAATATTAGTTGGGCTTTGTAATCCATCGGCCAATTCAACTGGGCCTGGAGCCGCCTTATTCTTCTTACACACTTTTTCCTTCTCAATACTACTAGAGTATTGAATTTTATTTAGGCCCAAGCCCAAATCCATAACTTGCTTTTTCTTTCGTTTGTTGACCATCAGGCCCGCATCTTCCTCATAATTATCATTAACTCCACCATTAATATCAAAATCAAAGTCTTCACCCGAAATAAACTCTTGACAATTAATGTCTTCATTAAAATCCTCTTTCAAGCAGGAAACTTTCCTATTTGCATGGCCACCTTCCATAACAGAAGGAGTAACATCCGCTGCATTAATTTCCGCTAGAAAACAATTGTCGGCTGCAAGCTCCTCATCTCCGGCCACTATCTCTTTAACCTCCACATCTCCAGCCCCTTCCTCTTCTGACTTTTCTTGTGTATTCCGATCATCCTGGAAATCCTCGTCCCCTGAATCAACATCGTCATGATCTGTTTCCATGAATTCCGGTACCCAGTCACCGGACTCTTCTTCAACCCACACTTTGAATTTACGATCACGCCAGCAAACTGTAACTTCCTCCGCAATTCTTTTACCTTCCCCAACAAGAACACCCATGTATTCGTAGGAAAGATCCGCGTCCTCTTCCTTTCTAGGTGGCTTGTGTATAATCCTACCAATCTTCTCAGCAACAGCATCAATGACAGACCTATGCAAAAGTTGTAGAGGTAGGCCCTTAATCTTTATCCATGCAAGTCTCTCAAACGCCATGGATTGTCCCTCCCATAGTCGTACCGAAGAAAAACATCCTAGAACCTCTTTAGCAGCCGCCACAATGGTCACCGCTTGTTCTTTATTAGCAAACGTCACCATAACCGATAAACCACCCACATACTGCACCCGGTACTCCCCAGCCTTGATATCTTTCAAGATCACGTTAATTCTCTTCAGTGCAGGTAGGTCTATCATCCTCATAATCACCGAACAACCATAGAGTTCTTTGTATACTTCTACCCCATCATCGACCCTCACCAATTTTTCCACCTTCCTAATACCCGTAAGAGTCTCCTGATACGATCTTCCTTCCTGGAAAAACCTCCTATCTCCCGGCTTAGGATCAGCCGTCTTCGTCTCCTCGACTACCGGTTTTTTCATATAACCAGTATTCATCCTAGGCGGGGGTCCTATTTCACCCTCTTCAAACGTAAACCGTGCAACGTTCGCTTTTAAACCATACTCTCCGATCTTCACCCCAGATAAAAACCTAGCCATCTCATTCGCGTCCTTGACATCTAGAAACGATACGAATCCAAATCGATTACCACCTTTGTCCCTCTTCCTAGCAATGTACAGATCGTAGATACCCCCCAAATGTCGAACATGCTCCGCCAAATCTTTCCCACTACAGTTATCCGGTAGATTTGACACAAAAAACTTCGTTATACGACCTTGAAATTTTTCCGGTATTGGAAACCGGCGACTTCCCATGCCCGGAAACTAGCTTAACTTAAACTATCAATGACCACTTTATAAAATACGGGGAATCCGGTCATAGCTTGTTATAATGTGTCATAACTTGTACTATGGTGTCATAATGGATGTTAATTGGCCATTTTTGCTTGGAATGTCTCATATAATAAGGTATAAATGGTTCACATTAGCATATACTAGCTTATATTGAGTTATATTTGTTTTTAGATTGTTAAAACAAGTAATAAGAAGTCAGATGTATTTGGTATTAATGTGTTATTAAGGTGATTGCGAACAATCACCTCTTAACCTCAAACTATAGCTTTTCGAACAATCCTAAGCTTCATCACTCAATTCTTCCAATGTAGTTAATTGCGGCATCACCTCTCAGTGCTTCCAATTCGGCCAATTCATCCAATTCGAACAATCGTTAGCATCATCTCTCAATTCTTCCACTTCGGTCAATTGAAGCTTCATGTCTCAATTCTTCCAGTTTGTTGTTGACAATAAGGGTCTTCCTAAAATGACATGAGCTTGTTTTTCAATATGTTTTGACTGGGCCTCCAATGGTGCGTGATTAACAAAACGTAGCCCCAAAACGCATATCTCATCATTCATCCCTCGTTGATACCTCAACACCACATTACCATCTCTTCCCATCCCTCGCCTACGCCTTCAACCTATATTATATCAATCCCTCACCATTCACATGTTTTTCATTTATTTAATGTGATGATTCAGAGAGAGAGAGGGGGGGAGAGAGAGAGAGAGAGAGAGAGAGAGGGATGTGCTGCATGATGAACGAGATGAGGGTCCCCACCTTCACAAAGTTGTAGACCCCCAACGTATGCGCGGCGCAGACAAAAAAGGTCAGAAGTACTTCTGAAGAAAAAACAAACAACCCAAAATCTTGCAAGATGAGAGATTAGGCATGGTGTAATCCCTCCATCCCTCAGCACCACGTAGGTGTCTTGCTATCCATTTTGTAGATAGCCTTACAAACTGAATATTAGTTAATAAAACATATTAAATGTAAAATATAAACGGAATAAAATATTATTTGTTAGCTTAATAAAAAACCTAAATAGGCTTTCCGAAGTTCGGGTATAAATTTTGTTGAGAGCGGAGTTGCATTTAAAATAGAGTGTTTCTTTGGTATCGTAGGTTGTATAAGTGTTGGTACCGGGGGTACCCCGAACCAAACCGGTTCCTACCAAACAATTGTTTTCTATTGATGTCAATCACATGTTGATATTCACACTATCATTTAACGATTTTATCTTATTTTTTTTTCCTCTTCCGGTTACTATAAAGAGTGTCGGTGCAGTAACGAAACAAAACCGATATCAACCAAATTCATGCACCGTAGCATAGGGTATCCTGAGCGCAAAGTGACGTGTTTTGATACCACTAGTACATTAACAACCATTGACAGATAATATCACGTGTAAAAATCTAAATTGAAAAAAATATATATATCATTATTCAATAGTCAAGATTCAATTGGTTGGATTCAACTTGTGAGTTGCACATAGAAAAGTTTCATTGAATACCTCTTTACCTATTTAATTCCACCCTACCCCAGTTGCTTCCCTGCTAGGCTACCAAGTTTAAAACATGTCCGAGAAACATCCTAATTATAGATTGAAATTATTGAATATATTTTAAGTGAAAGAAAATTTATTTGGATTTTATCTTTAAAAGCTTTGAATATTTAGTTATGAACTAAAAAAATGATAGTTCACATGCTCCGTATTTCTTTAAAGACCTACATCGAACTTCAAAGAAGGCGCAGAGCTTATGTACGAGCCTACAAGATAGAGAAAATTTATTAGACCCTATGTAGTCAAGCGCCATCTTAGGCGTTATCTCCCTTTTCATGCCCCCCTACACCATTACGTAGGGGCGTGAATTGTTAAATAGGGTTGGGGCGTTTTAATTATAGCGCTGGAATGCAAATTCTTCCACCAATAGTATTTTGCCACGTCACCCATTTGTTTGAATATTGCTTTCAACGGTTAAAAATGGGGCGCTAAATTTGTTCACCCCCCACTACACCCCATTTCATTTTAAAGTCTCATACTGATTCAGCTGCCACGTGGACCAATCAGGAATGGGGGCCTTAAATTTTTCCCCCTCCCACTAGTGTTAGGACTTTATCTTAAAAGTTTGAATATTTAGTTATGAACTAAAAAAATAGTTCAAATGCTCGTATTTCTTTAAGGAGCTACATCGAATTTTAAAGAAACCGCGGAGCTTATGTACAAGTCTACACGATAGATAGATAGATAGAAAGTATTAGACATGACGTAAGCACTAGAACAAGAGTAATGAACCCCCCTTCGCTGTCATGTTAGATTTGGATACCTCAGCCGCCACTAACATAATTATAGTTTATCCAAAAAAAAAAATAAGCACCAAAGTCAATATATTGCTTTGTTCAAAAACAACCTCCTACCAACAAAAGTCAAAACATAATGCAAGGAAAACCTATGTGCTACCATCTTCAGTCTTCATACACAAATATGTATATAAATAGATGCATGCATCCCACCAAAAACATTCATCAAAATAAAATCACATCCACAAATATCAAGCATTTACCTACCATCACACAAAACAAAAACAGAAGCAAAGAATGGAAGGACTTATACCATTTGTGATGAATGCCATGAGGCAACACAGGCTTCATAGCAGCTACCGCTCCCTCTCCGCCAGCTACCATCTCTTGGAGGGGTCTGTGGCCGCAGAGGGCTCATCGCACCGCCGCACCAGGACGGAGTTTCAGCCACCAGCAGCTGATTATTTACAGCAAAGGTCAGGGTTCGGTTACGATGCTCAAGCAATGAACTTCAAGAAAGATTCCAGCTCTTCAGCTGTAAAAACTTTTCATGCTTCAAAGGTGAAAAGTAACTGATGCAGATGAAAGAAAACGAGTTATTTGGTTCTTGTAATTGTATAAAATGGTTGTTCTTTAATTGTATGTTTATGTACCAAAATGTGCATTATTAATAAACAGAACATATATTCTCTATTGCATGCAGAGTTCAATGATCATAAACCAACCACAAAACTACGACTTTGACCCGTTCTAGGATCATGGGTTCACAAACACATTAATGTTGTTCGAACAAAAAACAAACGATGTAAAATAAACATTAACATCAGCGAAAACACTAAAGACGGCTATGAAGCAAGCAAGGCTTCCACCTTTGCAATCTGATCCTCTTCATTCTTTTTGGTTGGGCTTTTATTAGCTTCATCATAGAGATCATGCTTCCACTTTTCAACCCTCCCACCAGACTGTCGTTGCTGCTCGTTAAACCTATCCCTTCCCCCGAACGAACCACCAAATCCATTGCCAACACCACCACGATTGCCACCATCGCCATACCTGGATCTTGATTGAAACTTCATCCTCTGTGTTTCGTTCCTGTGCGAGTCCCTTCCCCCTGACATCCGCCTATCTGGTCGGTCCACCGGTGGTTTCTCTAGCGGCTTTCCTCTCTCCTCCTTTCTTTCACTTCCTTCAGCATTAACTTGTGTTTTTGTACCTTGTGTTGCTGATTCGTTAACTGGTAGTTTCGTCTCTCGAAACGAAGGTCTTTTCTTTGAAATATGCTTTGAATCTGATTCCACCTTGTACAAGTCGTCAGATCGGGTTTTCTCATCTTTCGGCTTCTTGTCTTTCCACGACTCACGCTCTAAAAAGAAAAATAAAATTAGAAGACAATAATTCAAACGGCTCATGGATTTAGACGCCTCATGGAATGGAGAAAAGGTAGGCAAATAATTTGAAGCTCACCTGCGGTTTCCCTGTGTCTGAAGCTATGACCAACTTGCCCAGCACGCTCATCATGCTGTTATAAGACAAGCACATGCAATCCCAACATGGTTATACATACAGGACCAACTGAAGGAAACGGGAGGAATTAATATTTTACATCAGCCCAGAGTAAAAAAAAACTATTAAATTACAAAAATCGCAAGATATCTTTTGAGTTGCAAAATAGACGTGTTCAACAATCACTGAAACCGACTGAACCGCCCAAAGTTAAGCAAGTCGGCCTGTTCAGTCAGTCTGAATCGACTTATACGGTTTTGAGGTTTTAATAGTTTAGTGTGGTTTGAAACCTGAAATTGGTTGTGTAAAATGAAGCGGCAGTTTGATATTTAGTACTTGCATGTTTGTTTTTTATTTTTGAAATATGTAGTAATCTATATGCATTATAATCATGAACTATCATTATCGTTGTAATAGTTTCAATACCAACTAATTATTTCATAACACAATCAAACTACCAAAACCAAACCGTCACACCGACGAGCTGGTTAGCAGTTCGGCCCAAAAAAATCGCCAAAACCAGACGAACTGAGCCATGAACACCTCTAGTTACAAACAGACAGTGAGAACAATTACTTTGGTTTTTTTTTTGTGTGGCAGTCAATTAGAAAAAAGGGACCTGAGTCAATTCATCATGTGAGAATTTAAAAATCCAAACAAAATTTATCTTCAGGTTAGAAAAACCTGAACGTGAGATCGGGACCGAGGTGCTTCAATATTATCAGAAGAATTCTTTGTTCCTTCACGGTGTCCATTTCTCTTTCTGTCAGATTCTTTGCTCACCAACACATTTTCTGATTTTGAATCAGTTATTCCTGTGCGCCCCAAAGGAACAGAATCTTGCAACCGACGATGGTGTTTTCTATCACGATCATAACGTTCTGAATTAAGGTTGCTGGTCGGTCGTTCCGTTCCTGTTTCCCCATCCCTTTTAACTCGCTTAGGACTGTCATCAGACAGTATAAGAACATAAATGAGGTTCCAATAACATCAGTATGAGTTAGCATCATAAAGGAACCTCATTCTAAACTAGACACACATATAATAAAGAAAACCTTTCTAAAATTAGGGTTTGAATTTTGACAAGTAATCCAATACAAACATTGTTGGCCTAAAACTTGCAATTAGAAAGCAACATCAATAAACAGCTAACCCTAAACCCCCAAATTGATCAGATTAAAAAATAACAGGATTCATTAACATTATTGAAATGATTATTAGCCTAAAAGGCCATAAACAGATCACATAAATCACATCAACAGAACCTATGATTAATCAAAGCATCTAGTTGTAGTACTGATACAGTTATATATGCATGAGAGAATAAAATAGCAATGGATATAAAGGAGAAGAGATGAAAGTACCTAGATTCTGGATCTAACCGAGAGCGATGGTGTCTGGAATCGGAATCACGATCACGACGAGACATTGCTTGCTAATCAATATTTGGGTAACTTCAACTCATTCACGCTACACTAGGGTTCGGCTATATGAGCTTCGCTATTTACCACTTTAACATATGGAGTATAAAAAATATTGAAAAAACCGGTACCAGCATCGATATTGAAAATAGTGACACTGGTTCATTTTCAGTACAAAGTTTTGACGATTTTTGTTATTGGTTCGAACCGGTATTTTATCTTAAATTACCAGTATTGTATTATATGTTTTCGATATCGGTATCGTACCGTATATTTTTGGTATCGATATCAAGTTTTGGCGAAAATTGTATTGGAATTGGTTCGGTATAGTATGATACGGTACCAAGCTCATCCCTAATAATAGTTGTGATACATTTTATAAATAGCGTAATTATTATTACTCTACTGTTCTCTCTCTCTCTCTCTCTCTCTCTATATATATATATATATATATATATATACTAGTTTTTATCCCGTGAGCGTCCCGGGTTGAAATATCTAATATAACATAATAAAATATAATATTATTATTATTATTATTATTATTATTATTATTATTATTATTATTATTATTATTATTATTATTTTAAACAAATCTCTATCATAAGTTATCATATTTCAATATAAAAAAACGAATCTCTGCGCCGGAGTATAAATCTAATGCCATTACAAATGAATTCGAAAGTTTGTAATCGATCATTCTAAAAAGAACTAACATGAAATAAGAAAAAAAAGTTAATTATTGAAATATCGAACGCATTAGTCTAAGGGTTATGTGATGCGTTAAAAAATTCATGGGTATATGATCGGGTATGTAGTTAGGGTATTTGGGTATGTTGTTTCGGGTAATCGGGTCGAGTATCACCTAATCCCAGACCCGACCCAAACCCACAATTTTTTTAAACTAATCCCAAACCCGACACAATACCTGTCGGGTTACAAAAAATAGCCATTTTTTCTCCGATTTTTATATAGCACTATGGTATTCGTTGGAAAGATAATAAAACGCTCGTTAATTTGGTGTAATTTTTTTCTTTAAAAAATCTCGTATAAAAAAGATAGGGGAAATGAAATCTAATAATCCCAACTTTGGGTGGTTGGAAAGCAGCAGTTCCAACTTGAAACTTGTACCACAGCAGTCCCAACTTGTCAACCATTTTATTTGGTTGGTCCCAGACTAACCTCAGTTAGTTTTTCCAGTTAAGTGCCACGTAGGCATCCCACGTGGCAGTCCTACGTGGCAAGAATGGTGTATCTGTTAAAAAACGAGGTGAGGCCCACATGTTTTAATCAAATATAATTATTTTTCTTAAAAAAAAAAGTGGGACCCACAAATTTAATAATAATAATAAAGAATTATATAATATATATATATATATATATATATATGTATATAATATTACATCATCATCTCTTCATCTCTCTCTTCTCTCTCTGTCTTTGTACCACCCACCACCACCACAACCATCACCACCAACCACCTACCACCACAACCAACTACCCACCGACCACCACCGTTCAAACTCACTCGTCTCTAATCTGATAACCCACACACATACACTGATCTTTTAGAGAGAGAACCGGGAAAGAGAAAGGGGCCGGAGGGAGGCGGAGATGCGGCGGAACGACGGCCAAACAACACCAACACCACCCATCTTGTACTCTTTACCCAACCCTATTATAGAGAGAGAAAGCTGAAGGGAAGTTAGAGAGAGAAAGAGAAACCAGATCTTTAGAGAGAGAAAACCGGGTAGAGAGAGAGAGAAGCAGAGATAGAGGAAGAAGATGCGACGGCGGCGGCGGCCTGTTAGGGTTCAGATTAGGAGTCCGATTAGTGTGGTAAGATTATTAATCCTTGTTATTTTGGTGACGGATTCGTGGTTATGGTAGATGGTGTTGATAGGTAGCGGTAATGTTAGGATGTTGATTGTTGTGTTGGTGTTGGCGTCTGATGCGACGACGGCCTGTTGGTGGTGGCGTCTGATGTTATCGGCCTGTTGGAGTGGATTTGGGTAATGGGTTTTGAGGTGTTTGTGGTGGTGGTGTTTGTGGTGGTGGTGGTGGGTGTCGTCGGAGATGGTGGTGGTGGACGGTGGTGGCAGGTGGTTGTTGTTGTGGTGAAGATGATGAAGATGTAGGGGTGTATAGTATATATATATAGGTAGAGGTTCGGGTACAAAAGCCTCTTTTTGTGAGAAGGGTAAGAAGGCATTTGGGAGTGACACGTGGCAAAGTTTTAATTTAATAAGAAGGGCAATAGAGTAAATACACTATTTTTTCAAGTTTATAAAAAATCAACCTCTTAGTCAAAATGAGAGATTTATGGCCAATTTAATTTAAAGCATTTGAATTAAGAGGTATTTTTTGTCCATAATCATCCATATCTTGTTCACATTTTTTTTTGAAATCTCTTACGTGTAATGATTTTTTAGAGGTGTTATATATATATATATATATATATATATATATATATATATATATATATATATATATATATATAGATGGTTACGAACATCACTCTATTAATTTTTCATTTACTTCGTATGCCTCACAAGTTAATTGTTATTTTTACGGGATCTCATTCCTACGTATGTAAGTTATATATCTTTTGTAAAAAATATGCTTTTAACACGTTTTAAAATATTTTATTTTTCATAAGAACTAATTAAAACGTTAGAAAAGACAAATATAACTATTAAACTAATAGTGTACTTATAACTCACATTGACTTAGACAATGTGTAAGATCATGTGTAGTGGGGTTTGAAAACTATAATGTCCTTGTTTTTTTATTGGTTCACGTGGCAGCTGAGTCAGTATGGGGTTTAAAGTGAAAATATGGTGTAATTGGAGGGGGAAAATGGGGCACTGTAATATAAAAAAAAAACTAAAACTGATCCTTCTTCTTCATCTGACCACCACCACCACCAAACCCTTCTTCTTCATCTCACCCACCACCACCACCGTAAACCATCACCACCACCATTCACCTACCTCTTCTTCTTCTTTTTCCCTCTTCCTGGTCCTTCTCCTTCTCCTTCTTCTTCTTCTTCTTCTGACCACCACCACCACCAAACCCTTCTTCTTCATCTGACCACCACCACCAAACCCTTCTTCTTCATCTCACCCACCACCACCACCGTAAACCATCACCACCACCATTCACCTACCTCTTCTTCTTCGTTTTCCCTCTTCCTTTTCCTTCTTCTTCTTCTTCTTCTTCTTCTTCTCTCTCTCTCTCTCTCTCTCTCTATGACAACCGGTAAAAATCCAGGTAATTCCTGTACAATATAATACTTATTAAAATATTATTGGAAGCTACGTGTAGACTTAATTAGCAATAATTAGAGTCCCTAGAAACGCGATAGTAAAGTTAGATATTGGGTGTATAGGAGTTTTCGTATCACGGAAAGGTAAATTACCGTATTGAACATTGGTGACGACCCGACTAACTTTAAAAAGTATGGTTTTGACCCGTTGTGCTTGGTTTGACGTGAAATAATATGTTATGGATGAAAATATTATAAAGATTATAATTAGTGGTTTTTTAAATCGTTAAGGTCTAGTGATTACGCGTGTTAGAGTTTTAACGCGAATTTGAGACCTGATACGGTAGGGAAACCTCTAATATAATCAAATTAGCTAAAAATGGATATTGGTATGTGGGGAATATTATTATGGGTCAAATGAGTAAAAACCTTAACTAAATAATATATAGAGTTAATTGCAGTTTTCGTCCCTGTGGTTTGCCTAAACTAACAGGTTCAGCCCAGACTTAACACCCTGAGTACCTGTGATTTCATTTTCTAACAGTTTAGATCCCTCGACCTAACGGCCGTCCATCTGCCGTTACATCACCCCCACGTGCAGCTCACGTGAGGGGTACTCTGGTCATTTAAAGTCCTTAATGAAGGACAGTTTGGTCATTTCACCCATGGAGGGGGTATTTGGGTCATTTCAAGTCGAAATCGAAGGGTATTTTCGTCATTTCACCTTGATTAAAAAATAAAAAAAATCTTAACGAAAATATCTGCAGAAAATTAACTTTCCCTCCCTATTTAATCCCCTAATCTTCAACCCTAAGATTCATCTCATCTTCAATCCACTGATTCAATAATCACAATCAACATGAACAACCAAACTACAATGGTGATGTGCAGGTGTGGAGCAACAACAGACATCAGAATTTCATGGACGAATGAGAATATAGGACGTAGGTACCATCGTTGCACAAATGGATGTGGTTTCGTTGATTGGATGGACCCCTACTTGTACAAACCCTATTGTGTTGATACCTGCTCTGTTGGCCACCATACGAAACCATGAAGACAATGTGAGAAGAATGTGTGCAAGGAAATCAGAAGCTTATCAAGTGTTGAAGAAAACAGAGGATGTGTTGAAAAAACAGAGAATGAAAACAAGATGCTGAAACTAGGTCTGGTGTTTTGTTTTGATGTTTTTGGTGATGTATTTTGTTATGAAGTAGGTCTAGGGTATGTGCATGTGTAGGGTATGTGCAAGTCTAGGGTATGTGCAGGTCTTGGATGTTTTTTGGTGGTTGTGCAGTCATGGTTTCTAGGTTTGGTGGATGTTTTTTTTGTAATGAAAGTAATGAAACTCATGTTTTGATGAAGATGAAGAATGAATATTATGTAATGAATGTTTTGGTAATGAAATGAATATTATGGATGAATGTTTTGGTAATGAAATGAATATTATGGATGAATGTTTTGGTAATGAAATGAATATTATGTAATGAATGAATGTTATTGTGTATGAGTCATATGTTGATGTTATTGTTATTGTGATTGATTGTATGTTAATGTTATTGTGCAGGGTCATATTGTTATTGTCAATGATTGTATGTTAATGTTTTGTAATGAAATGGGTCAGTTTGTTAATGGTTGCAGCATATGAAAACAAGATGGTTTTCATAGGTTTAAGTCAAATGGGTCAGTTTGTTAATGGTTGCGGTCTATGAAAACAAGATGGTTTTCATAGGTTTAAGTCAAATGGGTCAGTTTGTTTAATGGTTGCAGCCTATGAAAACAAGATGGTTTTCATAGGTTTAAGTCACAAGGTTAATGGTTTTGGTTTCTGCAGTTTGCTTGTCAAATGGGTCAGGGTATAATGTTGTTAATGGTTGCAGCCAAGTATGGGTCAAGTATGCAAATGAGTCAATACGCAAATGGGTCATAGGTTTAAGTCAAATGGGTCAATATGATCATGAATAGAATGTCATTTCTAACGGCCATATTGCCCTGTATAACAGCCATATTCACTATAAATAGAGCACAAAAGGGGACCAAATGACCATACAATCGAATTAGTAAGATGGATAAAAAACACAAAAAACAAAAGACTAAAAACCAAACACACTCAACATGAACATGCTGCTAGTGATCAAGATCCAAAGGAACAAGATGTTGTTGATGATCAAGATCAACAACCACAACATGCTACTGATGATGAAGATGATCCAAATGGAAGTGATGAACAACCAAAACATGCTGCTGATGAGAGTGATGTGCAGTTGAATCAGTTTGAAGAGCCACTGATTGATAATCAACAAGATGTTGCTGATGATGAACATGATCATGAAGGAAAGACAAAAAAGGAACAGGAAGAAGCTAATCCATACGACGATTATGATCCTGATATTTTGAAAAAAGCCTGGGATTATGCAGGCTCTGAAGATGAGTGGTACCACGACCCGTATGAAGATGAGCGTCGGTCTGATTCATGCTATGATGATGAACAAATGGAAGTGATGAACAACCAAAACATGATGCTGATGTAACAAGTTGCTATGTATGAATGCTATATGAATGAAATGTATGCAATGTTTAACTAACATAATCATTTTCATTTCATTCCAATTCAAATTCATTACAATGAACAAAGTACAACACAAATAACAAAATCTGCAAAATTGGAGGAACATCACTCCATCTTTCAATTCGTAGATGATAATTTCAGCTCCAATTGGACATTGTTGATCTCGAATTGGAGTAAAACAATGGATTACACATTACGGTTTTTGAAGTGGAATTGGGGAAGAAGAAGATTGCTTCTTCAAATTTAACGTTCATATTCCATGGGTGAAATGACCAAACTGTCCTTCAATAAGGACTTTAAATG
This sequence comes from Ambrosia trifida, assembly GCA_028751855.1. NCBI lineage: Eukaryota > Viridiplantae > Streptophyta > Magnoliopsida > Asterales > Asteraceae > Ambrosia > Ambrosia trifida. Next base: position 53,588,345 of record CM054123.1, on the reverse strand, counting down.
ACCAGAGTACCCCTCACGTGAGCTGCACGTGGGGGTCCTAGTAACGGCAGATGGACGGACGTTAGGTCGAGGGATCTAAACTGTTAGAAAATGAAAACACAGGTACTCAGGGTGTTAAGTCTGGGCTGAACCTGTTAGTTTATGCAAACCACAGGGACAAAAACTGCAGTTAACTCTAATATATATGGGTTTTTATAAATGGTGAGATGTGAGCATTATGTTATAGATTTTTATAAAAAAATATATAATACCAACCCCCCCCCCCCATATTATTAAAATTGTTTTCTTTTAAATAACTCATGATTACTTATTAAATACTCCAAACCTTACACACTCCCAACACACCCAACATAATCTACTTACACCTTCATTTACACACACTAAAACCATCTATCTTCTTCCTTTCTTCCTCCCTACAACCAAAACCACCACCATGATCCTTCATTCTTCATCTTTTGTTCATATTATCATATAATGGACACAAGAACTTGAAGATTATTGATAATCTTGGTGATTTTGGGCTAAAACCTTCAAGAATATAAAGATTTTTAGAGAGAGAAACCCACATTTTCAAGAGTTTCACTAAGGTAAGTTCTTGAACAAAAACTCCAATAAAAATCTTATTATTTTCAGTTTTAATCAAGCTTTCACCAAATAATCTAAGGTTTTAAAGATGGTTTATAAACTAAACAATGGGGAAATGAAAGAAAATGGAAAATGGTGATAAAATGTGTATGTGAGTGTGTATTCCGTGAGATATGAGTGTGTGTGTGTGTGTGTGTGAATATGAATCGTATGTGTGTGTATATATGTAGGGATTGATTGTTTTGTGTATTTAATGATTTGTCATACTTAGATCCTTTGATTTTTGTAACATGCAAGAGGGTTTTTGAAAGGGTTTGGGATCTAAATTAAAATGATAAATGGATGTTCTTGATGATCAAAATAAATGGTATAGGGGTAAGATTATTGAAATGTGGTTTGTTTTAGTGATATATTCATATGCATGCAATGTTTGATGATGAGTTTTAGATAATATTACACATAGATAAAGGTCTGATTGTAATAATGTTTTGATGGTTTTTATAAGCTTAAAATAGTGCAAAACAAGTTTGGATAGGATCTACACGCTTGGGAGACCTTGCATGTACGATCAAAACGTGTTTTCGGCTTAAAACTCCAAAATACGAGCTTTTGAAGTGAATATTTCAAAACTGATTTAAAACAGATTTTTACAACTTATATTGGTGTGAAATAAAGTGTAATAAGGTATATATAAGAGGCCTAACTTAAAAACCTAGGTATGTTGGCAAAAGATGCGCAAAAACACATGTTTTCAACAAAATTAACGCGTCTAGAACACTAAATTTCAGGTCTGATGTAAAACAGCTTATTTGGTGTCTAAATGTGTTTAAAAATCATTATTTGTGATGTATAATATGTTTACCATAGTAATGAATGTTTACAGTGTAAAACTATGCGATAAAAGTCGCCGAAACGTGATTTTAAAGCGCATAACGGATAAATTTTGTGGCTAAATTAGAACAACAAATTGGTCCTGTTTTGTAGTTTATATGCAGGTCCTAAAGTCTGATTTAAGTCTATAGGATGTCTATGGAGTGACATGAAGTGTTGGAAACTTGTTTGGTATGAAAATTGCTAGTATGTGTATAAATGTGCCTTGTATGTTTAGGTTGATTTATATGAAATGATATGATGATGTGGTTAAAAATGTGAAGTTTATCTTGGAATGGTATTTGTGTGGATACCTAAAAAAAATTATAAGGGATAGGTAAATTAACGCTAAATGCATGCACACGGGGTCTAAAACTTAACTAATTGTCGAAATCACCAATGGGTCGATAGGGTAAGGGTTAATGAAAATTCAATCTTTGAGATTAAACTAAGCTGAGAAAGTTTGGTGAATGGGGTTTGAAAACTATAATGCCCTTGTTTTTTATTGGTTCACGTGACAGCTGAGTCAGTATGGGGCTTGAAGTGAAAATGGGGTGTAATGGGAGGGGAAAAAATGGGGCACTATAATATAAAAAAAAAAAAAAAAAAAAGACATAAACTGATCCTTCTTTATCTGACCACCACCACCACCACCACCAAACCCTTCTTCTTCATCTCACCCACCACCACCACCATAAACCACCACCACCACCATTCACCTACCTCTTCTTCTTCTTCTTCTTCTTCTTTTTCCCTCTTCCTTTTCCCTCCTCTCTCTCTCTCTCTCTCTCTCTCTCTCTCTCTCTCTCTCTCTCTCTCTCTCTCTCTCCAGATGGTGATGATGAAGAAACGTGGCACACTATTATTGGTGAAACATTCTGTATTATGGCGTTATAAACTTAGCGCTCGGGCTTCATTTTGGTCCGTAGCCCCCCCCCCCCCCCGTGTGGGGGCGCGAATTTGAAGAAAACGTCCAAAATGGCACTCCACTATACATGGTCTAATGATGGGTGGAATTTACATGGTCTAATGGTGAGTGAAAGGACATTTTTTGACATGTGGCATGTGGGGTCACTTTTGTGGGTGAAAGGGGCATTAAATGGGTAAGTGGTGTAATGAGGAATGTGGAGCATTTTTTGACATGTGGCATGTGGGTCACATGCCATTTTATTATTTTTTTTAAATAAACAAACAAATATTTCATTTAAATAACATAATTAAAATAAATTAAAATAACATAAAAAAACGGAACATAATTAAAATAAATTAAAAAAATCATTTAAATAATACTAAAAAATAATAAAGCTACAATTCATCCATCTCGTCAAATTCGTCTTCGTCGTCATTCTCGTCTTCCTCTTCCTCGTCACCCTCGTGCGGAATATATCAAACCCACCATGCATGTTGTACCAAATCCAACGCTAAAGCATTATGTGTATCCTCGTTACGCACCTCATGCGAATTGAGGATTCTCTCCTCCGGTGTCGCTTGTGGCAATTCCGTTGGTGCGTCTGGTACATAATTTTGACACGTTGCCTTTCCTTCGTCTTCTATAATCATGTTATGCATGATTATACACGCATACATAGCATCTCTCATTTTTCTTTGGTCCATGCACGACAAAGATTTCTAATATAATGCCAACACTGTTAAAGCAACATCTCACAATGTCCTTTCGCGAAGACTCTTGCACTTTCTTAAAATATGTTTTTTTTTTCATCGTACGGATTAGTGAAAGTCTTCACGATAATCGAATACTTATGATATATTCCATTAGCATAAAAAGATGCCGTTTGCGCTCTAGCAGAAATGAAATCTTCGAAAAGGGGCGATTGCTGAAAAACGTTTACGTCATTGCATGACCCCGCGACACCAAAGTAAAGCCGACCAAACCCAAAGTTCATGTGAAGCCATCGCTTGAAGAATTACCGTTGGCTCTCCCTGGTCACCTCGTGTGTGTTGACCTCGCCATGTCGTTGGACAATTATCCCACGGCCAATGACGACAATCAATGCTCCTAATCATTCCTCGTAAACCATGTTCATATGAATGAACCTCATATATCTTTTGTAGGTCGTACCAGCTTGGTCGTCTTAGGTAACGCGCCCCGTACAAATGTATTATTCCTTTAAAAAAATATAACTTTTATAAGAATAAATAAATAAACTTTAAATAGCATAAATAAATAAATAAATTTTAAATAGCATAAATAAATAAATAAATTTTAAATAACATAAATAAATAAATTTTATAAGAAATTGTAGTGTACCTTGACAAAAATGCTCTAAGGTGTCGCGTGTCGTTTTCTCGACCAACTTTAAGTATTCGTCGTTTATGTCGGTCGTGTTCCCGTACGCAAGAATGCGTAGCGCTGAAGTACACTTTTGAATCCAAGCGCCCCTCTCGCATCCGGCTTTTGCTTGAAGTAGACAAACGTGTTTTCTAAATCTCCCGAAATGCGTAGAAATAAATGTTTGCTCATCCGGAAACGACGCCTAAAAATTCTTGGATCCGGATAAGTTGGGTCTTCATCAAAGTAATCTTTCATTAAACGAGCGTTTGCCGCCATGCGGTCGCGTTCCATACGTTGTCTTCGCAAATTAGGATATGGAGGAGTACTAACATGTAGCATATACTTCGTTTCCAGCGTACAAGCACTTCTAACCACCTCCTGCTCGATCTCCTCATCGGTTGATTCACCTGTATCGCCTAAAAACTCTTTTGTAATAATAATCCTGGATGCTAGATGAGGAGGTCGGGGAACTCATATATTTTAAAAAATAATTGGTAAACTTTATACAATTGGGAAAGATGTGTGTGTTTTGTTTGGTTGTTATGTGTTGTTTTGTTTAAAAAAATGGTTTGTGTATATATATATATATATATAGTGTAAGTATCTAGAGAAAACCCATTATTTTGAGAAAACTTTAGCAAACTTAATGTGTGGTTTAGGTTTGTCCACATCACCCTTCCACATGACATCCATTTTAGAATTTGAGGGACAATTGTGTAATTTCACACATGAGATAGACCACTTGTACTTAGACATCCATCACCTTTTGTCTTTATGATGTGTATTTGGAAATAGAAAGTTATCATCTCTATAAATCCATCATGACCTTCCTCTCCCGTAAAGCCCAACATCACAACCTTTTACCTGGTAACATCTCTTTCTTTTAGCATCAAAGAAAAAAAAATTAGATGTTAGATCTTGAAATTTGAAGTAATCGTGAGTGGCTGTTGGGTCTGCTGACCTGGAGAAGAACAGATGATTAGAAAGCCAAAACATGCTATCAGTTTGATCCTTGAATAAACAGTCTTTACAACTTGCTTCTCCCAAAAGACTGCTGACCCTAACTACTGTTCTATCCAAACAACTGCTCAACAACTGCTGCTATAAAGAACTGCTGAGGAAACAACTGAAGAAGAACAACTGCTGACCAAAGGTCTGATGAAGAGCAACTGCTGATACAAGTACTGAAGACCAAAGCACTGCTGGAACCAACAGCACTTAGGCTCCAGCAGTGGATACAAGACCATCAGAGTTTATCTTCAACAGCTGTTTAATATCAGTGCTTTCAATATAACAGTAGTTTGTAATAGGCAGATGTTTATGTTTGTTATTCTGTTAGAGGTCACTGTCTTAGGTGACGTCAGCCTAGGTCATCAGTGCTTTGAGTCTGTCTATAAATAGAACAGTGCTTGTACTGTTCTATTGCATCACACACAAAACATTCTCTCTGACAAACACTGTGTGATCAGGCTGAGGGGGAGTAATTGTACGATTGTAATCTTTGAGTTAATGAAAGCATTCGATCTAAAAACATTTACTCTCTTGTTTTGATTTACAGTTTATTATTCCGCTGCACTTTCCTTCTATTTTCATTTCATTATTTCCATCATTTAGTTAAACAATCAAAACAAACAAACTCAGATCCTAACAATTGGTATCAGAGCTTGGTCAATTAAATTCGATCTAACAAATCAATTTAATAATCAGCTGACAATTATTGATATCGTTTGTCAGTTAGATTGAAAACAGAGTAATAGTTTAATTTCGCTTCAACCGTTGTTAAACAGACTTTGTTTTTTGAAAAATCAGAGAATGGCTTCTATCAATCACGATCCACATAACACTGGCACGAACAACAAGCCACCGATGCTTGTCAGATCTGAATACAATATCTGGCAACGTCGGATGAGCCATGTTCTAGCTCAACAAAACACTGGGTGTTGGAAGTCGGTTATCTTCGGACCACATGTTCCGACTGTGCCGAGTACTGAAGATCCCAAAGTGTTTGAGCCAAAGAAACTTGAAAACTACTCCGACCAGGATTTTCAGAAAATTGAGCTAGATGCTAAGGCCTTCAGTATTGTGGCCATGGCTCTACCCAATGATATATATGCTGGGTTGTTACACTGTAACAGTGCAAAGGAGTTGTGGGATGCACTGAAAGAACAGTTTGGTGGGACTGAGGAGGTTATTGAAAACAACCGTGAAATACTTAACCAACAATATGAAACATTCAGTCATGTCAAAGGAGAGTCATTAACTCAACAGTTTGAGAGATTTAATTGCTTAATAAGTGAACTAAAATTGGTTGGTCTTACTTACCCTCATTCAACTTTGAACCATAGGTTTTTAAGATCATTACCAGACAAATGGGACACTATTGCTATTGTAATGAGAAACTCAATAGGATTTAAAGACCTATCACTGACCCAGCTTCATGGTAAGCTCTTGACCTATGAAAGAGAGCTTAACCAGAAAAAGAAGCTCCAGGACTCTGGAAAAGTGTCTGATGACTATGTGTTTGGGAATACAGCACTTTTGGGTCATGATGAGGTGCCTGGAAACACAAAGGATCAGAGTTATGATCATTTTATTGACATAACTTCAGGTTTTAACTCAGGTTTTAACTCTGATTCTTATTCACCAAACTATGCTTTCACAGCAAGTGGTGGTGATATACAGGCATCTGACAATATATCCTTTGAGTATGATGACCTGAAATACTTTGACCCTGATGATTTGGAAGAAATGGACATTATGCACCAATTGGCCCTTCTCAGTGTAAGAACTAATAATTTTTACAAGAAAACTGGGAGAAGGTTTCCAGGGTTGACTGTCAGATCTAAGGTTGGGTTGGATAAATCAAAGATCAAGTGTTATAAATGTCATAGGTTTGGTCATTTTGCTAGGGAATGTAGGGGTCAACATGGTACACCTATGATAACCTATCCAAATCAAAGACCACAGACCAACACTTATCAGAATTCCTATAATACCCCTGGACCTAATGTGCAAAACACTGCCCATTTTGCACAGTCCTCAAACACTGTTCCTGTCCAGTATGTCCAAACCACTGTTCCTCAGATTCACTATGTGCAAACACCTGTTGCTCAAACACCTGTGCAAACGACTGTTGCTCCATCCTCTGCTCCTGTAGAGACCAGTCAACAGAGCTTCTTTACACAGGGCTTTGTTGATTGGAGCAGTCTACCTGATGAGTTAACAGATGAGAATTTTGCACTAGTTGCCAAAGCTGAAAATGAACCAGAAAATTTTTGTTTCATGGCTATGGTAGATGAGATTGAATCTGAGGAAGTGGTAACTGAATCTGATGTTGTGACTGATAATATTGTTAGTAAAGCTGTTACAGGTGAAAAACCTGAAGAAGAGGTTGTGAATCTCTCAGATCCCTGGGGTGCATCTGATGATTGTGAGTGCAAGTGTGATTGTGCTTTGATGGCTGCTGCTAAGGTATCTCCTCAAATTCTTAAAGAGTTGTGTTCTGACAAATGTGTAATAGCATTTGCTAACATCAAAGAGGTGAATGAAAACCTTAGAAAGAAAATTTTGGATGATGAAGTTAAATTTGAAAAACTCACAAAAGATTTGAAAACAAGTTTAACTGCAAAAGAGTCTGAAATTAGCAGTTTAAAACATGAAGCAACTATAACCAAAGACCAGCTCCAAACTATGATAACAAAATATCAAAGTTGTAAAAGTGAGCTTGAGTCCACCCAAGTTGAATGTAAAAAATGGGTGGAATCATGTAGAGGATTTGAGATGCTACTCAACAAACAAACCAAAAGTCATGTGAAGTTTGGCTTTGGTTTTGCAACCACTGCTCCAGCTTTTGAAAACACTGACACAAAGAGTCAAAAGTCTGTTGAGATAGTACCAACAAACCTGCAGGGTCAAGAGATTAAAATCACTGAACCAAATGGTAAGAAAATTGTTCTTGAAAAACCAGAAGGTTCCTCATCTTTTGCTGAACTTGAAAAGTATGAATTTAAACCTACTTGGTCTGATGAGTGTGATACTCTTGAGAATTATAAACCTATAGATTTTAAAACTCCTGAGGGAAAGACAGCTCCTCAGGCAAGGGTCATTCCCTTGGCAAAAGTCATTCCCCTGAAAGATCCTCCAGCAGATGCTCAAACATCTGCTGAAAAGAAGACTGAAAAGGGGAAGAAGAAAGAAAAGACTGTTAACTTGTTCTGTGATTTCTGTGAAAAGAAGAATCATGTCACCAAAAACTGTTTTCTTCTAAAAGCATATGATATTAACAAAGGAACAAGTGAATGTGATTCCAAAGCCACATGCTCAATATGTGGGAAAAAGAATCACAAGACCAAAGAGTGCTTGTATGTCAAAAATTTTGATGTAAAAATACAAGAATACAAAGCTAAAACTCTTGCAAACCCTGTGGTTAGTACTCCAAAAGGAAAGCCCAAACAGACCTTCACCCCTGTCCAAACATCTGTTACAAAAAGGCTTGAAACATCTGCTTCTAGAGATGTCCAAGTAACAGATGCTCCACCCACAAGCAAATACCCAAGAGGTTATGGTCAACCTCCATGTCACAGTCTGCCACATGTTTATGAGGAGCCAAAAAGACCCTCTAAACCAAGAGTGAACAGAAATCCATATGGGTATTATCATCTGTCAGGAAGTGATCAAACAACTGCTGCCCCAAGTGTTGACATCCAAGCACTGGCAAATGGTCAGCAGCAGTTGTTGACCTTAATTCAGAAATTGGTCCAAACCACTGATCACCTTCCAAAGCTTGAGTCTGAAAGGTCTGAGGACCCATCCAAAGCCAACTTGGCTTTGGACACTCACCAAAACTAATCATTTACTGATATGCAGGGAGCTTCTGCTTGTTTAGATAGTCTTTGGTATGTAGATAGTGGAGGTTCCAGGCACATGACAGGATGTAGAGCCCTACTTCTGGACTTCTTGGCTCATGGAGGGGGTGATATATCCTTTGGTAATGATTCTAAAGGTAAGGTGTTGGGTTCAGGGACTGTACAGGCTGGAAAACTCAAGTTTTAAAATGTCAATCTTATTGATAATCTCAAGTTTAATCTTCTGAGTGTTTCCCAAATGAGTGACAAAGGTTATGGCTCATTTTTCACAAAGAAAACTTGTAAGATTATTGGGCCAGAAGTGGTGAAAAAGATTGATACCATTATTGCTGAGAGCAAAGCACAGCTTGTTGCTCATAGAAGTGGCAATGTGTATGTTGTTGATATGTTAAAGGACAATCCTATGGCAAATGTCTGTCTGTTTTCTGCTGCCTCCACTAAGGAGACAGAATTGTGGCATAGGAGATTGGGTCACACCAACCTTAATACTATCAACACACTCTCAAAACAAAGCCTTGTCAGAGGTTTACCATCAAAAGAATTTAAATGTGATGAGCATTGTGTTTCTTGCTTAAAAGGAAAACAACATAAAAGCTCTTACAAATCCATTGATGAGTCCAAAACTAGTCAGTGTTTACAACTGTTGCACATGGACTTGTTTGGCCCTGTTAAAATCATGAGTCTAAGAAGAAAGAGATTTTGTCTTGTCATAGTTGATGATTTTTCTAGGTTTACATGGACTTACTTTTTACATTCTAAGGATGAGACTGCAGGTATATTGAAGGACTTTGTCACCAAAGTTGAAAAGCAATATGACTTGCCAGTAAAAGTCTTCAGGAGTGACAATGGAACAGAGTTTAAAAATAAGGAGTTGGATGACTTCTGTGTGTCAAAAGGGATTGTGAGGCAGTTCAGCATCCCAAGAACACCAGAACAAAATGGGGTAGTTGAGAGGAAAAATAGAACTCTTATAGAAGCTTCAAGAACCATGCTAGAAGATTCTGGTTTGCCACTGTCCTTTTGGGCAGAAGCTGTAAACACTGCTTGCTATGTTCAAAACAGAGTTTTGATCAATCCCAGACATCAAAAAACTGCTTATGAAATTTTGTTCAAAATCAAACCATTAATCTCATTTTTCAAAATCTTTGGATGCCTATGTTTCATTTTAAATCTCAAAGATTCCATTTCAAAATTTGCAGCCAAAGTAGACTGTGGATATTTTCTGGGATATTCTTCTACTGCTAAGGCCTACAAAGTGTTTAACACAAGGACTAAGACAATAGAAGAAACCTTGAATGTAAAGTTCAATGAACTTTCATCTCTAAAAATCCCTGCAAACCCTGCTGAATTATTTGATTTAGATAAATTCAAATTTGAAGATATCACTGTTAAAACTAACAATGCAGGTATTCCACAGTCTCCACAGCAAGATTACAGAACAGATGTTGTGATCCCCAGTCACTACAAAGTCTATTCTGCCTCAGAGGAAGCAGCTGTTCAAAACAATTGTCAAAACTCTGCCACAGCTGTGTCAACCACTGTTGGCCAGTCCTATCCTCAAACCACTGCCTCACCCCTCACAATCACTGACCTATCATCTGCTGACAAAAGTCAATCATCTGTTGACAAAAGTCAGTCAAGTTTCACACCACTTGGACCCATTCCTCCATTACCATTCCAAACATCTGATGGCACTACAGAAGTACCAACAGATGTTACACCAACAGAGTCATCAAACCTTTGTCCATCACCTCAAAATGCCATTGTTCCATATCAAGGAGATCTTATTTACTTAAGAGCTCATCCACCAGACCAGATCATTGGCAACATCAGAGAGGGTGTGCTCACAAGAAGCCAATCCTCAAATATCTGTCTTTTTGCAGGTTTCTTATCCCTCACACAACCTGTCAAGTACCAAGAGGCACTGAAAGACAACAGTTGGGTAGAAGCCATGCAAGAAGAACTCCTTCAATTCAAAAGACAACAAGTATGGGAGCTTGTACCACTTCCTAAGGATGTTTGTCCTATAGGAACAAAGTGGGTCTTCAAAAACAAGACTGATGAAAGGGGTATTGTTGTCAAGAATAAAGCCAGGCTTGAGGTTCAAGGCTTCAGACAAGAAGAAGGAATAGATTATGATGAGACCTTTGCTCCTGTAGCTAGACTAGAGGCCATCAGACTCTTTATAGCCTTTGCTGTCAACCACAACATAAAGGTGTATCAGATGGACATCAAATGTGCTTTCCTTTATGGCAAAATTCAGGAGGAAGTCTATGTATGTCAGCCACCTGGTTTTGAAGACACATTCCATCCTGACTATGTCTACAAGCTCAACAAAGCTTTGTATGGACTCAAACAAGCACCAAGGGCCTGGTATGAAACTCTTTCCACATTTCTCTTATCCATTGGCTTCACAAGAGGTAAAATTGACAAAACTTTATTTCTTAAATGGAAAGGGAAACACTTAATGATTGTTCAAATATATGTGGATGACGTCATTTTTGGATCCACATGTAACCAAATGTGTGAAGAGTTCAGAAAACTCATGACAGCAGAGTTTGAGATGAGTGCTATGGGTGAGCTTCAGTGTTTCCTTGGTCTTCAAGTGAAACAACTGCAAAATGGCACATTCATTCACCAAAACAAATATGTAAAGAACTTATTAACCAGATTTGAGATGAATGAATGTAAGCCATGTAGCACACCCATGAGTACAGTCAAGCTGCTCACTATTGATGACAAGGATGAACTGGTTGATCAAACACATTATAGATGTATGATTGGGTCTTTATTGTACCTAACTGCATCTAGGCCAGACATTATGTTTGCTACCTGTGTCTGTGCCAGATCCCAGGCTTCACCCAGAAAGTCAAACCTTATTGCTGTGAAAAGGATATTCAGATACCTCAAAGGTGCTCCCACACTTGGTATCTGGTATCCTGCTAATGGAAACATTGAGCTTTCAGGTTATTCAGATAGTGACTTTGCTGGCTGTCACACCACAAGAAAATCCACTTCAGGAGGGTGCCAATTTCTAGGGAATGCCTTAGTTTCATGGCAAAGCAAAAAGCAGGCAGCTGTTTCAACTTCAACAGCTGAAGCTGAATACATTGCTGCTGCAAGCTGTACAGCCCAACTCATGTGGCTTCAAAATCAACTACTGGATTTTGGGATAACTGCACTTAGGACTCCACTCATGTTGGACAGCCAAGCTGCTGAAAATATCATCAAGAATCCAGTCTCTCATTCCACTACCAAGCACATTGACATAAGACATCATTTTGTCAGAGACAGCTATGAAAAAGGTTTGATTTCTTTACACCATGTTCCAACAGAGGATCAGTTGGCAGATGTGTTAACAAAAGCTCTAGACACATCTACCTTTACAAATCTGATTTCCAGAATTGGTATGTTAAACATGGATTAAACAAATAAATTTTCTATAAATCATAATAAAATGTTTCAGAAAATCAATTTTTTAAATAGCTGTTTGGTTGAAAAATCTGTTTATAACATCTGCTCAGATAAAACAACCACTGTTTCATTCATATCCACTGTTGGTTGAAAAGTCTGTTTCAAAACATCTGATCAGATAAAACAACTGTTAGTTGAAAAATCTGTTTCAGAACATCTGTCCAGATAAAACAACTGTCCGCCTATATATATATATATATATATATATATTATACTTTAAAAAAAAAAGAAAAAAAAAACAGTTGGATCCATCAGCTGTTTGTATCAGATGTTTGTATCAGTTGTTTACCAAAAACAGCTGTTCTCCACCAGATGTTTCATCCATCAGATGATTGCCACGTCTGCTCATATAAGCAGAGGTTTGGCCACATCAGCGGTTTCATTGAGCCTATAAAAACCCTGTTTTACCACAACAGATGTTACACTGTCTCATTGTATTCAAAATACTGTAAACCGCCTTCTTCATTCTCAAACCCTTCATCAATCTTCAATCATTTTCACCTTCGAAATCCATTACAATGGATCTCCAAGCCAAAGCTACACACAACTGTCTCCCCTATCTGATTAAAACAGATGACAACACTCCATTTCATTCCACCATCGACATTTTCCTTAACTCCAAATACTTACCCATCCTAACCGCTAACGCCCCCATTTATCTTGATACACTCCAAGAATTTTGGTTGAATGCTGAGTTTCTACTACAAGACAAAAAGCCTACCTCCATTATTTCCAAAATTGGAGAAACCAGTATCGTCATTACCCCTGAAATCATATCCACAACCTTCACACTGAATGACCTGACAGGTAAGGATTCCTTTACTAAAACAGAGCTTCACACTGAGTTCCAAGAAAGAGGGTATGATGGTCAGATGACTGGATCAACTCTTTTCAAAAAGTTTTTCCCTCCAGTCATGAAATTTTTCTTCCATACTCTTCTTCTTTGTGTCTCTGCTAAGTCCACATCCTTTAATGAAATTCCATTGAGGATGCAATATCTGGGTTATGCTATGTTGTCAAACTCTGACTTCAATCTTTCCCAGAGATTGTTCATGGACTTGGTATCAAATGTGAAAGCAGTCAAGTCTGGGTCAAACAATGCTTTTCTTATTTACCCAAGAATTCTTAGTGTAATCTTACAAAAAGTCTTACCAGAAAAAGTTTTCAAAAAGGGTGAGGCTATGCAAATGAAAAGCTTAACTGATGAAACTTTCACAAGAATGCTGGGTGGAAGCACCCAAGAAAAAGTGTCTAAAGTGTTAAAAGTTTCCAAAACACAAACAAAGAGGACAAAGGCAACAACTGTTGTCAAAACCTCTGTTGTTGAGCCCACTGCTCCTGGTGGTCATGGCACTACATCCAGTGCTGTGAAACCCACACCAGCCACTTCCAAAATGAAACATCCATCCACAAAAACCTCCACTCAACCACAAATGAGGCTTCTGGATGATGAGGTACCAGAAGAAACCTCTGTTGCACAACAAAAGCAACCTGAAACCACTGTTGTTACTTCCTCACAACAGTTGGACATACCTCCACCTGACCAAACTCCTCATGAATCCTCTCAAAAGGATCATGTTGTAAGCCAAGGGGACACACATCATGATACATTTGAGTCACTTGACCATATGTTCACAAGCCCCTCTCCCAGGGCTAATTCTCTTGTTACTCCTTCACCCTCACCATCACATGTCCCACAAACAATGCAACCTCTGTTTGAAGCAATTGACAAATCTCAGGAAGATCCCAGTTCCTCTCTTCCACCTGTCACTGAGAGTATACTCCAACAAGTGACTGGCCCTGAGAATATTCAATCTGCTATCCCACAAACAGAAGAGGAGGTTACACCACCTGAGTTCAATGAAACTCTAGGTGAGTTTTCAAGAGGAGCAGCCACTACTGATGTAGAGACCACTGTCTCACATCAGGACAGTGATTACATAGCTAAGACTCCCTTGAAGGCAACAACTGTTGAAGCCACTATAGTGTCTCCAAAAACAGTTGGAAGTCCCCAGTACCAAGACAAAGGGGCATCTGATTCACCTATTAGGCCTGAATCAGGTAGAACTACCACTGGTAGGGACTCAGATGATCCTATTAATTTAGGAGATGGGTCAAAATACCAAGAATTGACGGACAGAGTTTCTGTCATTGAAACCTCTGTTGCTGACATCAAATCTGATGTCAAGCTTCTACTGAGCTCAATTGCAGATCTTTCCAAGAGTCAACCATCCACAGCTGATATAGCCAATGAGTTATGGAAATCAGTTTCCCCCATCATCATAGCTCACAGAAAATTGGCTGATCAGACACATGAAACTTACATGGCTGAGATCAGGAATATGGTAGATGCAAGGTACAAAGATACCCATGCTGATATCAAAGCCATCAAGGATCACCTGCTGAAGACTACTGGCTCTGCCCCTACCACCATCCTCAGGGATGAAAATGATGATGCTTTCACGGCTGATGATGCCAAAAAGGGGGAGAGTGGCAGAGATAGGCTACCAAAACTAGATCCTTTTGGTTGTCCTCCTTCTCAAAAAGGCCAAGCCAAGTCTGCCAAGAAACCAGAGTCTACCAAATCAGCTCCACAACAACAACAAGCAACAACAGCACCACCACAACAAACCAGTGAGAAGAATAAAGCAGTAGATGACTCTGCAAACATAGAAGCTGAAAAAGCTGCTCAAGAGAAACAGAAAAGAGCTGACACTTTGGAAGTTAAAGCAGAGTCATTAATTGAACTCAAAAAGAAACAACAAAGGGAAACTGAAGATGTGGGATCCTCTAAAAGGATGAAAAGACCTGCCAAGCATGTTAGAAAACCACCATCTAAGTTGAACACCTCTGTTGATAAAACCACTGCTACTGAAACCACTGCCACCCAAAACACTGAAACTACCCAAAACACTGAAACCACTGTACCCAAACCAACACACACACCTGAACAAACAACCACCAAACCTACATCACCAGCCAAAACCCCAACATCTGCTGGTTCTACTAAAAGGCCAACAGATGTTAATCCAACCACTGCTACCAAATCACCTTCACCAAAAATCATGTACACAAGGAAGAGAAAATCAACCTTTGTTGTGCATGATGAAAATATACACACATCACCAACCACCATTTCAACTGCCCAATCCACTCCTCCCATCACAGCTATTCCAATCACATCATTCTCACCACATACATCCAAGTTCAAATCCCATAGACCACCACCAACCATTACACCATTGGTTGTTCAGTATCCCCTTGAACTTGATCTACTCAAGGGGGAATTACAATCCTTCTACAATACTGAACAGCCATCTGAAAGATCCTTCCCATCTCTCCCAAACTTCCCTGTTCCCCTCAATATTGATACTTATCTGAAATACAAGGGTGAGCAGGTGGATGCCATCATCAGGGAGAAATGCAAAGGGAAGGATGACAGGACTGCTCAGGGCATCCATTCAGCAGAGCTTAGCAAACTCAGAAGGATTGAAGATTTTGCTAAGACCCTGAGCAATTCCATGTCCTCCATGCCTCTCAGTGTTGATTTGGAAAAGGAGGTAAGGGAATCTCTTCTTGAACAGATAATGGCAACCAAGCCTTACAAAGCAAACAAAAAGCAGTTCAATGGATGGACTACTCATGCTTTGAGAGAAGAACTACTCAGAATTGAAGAAATGGCCAAAGACCCCAAAGCTAAAGTCTCCACTCCTAATTTTGGCAAAGGCAGAGACCCAGTCAGAGCTTTGAAATTCAAAAGGATGAGGCAAGAGATTGTAGCTGCCAACTATGGGGAGATGAGGTCTGTTTCCAGATGGTCTGAGTTAAGGCTGGTTGAAACCTACAAAAGTCTGGAAGAAAATAGAAAGAAGGATCCCAGCCTTCCAAGAAAACCAATCTACACTGATGAGCCAATGATGAAGAGACCCCAACAGACTTTTAATCTGGACAGCTTACTTGAAACCTCTGATCTCACAGCTGCTGCAAGTAGACAGTTCAAGAAGCAGAAGGAGATGTCAGAGGAAGATCAAAGAAAGTTTGCTGATACATTCATCAAGGAAGGGCTCTTCAATCAAATACATTATTTCTCTGATCCTACAACAGAGAAACTCAGAGATTTCATTGGAAGACCTCCTTCACCCAACTCATCAAGAATAAAAGTTCATCTCAGCAAATCCACTGACTCAAAAATTCTAAAGTGGAAGGTCAACAAAGACAACCACGAATTGACATTGCTCAGGTCAGATGGAAGGGTTCAGAAGATCAGCATGGATGATGCTTACAGCCTATGTGCAGAAGATCACCAAGCATTGCTAAATCTGGATCTAGAAAGAGATGAAGAAGACTTATTTGCTCTGAACTTTGAACTACAATTCAAAGGTCAAATCAGAGAAAGTCTGATGAGGAATAAAGATCAATAAATAAAGCTGAGTTTTGGCATCATCTGTTCTAGGGGGAGATTGTTGGGTCTGCTGACCTGGAGAAGAACAGATGATTAGAAAGCCAAAACATGCTATCAGTTTGATCCTTGAATAAACAGTCTTTACAACTTGCTTCTCCCAAAAGACTGCTGACCCTAACTACTGTTCTATCCAAACAACTGCTCAACAACTGCTGCTATAAAGAACTGCTGAGGAAACAACTGAAGAAGAACAACTGCTGACCAAAGGTCTGATGAAGAGCAACTGCTGATACAAGTACTGAAGACCAAAGCACTGCTGGAACCAACAGCACTTAGGCTCCAGCAGTGGATACAAGACCATCAGAGTTTATCTTCAACAGCTGTTTAATATCAGTGCTTTCAATATAACAGTAGTTTGTAATAGGCAGATGTTTATGTTTGTTATTCTGTTAGAGGTCACTGTCTTAGGTGACGTCAGCCTAGGTCATCAGTGCTTTGAGTCTGTCTATAAATAGAACAGTGCTTGTACTGTTCTATTGCATCACACACAAAACATTCTCTCTGACAAACACTGTGTGATCAGGCTGAGGGGGAGTAATTGTACGATTGTAATCTTTGAGTTAATGAAAGCATTCGATCTAAAAACATTTACTCTCTTGTTTTGATTTACAGTTTATTATTCCGCTGCACTTTCCTTCTATTTTCAGTTCATTATTTCCATCATTTAGTTAAACAATCAAAACAAACAAACTCAGATCCTAACAGTGGCGATAGTTGGAGTTGTAGTGATGAAAGTGGTTAGGGTGGTCAAGATCGGAGGTGTGATGATGGTGATTACATGTTCGGGGTAGCAATGTGGTAGTGTAGATCCAGAGGATTACTATAGTGCACATAGTGACCAAGTGACTGTCATCGATCTCTAATTATATTCCATCCTCTGCCCTAACGAGTTTTCAGATCTGGATTTGAGATGATGGATGTATGGTTGTCAGCGAAGAAGGTTGTAGACGAAAAACATACAAGATTATATTGTATAGTGGTGACATAAATACTAACGATGATGGTTTATGGTGGTACCAAGAATGATTCCCAACAATTAAGGTAAGCCCAAACACCCCTTACTAAAACAATGTGTCCAGCTTTCAGTGAACCAAGTCAGTATACAATTTCTTGATTGTCATTGTTGCTAATCGGTTACTGTGTTTTTAAATCTTTTGTATTACAATAATTTAATATGAGTAGGATTATGCACCTTTCTTGGCTTCTTTATGTGGGTTATGCATTTTTTAATCCAGATATATAACACATGTTAACAAAAGGTGGATAACACATACACGTTCATCAAGGACCGAGTCAGTACAGTTTATTTTTTAAAATTTACATACGTCGAGGGAAGCATGCGACCTGTGCCGAGATCTCCATCTGAGGCAGTTCCACGCTCTGAGATGAGGACTGATGCTAAATTTGGAAGTCCTTTAATGCGTTAGTAACCTGTGTTATCTTGGTGTTATTCTAGCTTTTTATGACATTTAGTGTACTCTATGTAATGTTGTTGTGGTTGTGTCCTCATTGTGTATCTTTTTTTTTTTTTCAGAATATGTAACACGTGTTATGTTTTCAGTTGTTACTGTGTTGTTTTGTAAATGGTAACATGTGTTATCTGATCTGATCAACAATCCTATTAGCATAGTAAAATTAAAAATAATATATACCTACCCATAATTATGTGTTTAATGTTGTTGTGGTTGTGTCCTCATTGTGTATCAACAAGCCTATTAGCATAGTAAAATAAAAAATTAACAATATATCTACCCAGAACACTCAAATATCATTAGGCATAAAAAAGCTTCAAAAAAGGGACCCAATAAAGGTCATATAACTTTTTTGTGACACGTCCTAAAAATGGAATGTCAACCTAGCAAAACAAGTAGTGTAACATGTGTTAACTGGACATAAATGTTTAACACTTGTTACCCTTTGCATAAAGTGTTGTGGTTCCAGTCTTTTTCATATGTTAACGACATATTAAGAATAGTTGGTCGATAAAAAATATCATTGACGTTGCGAAGGGGAAAACAAAGTCACAAAGCAAAAACCTAACTTTTTATGTGTTACCCTTTTTTCAGTTTTTTGATAACTTTTTAAGTTTTTTACTTTTGAATAGATTCAAATTTAGAGATCCATGTACTTTGTTTTTGTTACCACATATATACGTTAGTAGGTTTCTAAAAGACATACATATGGAAATCCATGTAACTTAAATTTTTAGGTCGTGTATCTGAAAAAGACATATATACGTTAGTAGGTTTCTAAAAGACATACATATGGTTGTTGGGTAACTAAAACATGAGATCCTTATCAAACCAAACTTGTCCCACTTATCGGAAATGACGTTTTCCCAAGATACCAACACATGTTACCGAAACATACACAAGTCATAATGCATATGTTAGCAAACACACAGGTCACAATGCACATGTTAGTAAAAGGGCAGGAGGGTGTAGTTTTAATGTTTCTTTTATTACCATTTCCAAGTATGTCATATTTGTGATATCCAATACAAGTCACAATACATATGTTAACATGTTGGGAAAAGACATGCATATGTTACCAAATCATACACAAGACAAGATATACGTGTTAACAGTGTACTAATACATATGTCACGTACAAAAAGTTTGATCATTAACCATACATATGTTAACAGTTTACTAATACATATGTTACCAAATCTTACACATGACATGCATATGTTACCAAAAAACAGAATAATGTAACAGTGTGCTATATGTTAAAAAGACAGGGTTATATTTCTTAAAATCAGTGTTCTTTTGATACACAGGCAGGGTGGCTCTCATGTTACTAGCGAATTTGCTTATCCTCTTCTTCTTGTCACAATCTTTATCGTAGAGCATCTGTGGGAACTGGGTTGCCATTAAGAACATTTTTAGTAAACCACATGTGAGATTTTGGAACCTACTTACAATTGGTAAATCTTTTCTACTTACCACTGATTTTGTCATGACAAAGAGGCGCAAGTACGCTTCGTCTGATTTGAACGTCTCTTCATAGTTTAAAACCTCGGCCCAGCAATCGATTACACCACCCAACACGTGCATACGTGACCTGAGAGACTTTAACATACTACGAGTGGCCTCCACACTACCAACGCTTCTAAACAAAAGCTCACTGCATTTATGGGTAGACGTCATTAACATAAGTTAAGAATTTTGTTAGACGTCATTAACATTGTATGACTTAAATGTTATCAACAAAACAACCAAAATAATGACTTACTTAGTAACACAAGTAACAAACATGTACACTCGCCTCCCCAGCCCCATCTTTCTATAAAACAAATAATAAACCTGCAAACTAACACAGGTTAGCATAATTATTAAAACATGTTTATCAGTAAATGTTAACACTTGATAAATCAAACACAATGTACAACAAAATTATTAACACATGTTTATTAGCAAAATTATAACACATGATAAATTAAGCACAATGTACAACATTTTAAGATACTAGACAACAATAGTTTCATTACTCTCCTATTTTATTGCTATACATCATTTTCCACCTTTTTCACTCGCGCGACTTCAAGCTAATTACACCAAATGCCAATATAGCAAGTAAAAAAAAAACAAAAAATCCCAAAACTTTCATTTATTGCTATAACAATAGTGTGACCAAATTTTCCCATTTTCTTGTGTCTGTAATATAGAATAACAACAATATTACCACATTTCATCCTTTATAGAACACATCAAAGGCTAATACACTAGGTAAATCATATTTTGTAAACAAATATCAACAAAAACTAACAAAAACCAAAAACTTTGCATCAACAAAAACTAACAAAAATCAACATAAACTAATAAAAAAAATCAAAACCAGTACAAACGTGGCTAACTAGTTTGACGACCATATCACTACCGCTAACCACCGTATAACACCATTAGATCCTCCATCATCAGAGTACACCGGTCGCATGGAAGCCACAACTGGCGACCCCCCGCTCCTGTGTTTATCCTTTTTCTCTCCTATTCTGATCTTCATCTCTTACTCTCTCTCTCTCTACGTCTCGACACTTTCTCTCTCTACAATCTTTTCTCTCTCTATCCTCCGCTTTGTCTATCAACTTCTCTAAAAGGTGTGAGTGTGTGATGAGTGGGTGTGTTTTAGGAAGAGATATATATGTTGTAAATTAATCAAAGAGAGGGGAATTTATATTTGATCTATGATTTGGGTTTGAAATTGATGGGAGAGAGAGGATGGATAAAAGTAGATAATGGGGAGATGTAATTGATTTATGTTCAGAACTCTTATTCTAGGGAGGTGAACATTTTCATCCCTAATTTGCTCTTGGTGTACCTTTAACATATAAACAATAATTATTTAAATTAAAAAGGTCAAACATTGAATCTCAACCATAGATCTAAACAATCAATGGCTCATATAAGGTTTACTAGGTTTCCTCAAATTTTTGAGGTTTTCTATGGAACCTTACCCTATATATATATATATATATATATATATATATATATATATATATATATCTTTAACATATAAACAATAATTATTTAAATTAAAAAGGTCAAACATTGAATCTCAACCATAGATCTAAACAATCAATGGCTCATATAAGGTTTACTAGGTTTCCTCAAGTTTTTGAGGTTTTCTATGGAACCTTACCCTATATATATATATATATATATATATATATATATATATATATATATATATATATATATATTAACCGTTGCAAGCCCATCCTTCTTCCCCAACGTATTTTTTTAACCGTTGAAGCTGCCACACTTGGCAACATTAGATTGGCCCATCCTTCTTCCCTCTCATGCGAAATATTTCGCTTGGCAAGCTTTAGTGCCCCTTTAACAGGGGGGTGTGCTCGTGTGAACGGGGCGCCAAAATGCCCCTTCACGCCCCATTAACCTATCCATTACACTTGGTCTTATAGAGTAACGTTATAATAAAATTTTTAATTTAATCTTTAGGACTTAAAATCGTGTTTGCATCAACATACGCATGTGTCCAAAACCATAAAATCACATAAAAATGTAATCTTAAACTCGAAAAACTTTGTACTTTCACCCAGGTGTTAACTATAAACTTTCTAAATAACATTTTAATATACATCCCCTCGTTCTCTTGATATTTACACATCAAATCAAAGAACAATTAAAGATCAATAGCAAAAAGAAGAGTTGTTCCACAACTAAACCATTATTCATTCTTGTGTATTGTGAGCTTATACATTGTATCGCTAAGAAATATGAAATTCCACTTAAAAAACCAAAATACAAAAAGGAAATTAAAAAAAAAACTAATTCTTTAACAACAACATAAGATAAAAAAAGACTCAACAAAAAATAGATGCCATAGGGTACAATAAAAAATAACAACCGGGAAAAAGAAATATAAAAGAAAAGGGAAAAAACTTAAAAGAAAAGGGGGGGAAAGGGTTGGGTTGACATATGGGAGGGGGTGTGGACTCACCTTCTTCTTTTAACATATACTTTGAAAGTGAGGAGTAAATAAAAAAGGAAAGCCCAACATTATTATATATAACAATTCTGAACCTCCGCTACAGTAACTAACGATAACGGCGTCATTCGCGTTTTGAAATTACGATTATGCCCCTGTTTCATCTTATTTTCAGTATCGCAAGTCCTCCCAACAACCTTATCGAAATACATGCTGAAGCCTCTTGAAGGGATCAACAGAAGGTGATGGGTTGCGGTTTTTGGGGAGTCGTCCCGTCATCGCCATGGTTGCCGGTGACAGGAAACCAGGCAGCGGGTCCGTCGTCTCTCCGCTACCTTGCATCGTTTCTAATCTCTCTCAAAAACACATTATTTCTTTATAGGCTTGAAAATCTGCAGATGACTGAAAAGAGAAAATGATTCAGGCGTTGCCGATGTGGCTTCGCCGGAGCTCCGCCGTGAGAGACGACCGGAGACCCACCGGCCTCTCTTTCTCCTCTGATCTCTCTTTATCTGTAGATAGAGTGTGGGTGTTATCTATGTAATTTGTCAAGGTGTTGTGGATGGTGGTGGTTATTTGGGAGTCGTAGGTGGTTGAAACTTGAAAGAGAGAGAACTATCTTTTTAGAGAGATAAATAAAGCGTGTCTGAAAGTAGGTTGAAGATAGTGGTTTTCCGGGTGGTGAAAGGTTTTCTTAATCTGTGGGTAGGTCACTAGAATTGATTTTTCTATTATTTTATTTATAAACTTTATCAACATATTGTTGATGGAAAATGATAGATACGGAGAATAAAAAATAAGATAACAATAGTACTACTTTTATAGCCTTTTATAGTACAAGGAAAAAGTTAAAAAACTTTTGTGACGAGTTTTAACTAGGTAGTTAATAATTAAGCATATTTCTCCGACACCGCTTGCATGACGTTTAACCGGCGAATATAATACATTTTCATTTAACGAAAATTCGGTTGTCTGTATGTTTCCGCGCCGCGCATAACGCGGCGGGTAATATACTAGTTATCCATAACACTCACAAAACTCACACCTCTTACTTACTATATAGTATAGGGTTCCTAGTAACACCAATGAAAGTGTTTTAGAATTATGTTGTAGGTGTTGGTAATAGAAGTAGAATAATTGTTAAAAATATTAACTTTTATCTAATTGAGAATTTGATCATTCAGCGAGCCTAGCTGAATATTGAGGCTTTGAGTTATCCGAGATACACCCTAAAATGTATTAGAATTATTAACTAGACTGTTATACCAATAAACCACCCTTTCTCAATTTAGCTTGAGCACCTAAAGTATTCACCGAAAAATTAACCAAACTTGCCATTGATCAATTTAACTTAAAGACCTATACTTTTTTTTTTGAACGACAAGTGGTGCAACCGGTGGAGCTCCGGCTAACAGCCTGGGCCAGCCTGTACTGATTACCCATTCAACCTGAATTGAGGATCTCCTAAGGTGGAACCCCCACATGTAGTAAATATGGCTCAAAAAAAATACATAAATATGCTTATATGAAAACAATATGCAACCACATAATCATATAACCAATTTGATCCATAACATGAATTATAATCGTCCAATTCGACATGGAGTTACACCTTAAGGTATGAAATGTTCCATATGGGCAAAACAAACATAAACCGAATGGCTTATTTATACCCTCTAATTAGTTGCAAGTAAAAACATATCTACTTGAAGCAACCAAACGAACACCAAGCGTTTGTAGTCCAACGGTTAGGATAATTGCCTTCCAAGCAATAGACCCGGGTTCGACTCCCGGCAAACGCACATCTTTTTTTAGTTCCCTTTTATTTAAAAGATACACAAAATTAACCGCTAAATCCACTCTCTAAAATTACAAAGTTCAAAATCTTTTCGTTTGGCGCAAAAAAAATACAAACGATTAGAACTTGCTTTTTCATCTTCCCTCATATCATATTTTTTATTATTTTCTTCTGCAGATAATATTATTATCATCAGACACCTTTTAGCTCTCCATTCTTTCCTCGCCTTCAATCGAACAGCTATCAGATACATAAGGTTAGAATCACATCTTCTTCATCTTTATTAATTTCATTAGTTTGTTCTGAAAGCTATGTTTGATACTTCATTAGTTGCAAAATTAGGTTTTCCTCGATTCGAGTACGAGATATATTATTCATCATTGTTAATATATATCTGCACAAACTCAGTTAGGTTATGTGAATTTGCTGCTCAAAATAACAAAAAGTTAGGTTATGTGATTCGATTAGGGTTTCTGTTAATTATTATACAGCAATCTGCTTTCCTATAATTATTAGTTTTAGCCGTAGACAAAATAAGTTGCGACGGTTTTTTTTTAAAAAAAATGGGGCATTCCGAGAATTGAACTCGGGACCTCTCGCACCCTAAGCGAGAATCATACCACTAGACCAAATGCCCACTTGTTTATACCGTTGGTGCAGTTGGTTGAAAACTTAGAAAGATTCTTCATGTACACAATAAAAAATAACTCATGTCAGAAAATTAGTTTCACTTCATATTTTATGGAAATTAATATCCACAATTAACTGGTTTTGACTTTTGAACTAAGCTTTTGAAAGGATGCAGTTATGCTCATGGATAAGATGTTTAAGACTTAAGTTATGATTTAATCATGTTTTTATTAAAATCGCTTAATCTATGCAATTGATAAAATATTTCAGTGTTTTGTAATTTAGAGTATCTTTTAGAGTTTGATGGCTTTTTTTTTTCATACTTATCAGACATTGATGCAATGACTTAGGATTGAGTACGAAAAAAATTGTCAGATTTACAGATATATAATGCAGATAAGCGTGGGAGGGCTCGAGGATTTTGTTATGTACTGCATATTGTCTGTTTCATTATATCAATTATGTATTGTAGTTGAGATTATATCTTCTAAAGTAAACTGCACTCACTTTTTTTTTTTTTTTTTCCAAATGACTAGGGTTGGTATATGATTGCTTATTTTGGTATATAAACTGAAGCTAAATAAAAGCTTCCATAACTATGAGTACTGAGTAGTAACTTTTGTCAAAGAATCTTGTCAGATCTGTATTCATATGTTTTAGGATATAATATCACTTAAGCAAGGTAGATTTGTTTCCAAATGCCAAGTTGACTTTGCTTTATATTATTCGTAAAATATGAATCTGAACAAAAGTGTCAATGAAAAAATGTTTTTTTTTTTTTTTTTTACAAAAAGGGGGCATTCCGAGAATCGAACTCGGGACCTCTCGCACCCAAAGCGAGAATCATACCACTAGACCAAATGCCCATTTGCTTTATATGTCTGCTTTTATTTATTTTATCACTGTAATCTAAATGCTAATTCACTGATGTTGCGTTGTTCTATCTTTCATGAAGTGCACAATTGTTTGAAGTATGTGGCACCATGTTGTGCTTACATCTATACTTTTCTGTTTAGCGTTTTTTTGTTCTGGTTTAAAACCTCTTGGCGTGTCTTCAATTTGCTTATGTGACCCCCGCCAAGTGAAAGACTGCATATTCTAGTTGTTGCAAACCAAGATCATCGCATTCCTAGCGACTTTGTGCACTGGAGCCTTGTTGAAAATAGAAAACCTCTATAATATCGTTACAATAACATTTAGCCATGATTGAAAACTCACATCTCATTGATGGTAGATTTTAGGTTCAGATTTGTATTCTTTGCTTCTGACTGTAAGCCAACTTTGACTTGGTATTAAATATGACACAGGTTAGAGATGTATCCAATACTATATGATATCATAGACCACTAAAGAGAAGAAAGTGAAGAGGCAACTCTCCAGCTGAGGTTTGCATATACCAAACGCAAGTGTGCTTTATTAATATATATCTATCTGCTTTCCTATAATTGCTAGTTTTTGCTATTTTAGCCATAAGTAATAATGTGGAGGATAATACTGCAGCCAATAAATCAGTCCCTTTCTAAAGCTATATTTTACTACTACTAAAAATCTTATGAGAAGAAATCTTTTCAGTTTTATTGATGTATGCGATATTCTAAAATCTAAATTACTGTTAGAAGCCTTCCGATGATCTTGAATGGCAAAAAAGTTTTACCGAAAGTTAGATTACAGCTTGCCTTCTTTAAGATAATACCTGCAAAATAAAGGAGGGAAAGGTAACAAGAATACTGTCAGATTTAGACATATATGATTACTAAAACAATTAAAAAATATGATTGACTCAGTGATTACTTTCTCAGTATGGACAACAAGTCAAAATAAGCTTGTGACAGCTTCTAAAAAAATTGGGGCATTCCGAGAATTGAACTCGGGACCTCTCGCACCCTAAGCGAGAATCATACCACTAGACCAAATGCCCACTTGTTTTTACCATCATTTGTTTTTTATTTATAGTCATCTACTTAGTACAGCTGGTTGAAAACTTAAAGATTACCTGTACCCAATTATTTTAATTGCTGTCAGTAAATTAGGTGACAGTTTTTTTTTTTTGTTTTGTTAATCTTTTATGATAATTAATAGCCATGATTAACTAGTTTTGACTTTTGAAAGGATACAGTTATGGTCATGGACCAAGATGTTCAATTTATGATTTTAACTAGATGTTCAAGGATACAGTTAAGACAATGCATGAGGTGGGATGTCACGGGTGAGTTCTTAGCCGGCCAAAAAAAAAAAAAAAAATTAGATTATACCCCGGGAGCGTCCCGGGTTGAGAAATTTAATATGATACATCAATGTTACCTATGAAATAGACTGATGTATAACTCTAATATTAATATCTAACCTAAAACA
The DNA here is from genome assembly GCA_028751855.1 of Ambrosia trifida. Lineage (NCBI taxonomy): Eukaryota > Viridiplantae > Streptophyta > Magnoliopsida > Asterales > Asteraceae > Ambrosia > Ambrosia trifida. The sequence continues at coordinate 53,561,565 of CM054123.1, read as the reverse complement.
AATTAACAATGTAAAACTCCAATGCTAACACCTAACCTTTGGCTCATTGGCACCGGAGGCTACCCGTTTCCTGACCAGGGTCCAGCGGGTTATTCACAGTAGTGCCTCGGCTCCGGGTGGACATGGTTATGTTTTTAGTAGATTAGGATTTGCTATCCAGAAAGGGGTGGCGGCGCAGCTTGTTGCCCGCCTGCCCGCTATCTTAATGTAATTTTCTTTGTCTTGGAATGAAAAATTAGCATGTTAAAATCTAAAAAAAAAAAAAAAAAAAAAAAAAAAAAAAAAAAAAAAAAAATGTAACTCTAATATTAACACCTATCCTAAACACTAAACAAATGTACAAATCTAACATACTAATATTGATACCTAACTTAAAACAACGTATAACTCTATTACCCTATTCGGCTCTGGTTAAAAAAAATCATATTTACTGATTTAAACATAATTAGTGACTTATCTATACATGATTAATGATTTACTTGAACACTTTGTTTTTTTCCTGAATGAACAAAACCCCACAAAAAATATTTCTCCGTTTTTTATATAGCACTATGGTACTCGTTGGAAAGATAATAAAACGTTCGTTAATTTGGTGTAATTTTTTTCTTTAAAAAATCTCGTATATTAAAGATATTAACGTTTAAAAATTATGGGAGAAAACATGAGGGTGAAAAATCTAATTTTGTTTTTAAATTATTTTTTTCCTAAAATATCTCAACGCCACATAGGATTACACATGACACACTCAAAGAAGAGAATGCTTCTTTGAGTGTCATGTCATTAAAATAGCTTTGGTTTATTGTAGGTATAGATTATGTTTTTTTCAAAACACTTATCCTATGCAATTGATCAAAATAATATCTCAGTGTTCTGTAATTCAGAATATCTCTTAACGTTTGTTAGCTTTTCTTTCATACTTGAATAAGAATATAAGACACTGATGCAACAACTTAGGATTAATGACGAGAAATTTGTCAGATCTAAAATTATATAAATATAATCTAGATAAGCCTGAGGGCTGAGGGAGCTCAAGGATTCTGTTCTGCCGTATATCATGATTGTCTGTTTGATTGATCGACTATTCATTGTAGTTGACAGTCAATCTTCTGTTGTATCTTTTAACTTAAACTGCAGTCACTTTTTTTCTTTTTTCAAACGAGTGGGAATCTTTTTAGTCTCATAAACACATATTAGTATAATTAAAAAAGTTTTGCATCCTCATTGAGAATCATATCACTTTCTGTTTCCGATCATATATGCTGGGTTGCTATATGATTTGCTTGTTTTTTAAACAAACTGAAGCTAAATAAAAACTGTAATAACCATGAGCTGTATTTCTTCTCAAAGGATGTTATCAGATTTATATTCATATGTTTTAGGATATAATATCACTTTAGTAGGTAGATTTGTTTATATTATTAGTAAAATATGAATCTGAACAAAACAATTACAGTGAAAAAAATATATTTTGCTTAAAATGGGGCATTCCGAGAATCGAACTCGGGACCTCTCGCACCCGAAGCGAGAATCATACCACTAGACCAAATGCCCATTTGCTTTATATGCCTGCTTTTATCTCTTATCAGTATGATTATAACATGAATTCACTGATATTGCACTGTTCATTTGTTATATTTCATGAAGTGCATAATTGTTTGAACTATGACGTATGTGACACCATTTCGTCTTTACATCTATAATTTTCCATTTAGAGTTCTATATTCTGGTTTAGAATCACTGGCTTGAGGCTACAATTTCTGAAGCAATAACGTCTTGGTGCTTTTTATCTTTAAATTTTTTTATGTGACCCCCACAAAGTGAAAGACTGCATATTCTAGTTGATGCAAACTAAGATCATTGCTACCAACATTAAGTGCATTGTTTTAGTTGCTACAAACTAACATATAATCAAATGTTTTGCTTTTGACTAAGACATCTGGAGCCTTGGTGAAAATAGAAAACCTCTATAATAACATTTAGCAATGATCAAAAACCCACATCTCATTGATGGTATATTATAGGTTCTGATCTGTATTATGTGTATATGATTTTAAGCTAACTTTGATTTGATTATAGAGACAATAGTTTTCTGAATCTGAATTGCGATTGCATTTGACCGTTTCAAACAGACAAGTATTCTTATGATATATATCTATTTACATGTTTGAATGGTATCATTTCTTATTATCTCTGAAATAATAGAATCACCATGAAGTCTTGGTTTATGATGGAAAACTCACATCTCATTGATGGTAGATTATAGGTTCAGATCTGTATCAATAGATATTCTGTTAACTTCAGTCTACATTAGTAGTAGAAAGTAAAATAAAATATTCATGCATACAAAATTCTAATAAAATGAGTTGACATAGTTAAAAAGGGGCATTCCGAGAATCGAACTCGGGACCTCTCGCACCCAAAGCGAGAATCATACCACTAGACCAAATGCCCACTTGCTTAAGATGTATGGATTCCATGCTTTTAAAGTCAGCTTTGGTTTGCAATTAAAAAGAACACACTTGTAAATTATATATATTGATATTGTTTTGCTGAAGTTCAAGATTGCACTGGATTTTTTACATATTCCCCCTGCTAAGTTCTTAATTACATATTTACCCAGCCCTAAAATTAATTACATATTTTCCTCTGGGAGGCGAAAATATGTAATTGACTTTTTAAGTTAGGTAAATATTTAATAAACGATCTTAGCAGGTAGATCTTGTCACATTTCTAAGCATATGTTTTTGGCATTTACTATCACTGCAGTAGGTAGATCTGTTTCAAAAGTCTTCAGTTGACTTTAGTTTTATATATTTATTAGGATGTCATTTTCTAATAAAACAGTAGCAATAAAAATTTCATATAAAATGAGTAGATTTTACCAAAAAATGGGGCATTCCGAGAATCGAACTCGGGACCTCTCGCACCCAAAGCGAGAATCATACCACTAGACCAAATGCCCTGTTGTTAACCACCTTCTTACTTGTTACTTTTATTTGTGCCTTTTAGACATGAACTATTTCTGGTCAGCTGGTGTTTTCCACTTCTTACATTTTTGGTATAGTATGCTAAATTGCTAATACAAGGATTAACACAAGGACTTGGAAGTTGTTTCCTTCTCTTTATGTTCATTTTATTGCTACTCGACATTTAGTGCATTCTTCTAGTTGTTGAAAGCTAATATATCATCATATGATTTGCTTTAATTCCAAGTAATATGGAGCCTGTTGTTACATGTAATGTCTAGTTCTGATCAGAATCTTGCATCTTGGTGATGGTATATTTATAGATTCAGACCTGCATTCCATGTTGATATGTCAACTTTGAGGTTGCAATGTTGCATTTGCCCAACTTTTATAAACACTAAAGAGAAGATAGCAAAGAGGCAGCACTTATAGAGGATCAATTAAATCAATGAACCATACATTTGTTTATAAGGGTATCATATATGTACATGTATAGCTCAAATGATAGTTACATGTAATCCAAAATATTTGCATTTTCACAAATAAGCATACCATCTTTCACTTTTAATCATTTCTGCAAGTATCGTAGCAGAATTACTTTGAAACGCTGGTCCATGATTGCTGAATCTGGTAATGTTGTTACAATTTGGCGCTCGACAATCTGGGCAAACAATAGTAGGGTGACATATGCCTAATCTGTTATACAAACATATGTTTGTGACTTTGTGGCATATAATATGTCTTTATGTGTTTGATTGCTTTCGAGAGTCAAGAATTGACTTTACTATATTTCACTAGTATACGTACCACTTACGGTGTGCGCATATAATGTATATATGTGTGGTCCTTGGGGGGCAAAACTAAAGTTGCACTAGTTTTAACGTTATTTTACTAACTTCGTGAAAATAACGCTAAAAACGACGGACGGTTAATCATGCATCATGTGGTGGCGTGGATAGCCAAAAGACAAAGAGGTACATGCACCAATCGGGTTTGTCCCGATTGCTAAGTGTTCTGTGCCTTATGTCCAAGGCTTGATACCAAACCACATTGAGCCGGGGGTCTCACTGGAAGCAGCCTCTCTATTCTTAGGGGTAGAGGTAAGGCTGTCTACATCTTACCCTCCTCAGACCCTACCTTAGTTTTGCTATAGGTGGGATTAACTGAGTATGATGATGATGATGATATTTCACTAGTATAATATACAATTCCAAAAATAGTAGCAGTTACAGAAGTTCATATAATATGAGTAGATTTTACCAAAAAAATGGGGCATTCCGAGAATCGAACTCGGGACCTCTCGCACCCAAAGCGAGAATCATACCACTAGACCAAATGCCCACTTGCTTTATATGGCCTGTTTATATTTGTAATCACCAATGCTTGAACTATGAGTTTACTGACATGACAGTCTCCAAAGTATGAGGTACTTCTACTTTAGTTTGACTTTTATTCTATATACTCAGGAGTAGAATCACTGCTAAGTTTGCTTATCTGAAGTTTTCAAAGCTCGTACGGAAGCATATCTATTTCTAACAGTGAAATTCATATATTTTTTTAACAGACGTTTAACAAATCTGCAAGTTATACTTTTACTCGAAATGTGCTTAAATCAACAAAGTTGTTTGGTTAATGATATGACCTGCATGCTCAAATGATACATTTTATGCTTTGTCAGAGACGATTTTTTCACAGCTATAGATTCCTGGCAGCATAGCTTAATTACTTGAAGAGTAGGTAGACCATGAAAAACCTCATTACAAGCTAGTGAATTAATGGGAAAATTCTTAATATACCGATTTTTTTTATCAGATTTCACAACTCATGATTAAGGTGGCACCCTTTATGAATAAGCTTCTTGACCAATGTCAGTAGGACTTCTTTTCCAGTGGGATACTATAACTACTTTTGATACCTTCTACAACAACTATAGATTCCTCTCAGATGTAGGAAACTTAGTAAGCCAAAAGTCTTTAAATGGTTAAGAGAACAGCCTGCCCTTGGAATATTCAGGACCTTAGTCTCCTTAACAATAACAAGAGAATGTTGTTTGTTTTTGTAACATAAAATTCAAAAATCATGCACTCAACAAGCATCTTACTATCTTCAGGTTTTGATCTGTTCTGCAAGTTTAGTAACTGTTGTGGCATGACATGTTGATTCATCTATGTTTGCTTATTCTGGTAATGCGGTTCCAAACTGTTCATCAATTTGGTGCCTAATCAGGTAGGAAGTTAGATGTGCTTGTCCTGAGTTTGTTGAGAGAATCTTTTTAGATCCAGAAGCACATGTTTGTGGCATATGAGATCATATTAATAAGCAGTTTTGTTTTAAAAGTACAAAAAAGTAGGTGGCATTTAAGAATACATATAAGTTAAGTAGACTGTTTTTAAAAAAAGGGGCATTCCGAGAATCGAACTCGGGACCTCTCGCACCCAAAGCGAGAATCATACCACTAGACCAAATGCCCTACTGTAAAACACCTTCATACTTGTTATTTTTATATGTGCTTTTTAGGCAAACTATTTCTGGTGTTTTCCACTTCTTACATTTTTTGTATTGTATGCTAGATTGCTTATACAAAGATTAACACAAGGACTTTGAAGCCGTTTCCTTTTCTCTATGTTCATTTTATTGCTACTCAACATTAATTGCATTATTCTAGCTGTCGAAACTAATATATCATCGTATGATTTGCTTCTATTTCAAGTGATTTAGAGCCTGTTGTTACATATAATGTCTAGTTCTGATCAAAAGCTCGCATCTTCATGATGGTAGATTTATGGATTCACAGACCTGCATTCCATGTATATATGTCAACTTTTATGTTGCATTTGCCCAACTTTTGAAAACACTAAAGAGAAGAGGCAGCACATATAGAGGATTAAATATATCAATTATACATTTGTTTATGAAGGTATATATGTACATGTATAGTTCAAGTGATAGGTTTTTGTAATCCAAAAGTCTTGCATTTTCACACATAATCATTTTCTTTCTTTTTTTCATATCTATCCTAAGTTTTTGAACTTACACAGTTGAATTTATGAACAGGATCTTTTCAGAAACTCAAGCACATGTTTGTTGAATATAATAACACTTTAGTAGGTAGATCTGTTTTCAAAGTCTTGAGTTGACTTTAACTCCTAGAATATAAAATTAAACATAACAGTGGCAATTACAAAAAGAAAAAAATGGGGCATTCCGAGAATCGAACTCGGGACCTCTCGCACCCAAAGCGAGAATCATACCACTAGACCAAATGCCCATTTGCTTTATATGTCTGCTTTTCTTTTCTTATCACTGTGATTGAAGTATGAATCCACTAATGTTGCATTGTTCTTTTGTTATCTTTCATGAAAAGCAAGACTGTTTCAACTCTGAAGTATGTGTCTGCATCTATCGTTTTCCATTTAGCCTATTATATTCTGGTTTAAAATCACTCGCTTGTGGCTACAGTCTCTGAAGAAATGCCTTTCGTCTTTAATTTGATGTATCTTCTGCAAAGATAAATAATACCGCATATTCTAGTTGTTGCAAAGTAAGATCATTGTATTGCACTATTGCCACCAACATTACCGCATCAGATTTTTGGATATTGAACCAGACATCTGGAGTCTTGGTCAAAACAATAACCAAAATTTGTCGTTTCACTAGGTTCATTATCGATACTGAAGTTTAAGGGCATTCATTGTTCCAAACTGACACATTCTGATGTTAGCAGCACGGAGTTTTGTTTCAAAAGGATCACTCTCTTACTGTTGTCCACTCATATCATCTAGTCATAATGAAAAAATTGTGTCATGACTCGTGGTGATGTATATTCATGGATTCAGACCATATTCAATACTTACATATCTGATTTGGATTTTGAGATTGCATTTGGCCAGATTTTGAAAGCACTAGAGAGAAGATGGCGAAGAGGAAGTAGTATGTGTATATGATCTCGATATCATGCACTGCTGCACTCAACAAGCATCTTACTGTCTTGTATTTTATATGTTCTGTAGGTGTGGTAATTGTTATTGTTTCATCATTTGAGGTGTGGGTTTTCATATTAGCTTAACCTCTTTAGGCAGCTGCCATCTTTTCAGTTGAAGAATCAATTGAAAAAGAATGAAGTTACATTTTCCTAATCCGGTAATGAAGCTACATATGCTTGTCATGAGTAGAATTATTGAGAGAATCTTTTCAGATCTTGGAATACATGTTTGTGGCCTACAAGATCATTTTAATAGATAGCTTTGTTTCCAAAAATCATTAGTAGTTGATTTCAGTTTTAGAATATCAAACTACAAAAATGCAGTGGTCAAGAGTACATATAATAAGTTTCCTCAAGCTCTGCTCATGATTTAGGTGATACCTTTTATGAATAAGCTAAACCTCTTGACCAATCTTCTATAGACTTTAGTTCCAGTGAGATATCAAAACTCACTGTGTCTAAAAAGCCTAAGAACGGATTTAAGTCGTTAGATTAGTGTTGGATAAGATCGATGGAGTGACATTTTTGTAATGTGTTATATATGAAATAGGGTGTATATGTAAATCAAGGGTAAAATGAAAGAACCTAAAGTTAAAGTTAAAGTTAAACTTTGTTTTTGCGTTAATAACTTTTTCATATGTTATTTTAAAAAAATCATACCATAAATCAAGCATATTTTATCTTTAATTTGAGTATGGTATTGTTATAGATATATATATTTTTTTTGTTTCAAGTGTGTTGAGCTGGTTTTGTTTTTTAAAATGGAAAATGTTAAAAAGATACTGTGACGAGTTTGACGATGTTGCACATGCTTCTGGGGATGGACATGACACTAAGGATGTGCATGATTTTAAGATGGAAAATACTGAAAAAATTGTAAAGACATACATGTTACTCATGTATAAAGAATAACAAGCTTCAATGATGGTCCAAGCTTTGATTTGCAAATTTCACAAATAACCTCAGCACAACAAACAATAGACCCTTAACTAAACAATGATGAAGTTGAGGTTGCATCTTTTCTTAAAACTATATCATTCCTACAACCACATCACAATAATGTTTTAACACCTTCAATGCCCGAAAAGCGATTGTGAAAAAGCATATTAAATGTTACTTGCTACGTTTAAGTCAAAATCGCTGTTTGTTGAATGTTCTATGAGTCCGGGATCAAGGATAACCAGAGATGAAAACTTGGTAGCACAATACACATTTGATCCAACAATCAACGTGTTGCATTTTATATGTAAAATCCAAAATGCTCAATTATATATGCAATTTATATTGGAACAGCTTATCTTATAAATTTTAAAAACTAAGAGCATGTTTGGCTCTCCTTATTTTCACCTCCTTATAACTTATAACTTTTCCAAAAAGTTAATAAGTTACAAAAAGTGTTTGGCAAAAAGAAAAGGACTTTTTGTTTTAACTTTTTGTAAGCCTATGATAAGTTGTTTTGGAAAAGTAAGGGAGGAGTGACTTTTTAAACCTCCTTATAACTTATTGATAGTTATTTACCTACATGCCCTTATTATATCCTTACATCTTCTCTCTTTATACCCTTTTTGGTCATTTTACCTAAATAAGTTAAACCAAACACTTTTTTACAAACTAACTTATCAACTTATTGTTTTCCCCACCACATAAGCTAATCCAAACACTTTTTTAAAAACTCCTTTTTAAAAAGTTATAAGTTAATAAGTCCTTTTAACAAAAAGTCCGTTTTGCCTCAAATAAGTTTATCCAAACATGCCCTAAAACAACATTACCAATAATCTGATTGTTTTATCTTTTCTCTGTCTCAACCGTTATTGCCAAAAAATGTGGTTATCTTATTTTGTAAAAATGCATATGTATTTGCTAATTACACTTTGGTGTTTAAAAATCTTGACAGATATAAAAATCATGTTTGGTGTATATAAAAACACGCATGCCATCCAAATATATTTTTTTAACGGCTAATTACTTCACCCCTATTTCACCCTTTCTACACCGCTTTTACCACCTTTTATGGACTCGAACCCTTGTGCTCCCTAAAGAAAGAATCTCTTCTACCACCAGACTATAGCCTAAGGTGATTATTAATTGGGTTAGGGTCATGACTAAACTACCCTTTTATATATTTAACTAGTAAAATCCCGCACTATGCAACGTGATTTGCTACGGCATTGACACTTAGTATAGCAACCCATATAAATATGTTTAAGTGAATTTCGACACATATTTTATATTGATGGAAAGCCATTAAAAAATTACATCTAACATTATTGTTGTAGCGTGTTAAATCGAGAAAAAATTAACATTTTTGAAACGTAAAAAGAAAGTCATAAAAATTTTAGAAAATGATGTCGGGTGTTAAAATATCATTTTTAATGATAGAGCAAAGTACAAATTTTGTCTTTATCTGTATGTCAAATTTCAACGCTTGTCCTTTGTCTTTAAACTTTTTGAGTTTTGTACTTGATGTTCCAAATGCTACATGTTTTGTCCTTTGACCCTAACCCTAATTAATTTTCTTCGTTAAATCAGGTTACAAAAGGGTAATTTAGTCTTTTTACCAGCTTAATTAAAATAAATTGATATATAAACAAAAATAGATTAAAAATTTAATGTGTATTACATAATAAAAAAAGGTTATTCTAATACACACACTCTATATTCTATTTACACCATCGCCATCTTGGTGGTGAGATAAGACTTAGGGACCATAAGGTCCTGGGTTCGAATCTCACAAAGGGGGTCTTCTCATAATTATTATGAGTTTCCTCCTGAATTAGTGACTTGGTGGTGGAATATAATCGTGTGGCAACATTGGTGGCACGATGATACTCCAATGTTCCGTGAGTGATTCCAATTTGTTGGCCGTTCAAAAAAAACTATAAAATTAATTGTGTATTAATTATGTTTGACCATTAATAATCAATACAACTTATTCTCTCACATTTTTACCATTTAAAACTATTTTGTCTTGAAATGGGGAACGGCAAAAAAATGGAATGAAACTTATAATTAAATAAAAAAGTGTTTTAAACTAAGGTTCTAGCAAATAATATGATTAACAAGTAAAGGGTTTTTCTATTTACACCCACCCTATTTTCCATCTACACCCACCCTAGTTACAATAATTATGTATTAATTGCAATTTAGTTATGGAATATTGACCAAAAATTTTGAAGTTTGAACACCTAACAATTAATTGCATTCAACTATTAATGCTACACCTATAAAGGATGAATGATGTTTTCCACGGTCCATTACAAGTACTAGAGCATATGTCATAATAGAAAATTCTCTCTAAATCTATACAATTTATCTATGTTACCTTATTAAGGAGGAAACATGTCTAGAAAAGTAATTATACACACATTTTAAGATGGGATGTGAATAGACTCATGCTTTAAACACTATATGTAATGTAAAAGTTCCCCATAATACCCCTTATTGCATTATCCACTTGTACTATAACTATATAACCTAAAAAATGAGTTACGCATCATCTTTCCATCTTTCCAAAACATGTTCTCATCATCAATACATCAATTCTCTTGAAACGGTTAATTAAATTATGAAGATTTACGTTTCATCAAAAAGCCTAACTTCAATGGCGCCTATTAATAAACTGCGCTTACTCTGCCTTTATCCAATTGTGGGGTTTAGGTCTGATCTCGATCCGCATCAACCACCAACCGGCGGTTTCTTTTGGTTTACACCCAAGGTACACTATTGCTTTCAATTTTAAGCACTCTGTTCAGTATTGGTTTACACTATCGCTCGTTATCAGTTTAAGATATGGTTTGCTGAATACCAGATATAGTATATTTGTGTAGTTTGAGATGGTTACAAACAAATAAAGATTGTAAGTGGAGTTATAAAATTGGGTCTTACTTTTTTTAATGTTCAAGTTATTGGGTCATGAATGACATGGGATATTTTTTTTCGGTTTGAAGTAGGCAATCTCAAGTGTGAATTTGTAGCTTCGTTAGAATTATAAAAGCAAACATAATGAGAAATCCGCACTTTAATGATTAAGGATACAATAAACATATAGCTTTTTACTTTTCACTATACAATTTATAGAGAATTCAATACATCAGATATATGCTATATAAAAGCATGTCATATTTTGAGTTTTATGAACCAAACCACCCGCCCTTTAGGGCACTTGATGAAGAATTAATCTATAAATAAATATGGCTCAAAACTAGAAAAATTAGGGAGTGGACTTTAATGAGTATTTTAGGGACCAAAAATATTGTATATTTGATGGTTAGTAAAGAAGTGATTTCTCATGTCATTTTCTACTTATAAATATGTGGAAACCTTGTTCTAATACTGAACTGAAACACAGGTGTATTAAAGGTAGTGGAAACATTTGTAAAATGATATGTTGAATACATATGACTAGCCATGAGAACACTAAATGGCATGGCGAAATTTATAAGCTGACGTTTTGTTGGTGAAGCAACAAAAAGCCTTTATAGGGTTGGTCTTGTAGGGACGTTGAGAATGGAAATGACAGTTGATATTGACCTTGCAGGTTGCTGCAGTTCAATCTATCAATTGGATATTCCAAGTAAGTCCATAGTATTTAGTTTTTTTCATCTTTATTGTTGATTTGTCAATGCAAGTGGTTTAGTGTGTTTGGATTCAGGTTAGACCACTAGATGAAACTGCCCAAACCACCAGCCCAACAAAGAAGAAAATTGGAAAACAGCGAGAGGACAACCAGAGGTTAGAGAAGATTAAGGTAAAACATGCTTAGTTGTATCTCAACAATTTATATGAATCATATTAAACTAAGATGCAACAAAAGTTGCAACTCTAATGCATGATTAACTGGCGGATTTTCAAGGGTATTCGATGTGACAATGTGATCAAATAATAGTTTTAGAGAATGGCCAAGAGTGGCTAGTCTCTTTGTATCATGCCTAGGAAGTAAACAATTGAAGTGTTAGGGTTTAACATTTGGGTATTTCTTTAACTTTTTAATTGTGTGATTGTGTGTTTGAACCATTGTATTAGATTGCGATTAATCTTATGTTGAATTCAATTTAGTTAATTGATCTTGTGCCAATTTCTAATGTCATGAACATGTTTTCTCACTCTAATACAAACATAGGGTTGTATGTTCTACGTAATGAAGTGTAGTTTAGTCCATTTTTGATGTTGATGAAACTTGACACCTAAGCCTATTGAACAATCACCCCGTTAACACCAATTGCACTACATTTGTTTGACCCATTTGTGAAAACCTTAGACTTCAATTGTTGAAACCTAGGTGTGATCTTTTTAATTAAATTGTTTACAATCTACATTATTTTTCATTCATATAATCTTAATTCAAGTTTTTAATAGAACAAACAAAACCCTTTCAATCAAACTCTTAAATGAACCAAGTACAAATTTCATAAGTTCTCTAGCAATCTTCATAAGTAACACCGTTTAATCAACTAAATAATATCCACTAACCACACGCTCCTTGAATTGATACCCTACTTATCCTATCTACCTAGGTTAATTAGGTTTTGTATGAACCGTGACGAGCAGCTACTACACGAAAGGTGAAAATTTTTTGGAATTTCTCCCATTAGTGAGAAACACAATGAAGTATGTAATTCATTGATTCCATAAGTTAAAACATTTTTATAGTCATCGTATGCATTCAATAACTCATGTAACAATTGTTCCCTAATGTGGAGCCATTGGTGTTCACCATACCCGAGACAAGCAGCTACTGCACGAAATCCACAATTTCCATCACCCAAAACATTTTCTATATGCGTGATGTAGGGGTGAAAAATTTATGGAATTTCTCCCATTAGTGGATGCATGAAAAATGAATATGGGATTTGCTCTACCGAATCATCATTCAAGTCCATCAGGATTTGCTCTGGTGGTTCTTCATTTAAGTCAATTAATTGATACGAACTTTGTCTTGCTGGTTCATTATTCATCCCATCAGGATCTACCTTGCCAAAATTTGAAAAACTATGCCTGTGAGGAATTCGAGTCTGTGGGGCAGCACATTTCTTTTTAGGACGTCCATGATTATTTTTCTTAACTGACGGTTCAACAATCAAAGTTGTAGATGGATCGATAATCCCTTTTAGCTTTCTTATTAAGCTAGACTTGACAGGCATTGATTGCTTGTTGAATGTTTCTTTAAACATTCCCATATCCTTTTCAAAACCAACATCCCCATATTCCATATGTATGGAGGGCAACAAATCACGTTTTGTCCAAAATGGATCAATGCAATTTAATGGAATAGACAACCCTATAGTCAAATAAACTGCATGTAAGATTATATGATTGAAAAGACATAATATCAACTGAATATAATCGAACATACATACCTGCACCAACATACGTTGCAAGTTCATGAGCACACGGTAACCCAAAACATGACCGCAACTGACAGCCACAATTGTCCAGAGTTAGCACAAAGCCTTGCGATCGATTAACTTCATGTAAGATTTTTTTCATGGCATGGTGTGAAACAAAACCGTTCAATTGTTGAAATATTGGTTTGTTATATTTATTCTTGCAAGTAGTTTTGGTTCTTTCAAGACTATCTTTAACAGGAGTTTCTTGTGATTCAACAACCTCTTCAATAACAAGTATGAATCTTTCCAAGTCACACTTTCTTGTGTCTAAGTGCTTTTTTAGCTTGGCGTGTTGGCTCTCAACTCTGTTAATTGTCGAATTCCCAAAGTTTAGATGTTTGTCTGTCCATACTGACACAAACTTCTCTACAAAGTTATCTAGCCAAGTAGTATGGAGATAATCAAGTACAACTAAATTGTGAAGGAAAAAAGAAAAAAATTAGTTTCATCAAATAATTAAGTATTAATAATTTTAAGATGAGAATATACGAAAACGATACCTGGATATCTAAACAATAATGCTTTTAGGTCTGTATAATTTTTCATGTATTCGGCACTTGTTGGAGATGCAACCAATGCATTCCACGTCCAATGAAAAGAAGCCTAAGTTTTTTGTTCCCTAATACGAGGCTTTGTGCTAACTCTGGACAATTGTGGCTGTTAGTTGAGGTCATGTTTTGGGTTACCGTGTGCTCATGAACTTGCAACGTATGTTGGTGCAGGTATGTATGTTCTATTATATTCAGTTGATATTATGTCTTTTCAATCATATAATCTTACATGCAGTTTATTTGACTATAGGGTTGTCTATTCCATTAAATTGCATTGATCCATTTTGGACAAAACTTGATTTGTTGCCCTCCATACATATGGAATATGGGGATGTTGGTTTTGAAAAGAATATGGAAATGTTTAAAGAAACATTCAACAAGCAATCAATGCATGTCAAGTCTAGCTTAATAAGAAAGCTAAAAGGGATTATTGATCCATCTACAACTTTGATTGCTGAACCGTCAGTTAAGAAAAATAATCGTGGACGTCCTAAAAAGAAATGTGCTGCCCCACAGACTCGAATTCCTCACAGGCATAGTTTTTCAAATTTTGGCAAGGTAGATCCTGATGGGTTGAATAATGAACCAGCAAGATATAGTTCGTATCAATTAACTGACTTAAATGAAGAACCACGAGAGCAAATCCTATTGGACTTGAATGATGATCCGGTAGAGCAAATCCCATATTCATTTTTCATGCATCCACTAATGGGAGAAATTCCAAAAAAAAAAAAAAAAAATTCACCCTTACATCACGCATATAGAAAATGTTTTGGGTGATGGAAGTTGTGGATTTCGTGCAGTAGATGCTAGTCTCGGGTATGGTGAACACCAATGGCTCCACATTAGGGAACAATTGTTACATGAGTTATTGAATGCATGCGATGACTATAAAAATGTTTTAACTTATGGAATCAATGAATTACATACTTCATTGTGTTTCTCAAAATCACATGCACGTGAGAAACATTGGATGGTTATGCCTCTGATTGGTATCCTGATTGCCAATAAGTTTGGTGTGATCCTCCATTACTTGAGCAATCAAGGTTGTATAACTTGTTTTCCTTTATGGAAAGGCCTAGAACATTTTCAACAACATAAGATAATAACAATTGCAAATGTGGGTAAACATTATGTGATGGTACTGTTAGAAAGAGAGTACCCTATGCCTTGCATTTTGTCGACTTGGATTCGTCACAGAGCTTCGTCTGCAGTTGGATAGCAAAACATGTATATGCAACGTCTAGAAATTTATAAACAACTCAACCCTTGCAATCGTGATAAAAGTTTCATCCACATCGAGGATAGTTGTTAATTTTTAAAGTTATTGAAGTGTTATCTATGATGTGCTTTTTTTTGTATTGAATTATTATCTATAATCTTTTTTAAACTTATAATCTTTTATATGGTGTTGTTTGTTACTAATAGGAAATAGAAAACTTACGCTGCAACCATAAAAAAAAAAAATTAACGTTTTGTCCATTTATTAGAAAAAAATTAAAAACTATAAAAGTTAAAAAACTAACGTTACCAAAAGTTAATTTATTAGAAAAAATAAAAAAAAACTAATAAATGAATAAGGGTAGTTTAAGAATAAATAAAAGATTTTAGGTAATTAATGTTTTGTATTTATTGAGATAGTTATAAAGTAGTTTAGGTAATTAATACTTTGTATTTATTGAGAGATAGCATAGAGTGGGTGTAGTAGAGTGGGTGTAAATAGCAACACCCAAAAGTAGGAGCATGGGGTTAGTAGTGTTATTTAATACCTTAGACCATGTGTAATGGGCATGAATAAGCATGATAATGCCCCCAACACCATCCCCTTGGGCATTATGAGGGTGGGGCATTTCTAGTATAATGTCCAAATAGGATAAAAAATATGGAAAGTAATAATTAAAAAAGGCATTAAGTGACTTTAACCATTACACATTTGTTTGAAGGGCATTATAATAATGATGTGGTGAAAAATGCTCCCTAAAGGGCATGAACCATTACTTATGGTCTTAAAAAAAGTATTGTTATTTAATAATTAATAAATGATTATAAATATCACAATAATGATGGATAGAGTATGGTATGATAAAGTGCATTTATTAAGAGGTTTCTAGAGTAAGGTTTATTGTAGGGTAGGGTGTAAATATCGACACCCTAAAAAATCATTATTCTCTCTCTTTTTCCCACCCCTACACCACCACAACTCCGCCAGGCACCACAGATTTGTTACGTACACACCACTTACCGTCGTTGCAACATCCACATTCGAGCAAAACCACCCGTCACAAACCTTCCACCATCACCGTTGCAACCGCCCATGACCACCATTGTCTACCTCCACAACCACCACCACTGTACCTTTGCAACTAAACCCCCCATCCCCTCCACTTCCATACCACTCCCACACCACTCCCACACAACAGAATCACCACTCGACTAACCCTCCCATTTATCATCTCTATCACCGCCGCACCTAACCACCCGCTTCAGCCAGTCACCAGAAAAACATACCTGGGTTTTTTTACTTAGAAACCATCAAACGAAACATAAATTCTTTCCACCATATTATGTGTGAGTAAATGTGTATGGTTGTCGGAGTTTTCATCAAGATTCAATGAAAGAGGAAGAAAATAAGTGTTCCGAAATTAGGGTTTGGTTGTTGTTTGTGATGGAGTTAAAGAATTGGTTTTGAAGTTATGGTTTGGTTTGGATTGGTTTGGTTTGGTGTCTGTGTTGGCACTAGGTGGTGGATGATGTGGGGGAGAGAGGTAAGAAAGTGATATAGAAAGTAGATGTTTTTTAGGAAAAATTACAGAAATCGTCCTTTATGTTTACATCGTTTTTCAACGGTTGTCCTTTAACTTCAAAATTCATGAAGATCGTCCTTTCTGTTCTAAAATCTTACATGTTTCGTCCTTTGGGCCTAACATGGTTAGTTTTTTTTTTGTTAGGTTAGATCACGTGAAGGTCACGTGAGAGCATAAAGGACATTTCACCCTTGTTTTTAATTAACCTCTTTTAAAACCCCAAAAACACTGATACCCATTATCCCTTTCTCCCTACATTTTCTCCACCACCACCACCACCCCAACCTTAATATACGATCTTTGACATAAAACATGATTGGCCTATGAAAATCAAAAAACGATCTGTGACAAAACCTGAACCTTAAAAATTGAGAAGCATTGAAAGGAGGTGAATCGGGGGGTAGTACCTGAAGCTAATCGTGTTAGTGAAGTTAATATCGGTTTCGATTTATGCTTTCGGTGTTAGAGAATAAACGACGGTTGTTGGAGGTGGGTATGGTTTTGATTCGGATCTTGAAATGGGTTTGGGTGTTTTTAGTGGTGGTGGGTTTCAGTGGTGATGGTGGTTCGCTTGGTGTCAGCGGCGGTTTCCTGGTGCTGTCGGTCGTGGTGGGTTGGTACAAATAGTCGTGATGTTATCGGTCGTGATGGTGGTTCGCTTGGTGTCGACGGTGGTTTCCTGACGCTGTCGGTGGTTTTGGTGGTTAATTATCGCAAAGATGGTGGTGGTGCTCATGGTTGTCAGAGGTTAGGGCGGTGGTAGTCGGACGGTGGTGGTGGAGAAAAGGTAGAGAAAGGGAGTTGAGATAGAGAAAGATAAAGAGAAGAGTTGGGTATGTGTGAAGGGGGTGGTTATTAAAGAATGTAAATGGTGGTGGTGGTGGTGGTGGTGATAAAGATGAGGGCAAAACTGTCATTTTACTCTCATATGGGTCCACATGACCAAACTTAACAATAAAAGCTAACCAGGTTAGGCCTAAAGGACGAGAACTGCAAGACTTTACAACATAAAGGACGATTTTTATCAATTTTGAAGTTAAAGGACAACCGTTGCAAAACGATGTAAAGGACGATTTATTTAATTGTTCCTTTTTTTAATTTATCGATGTATGCAAATTTGTATATATTTAATTCAAAACAAGGTTTAAAAAGGAAAACCCCACTAAACAACACATTATTGGCAAGTGTACCGATCGTATAAGACCATGTGTAATGGGCATTATATGGCCATGAATGAGCTTGATAACGCCCTTAAACCGTCCCCCTAGGCATTATAGGGGCATGAAGAAAGAGGGGCATTTCTAGTACAATGCCTAAAGAGGGGGAAAATAAGGAAAATAATTATTAAAAGGGCATTAAAAGGGCATTAAAAGGGGTTAATCATTACACATTATTTGAAGGGGCATTATGATGATGTAGTAAAAAATGCTCCTTATGGGGCGTTAACCATTACCCATGGTCTAATAACAACGTTGGACATCAACTTTCATAATCTAAAGTTAAACAAGTTTACAGTTTCCAAAGTTAAAAATAAAAAAGATTGTTCAACAAAAGAGGGCATAGCCCTATACAATTTTTGGTCCTAAAAGATGTCCAAACGAAATGCGAGCAAATTGTTTTTCACTATATATAATGCATTAAGTACATGAAAAACATGCTTAAAATATCAACAAAAGTTGGCGAGTTCATAGGTTTAAAGGCAAATAAACATTTCCTTATTATAAACGTATGTATGAGTACGAGCTAAAACATAGAAACCAAGTAGACTATCTAGGTCATACAAGTATGATTGTAACCTAAGGCCCATAATCAATCCAAAACAATCCTTCCTAATGCCTTCCCGGGTGTCTTTCATTCAAAGTATCTTCTCCCATGTCATGACCAACGCGACTTGTGACACCAGTCAACTTCCGTACGCATTTTACTTATTATTATCATTTCATGTGCATAATTAGACATTTTGCACACACAATACCCCCCCCCCCCAGTCTAGTGAAGCACTGATTTTTAAGAAAGCTCACCCGTTTATGCATACAACACTCGGACAATCGCCAGAAAACATTTCATGAGGTTACCACACTCTAACACATGTATACGAATCACAAATATCATCAAAGGTTAACATAAGATAACATGTGTTCGTACAAACTCATAAGTTAACTCGATCATTCAAAACCATATGTACACATACACACTCTTAATGACTTGTCCTTATCATACAACTCATGGAACATTCCTTCTTGTTTCTTTCGGCCATAATATTCACCCAAGAGCCCTTATGAGTCTTTATCAATGAAATGTCCAAAAGATACACCTTTGTCGCATAAAGTTGTATTGTACATACACCCCATCATGTGATGATCATAACCTCATATGGAAGATCTTTCTCTTGTCCTATTTTCAGCCGAGATTTCCTAAGCCTCACATACATGATGTAATCAATCGAACATCATCTTGAGGTGATCATCACTTACACCAAAGTGGAAAAGAAGACAACCCTATGATAACACTCATATATAAGACAAACCTCATTCTTCTTAAATGATCTTAAGTCATTGTTGTGTCACCATCTACGAACATTTCTAGCCTTGCTTCATCATCGGCCGATATCAATGAAGAAACACTAGAGACTTGTCACCATCACAAAGGTATGTCCAACATAAGCACACAAATGTCAAGTCAACCTCATCACTTCTCATCCCTAGAACACTAGAACTTCCTCTTTGAACCCATGACAACTCACAGCCACACATGAAACCAAGGAACAATCACTTTCACTCGTGATTAGGACACCTCATTCCTTAGAGTAGTCGGCCGAGATATATTAGGACACAAGGAATATGTGCAAATTATAGTATTACACCAAAGTAGGCAACCAAACAATTCTCTTAACTACCTTTCATGCTAGCTAACCCTTCCGCTTATAACCTACTAATTACCATCGGCCAAGGAAGGGGAAGGCATGACACAAACTTATATACAATTACATATAGGACAAAGATGCCACACCATTTTCCAAAGCAAGATCCATACTATTTTGAGAAGATTAACAGTCTGCTGAAGAGGGATGTGGACAAGTAATGATGTGTTGTTAATGCTAATCACCCTTTTAGTACCTATTCACCCTAGTCGACCCATATTGTGAGGATAAGCATACCAAGATTAGCTTGACCTTTGTATCCAAATTGTGTATAAATAGGGGCCATTGAGGAAGGATATTCGCACCAACACAAGCTCACAAACCTCTTTCACCTCACTCAAAACCTTCGGCCCTCTTCCAAAGCTCCAAGCCGAAGCACAAGCAAGCCATCAAGTCACAAACACTCAAGCCGAAGGAGGTCCCAAAGTCACAAGGATTGCACCATCTCGAGTCACTTCTAGGTGAGTTGTTTTGTTTCCCTAAGACTCTATATACCGGCCCTACTATGTTCACCAACCTTTGATCATAAGTGATCGACCACATATACACCTAGATAACACACATTGCTCCACCTATGGATAATCGGCTAGATATTGATCACATTGCCACAATACTCCATTTATTTGATAAATAATCAGCTTCTAAATCATAATGGTAGGCTAAGAAATGGTATTTATCAAAGACCTAATGGAAATGATCAACTAATAATCGATTTTCATAAAACAAAACTCATTCGGTTTATGTTCAAAGTTGAGGCTTATAATGGATGGTTTATAATCGGTTTTTATCACAATTCTACTAGAACACCTTGCATATCTTTGATGGTATTTAAACAAGTCTAGATCGATCCCTATTGATCCAACAAACCATCGAATTCAATACCTATATGATACATTGTTTCGGCTATAACTCCTTAACATGTGTTAAAATGGGCCGAAACATGTGTTAGCACTATGTTGGACCTAAAAGGGCATAAAATTATGTTAAAGTGCATGTTTTTCCCAAAAACTAACCATACATGACGACTTGGTATCAACTTACATACCATAACGGCATGTGGGGACCACTTTGTTACTATAAAAGACCACTTTTCACGAAGTAACCAGGATTTCAGAAACCGTATGTTTTACTAGTACATGAAAATCACTTATAAAACAGTACGTACACAGGGGCATGGCCTACATGCACTAAAACCAAGGCACACAAATATCGGGTGAACAACTTGTATGATAAATAACATAACGTACAATTTACCGTGCTCTTAATAATCATAGGGCAACCATTGTCTGGACGGTAGCTACCTCACATTACAGCTTCACTAGACCACACGTATCCCTCTCAGGTGAGTTTTCACGGGCCCATTTTACTATTTTTACATTTTCGGGGGACAAACATGCTACAACTAGTACAATATCACTTTGTGTGTATATTCTATCGTGACTGCCATGTCGAACATGAGGCATCTGGTTCATGAGCTCAACGGTCCTCGAACTTACATTACCCTGTAACCATTAGCTATCAAAAGCCATGGAACACTTTAGTAGATCTATTGGGTTGACACCCCCACTCTTGGTTAGTCGCTCTAACCGGTTACATACGAAAGAGTGTTAGTATTCTACTATACATACATTGTCTTTAGTGTACAATGCACGAGGCACAACAATCAAGAGGTTTGGTTACGGGACTCATGGTTTGCAAAGTAACCATTCGCTTAGCTAGCCTATGATTGGTCACACACGAATTACATGAGCACTTTGTTTATTACATTCAAACCTGTGAACTCACCAACATTATTGTTGACAAAACTCTTATGCATGTTTTTCAGGTATTTGATGAAGAGCAGCAGAGGTTTGAGGGAGGGGTTCGAGCATGCACTGGGTGGTACCACTTTGGATTGAGTTTTGTCAGTCCCATGATGTCTTAATTTCAAGTTCATGAATTCCAGACAATTTCCCATTTTTAAAACAATATTATGATGATTTGAATAATTTTATGACAATATCCATCCTTTGATGGTACTTATTTAAATAAATTTGTGTGTTGCTTGAAAACCTTTCGAGGTCGCATCCCCGTGTTTCCGCCTTGGCGGGGTGTGACAGACTGGTCCGGGAGTGGACTGTAACACCTGATAGATCTACCAATATAATATGTGGCTTCTAACATAAGCTAATGATTATGGCTTCGAGAAGATTTCCCGAAGGAAATATGGACATCCCATGATTCTTACTTGCAATTACTAAAGGCCATCAAAGTGTTCTATATGGTTCTAGTCTACTAATAATTCACATTATTAACATATAAAATAGGCATAAACATTCTCATAATAGGATACAATTAGGCTTATATTATTGATATTTGATGCTTAACTCGTTCCTATTTGTATTTCTCAAGAAATTGGAGCTCCAAGACGGAAACAAAGGACTTCCGGGCAAAAACAAGCAAAAACTGGAGATTCCTAAAGATACGAGACTTGCAGCATGTTCACTGTATGTTTGAAGACAATCTCGGGACTTAAACAATGATAAAACCAATCCGGGAGTGACCCAGCACGCCCACGCACACTTGCACGGAGGCCCTACACGCTAGAAGACAACGCAACAAACCTGGAAAACAATGAAACTTGGGGAACAAGGCAAGCACGCCCGTGCCACTGCTTGGCACGCCCGTGCCACTACTTGGAACGCCCGTGCTCAGGCTGATTTGCCTATAAATAGCAAGCTACCCCTCACCATTTGTTCATCCCTTCTTGTGCTCTCTTGGGGCTGACTACCAAGCTTCTTCTAGAGATCTTGGGGCCCTTTCGGAGGCCTTATGGCCCTCCTAACATCCCACCAAGGTTAGGCCTCGTCCTACCTTGATCAAGTTGGCCAAGAATGGGATCGTAGAATAGTTCATATGCAATAAAACATCGAGGGTCATGAAGTTGTTAGATGCATAGCACTTGAGGATGGAGAGCTTGTGTATGAGTAGCCATGTTCTTGGGTTGATCATTCGATATGTTTGTATCTTTCTATTATCATGAACTCATTTCGATATGTAGACTTTTTATCATTATTATTAGTAGTTTATTTTTAGTTATTTGTTTTGTTATCTTCTCCTAATCTTTATTTGTTTATCTTGTGACATGTTTCTAATGATGATTAACTTAATAAACCTATAAAATACTTTAACTTAATTAAATAACTAGAGGTATAATTAGCTTCTGGTAGCCCCGAGCTAGATCCAAGGCGAGGAAACCGGTAGTGAGACAGATCCTTCAGGCTTCTGATATCCAAACCGGATTCTAAGCAATGGCTTCTGAAGTGGACCAGATCTGAGTGACACATTTCTGGTACATACCAGATGATTGAATGATCTTTTTGGTAAAGGATGGTTTCCCTACGGGTGCACCAGTGATCTTCCGAATTGCACGCCTTTAGGATTATGTGTCGCCTTTATTAAGGATTTCATTCAGTTCGGGAGGTTAAGGGTTGGGTTAATTAAGTCATCAATCATCAAACCAACTTTATATTTATCAGGCCTATAAATATTAAAGTGTCACTAAAGATAAATAAGATAAAGATTCTTTATATAGTTCTCATTAGTACAATGCCGTTAGCCAATAGGGGCCCGAGTTGCCTGAGACAGCCGTAAGAGAGATCCTTGGGTCTTCATGACCGTTAGCCGATTAGGGGATACGTGATTTCCAGGATTGACTCCTTAGAGAGACCCTTTCGGTACGGAACGCGAGAACTAAGGGAGGTGTACGGTGTTCTGGTTTGGAAATGAAGCCTCCAATTCAAGAAGACGATAAGTTCAAGGACCAAAGACTTGACTGCGGTTTGAGGATCTCGCTATACGCGAGGCCGTGGCGGAGTACCCCAGGTGGACGCACGCTGGATAGGTTCAGTATTCTACTCAGTAGTAGCCTCCGCTTCTCTATCAAGGAGTCAACACTTCAAGATCCCTCTCGTCTTCCTCACAATTAATTAACTTAAATTATTAATTTTAATAATAAACTTAACTACTTATTCGGAGGGTCTCGAGACGTGCATATTTGATCTCTCTACTATTTTATCTTTTTCTTTTATAAAACCATAACCTTTTTCAAAAAACTATTTTTAGAACCCCTCCGTTTTATTTTTCTTTTCAAAACCCGATCAGTTGATGGATGAAAGGTTGAGTAGGGGAAAGTGTGAACTCTGGAATACGATACTCAATACTTACCCTAGAAGCTATACTATGCACGTCAGGTTCTCTGCCTATGTGTTGGTTTTAGTTTCTAAAGTAATTATTGTTTACTTTATAAATTTAAAACTTGTTAAAACCGGTTTAGTAAAAAATAGTCGTTTACCCTAGTTTTGGAATTAAAACATCAAGCTTTTGGCACCGGGGAATTGACATCTTTATAAATTACTAAAACCACGCACATCATCTACCCATCATACAAGCATGTTTAATCCCTGAGTAACAAAACGTAAAAACATTTAAATGGGGTTGTAAAACTCACCTTATAGCGTAGCACTCTAGCAAAGAAAATCTAGTCCAGATAAGTAATAGTCGTTCCTAATAATACCCTAAAATACGAAGGGCTCTTTTAGCAAATGACCACAATTCTTTCCCGAGTTATTTACCAAACTTAAGACTTAGTTTAAAAATTCAAGTTTTCCAAAACTCATTACCTAAGGAATTATTGGTGACCGTGATGTACGCTTAAGTTTTTAGACCACGCAAATATATATCGTGTCCTAATACCCCGACCCTATGGTTTTAAATATATGATTACACATATACAAGTATTGTAAGTCATATACAACAAACTAGACGTAGTAACCCTAACATATTATCATAGGCAAGAATTGACACGTAACACACCAGTTTCACATATATGTCATATTTCCTCGTAATTTGCACTTAGTGTAATGTTTAAGACTTGTTTTCCATAAAAATGTCATTTTTCATCAAAACACGACATTATCTATAAAAACTCACTTTTATTATCAAAATGTCTGAAGAAATAATAAGTCTAACTTCCGGTTAGGGATGACTAGACTATCGATCCACAGGAGTGATCCTTCACTTATCTCTCTAGGGCTAGAAGAAAAACCTAAAAGAATGTTGAAATATGTAGGTAGGGAGATGACTCCTCTCGTAGTTGTTTATGACAAAAATTGGGTGATAATGTATACTATGTGAATAGCTTTTAGGATTAGCAAAAAGTGTCCTCCTTAAGGAGGTCAAGACCTCCTTATATACGAGTGACATATGCCAATCATCACCAAACCTTGATCATTGTGAAGACGATTCTATCACCAATAGGGAACAAGTGTAAACATTTTGCAAAAGCAAAAGAATATGTAAGAAAAGATGTCGAGCGAGCATTTGGTGTGCTTTAACAACAATTTGCAATCATTCAAGGACCTTTAAGAATGTTAAAGGAGGAGGTATTAACAAATATAATGAAAGCATGTGTTATTCTTCACAATATGATCATTGAAGATGAACGTGATAATGGTGACAATCTTAACATTCAGTATGATCAAGTTGATGATGATTTCCCCAAACTGTCGCGCACTCATACAAGTGAGTTTATGGATTTCATTCAATGTCATCTTCATATTAGAGATAGCTCGACACGTCATCGTCTTCAAGATCTAACTGAACATCAATAGCTACTCTATTCCCAACAATGAATGTGGTTTCATCATATATTATTGTTTTCTTTCATGTTATGAGTTGGAGTTAGAAACTTCTAGCATGCACTCTTCTATATCATTTGGACATCAATTGCTATTATATTTTGTTAACTCTTCAGAAATTATTACCGTATGCTATGATGACAAATGATTGTTATATGCTTATTTTGGGTTGGTGTAATGGTGCCTGCTTCTGTATTGGTCTCCATTTGGTTGTTGAGATAAGTCACATTGTTAGGCATTTGAACAGGAAAGGACTTGTGTTTGCAATGGGTGTTATTACTTGTTTTTTGGTTGTATTGGAAATGAATTAGTTAACATCACATCCTAACCCGAATAAAAATGACCATTTTTAGATTGACCAATTTTGATTTTTGACCCGAACACGATCTTCAACCAAACCCATTCTATAAACATTTATTACAAATTGATTTTAGAATAAAAGTATAACAAGACGCCAAATAGTAAGTAGTTATGATTGTAAATAGAAGAAAGAGAAAGAAATAATAAAAAAGGAAAATAGAGATAGGCATGGTGAATGGGATGTGATAGATTTTTTAAAATGAAAGATAAATTCTAAAAAGTATGATATTTTATTCAATTTTAGGGTAAGATGTGGTGGAGGGGAGGTGAATGCTCTAAGAGACTTTATTATTAATCATTAGGTTTCACTGAAATCTTTTTGTTCGGGTGGAACCCACATGGGCAGTAATGGGGATGGGGGTTGGATTTTTTTTATATATTTTTAAAACCTTCTAATTTAATTAATTAAGGTTTTCACACAATATTTAATTGAAATATTTCATATACTAAAAATAGTCATTTTTAGCTAAATTAACAAATTTTTTATGTTACCTAGTGTACCAGGTCTCGCATATGCATTAAAACTAGAAAGTACGCAAGTATCGAACAATCGCGACTCAAAAACTACCAACTATAGTTTATATTAGTGTTAATAATATTTTCACTCCAAAAAAATTATTCCAAGTTAAACTAAACATTTTGGGTCAAAACTGGATTTTTAAAAGTTAACTGGGTCATTACCAATGTCCACTGCGGGTAACTTATCGCATCGTGATACGATAATTCATAGAATTACTAATAAATATTTTGGACTTTGCTAATGTTTTTAGTGACTCTAATTATCAAAAATTAAGTGTATTATTCATTCAAATATTAATATTAACATTTTATAATATTATACGGATAATAACCTGAAATTTGGCAGTTGTCACACTTAGGATTTAGTTTTCGAAGGATGTTAAAGGTTTGGAGTAGGAGTCAAGTTTTGGAAGCCTTAGACTAAAAGCATTAACCGGGTTGTTTATGAATGGTTTATCGTTTCACTTGTTTTTAATTCGACTTTTGAGCTTGATTTCGTGAAGTTTGCCACTTTTTTTGGATTTGATATGTTTTTGGACATCATAAGTAGCTAAATACATTAAACTACCCATGTTTTGATAAACATTATGTAAACTCATTTATTTTTGGTGTTGGAGTAGTTTGATTGGCATAATTTTTTAGTAAAAGATACATTTATTATTGGTTATGATGTGTATGCGTGGAATGTATGATTGATTTACTTATCTTGTTCTGCATGTTTCCTCTGATTGATTAATTGAGTATTCATCGATTAGGGGTTCATATGGTTTTCACTTACTTGGTGTATATGATTGTCTCGTGGTTATTTTTGACACCGTTAACCCTAGGGACAAATCTGTGTGTTAGTTAAACTTAATTGTAACACCCCAACCGATGGCGGAAACATCGAGGTGTCACGTAGTGACGATTGTTTAATAGCTCATGGTACTACAGTGTAAATATTGATACATTGATTAAATAGATTATTACATTGAAATGAGATACAAAAATACAATGATTCAAACTAACAATCTAAACTGAAATACAATGAATCCAAAATCTAAGTATAAATTCCAAAAGCTTAAAAGGCATCTAAAAAATAACTTGAAACATGTACGAAAATAGTGTAGGTCAATACAAAATGAATTGGTGAGCATACCCTGTTTTGAATACATATAGTATAAAAACGTTTCGCAATTCATGTGTTGTATACTGTTTGCAATTATGTATTTAAGTAGTATCCAGGTCAAAATCAACTCTATGAAAGCGAAATGAAATTTATATGTAGTATGCACTATTGACAATAGTAATGAAACACGTAGCAATGACCAAGGTCTCTCAACAGAGTTACAAGGGGTATATACCATAGTACTATTCATTGAAATGCTAGGCCGCAACAATTAATGATTTTGACAAGTCATAGATACACAAAGTAACACAAAGCAAACACACATGAGAATTGTATTTAGGGAAAAGAAATAGTGATTTGACATAAGTTACATGAGTAGCCCTAAACAGTAAAATAAAAAAGGGGAAAGATATACTCACATTCGCTAAATAGTTATGTCAATAAAGCGTCGTGAGCGTGGATTGGCGAATCCCGAAGTCTCAACCTAAAAGTATGGTATATGTATAAGTGTTTGGACTAAAAATAAGTTTAGGGTTTCTAGTATAAGGCAGTTAGGATGTCTAGTCTAATTTAGGGTTTAAATTGTAAATAACGATATATGTAGAAAATGCGACGTAAGTAAATATATATACTTGATTGAAATAATATGACATATGAACTAAGGAGTAAATATGAATAATAATAATATTATAAGTTTATAATTGAAAGTTATGAACTAAAGTAAATGGTGGAAGTCACATAAATATTAAATTATGTAACAACTTTGGAACATTAATTATTTATATTTATTAATTAAATACAACCAATTAATTAGGTTAGTGAAAGAAATTTTAAATAAGATAAATAATTTAAGTTTAGACAATAATACATTTATGAAGTCATAAAATGATCTAAATAATTTAGAAAATATTTTATAAATATTTTTAAATGATTTAATGAATATATAAACACATAATTATCATAAATTTCACATAAAAAATTAAAGTTAATCAAAATATCAAGAATTTTAATGAAAATGATGTATTATGACCCAAAATGGTCAAAAATAATTTTTAGATAATTTTACTAACAAAAAATGATTTTATATTATATTTATTGTCTAAAACTTAAATAAAGAATTAAATTTGATAAAAGTACAAAACTAATACAAATCAGGTAGCAAAAATCATAATCAGTATTCTAATATAATAAATAGTTTTTCCACAAATATTTACATTAAAATACATTATATATGATTTTTAATGAATTAAGCATGATTTAATCAAAATGAAATTATTAAAACTACTGCAACGGCCACAAAATTAGAATAGAAACTATTTCCAAGTCATAAATATCATCTAGAAGCTAAGGTTATAATTCCATGATTTTTAGATAACATATGAATTAGTTATGAATTTTACAAGTTAATTATACTTTTAATTCAAAAATCCCAAATTGTTCATAAACACCCTAAAGCCCTAACTAGAATTTGAAACCCTAAAGTGTATGAATCATAAAATAAATAAAATGCTATTGAAGAAATATATGTGAAGGAAAATAGTGAAAGTTTATTGAAAATACTTACGATTTTTGCTTAATATATGAAAACCCAAAGCAAAAATCTCTAAAATTCTTGAGGATGATGACGATATGAACTCAAAAGATGATGCAAAGATGAGAGAAATGAGAGTGTTTGTGTGTGAGACTCATGTTGGGATATTGAGGAAAAGAAAGAGTAATTGAAAATATAATGGTGTTTTATGCTTTAATGGTGTTTAATATAATAATCAATTTGGTGATTAATACTAATAATTTGGTTGACTAGAAACTCATGAAACTTGTTTTTGAGGTAAAATGATTAGTCATAAAGTTTATAAGAAATTGTTAATTGTTTAATTGTCGTTAAAATATATGATACAAAAAAAAATTATTTTTGGCATAACTAACCTCCAGCCTTGGTTTCCTATAAAAGTCAAATTATAATAAGTTTAAAAAAACTTTCAATATACGTATTTGATTAAAACGTAGGCCCATCAGTATATATGTAATGATAAAAAGAAACTCAAGTTTTTATTAATTTGAGAATAAACAAAAGTATATGGACTGGATTTATAAATGTGATAATATAAGGACTAAATTTGTAATCTTGGCAAAAATATAAGGGGCGGATGTTACATCAATATTATGCCATTCTCGAGATCAGGAGGTAACAGAGTGTCGGGCTATTATTGTATTTGGTAGTAATTGCACGGGAGTGAGTTACCCCTAACTAACTTAGATTTATATAATTTTGAGTCGTAACTAGTGTAACCATATTACTCTTTTACATCTTCAAGTGTATCGGGATTAGTAAGACCGATATGAGATCGAATCTGTAAGTACCCTAACATTCTTAAGTTTAGTGAAACTGGGAGGTTATCTAAATCCCTATACTGGCGAGATGTGCATGCTTTCTTAGGTACATTATTGAGATTTTGTCAGAGAGTCCAGGAGGTGATCTGCATTCCAGTAGTGGCTTAAGGTTTTTGTATCTTTAGATTCGGTAGCCAATCATTTATCTAATTCCAATGGTTTACGAGTTTTCTAGTAGGATTCATTGCCTAGGTAGTTGCCTTTCCATAACTGATTTACATATGGGAGTTTTAGTTCTCTGAGCCTGTTAGGACAAAGAGGATTGGTGAAACCACTTTTGGAAACCTTAGTCTAATTCACTTCTGTCATTTTGGCTAAGTATAGAAGTACTGAAAAGAAAACAAGAAACTGCTGAAGAGAAGATATGAGAAGTGCTGAAGAAGAAACTTCATCAGAAGTTCTGAAGTCCAAACCAGACAAGTTCACTTCAGAAGTACTGAAGACAAACTACTCATCAGTAGTTTGTCATTCATCAGCACTTAGCATCAAATATTTTCCACCGCCTTTTGCATCAGTAGTTTTATTGTTTATTATTACTTTTAGCTGTATTTGTTAGTTTCAATGTTGCAACTTGTGCAACTTGTTTCTGATATTTCTGTACTTGCTTTTTGGGCAAGATACATGTATGTAAACGTCTATAAATAGGAGGCTTCAACCTTCTATTTTAGACATTGATTTTAATAGAAAAATCCTTCAAACACTTTCACTGTTCTATTCCATTTCAGTATTTATTGTGAATCTGTCTAAGTATCTAATTCTCATTTACTGCTTAGATTCATAATAAATACTTGTCATTTATTAGTTTCAATCATCTAGGGGGGAGTAATAACTCTTCCTAAGTATAAAAAGTGTTGCTTTAACTTATACATTCCGCTGTGCTTATAATCTGATATACAAGGGCTTGCTAAACACTTAAGTGTCAAAGATAGCAAGTTCTTACTTAGCAAAAGAGCAAACTGATCCAACAATTGGTATCAGAGCATTGGTTTATCTGATCACATATCAATCTAACAAATTGAGAATCAGACACAAAGCTCTTATTGATACTCAATAAAAAGATCAAAAGTTCACTTTTTATCAACATCCATCACTTAAAAGAGTCATCTGACAATCAATACTCTTTAAAATGGATCCACATAATACTGGTTCTGCCACTAAACCTGCCATGCTTGTGAGAAATGAATACAACATATGGCAAAAGAGAATGGCACATACCTTGTCACAAACCAACACAGGTTGTTGGAGATCTGTGATATATGGTCCTCACAAACCAGTAAATGTCAATCTTGAAACTAATGTTCAGGTCCCTAAGGACCCAAAAGAATATACAGATGATGATTTCCTAAAACTTGAGCTAGATGCAAAAGCATTCTCTATGTTGGCAATGGCTCTCCCAAATGAGATATACTCTGGCCTTTTACACTGTGAAAGTGCCAAAGAACTCTGGGATTGTCTTAAAGAACAGTTTGGAGAAACTGAAGAGGTGATTGCCAACACCAGAGAGATTTTAGCTCAACAATATGAGACATTTGCTCATATTAATGGGGAAACTTTAACTCAACAATTTGAAAGATTCTCCTCATTAATATCTGAGCTAAAGTTAAATGGTCATACCTATACAACAGTGTCTATGCTACATAGATTTTTAAGGTCTTTACCAGACAAATGGGAAACATACTCCATTGTTTTAAGATCCTCACCAGATTTTAGCTCCCTCACTCTTACAAAACTCCATGGGAGATTACTTACTTTTGAGAGAGAAATTGATCAAAAGAAGAAATTACAATCATCTGGTAAAACTGCTGATGACTACCTTCCAGGTAGTACAGCACTTTTGGGACAAGACTCACCAACTTGTTCCTATGGATCTTATGACAACATTGACATAACAACTGGGATCTCATCAGAAAGATCTTTCCCAGGTTATGACAATGATGACCAAAGTCAAACTGCTGATAATCTATGTTTTATCATGGATGATTTGAAAAACTTTAGCAGTGATGACTTAGAAGAAATGGACATTTTACACCAACTGGCCATGCTAAGCATTAAAACTAACAAGTTTTATAAAAGGTCAGGAAGGAAATTTCCAGGATTGACCAGTAATACAAAAATTGGTTTTGACAAATCTAAATTGAGATGTCACAAGTGTCAGAAGTTGGGACACTTTGCTAGAGAGTGTAGAAGCTCTAGCTTTAACCAATCACAATCTGGAAATAACTATAACCCCAATTATAATAGGAATAATGGAACTCAAGGGAGTGCTCATTTTGTACAGGCACAAGCTCCTCAACAGCAATACATGCCACAAGTACAATATGTTCAAATGCCTACTCAACAGATGCAGAGCCAACAATCAATCCCTCCCTTTCCAGCTGCTCAACATCCTCCACAGCCTCAACAACCCTCTCAACAAAGTCTTTTCACCTCAGGGTATGTTGACTGGAGCAGTCTCCCTTTTGACACCACAGAGTGCAATCCTGATGCAGACAACAAAGTGTTTGACATCAACTGGGGAGAACCAGATAATGGCAGAAAGAACTTTGCCTTAATGGCATTTGAAGGCTGTACTTCAAAATCTGCATTGTCACAGGTATCAAAAGAATCTTTGACAAAACTTTGCTCAAATTCTTGCAAAGAAACTTTTGCTCTCATAAGAGAGACAAATGTGCACTTACAAGGTAAAGCCAATGATTTAGAAAGAAAATACACACAGATGAAATGTGATTTAGAAAGAAAACTGTGTGCTAAAACAAAAGAAGTTTCTAAATTAACTGACTCAGCTATTGAAACCCAAGCACAAATTAAAATCATGCTAAATGACCTGGGAGATGTCAGACAAGAGCTTGCTGACACCAGGATCACATGTGAAAAATGGGTGGAATCTTGTAAGGGGTATCAATTATTGCTAAACAAACAAAGTGCTTCAAATGTTAAGTTTGGCATAGGGTACCATCATGTTGAAACACCAACAGATTTCTCTCCCAAAACTACTGAAGATGGGAGAAAAATTGTTTCAAATAAAACTTCTGAAGGGAAAGACTGCACATCTTTCCATGAAAACTTTCTAAACAGAAATCCTGGCATTTTCAAAGAAAGTACTTCAGAAGTATTAATAAAATCTGACAACAAGCCATCAGTAGTTTCATCTACATCAGGAGTTGAGATCCTGAAAACTACTGATGAGCAAAATCTTTACACTAATGTCAGAAATTTGCCTTTAGATCAAAAACAAAAGGCAAAAGAGTGTGAAATTTGTGGTCTGTTCAACCACAAAACTGAATTTTGTAGATACAGAAAAGGAATTCAGTTCAATCAAAAATTTAAACAACAGGTTGTGGGAAATCAAATCAGAAATGATTATGAAAGAATCTTTAAACCCAAGAAACAACAACCTGAAAACACCTTTTCTCAGAAAAAGATAAAATCTCAACCAAAATCTTTTTCTCAAAATTCTTTGTCAGTAGTTAGACCTGAATCATCAGCAGTTTCACAAACTGCTGAGATACAAAATCTAATGAACATCGTACAACTACTGATGACCAAGGTTGATGGTGGTCCTGAAAAGGATACCACCATGGTTCTTAATGAAAAATCCATTGCCAAAAAGACATGGATTTCTCAACCTGGTCAAGAACAAACTGTAACCGTTCTCAAGAGCAAACCCAAAGCCAAACAGGCTTGGGTTCCTAAATCTAACTAATTTGCTTTTATGTGCAGAGAGTTTCCAGGGGCTTAAACAGCATATGGTATGTTGATAGTGGAGGCTCTATGCACATGACTGGATGCAGATACCTGATAAACAACTTTATCAGCCAAAGAGAAGGATCTGTATCCTTTGGGAACAATGCTAAGGGATATGTGCTAGGACATGGCAATGTCTCCTCTGGCAAAATACAGTTTGACAAGGTCAATCTGGTGGAAAACCTTGAATACAACTTGCTGAGTGTGTCACAAATGTGTGATAAAGGATATTCTTCCTTTTTCACAAAGACAACATGCAAGATCATCTCACCAGAAGGCCAGAAGTTGATAGAGAAGATCATACTTTGCTGATTGCCAAAAGATGTGGCAATGTCTATGCAGTGGACATTGAGAAAGACAAAGTATTGAACAACACTGCCTGTTTCTTCTCAAGGGCATCAACTTTAGAAACAAATCTCTGGCACAGGAGACTTGGCCATGTGAACTTTAAAACCATAAATAAAGTCACAAAAATGGGCTTGGTCAGAGGTCTACCTTTGAAAGTATACCAGTGTCAAGAACACTGTGTATCCTGTTTAAAGGGAAAATAGCATAAGTCCTCCTATAAGTCTATTGAAGAATCAAAAACAACTGCATGTCTTCAACTACTCCATATGGACTTATTTGGACCTGTCAAGATTATGAGCCTTGGTAAGAAGTACTGCTTAGTCATCATTGATGACTACTCAAGATTCACATGGGTATTCTTCTTATTCTCCAAGGATGAGGCTGCTGAAATCATCAAGTTCTTCATTCTACAAGTAGAGAAACAATATTCTCTATCTGTCAAAACCATTAGAAGTGATAATGGGACAGAGTTCAGGAACAAAACTCTGGATGAATTCTGTTTGTCTAAAGGGATTATTAGACAATACAGTGTTCCCAAAACTCCTGAACAAAATGGTGTAGTAGAAAGGAAGAACAGAACATTAATAGAAGGAGCAAGAACAATGTTAGCTGATTCTGGACTGCCCTTGTACTTTTGGGCAGAAGCAGTTAACACATCATGTTATGTTCAGAATAGAGTTCTTGTGGTCAAGAGACATTCCAAGACTGCCTATGAAGTTCTTCATGGCATGAAGCCCCTTATCTCCTTTTTCAGGGCTTTTGGGTGTCAATGTTTCATCTTGAACATCAAGGAATCTATTTCAAAGTTTGCTGCCAAAGTTGACTCAGGTTACTTTCTTGGTTACTCTTCAACTAGAAAAGCCTACAAGGTTTTTAATTCTCACACCAGGATAGTAGAAGAAACATTGAATGTCAAGTTCAATGAGTCAAAACACACTCTTATTCCAGCACATCCTGTTGAACTCTTTGACCTTGACAACTTCCACTTTGGACCTGAAAAGACTGTTACTCCTTCCAAACCTACTTATTATGGTGATCAAAGGTTTGATGATGAGGATCCTACACCATGGACTCCTCAAACAGTCATTAAGTCAACTTCAAGACCATCAGAAGTTTCACAAACTTCTGATCCAACAAATACTGAAGGCCAAACTCAAACATCTGCTTCAGCACCTGCAACTACTGAAGACACTACAACTGCTGAACCAGATATTATAGACCTCAGTAGTTTGTTTGAAGAACATGAGCCACCTACACCTGTCAGTGGTTTACAACAACTGATTGAACACAGAGATCATCCACTTGATCAAGTCATGGGTGATATAGCTTCAGGTGTTCTTACCAGAAACCAGCTCTCCAACTTTTGCCTATTTTCAGCCTTTATCTCACAGTTGGAACCAAAGAAGTACCAGGAAGCCCTCAAAGACAATAATTGGGTGCAAGCTATGCAAGATGAACTGCTTCAGTTCAACAAGCAACAGGTCTGGGAAATCTGTCCCTTACCTCCAAACAAGCAACCAATTGGCACAAGATGGGTTTTCAGGAACAAACAAGATGAAGCTGGTATGATAATCAAGAACAAGGCAAGACTGGTAGTTCAAGGGTACTCTCAAGAAGAGGGAATTGACTATGATGAAACCTTTGCTCCAGTTGCAAGGCTTGAGGCCATCAGGTTATTTCTGGCCTATGCCATTTCCAACAAAATTAAAGTTTATCAAATGGATGTGAAAAGTGCATTTTTGTATGGAAAAATAAAAGAGGAGGTGTATGTCTGTCAGCCACCTGGGTTTGAGGATCCTTCTCATCCTGAGTGGGTGTACAGACTGGACAAAGCTCTTTATGGGCTCAAACAGGCTCCAAGAGCCTGGTATGATACACTCTCCACCTTTTTACTCAAAAATAACTTTACAAGAGGTGCCATTGATAAAACTCTTTTCATTAAACATGTTGGAAATCATGTCTTACTTGTTCAAATTTATGTTGATGATATCATTTTTGGTTCAACAAACACAAAACTGTGTGATGATTTTAAGAAACTCATGCAATCAAAATTTGAGATGAGTACCATGGGAGAACTGCAGTACTTTCTGGGACTGCAGATCAAGCAACAAACAAATGGAACTTTTATACATCAATCAAAATATGTTAAAGAATTATTGAACAAATTTTCTTTAAAAGACTGTAAATCATGTTCCACTCCCATGACACCAATCACACAAGTTGAACCTGATGATCAAGGAAAACAGGTTGATCAAACCATGTACAGATGCATGATAGGTTCCCTGTTATACTTAACTGCTTCTAGACCAGATATTATGTTTTCAACATGTGTCTGTGCTAGATATCAATCAGCACCAAGGGAATCACAC
The DNA here is from genome assembly GCA_028751855.1 of Ambrosia trifida. Classification (NCBI taxonomy): domain Eukaryota; kingdom Viridiplantae; phylum Streptophyta; class Magnoliopsida; order Asterales; family Asteraceae; genus Ambrosia; species Ambrosia trifida. Next base: position 53,525,439 of record CM054123.1, on the reverse strand, counting down.
CTTATAGCAGTCAAAAGAATTTTCAGATATCTGAAAGGAACTCCAACACTTGGAATTTGGTATCCTGCTTCAAGCAATACCAAGTTATCAGCTTTTTCAGATAGTGACTATGCAGGGTGTAAGATGACAAGAAAGTCAACATCTGGTGGTTGTCAATTCTTGGGTAACTGTCTAGTGTCATGGCAATCAAAGAAGCAAACATCTGTTACAACTTCAACTGCTGAAGCTGAATACATTGCAGCTGCAAGTTGTACATCACAGATACAATGGCTCCAATATCAACTTCTTGATTATGGAATCAAAGAGACCAAGACACCTTTGTTTGTAGACAGCAAATCTGCCATTAGCATCATTCAAAATCCAGTACAGTTCTCAAAAACAAAACATATTGAGATCATGTACCATTTCATAAGAGATTGCTATGAAAAAGGCAAGATTGAGGTGAAGCATGTAGCAACAACTAATCAAATAGCTGACATCTTCACAAAACCCCTTGACACATCAACATTTCAGAAGTTAGTATCCATGCTTGGGATGCTAAATTTGTAAGTGTTTATTTTATTATTTTGCAATTTTTCATTTTTCACTTACAAAACAGACAAAAAGTCTGAAACAAAACTTCTGAAAAGAGAGAAACTACTGATGAACAAAACATCAGTATGGGGGAAATTTCTGAAAAGTGTGTAACTTCTGATAAAATAACCTTCAGAAGTTATGAATAAAAGTATTTATAAAAACATTTCTCATCAGCTGTTAAAACTACTGAAGAGGAAATAGGAACTACTGATGAAGTAATCCTTCATCAGCAGTTTAAGTCAAAAGGGCAAATCTGACTTTTCCCATCATCAGAGGTTTGACCTAATCAGTTAAAAACTTCTGATAAAAAGATTTTTAACCAAAGGCGGTTTAAAAACTTCTAATAAAGAAGATTCAAGCGGTTAAAACTTCTGATAAATACCTTTTCTCAACACTTATCCTTTCAAATTCAAAATATCCCTCTTTCTCTCTCAAAAACTCTCTCAATAACCTAAACCTGCAAATCAACTGTTCGATCAAAAACCCAAACCACATGGCTCTAGTTCTAAAGCAGGGACACAATCAAAGGGCCTTTCTTGAAAAACAAGAAGGCTGGTCCCAATACGATGAGATCATTGATCTTGTCGTAAAATCCCAATATTTTACTGCTCTCACAATAAACCCACCAATTCACACTGAAACTCTAAATGAGTTCTGGGCAAATGCTGAGACGGTGACGGCTGATGATGAAGTCATTTCCCTCAACTCAAGAATAAAAGGGAAACCACTGACCATCACACCGGCCACACTGGCAACAAGACTGGGTCTGGATGATGTAACTGCCCCTGACCATGTTGCTAATTCTGATATTCACCTAACCATGACAGAGTGTGGTTATCAAGGTACTCTCTCCCATGCTACTATCTTCAAAAAATATTTTGAACCAAAATACAAGCTTTTGTTTCATTATATTATTATGTGTTTGAGTCCAAAAACAGGGTCTTATGACCAGATGCCCTCCACTTTTCAACCAATATTTCATTCCATTGTGAATGAAACTAAATTCAGGGCATCAAATCTATTTTTCAATGAGTTGGTGTTACATCACAATAATACCAAGAAAAAGTTTTTGTTGTACCCAAGATTCATTATGCAATGCATAATAGGGGAACTGGGTAATGAGGTGCTTGTGGGAAAAGTTTCGACTTTAAATCCATTAACCTCACAAGCATACTCTAGGCATAACAAACCGGCTGCCTGGCCAGAAGATGATCAGGGAGAACAACAACAAGTCCCCCTGAAGCCCACATCTTCCAAACTCACACCACCAAAAGCCAAAAAGCCCAAGCCAACAAAGACAAAAACCCACCAACCCAAAAGAAAAGCTGTTCAGGAGGTTGAGATGTCTGAACATGCTCATGAGCATTCTGCTCTTCAAATAGGTGAGACTGAAACACCCTCTCAGTCTCATCCATCTCAAACCCCACCAAGAGCACCAATAACCATCTTATTCAAAAGAAAAAGACTTAGAAAAACTATTGAAACTCACTCTTCTTTTGAAACTGCTGACCAACCAAATTCACCTATTGCCCAAACTACTGAACCAACCCCACAAATTTCTGAACCAGAGGCAATAGAAATTGCCAAACTTCTCTCTGGGCTAAAAGAGAAGGTCCCATCTGATTATGTCAGTCCCCTACAACCACAACAAACAGGGGACATAACCACAACATCAGACATGGATGTGGACATCTCTAGCCCTATCCCAAGAGATGAGGGTGGACCAGAGTCTTTAAGCCCAATTTTAGAGACTCTTGGGGCATCTGAGGCTGCTACTACTCAGTTACCACCCAGTGGTGGATCTGAGGATAGAAGTAACATAGCTAAGACCTCAGATGTGGCAACTACTGATGAAGGCTTAATGCCTGAAGTAGGAAATCCTCAGAACCAAGAACAAGAGGTTCATGAGAGAACTGAGTTGGGCTCAGCTCATGATTTAACTGAGACAGTCCTCAATGAGGACAACATCAGGGATTCAAATGATTCCATTAATTTAGATGATGTTTCAAAAACACAAACTACTGAATTGACGGCACTTTATGAAGGTCCTGTTTCAGGGGTATCCAGGCTCAAGAAGCCAGTCACCCCTGCACAGGTTAAAGTCCACTCAATCCCTAAAACCCCTAGAGTGGCATCCTCTGTACAACATGAGGATCACCCAAAAACACACCCTTCACAAGAAATGCCTACCCAATTCCCTGGGCAAACAAGCATAGACCTGAACCAGCTATGCAGCCCAGAGGGTCCCCTGTACCACATGATGAACACTCTCATCAGGAATCACTTCCAAACATACACAGCTAACTTGGAGCTGTCTATCAAGAATCAATTTGGAGTGATCAAGACAAAGATGAATGATCTGTCCAACAAGATAGACTTCAACAGTAAACAGATTGCTCATCTTCAAGGTCAAATCTCCCAACCCTCAACCTCTAAACTTAAACTTGATGAATCCAAAAAGGGGGAGAAAATCAGGGAACCTAAGGAGTCATTCCAAGCCAGGATAAGGGCAAGAGTGGCCATCCTTGAAAGAGATCAGAAGGATCAAGCCAGGAAAGAAAAACTGGCCAAACAGTTTGGTGTCTCAGTGGAAGAGATTGAAGCCACAGAAAAAGAAGATGAGACCCAAACCTCTGAAGAATCCCTAAGGCATAATGAAGAAACTTCTGATGGCAAAAGTTCTGATGAAGAATCAGAAAGTACTGAAGACAATCCTTCAGTAGTTGACAAACCATCAGCAGTTGTCAACCCATCAGAGGTTAACACTTCCAAACCTCAAACTGCTGACCCTTCCAGAACAACTGCTCCCATTCAACCAACATCTGATCCTATCAGGCCTACTACAGTTACAACAATGACTGTACTAAACCCTTCTCCTATCTCTCAATCAGCTGAATTACTAGAGAAGAGCTTAGTTGCAGCCAACAAGAAGGCCAGAGAAGATCTGATCTGGAAAACTCTGGAAGAAAGGGATGATCTAGACTTAAGCCATGAAGAAAAACTTCAGGCTTATGAAGCTGAACTATAAAGGCAGGCTAGCCTTGATGAGATTGCTGAACAAGACAAAAGACAACAACTGGTGTCTTACATCACAAAGAACAGCAAGACTAAAGCCTACACACTCAAGGGACTCTCTATGCAAGAGCTGACAAGAAGAGCACAACTGCTTGCAGACAAACTGGCCACAAGCAAAGAAGGAAAGGCCAAGAGAGCCCAGATAATAGAAGAATTAGTAGCAGAGGGCTATGGTTCAAAAGCCTCAGTATCCAGATGGAAAGAAGAAAGACTGATGGATACTTACAGAAAATACATGGCTGCCAAGGCTGCAAATCCAGAGAAGTTTCAAACTGCTGATCCTTCAAGATCAGTAGTTAGAACTTCTGGTGTATCAACAAGAAGACCTGCTACTCAAAGAAAGAAAGCAGAGGACAATGTCAAAACTGATTTCAAAATGGTACTACTTGAAGGAAGTTCAATAGTCCATTCAGATTTTGACATTGAGGAGAAACATCTGTTAACACAATTCAGGGATCCTTCCACTTTTGCCTACCAAATCCAAAAGACCATCAAAGAAAAGATGCATACCAAGGTAGTGACTGAACACCATCTCCCAACTGTTCAGATGCCTGATATGCAACAACAACAAGGACGAGACTCCCACCTGAGGTTAACTGAAACTGAAAGCATCCAACACTCAGGACCATCAACCCAAGGGACAAGTCTGGTTCCCTATTCTTCTGACTTTAACAAGTCAAAGATACCTATCATCAGATGGTCACTTACTGATAACAACTCAGTATTGTTGACAAGAAGAGACCTCTCAAGCAGGGCTTACAAGAAGATCAGTGATCTAAAGAAACTGTCAACACAAGACCTGCTCACAATTCAACATCTGGAACCACAAAGAGGATCTCTATCTGATGGACAGTTAAACCAGCTCAAGAACACCATGTACAAAGAGATATGGAAGATTGTTCAAGACAGAAGAAAAACATAAGGAATTAGTAAGGTTTTGGCTTCATCAATCCAGGGGGAGATTGTTAGGACAAAGAGGATTGGTGAAACCACTTTTGGAAACCTTAGTCTAATTCACTTCTGTCATTTTGGCTAAGTATAGAAGTACTGAAAAGAAAACAAGAAACTGCTGAAGAGAAGATATGAGAAGTGCTGAAGAAGAAACTTCATCAGAAGTTCTGAAGTCCAAACCAGACAAGTTCACTTCAGAAGTACTGAAGACAAACTACTCATCAGTAGTTTGTCATTCATCAGCACTTAGCATCAGATATTTTCCACCGCCTTTTGCATCAGTAGTTTTATTGTTTATTATTACTTTTAGCTGTATTTGTTAGTTTCAATGTTGCAACTTGTGCAACTTGTTTCTGATATTTCTGTACTTGCTTTTTGGGCAAGATACATGTATGTAAACGTCTATAAATAGGAGGCTTCAACCTTCTATTTTAGACATTGATTTTAATAGAAAAATCCTTCAAACACTTTCACTGTTCTATTACATTTCAGTATTTATTGTGAATCTGTCTAAGTATCTAATTCTCATTTACTGCTTAGATTCATAATAAATACTTGTCATTTATTAGTTTCAATCATCTAGGGGGAGTAATAACTCTTCCTAAGTATAAAAAGTGTTGCTTTAACTTATACATTCCGCTGTGCTTATAATCTGATATACAAGGGCTTGCTAAACACTTAAGTGTCAAAGATAGCAAGTTCTTACTTAGCAAAAGAGCAAACTGATCCAACAGAGCCATTCTACTATCTTTTCCCTTGCTTCTTTATTTCTTTTTTGCTTCTTTGTTTTCTGTTTTCTTAGTTGTTAGATAAAAACCATACTTCTTGTTAATTTTAGGCTAAGAGTCGATAAAGGTCTATTATCGAAAGTTTGCAGTATAGTGTCCACGGATTGATATTTGTCTTACTTGCTTTACTATACTGTGACCGGTGCTCTGCCATTTGGGTGTGGTTTAGTCTGTGTTCCTTTTTTCAATTTTTTTTTTTATTTAGGGGCTGTTTGGTAGCCTTTTAATGTTAAGAGATAACGTTAAGTCTGAATGGTTAAGATTTAACCATTTTACCTCTTAATCATTCAGAAGGGTTGTTTGGTAGCCTTTTAATGGTCATGAATAGGCTACCTTAATATTTATGTTTTTACACATCAATATGCAAAGGATAAGATGATTTATTAAGAAAGACATAATCTACTAGATAAACCCCAAAAGAGCACATGGAGAATAAATGTACTGATAACCCATGGGTAATGATATGCCTATAAGACCCTTAGCTTACAAACTCTCACAATTTTCACACACACTCGACTATATTTGTATGCATACATTAATTGGTATATGTAAGATCACTCAATGCCAAGACAATGAATCATGCAATATCATAAGCTTGTTATAAATCAAATTTCCAATAACTTGTTGCATCAATCTTGTTAGTATGTAATGGAAAACACATAAACATGTACCTGAGAGATTCGTGAGACATGCTACTGATGCTGAGAGCGTTGAGGTCAACATAACTGTCAGTCTGTTCGAGTTCCCTTTAGGGTATGCAGTTATGATGACTAATGATCCCTAGCAGGAATCGTTATGGGAGAGAGGGAGAGGGTTACGAATTGTAATGGTGTTATGATAATTATGTTGTGGTGTCCCTCAACCCTAGTAATCTCTTCCTATTTATGCATACCCAGGGGACACCCTAGTTAGGCCCAACTAATGATAAGTCCGTCCATCAAAGACTAATCAGTTATGGGCTTAGAGTATTTAGCAATTGATCAAACATAATATAAATGATTATAATGGCTACCGATAAATATACAAGACATAACGTATATTTATTCCAACATTCTCCCACTTAGCCGAGTAATAATTTATTATGAGTATTCCATAAGTCTCCGGAGATCAATACTCATTTTAGTTCTAAGCCCAAACTGTAGTAGAAAAATACAGCCGTTAAGTCTTTATTTGACTTAGGACCCCCATTAATCATACTACAATCCAAATCTAAAACTTAGCATCAGAATCAATTATCGTCATGCCCTTGGTTGATTTGTTGTATTATTGTCTTTATGTCATTATGCTAGCTTAACATACTAATAGACAAACAAATCATAATGAGGAAAATTCATTAAAAATAAGTCATTATTCATAAATCATATGTCATAAGTAAACATAAGTGGTCAAATAAGCACATATGCTTCTAAGTAAGGTCATTAGTAAGTCCCATCTTCGAAACGTGATCTTCAAATACTTTAGGTGGGAGACCTTTAGTCATCGGATCCGCAAGCATATTGTTATTACTTATATGTTCGATACAAAGATTGTTTTCCTCGACTCGTTCATGTACGAACAAATACTTCGTATCTAAGAAATGACCAGCGCCAGTCAAACTGTTACTGTTCGAGAAACTAACAGTGGCTGAGTTATCACAGTAAAGCTTCAATGATCTAGATATAGAATTGACAATTTTGAGTCCAATAATGAGATTCCTAATCAACATTCCATGACAGGTAGCGTTATACACAACTATGTATTCTGCCATCATTGTAGATGTTGCCATAAGTCTATGTTTATGACTCTTCTATGAAATGGGTCCACCAGCTAACATAAAGATATACCCCGATGTGGATTTGTTGAGTCAGAGTATCCTACCACTTCTAAATTATCACTTCTTCTGTAAGTCAGTTTATAGTCTTTAGTCCCTTGCAGATATCTTAACACCTTCTTAGCTGCTTTCCAATGATCATGGCCAGGATTATTCAAGTAACGGCCTAGTATTCCAGTGACATAAGCGATATCTGGACGCGTACAGACTTGAGCATAAGCAAGACTACTGACTACTGAGGCATAAGGTATCATTCTCATCTGTTCTTTCTCCACATCTGTTTTCGGACATTGGAATAAACCGAAGACATCTCCCTTAGCTACCGGAGCTGGAGTAGGTTTACTATGTTACATGTTATAACGTGTGAGAACACGATCAATGTAGGCCCTTTGGGATAAACCTAAAATCCCATTGTGTCTGTCTCGGTGTATTTCGATGCCAATAACATAAGAGGCTCTCTGAGATCCTTCATGTCGAAATTAAACGAAAGTAATCACTTCGACTCATCAACGTAAAGGACAAGAATAGTAAAATTACTCCCAATCATCTTAAGTTAAGTGCATTGATCAACTTGATTCTTCATGAAACCATTACTCTTAACGACTTCATCAAACTTTAAGTACCATTGACGTGAGGATTGTTTTAAACCGTATATGGATTTCTTCAACTTGCAGACTAGATGTTCTTAACCTTCAGGTTTAAAGCCTTTAGGTTGTTTCATGAACACTTCTTCGTCCAAGTCACCATTAAGGAAAGCAGTCTTAACGTCCATCTGATGTAAATCTAAATCAAAATGAGCTACAAGGACCATAACGATCCTTAAGGAATCTTTTCGAGAGACAGGTGAAAACGTCTCTTGATAATCTATTCCTTCTTTCTGAGTGTACCCGCTTCGCAACCAATCTTGCTTTATAGCGTTCAACGTTCTCATTCGGATCTAGTTTTGTTTTGAACACACATTTACATCCTACGGCTTTTGAACTGCTAGGTAATTCAACCAAATCCCAAATGTCGTTTTTCTTCATGGATTCAAGCTCGTCAGTCATGACTTTAGTCCATTCAGAAGACTGATCACTGCTAATGGCTTCTTTATAAGAGTTAGGATCAGTAAGCTTTCCAGTATCCATATATGCTTCAGTAAGGAAGGTAACATAATCATCAAAATTAGTAGGCCGTCTAGACCTTGATGACCTTCGAAGCGGGTTTTCAGGTTCAGCATTGTCATGGTGATGATTATCTGATGGGTCTTCATTAGCTGGTTCGTGAAGATCTGGCTGAGAAGGGATTTGTGCAGTGACATTAGGGGTAAAATTGGCATTGGGTACAAGAGGAATCATCGGAGTTGTAGTAAGCGACAAATCTGTCTCCCCCGCATCTTGTATTTCTTGCAATTCTTCATAAGGATTTACATTACTCCTACTGACCTTGAAATCCTCTAGAAATGTGACACGCTTAGTTTCCACAATACGAGTGACATGGGAAGGACAATAGAATCTATAACCCTTAGAGTTCTCGGGATACCCGATAAAGAAACAACTGACGGTCTTCATGTCAAGTTTACGTAAGAAAGGGTTATATAGCTTAGCTTCGGCAAGACAACCCCATACTTTCATATATCTAACACTTGGTTTCCTACCTGTCCAAAGTTCATAAGTAGTTTTGGGGACAGACTTCGTAGGAACTCTATTGAGTATATGAACGGCTGCCTTTAAGGCCTCAGTCCAGAGGAACAAAGGTAAACCTGAGTTGGCTAACATACTGCGCACCATGTCCATAAGAGTTCTGTTTCTTCGCTCAGCTACACCATTCTGCTGAGGAGTACCAGTCATGGTGTATTGGTTCACAATCCCCTGGCTCTTACAAAACTCATAAAATGGGCCAGGGGCTTGACCCACATCAGTATGCCTGCCATAATATTCACCTCCTCTATCTGACCTAACAACTTTTATCTGATGATCTAATTGCTTTTCAACTTTAGCCTTATAATCTTTAAAAGTTGTCAGTGATTCAGACTTTTCCTTAATGAGATACAAGTGCATGTAACGAGAATAGTCATCAATAAAAGTGATAAATGAAGTATGTCCAGTTATGCCAACAACGTTATAAGGGCCACTAAAGTCAGTATGAATGAGTTCTAATAAATTAGAGCTCCTAGTGGCATCTTTCTTATTTGTCGACGTCATCTTGCCCTTAAGGCATTTAACACATGTTCCAAAATCATCGAAATCAACAGAGGGTAATACCCCATCCTTCAAGAGTTTGGTTAACCTTTCTCGTGATATGTGGCCTAAACGTTGATGCCACAACATGGATGAAGTTTCTAAGTCTCTCTTTCGTTTCTTCTTTGTTAGTAATTCATTAACATTATATGATAACAAAGACTTGGAAAAATCATCATCTAGTTCTAACTTATAGAGACCACCATCCATAAAACCATGACCATACACTTGGGAATCATAAGTAATCGTAAGTTTGCCACGACCGTGAGAAACGTCAAAACCATCCATGTCTAACTTAGGTCCAGATACAAGATTCTGAGTAATCTTAGGAATATATAAGGTATCATAAAGAACAATACATAAACCACTTTTGAATTTTAATTCTAATGTTCCCACGGCTTCGACAATAAGTGACTTTCCATTCCCAACGTTAAGTGTTCTTTGGTTTCTTGCCAGCTTCTGGATCGTACGGAATCCCTGAAGAGAATTAGTCACATGGACCATAGAACCAGAGTCAAACCACCAAGTATTAGATGGAACATTTAAGTTAAAGGACTCAAGTATCATAAGTAGATGATTATCTTTCTTAGTTAGCCACTCCTTAAAGTCATGGCAGTCCTTCTGCTTATGTCCTTCTTTCTTACAGAACTTGTAGAGGAACTTACCTTTGGAGTTCTTATGGCTAGATGAGGCACTTTCTTCATTCCTCTGGGTTTTAACATTATGATTCTTGTTAGATTATCTCTTCCTCTTCTTTAGATTAGCGGTCGTAAGGTAAGCAACTTCAGGTTTCTCCAGCTGCATCTGCTCCTCCTCTTGCACGCACATAGCGATCAACTCCTGCATTGTCCATTTTTCTTTCTGTGTGTTGTAGTTGATCTTGAAAGCATCATAAGTAGAGGGTAGAGAAGTCATGATGAAATGCACCAGGAAACCGTCACTAATTTCCATCTCTAAACCTTTAAGCTTATGGGCCATATCGTTCATGGACATAAAATGCTCATGAATACTGCTTCTCCCGTCATACTTAGTTGTCACAAGTTTCAGAATAAGAGTGGAAGCATGCGCTTTTGAGGTTCCTTTGAACTGATCCTCCACAAAAGCCAGATATTCTTTAGCAATCTTATAATCTGGAATATATCCTCTAATAGGCATGCTAATGGAGTTCTTAATGAACATGAGGGACATACGGTTGCATCTCTCCCATTTCTCATGCACCATTTTATCAGCAACGGTGCTTTTGTCAGTGAGTTCGGGAGGAGCATCCTCTCTTAGTGCGTAATCGAAATCTAGCAGTGCCAAAGTCAACATAAGTGAATCTTTTCAGGTAGCATAGTTATCACCAGTTAAGGTAGTGATGCCGCAGTTGGGAGCTGATAGTGGAAACGATGAGAATAGTAAGATACAACATTAGAGAAGAACTTGTAGTGATCTAAGGGGGCAACTAATTATCTAAGGCAGGCAGGACGTAGACCATTATACTAATGAAGTTGTGATAACTATTCATAACACCAAAAAATATAAGCTACTTAAATACAATGCTCTAGCTTTGGCTATACGCTATTTATTTAAGTATTAAATTGCTGACAGTGAATGTAACTCATCACCTTTGGGCAGAAGTGAGACATTCAAAGTCCTAATGCAATATGCTCAGTTCACCAACATAATCTGTTATACATCACCTTTGGGCAGTTTGAAACCGTATGACACTTATGTGAACGAGCTTCAATGCTTAACGAGATCTTTATAACCACCTAATGTGACACATCACCTTTGGGCAGAAGTGACACCTCAAATGTTATTGCACGTTAAGCAAGGTCTAAGTAATGATAAAACTGATACGTTAGGTTTCATCAAAATTCCATTAGTTAACGATAAACCTCCCGTTAGTGCATATTGAAACCCACAGAATCTTCTCTAGGGGTGTGGAGGGCATTGCCCCCTGATTTTATAGAGGTCTCCGTATTAATAGGTTCATATTTGTTGAAAATAAGTGGGTTTTCGCTAATGATATAATGGTTCATAAATACCTTGATGCTCGAAACAGAAAACTTGGTCAGATACTCTTATGGTCGGACACAGGCTAATGAGGTCAGACACAGGCTAACAAGTCGGACACAGACTTATGATCGGACACTGTTATGCTTGGTCGGACACTCCTAATGGGTCGGACACTGCTGTTCCTTTGGGAACAAGTTTCTGTTTAGCTAATTATGGAACCGATAATATCTCTTAATTTTGGTTAGGATTTGATTCTTTAGGTTGCGAAATTTTAGGGAATGACACTTATCCGAAATCTCTAACAACTATCAATCCTAACCCTAAGCAAATTATAAAGATTTTTTTCGATTTCTAATGTATTCGAATGAACATCAACCGCAAAAAAAAAAAACTTCATACACATTAATCATTAGCCTAATCAATAAACATAACCACAACCGGAATCATAATCCTGAAACTTTAATAGATTTATAAGAAAACATCGTTCATCATCGATCTCGAATGCATTATGAGACCAAGATAATGAATCGAAACCGTTTTTTTTTTCGATCGGCTTGTTATGGCTGTTAAACATCATCAGCCGAAAGCCTGAGTTCTTTGATTATTCAGGTTTTGAAACTGTTTTCCGATTTAGATTCCAGACTTATGGAAAACCAACAAAATCGATTATGAGCAACATCGCTCTGATACCACATGTTGCATCAATCTTGTTAGTATGTAATGGAAAACACATAAACATGTACCTGAGAAATTCGTTAGACCTGCTACTGATGCTGAGAGCGTTGAGGTCGACATAACTGTCAGTCTGTTCGAGTTCCCTTTAGGGTATGCAGTTATGATGACTAATGATCCCTAGCAGGAATCGTTATGGGAGAAAGGGAGAGGGTTACGAATTGTAATGGTGTTATGATAATTATGTTGTGGTGTCCCCTAACCCTAGTAATCTCTTCCTATTTATGCATACCCAGGGGACATCGTAGTTAGGCCCAACTAATGATAAGTCCATCCATCAAAGACTAATCAGTTATGGGCTTAGAGTATTTAGCAATTGATCAAACATAATATAAATATTATAATGGCTACCGATAAATATACAAGACATAACGTATATTTATTCCAACATAACTAACATGAAATATTTGCATAAATCAAGAGGGCTTTGGTTTGGGTTGTAACCAGGCTATGGATAAGGGTATGGATATAAAAATATAAAATTGGCTAAGCGGGTGTAAAGTTTGGGTAATAATGAAAAAAACACGGGAAGAGCCTCAACGAGGCTAACTAATGGATATTGCTCGGGTGAGGTAATATATAAAAAGTCTTACATAAATGAGTTTCCTGATGCCTAAGTCATTTTTATGCAATGTTGAATACATACCTAAAACAAGTTTCGAATTTCATGAAACATCCAACACGCTCAATCCGCGAAAACATAATCAAGAAGTGTAATAAAGCTACAAGGCTAAAAACAATCCATGGAAACAAAAGGAATCAGTGTAAGTGTAACATTAAGCATGCAGTTTTGATGTTTGTTTATCGATATTTTTTTGTTACAATTTATTCAAGTTTATACGAAAGGTATAAGTTACAAGTTGATATTTTACAAGTTATCAAATGATATGGTTATGAGCTAAAAGTTTACAAGTTATGATTTCCTATGTTTTCGCTATTTGCGCACTAAGCGTTTTGCTAAGACGTACTTTTGTTTTGTTCATGTTAGATTACATGGACTATTGGGGAATACATGGAGGATTACTCGGGAGTTAAAAAGACATATTTAATAAAGGGTAAAATACACGGATAATTCATATAATTTACATACATATACTGGTAGACAACACTTGATCCTTACCATTGCTTCTTCTATCCTTTTCAACTTGTCTTCTTCAAATAACCATAACTTTCCTTTGATCAGAACAAAACAAACAATTAACCTAATGTCCAATCTAAACAAAATAATAATCCTTTTTGCAAACCACTTCTTCTTTACAATGTATTGTAAAGAATAGATCACCTTGTGATAAAACAAACAAACTAACAAAAGCAGCGTTTGTAGTCCAACGGTTAGGATAATTGCCTTCCAAGCAATAGACCCGGGTTCGACTCCCGGCAAACGCATGACTATTTTTTCCTTTCCCATTTTTTACTACAAAATAAACATCACTGCTAAAATAAAACTAACCGCTAAACCTCGTTTCTGAAACATGTTCAAAACCTTTTCGTTTACCGCAATTTGCCTTTTTCTGCAACAAAACGAAGCATCTGACAATAATATTAATATCTTCGGCTACAATCGGACGATGGCTATCGATTTATAAGGTTAGACTCACTTCCTCTTCATTTTCTATGTTTCAATTTTTTCGTTAACTTATGTTTGATGCTACATTCGTCGCAACATTAGGTTTTCGGATATTATTAATATTATTATTATTATTATTATTATTATTATTATTTATCATTGTTCATGAGTTTACTAGCACAGACTCAGTTAGGGTTCTACTATGTGAGTTTTGGTCTATTATATATGCATCTTCTGTAACTGTTAGCTACATGTGGTGACACTGACAAGTAATGAAGCAAACGAATTGAAGTTACACAATATAAGTTAATACGATTTGGACACTGTGAGAGGTTCTGGCAATGCATAAGTTTCGAGGATTCAGTTTGTACATACGCCATAAGGCGTTAAGAAAATGTGCAGCCTTAGGGAGTTTATGGTGTTTTTTTTATGTTTTATGTTTAGACATTTTGGGTCAGTTATTTTATTTTTGACGTGTGCTTTTTATGTTCTAGACTTTTCTGGGTCAATTAATGTTAATATTTCTTGAGGCGAAGGGAAAACGCCTTGAGCCTCGTTTCCGTTCTTTTAAACTTTGTCTATATATACACAGACACTTCCATTATAATTTGTTGATTTTGATGTCAGTCAAGTACATTCAGATAGAAATTCTGTGGATTGTGGTTAGGGGTGTAAATGACACGTAGCGGCTCACGAGCTACCTGGGATCGGCTCGGTAAAAAGCCCGAACGAGCCGAGCCTTAACGAGCCCGAGCCTGAAATATGGCTCGTTTAGTTATCGAGCCCGAGCTCGAGCCCTAGATACAAAGCTCGATTGGGCTCGCGAGCCTAAACGAGCCCAAACATAATTATAAGTTTTTTATATATCTCTTATGATTTATAGCCCACATCTCCAAAGCCCAAGTCCTTATTTCATAGGCCCATTTAATAACACTCGCGAGCCGAGCTTTTGCGATCTCGAGCCGAGCTTTGAGCTCGTTTGAGGTTGTTCTCAAATCACCTCGAGCCGAGCTCGAGCTTTTGATTTTGCTAGCGAGCCGAGCTCGAGCTCAAGATTGTAGGCTCGAACCGAGCCGAGCTCGAGCTTCATAAAACCATAACGAGCCGAGCTCGAGCCCAGTCAGGCTCGGGCTCGGCTCGGCTCGTTTACACTGTGGTTTTAGAAAGGGACCCTGATAATTTAATATGTTGGCTTCATGACTTGTGCATTCTTGGCTCACACAGTAAAAGCATGTGCATTACTATTAGTTTAACATAACATTTTTCTTAGGTTTGCTTGCATAAGTTAAGATGATAGACTAATAATGCTGCAATATCGTAAGATTCAGGGACGGAATCTCGTCAGATTACAAGTAAATGTTGCTATTTATGTTCTAGCTGATATGGGAGGAAATATATTCTAAATATGTATAAGGATAAAGTAAGTGCTGACAACTTCATTTAACTTAGAATGCAGCGGCTTTTCCGAGCCCTAAAAGTACAAAATAATCAAAAACTTGTTCTAAATATGTTAGTAAATCAGTTTTTGTTGTTTGGTTTTAATAATCGGCCTATTTAGGACTTGTTTATATGATCAGATTGGTTTTTAACATAAAAGATCGAAATTTTGAAATTTTGAAATTTTGAATGTTGAACAAACATTCAAGCTGACTGAACTGATCTCAGTCGAACTGTTTAAGACTTAGTCGGATACCATCTCTTAGTCGGAGCGTTCATGATCTCATTCGGTCATCCAAGCCTTTGTTCCCCGTTTATGATCTCAGTCGACAGTTTAAGACTTAGTCGGCCATCTATCTCTTAGTCGGTTTATTTAGCTCAGTCGGACCGCTTAAGAATCATAATCGGGTTTACCTTAGCTCATTCGGACTACCCAACATATTTGATCTTATTTCTCTTAGTCGGATCATTCATGTTTCAGTTGGTTATAATGTTGACTGACTAAGGTCTTAATCGGATCATTGTAATCTCAATCGGTCCGACTAAGGCTTAGTCGGTCCTATTGAAGCCTTAGTCGGCCTAAAGGGTATTTTTGTTCATTGTTCGTTTTTCTAATCCAATTTTGGTGCTGTTATGTGCATTTTGACAGAAAATGGTGAAGCCTCCAAAGGAATGGGACAACAAACATAACAATTGCGCATATCTAAATGAAACTCACAAGTTGGCACGGTACATGAAGGACATGTTGCTGTTCTTGAAGCGTTCCAGGATCGCGTATGCCATATCGGAATCTAGGACACCGTACTTGTCTCATCAGCGTTCGTTTTGGGA